>CAMZMU010000074.1:0-600000 GCA_947311845.1 Poa pratensis | reverse complement strand
TTAGTAAAAGCCATATTTATTTCACTCGCCTTAGGACTTCTATCTAGATTTTGCAAGAATGTGATTACTTCAGAAAGATTACAACCATCAAAACCAAAATCATTATCATCAAAGGTAATGTAGCTATTGTCTTCCTCATTAATAGAATTTTTAGCATTTTTATCAAGAACAGTTTCAGAGTTATCGGGCAATTTAAAACGTTTTGCAACAGAAGTAGAAACATTACCAACACCAATTATCTTGCCATTAATAGTAGGAGGTTTGCTAACATTTGAGTTTGAAGCATTTTCAGTAGTAGTGATAGTACAAACTCTAGCAATACTATTCTTTCTAGCGATTTCATCCTCTCTTTCCCATCTAGCATGCAATTCGGCTAACATCCTCAAATTATTATCAATTTTAACTTGTATAGCATTGAGAGTTTTGCTCTCTTTAACATCATGAGGCATGTTCTTTATTTTCAACAAGTCAACATCAAGAGCAAGACTATAACCTTAGATGCAAGAACATCAATTTTCCCTAGTTTTTCCTGAACAGTTTTATTGAAAGCAGTTTGTGTACTAATAAAATCCTTAAGCATAACTTCAAGATCAGAGGGTACACTTTTATTATTGTTGTAGGAACTACCATACGGATTACCATATCCATTGCCATTATTAGAAGGATAAGGCTTATAATTGCTATTACCAAAATTATTCCTATAAGCATTGTTGTTGAAGTTATTATTTTTAATGAAGTTCACATCAACATGCTCTTCTTGAGCAACCAAAGAAGCTAAAGGAATATTATTTGGATCAACATGTGCTTGACCATTTGCAAGCATAGACATAATTGTATCAATCTTAGCACTCAAGGAAGAGGTTTCTTCAACAGAATTTACCTTCTTACCTGTTGGAGATCTCTCGGTGTGTCACTCAGAATAATTTATCATCATATCATCTAGAAGCTTTGTTGCAGCACCCAAAGTGATGGACTTAAAGGTACCTCTAGAGGCCGAATCCAATAAATTCCTTCAAGAAAAATTTAATCCTGCATAGAAGGTTTGGATGATCATCCCAGTAGTCAGTCCATGAGTGGGACAATTCTTAACCAATGATTTCATTCTCTCCCATGCTTGAGCACATGTTCATTATCAAATTGCTTAAAATTCATTATGCTACTTCTCAAAGAGATAATCTTAGCAGGAGGATAATATTTTCCAATGAAAGCATCTTTGCATTTAGTCCATGAATCAATACTATTTCTAGGCAAAGATAGCAACCACTCTTTAGCACGTCCTCTCAGGGAGAAAGGAAAAAGTTTCAATTTAATAATATCACCATCTACTTCCTTAAGATTTTGCATTTCACAAAGTTCAACAAAGTTATTAAGGTGAACAGCAGCATCATCAGAGCTAACACCAGAAAATTGCTCTTTCATAACAAGATTTAAAAGTGCAGGTTTAATTTCATAAAACTCTACCGAACCAGCAAGCGGAGCAATAGGTGTGCATATGAAATCATTGTTGTTTGTGCTAGTGAAATCACACAACCTAGTGTTCTCAGGAGTACTCATTTAGCAAAATTAAAAACAGGACAGAAAATAACTCGTAAATAATCTAGATGCAAGTAACTAATTTTTTTATGTTTTTGATAATTAAAAGTAAACAAGATAAAATAAAATAAACTAAGCAAGACAAAAACAAAGTAAAGAGATTGGAAGCGTGAGACTTCCCTTGCGGAAATCTGCTGACTCCCCGGCAACGGCACCAGAAAATTAGCTGTTGTAGGGAGTTTGCAGAGCTTCCTGAAATACTTCTATTCCCCGGTGATACGTCCATTTTGCATCACTATTTTATATCATAATTTACTGTTATTCATTGATATATTTCATATTAAGATGTGTTACTTATGTTATTTTGTCTTATTTTGCATGTTTGATGATTATTGGATAATTAACTGCCGGAGTTAGATTTCAGCTGGAAAAAGCACCGTCAAGACACTATATTTCTGGAGTTCTAAAAATCCTGTCAAATATACAGAAGTTCCTATTTTATCAGAAGATGGAGGCAGCCAAAAGGGGAGGCTGAGATGGGCCAGGAGGGGCCCACACCACCCCTGGGCGCGGGCCCCACCTTGGCCGCGCCAAGGCATGGTGTAGGGCCCCTGGCCCACCTCAGGCACTCCCCCTTCGCGTACTTCATCCCCTCAACCCTAATATTCGAGGGGGGAGCCAGAGGAAATATTCCGCCGCCTCCACTGGACGGAAACAACAGAGAGAGAAAAGCTCTCCGGCAGGGAGAAATCTGCCGGGGAAATTCCCTCCCGGAGGGGGGGGGGAGATCATCGCCAACCTCATCGTCATCGCGCGGGACTTCATCGGGATCATCATCATCATCATCTCCACTGCCATCACCATCATCGCCGCTGCTCCATCCCATTCCGCTGTAACATCTAGGGCTATACTTTGTCTAGTTCATAGGGGGAACTCTCCCGGTGTTAATTACTCCTTGTGGTTGATGCTATGTAGTTTTATCGATGAATTGAAGTATATGTTCAGATTGTTATTCATCATTAAATTACCTCCGATCATGATCCAAATGATTTCTTGTGAGTAGTGCATTTAGTTCTTGAGGACATGAGAAAGTTTTGTCGCTAGTAGTGAATTATGTTGAGTAATATTTAATGGTTTGATATTTAAGTTCTGGTGCTATTCTTCTAGTTGTGTCATGTGAACGTCGACTACATGACACTTCACCTTTATGGGTCTAGGGGAATGCATTGTGTATTTGGTTGCTAATTGTGGGGTTGCCGGAGTGACAGAAACCTAAACCCCCGTTAGTAAACCGATGCACGAGGGAGCGTAGGATCTCAGAGTTTAAGGCTGTGGTTAGATTTATCTTAATTACTTTCTTATAACTGCGGATGCTTACAAGGGGTATAATCACAAGTATGTATTACTCCAAGTAAGGGCGGTGCGTTAGCATAGGTTCACACACACAACACTTATCAAAACAATAAAGATTAATCAATTATATGAAGTGAAAGCACCTGACTAAGTTCCCGTGTATCCTCAAGAACATTTTGCCATCATAAGTAAACCAACCAGCTTGTCCTTTGCTCTAAAAAGGATTGGGCCACCTGCTGCAATTATTATTACTGCCTTTTATTTACTCGCATTTTATTTATCTTTTATATCAAAAACCCCTAAAAACTTGTCTGCTAGTGTTTACACTGAAACCTTTATCGAAACTCCTTGTCAGCACCTTCTGCTCCCCGTTGGGTTCGACACTCTTATTTATCGAAAGTACTACGATACTCCCCCTATACTTGTGGGTCATCAAGACTATTTTCTGGCGCCGTTGCCGGGGAGTGAAGCGCTATTGGTAAGTGGAATTGGTAAGGGAAACTTTTACTGTAAGTGCTGTTTTTATTTCTGCTTGCTACTTTATTTTATCATGGAGAGATCTCCATTTGAATCCCTGTTCGGGAATGCTACTACCACTGCTACGGTAGTAGACGAGGAACCACCTGATCAAGTAATTCCATTTAAAATACCTATGAAAATTGTTGAACGAGTTACGAATAACCGCTATGTAGGAGATGGAACTGTCCCTCCCGGAGATCATTTGTTATTTATACATGAATTATGCGAGTTGTTCAAGTGTGCAGGTATTTTAATGGAAGAAGTCAAGAAGAAATTTCTATATCACTGACAGGTAAAGCTGCAAAATGGTATAGGATGCTGAAGAATGGCCGTTCTATTGGCTGGGAGGAGATTGTGCCTCTCTTTTACTCTAAATTTTATCCTCCTAGTGAAATTCATCAAGATCAGAATCATATATATAATTTTTAGCCTCATGATGGGGAGAGTATTGCCCAAGCGTGGGGGAGGTTGAAATCATTAATGCTCAAATGTCCCATTCATGAGTTTCCGGGTAATATCGTTATTGATAACTTCTATGCAAGACTTTCTCTTCAGGATAAAACTCTATTGGACATCGCTTGTGCTGGATCATTTACACGTAATAAAGAAGAAGTTAAATGGGACTTTCTTGATCGGATTGAGGAAAATACTGAAGGATGGGAGAACGACAAAGGTAGAGAATCAGGTATAAAGTATGACTATGAATGCATTAAAGCTTTTATGAATACTGATAATTTTCGTAATCTCTATGATATGTATGGTCTTGATTCTCAATTTATTGCAAACTGTTACAAGGCTTTTGCCTCTTATCTTGATGTTCCTAAGGAAAGTTGCAATAAGTACCACGCGCCTTATAAAGATAATACTAATTTTGCCAATATTAAAAACATTGAAGTTCGTACCGTTGATCGTATCTTGCCAGAACCTTATATTGAGAAACCGCCTTTTCCTGTTAAAGTTAAGGAAGATTCTATAATAGCTAGTGTGGTTAATAAAAGTACAAAAAAAGCTTTAGAACCTGCTGAACAAATAGCGGTTGAACCTGCAATAGCAATAGTAAAGGATTTGGTAACTGAAAATGTAGAAGGAGGACATATTATCTTTTGTGAAGATGCCTCTAATATTGTTGCACATCCCAGTAGAGCTAGGAAAGCAAGTGTTCCTGTGCTTTCGGCCAAAATAGGAGAACATTGCTATTATGGTTTATGTGATATTGGTGCAAGTTCCAGTGCTATTCTTTTTAAACTTTATAAAGAAATCATGCATGAAATTGGTCCTTGCGAACTTGAGGAGATTGATGTGGTTATTTGACGGAGAGTAGTCCCAGGAACTAGGGGTATGTCTCACTTATGTCAGGAATCGAGTAAGGGGCTGAACACGAGTCAAACAACCCTCAGCTACCTCGGCGACGGTGCTCGGCGAGCTCGCTGAGGGACATCATGACAGAGATAACACACGAGCCTTTTACCTAGGTTCAGGCCCACCGTGAGGTGTAAGAGCCCTACGTCCTGCTTGTCTGTGTTGCCTTGCTTGGAGAAGTTACAGTACAAGTGGTGCTTGTCGAGGGTCAAGCTATAGCAATGGTGGAGCTACCGTGGAGGAGGTCTTGGCCTCTCTCCCTTTGCTAGCTAGTGGAGCGAGTCGATAATGAGCTGATCTTCTTCTCCGGTCGTACACCGCCTCCTTTTATATGAGCCCCGGGTCTCTTCCCTTATTGCCCTTGGGCGGGAAGGGCTACCACATGGCGACGGAGGTGGAGGACGGTGCACGGCGGAGCGGCTGTCCATGGACTTGGTCCATGGCAGAAAGCTGGTCCTTGCATGGCTGCAAAGCCACCGTCCACGGCGGAGAGATACGTCTAGATTATACTTGAGTTCCTGTGGTTCGGTGTCATGCTTTGGATAAGATCATGGGCATGCATGGCTGGGTGTGATCACAGCCTCGTGCCAATTTCCAAAGGCTGGATGGAAGCTATCCTGGGCATTCTGTCCACTGGACATGGTGGGTTTATCGTCGATGCAGCTAGCTAGAGAGTGTTTTTCTTTTGAGGTGCTATAACTTGAGATATTATTTTTGTTTGTTGGCTGGACGCTGCAACATGTTTTTTCATGCTCTTGCCCATGTCTTGGATGTCACAGGGCAATAATAGTAATTAACCATTATTAATCTACAATAGTCATATCTTTTACAACCGTAGGCATAAGAAAATCATCTAGCCAATGATCCAGGGTGGATATATCGGCTTGCCTAGCTAATCCATCAGCGGCCTCATTGGACCATCTTAGGCAGTGACCAAAGGTTACTTTTACAAACTCTTAGCTAACTAAAAGCACTAATTCAAGATAGCAGCTACTGGACCTAGGAATTGGTCATGATATTGATTCGTAATCGTCACTGTCAGTTTTCAGCACGGCTCGATTACACACCCAAAATGCAATGGTAATCATATACCTTGTCGGAGTGCAATAGTCTTGGCCATGTCCACTTCGTCCACATGTGCTGGCTACTAACACACCATACATCTCCTCTCCAGCCAAGAAAACTTGTGTGGATTATTGCAAGAGTGGGGCAAGTTTTTCCTCCAGGATAGCTCCACTCCTACGTGGACATCGTGTGGGACAGTTATTAGTTAATGTAACCAGCCTGGTAGAACTGTCTCACAGTTCCATGTAGTATATATACTACTAGCAGGAGCCAGGAGGAGAGCTTGAATTTGATTTTTGTGTCATCCGTGAGACGCCGTTGTGATGCCATTTTACTCGCCCTCCAAGACAGGTCGACTCCGACGTTGACGTTGTAGCGTTCGCGTGCTTTCAGCCAATCGAATTTGGAATTAGATAAAAAAAACTCCTTAATTTGCAAGTATTTCGCTGTAGACAAAATGATTATGCCTGTGGTCGGAAGTCCATGCGATACAGTCATTTGGAAGAGTTAAACGCGTCAGAAGTCACGAAGTTGCCACCGATGAGCGTTTTGGTCACCAACTGGGAAAACGTCAAGTTTTGGTCACGAAGTTGCATGGATGAGCGAATTGGTCACTCGGTGACGTGGCAGTTTGTTTTTTTACAAAAAACACCCTATAATTTTCACGCCGGCGGAGGCGACGGAGCCTGCATTGGCTCGAAAAAGGACCTAACAATTAAAAGAAAAAAATTATAGGGTGTTTTGTGTAAAAAAACAAACTGCCCCGTCACCGATTGACCAATTCGCTCATCCATGCAACTTCGTGACCAAAACTTGACGTTTTCCCAGTTGGTGACCAAAACGCTCATCGGTGGCAACTTCGTGACTTCTGACGCGTTTAACTCGAATTAGTCTTATGTGTGCCGTTTCCTACGGAATTACTTCCCTCCTTCCCATATGTACGTCAGCGTCGACCAGGCCCATCACGATGGCGAGTGGCTAATTAACCATATGCATGTAGCTCAATTCAGAGCGAGGGTATTTTGGTATGGACTTCGTCCATTTGTAGACATATAGAGTACCAGGGTGTAGCACGCAGCGGCCGACGCTTCCGTGGACAACGGCAATGGGCACCGGCGTGCCAAGAGTGGCTTCTCCTAAGGCGCCATCCTCTCTAGCCATGGAGAAACGAAGCTGTGCTCACCCCACGAAAAAGGTTCGGCTTACTCCGATTTGGCCCTACGCTCTGTCTCCATAGTGTATCTCAACCCCAAGTCCTCTGCATTTCTTCAGTGCATGTGACCCTGAGACTTGCACTCTCCTCAAAACGTATCAGCTCACGCAACAACAATGCATGCACGTATCATGCATGCACCATACCAATCGGTCAAACGAACACTAAAACAATACTTGCCAAACAGTTTTACTATAACTGCTGACATATACTGTAGTATCAAGAAACTACAGTATTGCTTAGCGAAAGCACTCAAATACTTCGGTTTTCAAATACTGTGTGTTGGAGTTGGTTGTAATACTTAGAGTTATAGGGACCAAATTAGAAAAGTAACAAAACAATGTCGAGTCATGAAGAAGACTCGAGAGGTGTGTGTGGGTTAGTAGATATCAGGCTCCCTCTCCCCTGTTTCTGTATGTATGCAAATTATTCCTCAAAATTAGTGGAACTCTTTCCATGAAAATCTACATGGTATCAGAGCAATCGGTCCGGGATGTGTCCTTAACTCGGATTTGATCTGATTCGTGCTGTACTCTCTGGGATTTGGTGTTCGTCGTGGTCAAGGCCGCCTTTGTGCGTTGCCGCCGTCTTCGTCAAGGTCGCCGTCGTTCTCGTGTGGCACAGCGCTGTCGTGTGCTTCGTCGCCGTCGCCCTCGTGTTGGGCGAAGTCGCCTTTGTGCTGCCTAGCTGCCGTCATCGTGCGTGCCGGTCTGAAGCTGTTCCTGTTCTGAACAAAGTTGGAGCTGCACTCGACCTCACCGTGACATCTCAGGTACGAATCCTTTGCGATTCGCTGCAGTTTCAAGTAGGCCTGGTGGCAGAGTTTGAGAAATTGCTGGTCCAATTCTTGTATGCGTTGTGGCTCGTTTGAACACTTCGTCCAGCTGATTTGGTGTCCTCAAGAAGCCTGTTGTCGTTCATCCCTGATTACATTTGTGTGGTTGTTCCCATAGCAAATAATTATGGGTAACAGTAATGGTGATAACTTGTGTGAGACACTGCAGAGCATATTCACACAATTAGTAAAGCAGTTGCAGTCACAATCTGGTAGTATTCCTGAATGGCCGAAGGAAGCTTTGTCTTGTATCTCTCAAGTCCAACCTGTTATTACTCCTGGAAGTGATCAGATAAATGATACACGGACGGACTGCGTGGGGAATATGAAAGTGATAGGTCATAATTGCAAACGACCAGGACATGTGAAAAATAATTGTTTTTATTTTGTTGGATATCCATCTAGGTGGCAGCAGAGGCAAGGGAATAAGTTCAACTTTGGTAAAAGTTATGAAAAGAAGAAAGAAGACCAGGTTGATTTTGTGTCATATATAGGAGAGCGTTCTGAAATTGTTGCTGAAGCCCTAGAAGAATTTGAAGCCAAACTAATGACTGCTACTTCAAAAGGATCTGATGAAAGCGCTGGTTCTTATGATATAGAGGGAGATGATTACTTATCTGCCTCATGGATAATTGATTCAGGAGCTTCAAATCATATGACGGGTTCACCAAGGAATTTTTCATCGTATATACCCAGATCAGGAAGGGAAAGAGTTCGTATTGCGGATGGGTCTTCAGCTCCTATAATGGGTAGTGGGACAATTGACTGCACATCACCTTTACCTTTAAGTCCAGTTCTTCATGTCCCTAATTTCCCTGTAAACTTATTGTCGGTCAGCTCTATTACAAAACAACTAAACTGTAGAGTTGTATTTGAGCCAGAATTCTGTGTGTTTCAGGATCGGAAGTCTGAAAAAATTCTTGGGACTGGAACGGAACGTAATGGTCTGTATTACCTTAACAATGTGTCGATCCCACTTGCCCTGAGCACCAAATATATCTCACCTACAGATGAGTTACTTCTGCTGCATTCTAGACTAGGGCATCCATCTTTTCAGTCTCTCAGTCGTATGTTTCCCTCACTTTTTGCTTCTTGCTGTAAAGACAAACTTGTTTGTCAGGTGTGTGAACTAGCTAAGCATACAAGAACGAATTATCCTAGCAGCAATGAAAGAAGTGAAGTACCGTTTGAAATAGTGCATTCCGATGTTTGGGGACCTTCAGCTGTGACCTCTGTTTTAGGAGAGCGCTGGTACGTGACCTTTATTGATGGTTTCAGTCGATGTACCTGGTTATATTTGCTGAAACATAAATCTGAGGTTTTATCTGCATTTAAGGATTTTTATTCTCTGGTATGCAATCAGTATAATGCCGGTGTAAAAAATATTTCGTTTAGATAATGGAACCGAGTATCTTAATAGGGATTTTCATGAATTTTTCTCTTCTCATGGCATTATACATCAAACCACATGCGTGAACACGGCTGAGCAAAATGGGGTCGCTGAACGGAAAAACAGACACTTGTTAAAAGTCACCCGTTCTCTTATGTTTATGATGAATGTGCCAAAATTTCATTGGGGTGAAGCTGTCAAAACAGCAGCATATCTTATAAATCATATGCCATCAAGGGTTCTAAAATACAAGACACCAATCGAGTGTCTGAGTGGAAGTAATTCTTACATTGTTCCACCGAAAGTTTTTGGGTGCACTTGTTTTGTCCATGATTACAGGAATTCAGCAGGAAAGCTTGATCCACATGCAGTCAAGTGTATCTTTGTGGGGTATTCTCCTACGCAGAAGGGATATCGGTGTTGGTGTCCTACTGAAAGGAGATTCTTTGTGAGTATGGATGTAACATTTCATGAAAACGAACCTTTTTATTCTTCAAATGTTGGTGTTTCTCATGGTGTTGAAAGCAAGGGGGAGAATAAAACTATTGACATTGTCCCTGGTAATTCAGTATTAATTCCTATGCTAGATATGCCTCAGGAAATGAAACTGAGGGGGAGGATCATACATGCATAAATGAGGAGAACGAAGTAGGTGCTATATACTAGTGGAGACAGGGCCTTCTGTCCCGGCCTGTGAGGGGATTTAGTCCTGGTTCGCCAACAGGGACAGGCCAAGCAGGACAAAAGGCCAAACCTTTAGTCCCGGGCCTGTTACCAGCCGGGACTAAAGGCTCTCCACGTGGCCGCCTGCGGAGCGCGCTGGGGCAACCCTTTAGTGTCGGCTCGTATAACGGGCCGCGACTAATAATTTTGTTTTCTTTTATTTATTTCTTTAGGGTTTAGGGTTTAGGGTTTATTTGTTTTCTTTTATTTATTTCTTTCTTCAAAATGGTTTTCGTATTTCTACGCTATACCACATACCGTACATGTTCGTGCATATATAAGATAACTTGTCTTACGATCGAGCATACAAATATATACAATTTTGATAGTTACATGGAGATCACAATTACCGGGACTAGAGCCCGTATATTCGATTACACGGCCGGGGATCATCAGTAGCGCCTATTCACACTAAATTCTCCGGCGTCGTCTACCATCTCTTTCAACAAAATCCCGCTAGTTCCTCAGCAATTCCTAGTACGCGTTGCTCTGGTAGGAGCCGATCCCGCATTCTGTTGAACTATATAAGAAAAGGAGATCAATATGAACATCAATCATGATAACAAAAAGTGATAATAAAATAATGTTGTGAATGTATTGCTTACGTCGACTCTATAATCATTGTGCTCAGTGGTAAACGTGCGAATGAACTCGCAAACGTAGTATCCACATAGATTCGTCCCCTGTGGCTGCCTCGCGCACTTTACGAGAATAGAATTCAATCAAAATAATAATCTAGCATCATAATTGTATTGAAACTAGAAGTAAAGAGATGCGTGGACATATCTCGTACTACTTACCGAGACGGAGTAAACGTCAGCTTCTCACTAACCCGTCACCACACTCTTGAACCGGTTCCAAACCCTGCCCGACAAAGAAAATGAATTAATGAATGAGTTATTCATTACCTGATATCTCATGAAAGAGACCGATATAGCGCGAAAATTACCTCTGGAGCATGTCCTGCATGCTGCGGAACTCTTCCAGGTGTCTCTTTAATGGGTCCATGACTTCAACTATTCCCTTATCAACTCGAATGTTTAGCAGAATCCAGTGGAACCTGCACACGTTTATATATACGTCAGTAACTCATCAATTACACTTAACATCGAGTAAGCAAAAGTGAATGTGTACAACAGAGTAAGACCCTCACTGGAAGTTGTAAGGAAACAGTATGTGGTCACAGAAATTTTGCTCCGTTAGAAACCTTAGAAGGTTTTCCGCCGTCTCGTCGGGTTTCGTCGTTAGCGTATATATGTACTTTATCTGGGTCAATGAACCCAACACTATAGATCCTTCTTTTACATTCCCGGATCTTCATTCTGCATAATAGAGTACAAAAGGATATAATGAGGATAATTAAATGCAATGAACTGAACAACTTATATGTAGACAATGAATTCAACAACTTACAGACAATAGCAACTCATGAGAGATTTGTCGAGGGCGTCGAAATTGTATAACTGGAAGAGTTTGAAAACTCAACATGGACCTCGTCAGCTCGGAAGAAGTACTCATGTGGGACTTTCGCCACGATCATTGTTCTGCCCCCTTTACCACTCATGTACCATCATGCAATTTCCGCATTTGTGTTGGCAGTTGTTGCAACTTCTCTTTGCTGACCAATTCCGCTTTGGGACATATTGTAGGGACTACAGCAGCCTTGGGTATATTGTCGTCTTGGGAACCTAGCAATTCAGCAACAGTCACACCCATAGCGGCCGCCAACTTCGCAGCTTCTTCCATATCCTGCTGCAGCACCTGGGGAACGTCTTTGGATAACACCTTGAGGGGTGGGATCGATTGTTTGGCCTGTTCTCCGAGCTGGGAACGTCCTTTTTTCCGCTTGCACTTTACTTGATTTGCTCCCGCTTGCACTTTTACTTGATTTGCTCTTCTGCACTTCCTTCCGAAGTGTGCGTAGATAGTCATCTGGCTTATGGTGCAACTCATATTGCGATTTTGTGTTCAGAAAATCACGTGCACGCTTTTTGCTTCTCGGTGTATACCGGGGGGCTTGGGTTTCTTCTTTGCAAAATGCGCATCTTTTTCGGCCTTTGCGATCGCTGCGATTTCCTCGTCAGTACGGTCGTAAGTTCTGATGGGAAGATTCTTATGAGGTACTCTTGGGAGGGGCGACATTTGTCGTTTTGGGCTGCTGCGTCGGTTAGTACTCATCGACGAGCACGCTTCCGCTTATTGTCCTTAGCGGGCAAAGGCGGCGGCGAAGACGGGGACCCAAGTCCGGCGGCGGAGATCGAGATGGACTCGCGCTGTGGTGGTCGTAGTCATGGGGTGGGTGCTTCTTGGAGGTGATGGAGGTGTAGGTGACCTGCGACGACTCGGAGGCGGTGTTGTCCTTGGCGCCGAGCCTGGAAGCTTGATGTTGTTCTTGTCCCATAGAATGACACCACCCACTACTTCTCCGAGTGTCCTCTCATCTTCAGGTCCAGGGATGTCAAGCAACATATCATGAACCCGTACGATTTCATCCACCCCGACTTTAGCATAGCCAGCTGGAATCTCACGGCCTTGCCAGCGTGCGTCAGGTGGACAAGGTAAACATATCCGACCGCCACCTTCATGGATATGTTCTTCAATTTCTGATGGAGCTCACAAGATATTGAATCCTTGATTCCATCCACGGGGTAGCCGGGACCGCCATCTATCATCCGCCGTGCATCGTCAGCCGGGACCTCCGAGTCACCCACGCTGCTTTTCCGCTGAGACGGGCCGGCGGTAATATCGAGTGCAGGATCTTGCAGGCACTACTCCTCTAAGTTCGTCAATCTGCTGCTGCTGTGGTCAATTCTGGCAAGCAACTGGTTGAACCTGTCTCCCTCCTCCTCCTGTTGTCGCTGCTTTGCTCTCGCTCGGCTTCTGTAAGTTTCTATGTCTTTGGCAAACCCAAGCCACCACGGATACTTAGGGCCAAGGCCTCGTGTTCGTCCTCCTTTTTCGTCATTCCCGAGGACCAGTGTCAGCAAGTCTTTCTCTCTATCGGGACGGAACTTTAACTTCCCCTCTTTAATTTCTTTCACCACTTTAAGCCAATTTTCCCTGGGTATCCTAATCCCGTCACTGCAAACAAGGTCCCCTGTTGTTTCGTCGTATGAACTCCCATGCGCAAGGAACCAATTTCTTGCCCTCAATTCCCATTCTTCGCGCATCCATTCTGGTTGATCCCTTTAGCAAGCAGCTCTTGCTCTTTTTTATCCCACTTTGGCATGGCAGTAGCCCCCTGGCCCCAATTTATGGTGATTTTCTTCTTCTCAGCATTTTTCTTGTTCTTTACTGACATCTCCTTGGCATCTTCTGACTCCTTGTACTCCTTAAATGCGTTCCAGTGATTCGCCTGCTTCGCTAGATAGCCTTCGAATACTGGAGCAGTCTTTTTCTTCAGATAGTCTTGCCATAATCTTTTCTTCCACACCCGGAATAGTTCGGCCATCTTCTTAAGAGTCCACTGCTTGACTTTCCCTCAATTTTGCAGTGTCGGCAGGATCCTCAAATTCTGGCAGGGTGAAATGTGCCATGAGGTCATTCCAAAGACCCTCTTTGTACCTTTCGGCGACATACTCACTATCGTTCGCCCCTTTGCGCTTATGCCAGTCTCGAACGCTGATCGGGACGTGATCCCTAACCAGAACTCCGCATTGTTTTTAAATACATCGGCAGCCTTCTTGGGTTCCTTCGGTTCGCCCGTAGGGGATATGACCTCAAATGTATAATGCGTAGATGGGGCCAACTTTTTGGTCGGGCCTCGTTTGGAAGATTTGCTAGATGTGGAGGCCTAAGAGAAGAAACATTCGTCAATTTATATATATACAATTCAAGTAATGCATCTACTGATCGCCGAACTTCATATATACCTCGCCGGACTTCGTTAAGGGTCCACCGGCTTCTCCATCATCGGAGCTATCGCCTTCTCCATCATCGGAGCCGTCGGCTTCATCCTCACGTCGGTCGACCTCCATTCCATCCCCGGAGGGGTTCAGATACGACGACGGAGATTCGGCTGGATCAGCATCTGGGGCGTCGTGGATTATATTCTCGAGAATTTCTTCCTGTGTTAGGTCTCTGCGGATTGGACTAGGTGGATCCATAGTTTCTGCAAAATGCACACAATATTATTTCAAAATTGCATCCATAAAATTGCATCTATAAAATTGCATCTAAAAAAATGCGTCTATAAAATTGCATCTTAAATTTGCATCTTAAATTTGCGTATATATAATTGCATCTTAAATTTGCCTCTCAAAATTGCTACACAAAAATTGCTAAATTTTCTAACTTTTGCTAACTTATGAAATTTGCTAATTGCAACTTAAATTTACGTCTATAAAATTGCATCTTAAATTTGCATCTCAAAATTGCTACTCAAAAATTGCTAAATTTTCTTACTTTTGCTAAATTATGAAATTTGCTAACACTAGCATTACACAAGAATGTTGCAAAACTAACATCTTTCTGAAACAAACATACACAAAACAAACAATTTTACTAACACTAACAATTTCCTAATAACATCTACTAAATTTCCTAATAACACTAACAATGTCACTAATTAAAAAAACACTATAATCTTCCCAAAAAAAATATGGCCGTGGCCATGGCGGCCACCACGCCGTGGCCGTGGCCGTGGCCTCCACCACGCGCTGATGACGTGCAACACACGTTCGTTGGGAGACCCCAAGAAGAAGGTATGAAGCAGTGCAGCAGCAAGTTTCCCTCAGTAAGAAACCAAGATTTATCGAACCAGTAGGAGCAGTAGCACTTCAGAAGGTTGTTGGCGGCGCCGTTACTCCATCACCAACGTGGAACCTGCACACAACACAATCAAAATACTTTGCCCCAACAAAACAGTGAGGTTGTCAATCTCACCGGCTTGCTGGAAACTAAGGATTAAACGTATGGTGTGGAAAACAGTGTTTAATTGCAGAAAGTAAAAGAGAACAATGATTACAGTTGGTGGTTTTATCAATGTAAAAGAAATGGACCGGGGTCCACAGTTCACTAGTGGTGTCTCTCCATAAAGATAAACGACATGTTGGGTAAACAAATTACAGCTGGGCAATTGATAAAATATTGAGCGCATGACAATGCATACATACATGACAAGATGGCTACCATGATATTTAATTAGGCATTATGACAAAATACATAGACCGTTTATCCAACCGCATCTATGACTAATTATCCACCTTCAGGTTGACTTCCGTGTTCTCCGTTGGTATTAAGTTGCAAGCAACGGATAATCGCATTAAGCAATGTGCGTAAAGTAAACAAATACATATGACCGTGGACATAGCATTGTTATGTTACCCCTAGTAGCAACAGCAAATCCACAACCTTAGGCGTTGCTGTCACTCGCCCAGATTACTGGAGACTGAACCCACTATCTAGCATAAATACTCTCTCTTGGAGTTACAAGCATCTACTTGGCCAAATCATCTACTAGTAACGGAAAGCATGCAAGATCATAAATAACATGTATCATAGATTAATAATCAATTTGATCATAGTATTCAATATTCATCGGATCTCAGCAAACACAACATGTAGCATTACAATAAGATGATCTTGATCATGTTAGGCAGCTTACAAGATCTAAACATGATGGTACAAAGTGGATAGACAACCATCGAGCTACTGCTATGGACCCGTAGTCCAAGGATGAGCTACTCACGCATCACTTCGGAGGCAGGCATGGTGATGTAGAGCCCTCCGGTGATGATTCCCCTCTCCGGCAGAGTGCCGGGAAGAGGTTCTGGACCCTCCCGAGTTAGGGTTCACGACGACGGTGCATCTGGAACTTTTCGTGGAATATGACTCGGGTGTTTAGGGTTTTCGCGTCGGGAGGAATAAGTAGGCGAAAGGGCCGCGGCTTGAGAGCCCCGAGGGGCCCACACGCACCTAGGGCGTGGGCCCACCCTTGGCCGCGCCCAGGGGGTGTGTGGAGCCTCCCTAGCTCTTCTCTGTTTCCCCTTTGGACTCCATGTGTGTCTCGATAAAATAGGTGACTCCGTAAATTTTTGTCCAATTCCGAGAATATTTCCAGACTAGCTTTTCTGGAATACAAAAATACCAGAAAACAGGAACTGGCACTATGGCATCTTGTTAATAGGTTAGTCCCAAAAAATGTATAAAAGTGACATAAAGTGGATGCAAAACATGTAACAACTGGTATAATATCAACATGGAATATCAAAAATTATAGATACGTTTGAGACGTATCAGCATCCCCAAGCTTAGTTCCTGCTCATCCTAGAGTAGGTAAACGATAAAACAATATAATTTTTTAGGTGACATGCTACCAACATAATCTTGATCAAATAATATTGTAAGTCACATGTAAATGAACTGAGATCAAATCATTCAAAGCAAATGTCTATAATTGATATTAAATAAGAGGTAATAAAGCAAGATAGTTAAACAAGCTAAAAAAATTCATGAATGATTGCTTTAAAGACATGAAACCGTACAAGGTTCATTATAGATGCATTAAGTATTCAGTGTAGGAGTTCTATCCTTCAATTCCAAGCATCAAGCAATCTTTCACAACATAGAGAAGGGTCCAGTCAAGTAAAAGTAAGCATGAACGTCATGAATCAACTGTTTCGAAGCCTACTCAACCGATGAGCGTAAGTATTTAGTATTGGCACCAGGATGTTATGGCAGAAAGAACATTAATGGAGGTTTGGAAGTCCAATGGAAGAAAGTCTCACAAAGCTATAAGTGATCATTAGACAAGAGGAAGTCTTATAATCGAAGCTATGCAAGGAGTAGTGATTGCCATGCAACTGATGCACATAGAGCTATATGTGTATGAAAGCTCTCCAATGGAACTAGTGGGGGTGCATCCAACTCGGTTGCTCACGAAGACCTAGAACACTTTTGAGGAGGCTCACCATTGGAATATACAACCCAAGTTCTATAACATAATATTTCCCACATAGTTATACTTGTAAAACATGAAAACTCTCTCAAATGGAGCATAGGTGCTAAACATGAGCACAAATATGATAACTATGAAACTGCAGGTGCAAAACATGAGCACAACTTTGATAAAAGATAGTAGTGTTGCCCCCCTTTTTCTTTATTCTTTTTTTTCTTTTTCTGTTTCTCTTTTCAATGGCCTCCATGGCTCTTTTCTAGCAGGGGCAACACTCTAATATGATGACAAACTTTTTGGTACAAATAACTCATAATGAACAAAACATGATGTATAAAATTATATGCCTCTGCCAGTGTGGCAGGATGTGCAATGATCTAGCGTAACATGGGTAAACCACACATCAGCTGTATAAAATCATGCAAAGAAATATATAAATGATAAATGACAACAAGTCATGTAATGTAAAATGGAAATTGCATGGCAATATATCTCGGAACAGCTATGGAAATGCTGTAGTAGGTAGGTATGGTGGTTGTTTTGACGAAGATGTATGGGCTTATGTGCAGGAGAACAAAAGAAAGTCCTCCCACGGGTTTTGGATGTACTGGCGAAGTATGCACCAACTCTCATTGTGAGAAAAGGGCAATGCACAGCACCGAAGAGGCTAGCAAATTTGGATGGTGGAAGTGCCAAAAACCGTAGCTTAACATTAGTCAAAAAGAACTCACAAGCTTATTGCAAACAACTAGCAGGTTCAACATTAAGAGCATGATTAACATTTACCCCAAGGAGGGCCATTCACGGGGGAACAAGTACCCCGTTAGATCCCTCGACCTTCACACAACCTAGTTATTACGAATTACCTTTAGACATGGAAAGCTATCAAGCCCAACTACACCTTCAACGATTTTAGTAGAGCTTTTAGTACGGTACAAGCTTAAAGACAACAATCCACTAATGATTTTAACTTAATTAACCAGCAAGCTTTACCATCTATTACTTAATACCTCAAAATGTTTGCAAAGAATCAGGTTATCAAAGTTCAAATGATTTACAAGATTATGCAAGTCTTTTCCATTATACCATTTACCACATGCAACATTTTCTGTGCCACAAGCAACTTATTTCAATAACTCTCCAAACAAGTATAAGTGAAGCAAGAGAGTACTTTCTTTAAAAGAACTAATAGCTCTGGCAAGAGATACATGAAAATAAGAGCTAAAAGCTGAACAGCGCTAGATATGAATACTAAACAAATATAAGCGAAGAATAGGAATATTCTCATGAAAAAGCGGAGCGTGTCTCTCTCCCAAACAAGAATGTTAGGATCCAATCAAGTTGATTACAAAATAAAAATATAGTACTAAAAATAAAAGCACACAAACGCTCCAAGAACAGCACATATGATGTGAAAGAATAAAAATATAGTTTCAGTAGAGATGACCTGATAATTTTGACGATGAAGAAGGGGATGCCTTGGGCATCCCCAAGCTTAGACGTTTGAGTCTTCTTGAAATATGCTGGGGAGATCCATGGGAGCCTCCCCAAGCTTAAGCTCTTCGCTCTTCTTGATCCTATTATATCACTCTTCTCTCTTGACCCTTTAAAACTTTCTTCACACCAAACTCAAAGTAAATCTCATTAGAGGGTTAGTGCACAATCAAAAACTCACGTGTTATGTAAAGACGCAATATGACTTGTTACTTTAAAAATTAGCTACTGCCATTGATGTCATGTGAAGCTCTTCCGCCCAAAAAAGAATTTCACTCAACACTAGTAAAAGAGAGAATGCAAAATAAAAGACATAATCTGTCTAAAACAGAACAGTCCACAAAGATGAATTTTTTCGAGGCACTTACTACGCTCAGATCGAAAAACTTTGAACTAACAAAAAATGTAGACATACATAAAAATTACGCACAAAATTTTTCAGATTTAATTAACATTCTGGTGATTTTAGAGATTTAATACGGTGAACAGCAGAAATCTGTTTCTGCGCAGCAATCAAAATTTAGCATCATCCTATTATCAGAGACTACTCTTGGCACAACAATGCGAAAAAGTAAAGATATAAAGGAGTTGCTACAGAAGTAAACAAGCTCCTTGACTCAATAAAAGAAAAATTGCAGAAATAAAAATAATGGGTTGCCTTCCATAAGCGCTTTTCTTTAACGCCTTTTAGCTAGGCACAAGTATGAATCAAGTATTACACTATTACCAAGTGTAGAAGCATCAACATTGTAATTTGTTCGAACAATGGAATCATAAGGTGGCTTAATCTTCTTCCTAGGAAAGTGTTCCATACCTTTCTTGAGAGGAAATTGATATTTAATATTCCCTTCTTTCATATCAATAATAGCACCTACAGTTCTAAGAAAAGGTCTTCCAAGCACAATAGGGCAGGATGGATTGCATTAAATATCCAAAACAATAAAATCAACAGGGACAAAGTTGTTATTTACCATGATAAGAACATCATCAATTCTTCCCAAAGGTTTCTTTATAGTAGCATCAGCAAGGTGAACATCCAAGTAACAATATTCCAAAGGTGCTAAATAAAGCATATCATACAGTCTTTTAGGCATGACAGAAATACTAGCACCAAGGTCACACAAAGCATTGCAATCAAAGTCATTCTATTTCATTTTAATGATGGGCTCCCAAACATCTTCTTATTGCCCTTTTTTCTACTAGTGTGTGCGAGAGTTACCACGCCCTCCTGCGTGATAAGTGGAGGGCACGCTCCTCTAGCAGTACTAAATGTATATCAAAAATTCTCGTGAGTCCTAGGCCAGTCCTCAAACTAATTAATTAAAAAAAAGATAGGTTCTATAATGAATTAATTAAGAAAAGTATCTTTGACCATTCCTATAACGAATTAATTAAAAAATATTGTTAGCTAGTCGTATAACAAATTAATTAAGAAAATATACTTATCCAATTCTAGAATGAATTAATTAAATACAAATACTACTGGCGTGGGCGCTGAAAGCCACGCCGCTTGTAGGCACATACTAGTGGCGTGGAGTTCAGGGCCATGCAACTGGTATTTCGGTTTGTCAGTGGTCAATGGTGACTAACAATTTTATTCGAGGTGTGTGCAAAGTTTTGTCGCTGACAGAAGTGTGTAGAAATATCTCAAATATAATTATAATGTAGCAGCTGACATTCTCAAACTCGTTAATATGGATAGCAAAAAATGGGAACGCATGTGTTGAAGTCTCAGTTGATTCTTTGACTGTGTAACAGCGATCACACACTGTTCTTGTTCGGAAAATACGATCCTTGATTGATGCATCTCATTGGACAGCTTGTAGCAAGTTGGGTTTGTTTGTTAGCTTCCAGAGTGTCGGTCAATATTCAGTTTGGTGACTGATAACTGACCCAAGCACAATGATGCCGACTGGAGCAAGTTGAGGTTGTTTGGTTATATTATATTTGGAATTCCTCCAGCACGCAGGCTAGTTTGACCCAGCTGGGTGTTGTCCTATGTGCTGGTATAAATATAAACATAATGTCAGGAGGATATGCATTGCCTTATCAAGATTCATTGACATTGCTCAGTTTTTTTCTACCGACTACTTTTCAGAGACACATGTATACATGTGTCTTTGTCTTTTGTATCCAATAAGTGTATGGTCCATGCCTGCAACCACCCAACTAGCCAACTTAACCACAAAAGAACTAGCTAAAGTCCAAAAACATGCTTGTTCGATCGCCCAATTATATGACGCACCACTTGGGCAAGTATGAACCATGTAACAATGACATCTCAATTCTCATTGGTCAGCTGTAGCTATCCTTGAGCAACTTGCGTCTTTTAGCATGCCAAGTCCAAGTCCGCATACACTGTATTCGTACACTTCAAATTTAGAGAGCTCACACGTACGTGCTCCACAGGCCAGGCCGGGACAATCTGGGTCCCCATGCATAAATCTGAAACGGCGATCTATCTCACACAAAAATTGGAACTAATATATATAATTTACGTGACAATTGAATATATCAAGAATCATACCTTTTTAAATTGAAGTTACATAATGTTTATTTGATCATCATAATTCTTTTTATGTTCTTTGAAACGAAGGCTGGGAGGCGTCCATGGCGGCGCTGAAGGGGCGCAGCGAGGTCGGCCGGTGTGGTGGAAGGGAAACCAGCGGTGGCGGCCGAAGGGGGCGGGACGTTGCGCGGCTGAGACGTCCGTCTCTCCAACGAAATCTTAGCTTTCAAGGAGAGCCTCGGTTCGGACACGGAAACAACATATTTTTTTGGTTCCGAAGGAAAATTTTCGGCAGCCCGTACAAAGTTATTCGGTTCGGGATGGTTTACGAATGCTATTCCGACACTTTGTGCCGCAAAAACCGAAAGAATCAGTTATTCTGCGGTTTCGGCGCGTTTATGGTACGGCTAGAGATGCTCTAAAGAGGACTATTTTTTTAGATAAACAGAGAGGACTAATTTTCAGGGAGGGGATTAGAAAAACAAATGACTGAATCATCTAATCAATTGCTACCGTTTTGGGACCACCACCTGCTGATGTAAGCAGTGAGCGAGTGACTTCACCTTCCCTTGATGAAAAACAAAACAATCCCAACGGACCACAGGCCCTCTTTCCATTGACTGACCGAGTACTAGTACCAGTTCCTTATCCCCCTCCTCCTCCTACGACCACTACGTACTCTCCCTCTCTCTCTCAAGCCGACGCAACGCCCTCTGCCCGGTCTGCTCACGCCGCCGCCGGCCGGCCAGCACCGTCGAAGGTGAAGAGCCACTTCCTTTTGGGTTCTCCTCTGATCTGAAACTCCAAACTCGTTCTAGTAAGAGGATTTGATATTTGCACTAGAAAGGTCAGGTCAGGTTTTTTGTTCTATGCAGTAAAAGGCTCGAAGTTATGATTTGTTGAGTCCAATTCGCAAAAAAAAGGAAGATTTGTTGAGTCCAAACCTGAGATTTTCTGCACTAGAAGGAAAGAAGGGATTGTTGGTGTACAAAGCTGGAAGCTCAGATTTTTGTTTGCCTCAAAAGCTTTTCTTTTGATTTGCGCCGTTGAAAGCTCTAATTTTTTGTTTACTAGGAAGATTTAGTTTGCTTAGTAGTAGGAAAGAGAGATTTTTTTTGCCGATGCACCGGCTCCAATTCTGTTAGGAGTAAAATAAAAAAAGGAAAAGGCTAACGTACAGCCGGAGGATCGATTCCTCTTTTCTCTTCCTCCCATGTGTTCTGGTCCTTGTCGCGCTCCTGAAAAAAGCCATGGCCATGGAGAGTTTTGTGCCGTCGCTCGGCCATATTCCAGCCACCATACCTGCCACCTCCCCCTCCTGTGCTGCTGCCTCTTGCCGCACTCCTGCCACCAAGACCAAGTTCATCGCTGTTGACTGCCTCTGTAGCGTGTCCGCCATGGTCGACAGCGCAGCCGCGAGCGGTGCTGCTACGAGCGGCGGTACTGCCACTCGTGCGGCGGCTGTGCTGCGAGAGCTCGGGGGAGGTGCTCCCAACGCTCGGGGAAGGTGCTCCAAAGAGAGGGCGGCGGTGCTACCATGGAATAGGGGCGGAGGCGCGGAGCTGCATGCGGCGGTGCTCGATGCTGCGAGTGGTCGCCGGCGGAGCTACATGCCTTTGCGTGGTGGTGCTCAAAGGAAAGGTACTCGTGCTACCGTCCGTCCATGGCGATGCAGATGCCACTGGCCGTCGAGGGTGGCGCTGTCATCGAGGGGATGCTGCGGTCACCGGTGCTTCGAGCGGTGATCCTCTCGTCGGAGCTTCCAAGGAAGGGCGTCGGAGCTGCAAGCACCTGCTGAAGATGCTGCAAACGGCTAAAGCGGGAGCTGCAAGCGAGCGGCCGTGCGACGTTGCGTAGAGCGTTTTCCTCATCGACGGCCATGGTTCATAGGAGTGGCATCGGCGACGGCCGAGTCTCGATGGAGCTCTGAGTAACGAATGCGGTGGCCTGGGTTGGGGGCCAGGCGTGGTTGCTGTAGGCAGTCGCCGGCGACAGCTCTCCGACGTGTGGCCAGGGAAATTCGTTTACTGCGACGATGTTTCTGCGAGGGAGACGACGGTGTTTTTTTTTTTTTGAGAGATATAATCATCCAGGGACGCTCCCAAATAAAAAAGCAACGAGCTTAACTTGCTAATTGGAATCATTCCCCGCTCTAATTACACGTTAAAATAGATTAGTGACACAGCGGCGGCGCCAAGAATTTGTTCTTGGGTATTATGTGTACGCTTTTCAGGTCGTCAGATTGAAAATATTATTGGCAGACTGTATGGATACAAATTATGAAACATATCAACCTGAGTTTTGTGGTGACTAGGTTATGTGTGTATCATTAAGACAAAAAAGTTATAGTGTGATCGACGTCACCGTCGATATATCTTCATCAATTTTGAAGATTTGACACTTTGTGTCTCATTAAGTCAGAATATTTCTTTAGTGGAAGGACATTTCTCGCGAGAACATGTGTAAACCCGACCCTGTGTGTATCATTAAGGCGGCAATTTTCAAGTGTGTGGATCATTCCCGCCAGTCGATAGTGTGATTACTGTTGTCACTTCACTAATATTAAAATTCCAAGAATCCAAACTCGAAACTTCCGCATGTGTTTTGTGAGACTATTGGTCTGATGGCATTCGAATAAAGTTTTCATTAATGTGTACTCAATAGTATAAATAATGTATGTAGTGCGACTAATGCCATGATTTCATTATTTATAAATTCGGCGACTCCGAACTCCTGCAGGCGTTTGTGAGTGTTGTACACGATCAGTTTAAGTTTTTTCTTCTAAACAGTCCATATTCTGCTCCTAGAATTTGTCACCACACGGTCCAAGCAAGTCTTTTTTTTTCTTGGAACTGTCAGGTTACAGTTTTTTTCACCACACGGTACAGCAAGTCTCTTTTTCTTCGAACTGTCACGTTACAGTTTTATTTAACTGCAGCACGTTACAGCTAGCATATTCTCGTACACAGATAGTTTTTTAAACGGTGCGGCCGGAGTCCACATCTGAGAGACGTGATGTTGTCGCCACGAATCGTATCAAACATATTACGTAACTATTATTCCTTTAACAAATCAGCCATACATTTTAAATCTAACTATTACAATTAATTTAGATGATTTAGATTAACGTGGTGTCTCTGTTAGACACCTGTATATTGCATTTTTTTTTAGATTTAAAAGGCTGCCTTATTCAGACAGCAACACATAATAAATAGATTGAATAATGGTTATTGTGGACTGAAATTGTAAAAGAAACAGTATATTTATAAAGAGGCTCCATTCCAAAGTCAAAAGAGCATTTAGCCTGCAAAATAAAAAAAATGTTCTGTTCAGTAGTAGTAAAGATGACTTAATTTAAACTGCATGCCTTTTTTCAGCTTGTGCCGAACCAACCGATCTGTTTATGCCGCTGCTGGCTACGCCCTCCCCACATTGCGGCCGGACGGCTTCGAAGAAGGTGAGGACACCTTTCTCTTTGGCTTGGTTACTTTATCCGACTTTCTGAATGGGCCGGGATACTGGGTCCTCTAGGGTCATAAGCTCAGACTCGTCTAGTACACAACTTTGATTATGATTTGTGTAGAAATTCCAACTTTTGTTGCATGAAGCTCCAAATTTGTTAAGCTTGGATATGCACAGTAGAAAGCTATTCGGTTAGTATAAAAAAGCTATGATTTTGATGTGTGTTAACCTTAAGGGCTTCGATTTTGTTTAGTACTACAAAGTTATGTTTTTGATCCGTGCAGAACAAAGTTCAGATTTTGTTTAGTACGAAGAAGCTTTGGTTCCTTTTAGCAGGAAAGAAAGAATTATTGATGGACGAAGTAGTAATACAATGGACTAATTTTGTCCCTATGCATTTTTCAGTAGCAGCTCTAGCAAACCAATGACGGGGGTTCTGGATGCTTTAGCATCCTATGTCACCAAGATGCTCGCCGACATGGCCCGAGACAAGGTGGCCATGCTGATCGGGGTCACGGGAAAGATCGACGACCTGGCCATCAAGCTTAGGGACCTCAAGAACTTCCTTGCAGATGCTGATAGGAGGAACATTACAGATGAGAGCGTCCGTGAGTGGGTGAACGAACTTAAGCATGCCATGTACCTTGCCAGCGACATCCTAGACCTGTGCCAGCTCAAGGCCATGGAGACTGGTCCATCCAAGAACATGGGCTGCCTCAACCCTCTGCTATTCTGCATGCGGAACCCGCTCCATGCCCATGACATTGCCAGCCGCATCAAGGCACTGAATGAGAAGTTGGATGACATCTGCACGAGGGGCCATAGCTTCAATTTCATTAGGTTGGAAACGTACCAGGACCAAAGGAGAAGCCGCCCTGCTCCTTTTAGCCGCAAGACAGATCCACTGTTGGAGCGGTCTGGTGTGGTGGGGGAGAAGATTGAACAGGACACGAGGGTACTTGTGGAGATGTTGACAAAGGAGGCTGGTCACGATAGTGATAGCATTACAGTCGTTGCCATTGTTGGTGTTGGTGGAATTGGCAAGACCACCCTCAGCAAGAATGTTTTCAACAATGAGGCGATCCAAGACAAGTTTGCTAAGAAGATATGGTTAAGCATCACGAAGGAGTTCAACGAGGTTGACTTATTGAGGACTGCCATCACTGCCGCTAAAGGAGAGTTGCCAGGACCTGGGGGTGGGTCCGAAGATAAAGCCTTGCTTGTGCCGGCTCTTGCCAGTGCCATCAAGGACAAGAAGTTCTTTCTTGTGTTGGATGACATGTGGGGTGTCAATGAATGGAACAACCTCTTAAAGGATCCATTTAGCCATGGGGCGGCTGCTAGCCGAGTCCTCATCACTACAAGAAATGACACTATTGCCCGAGGCATGAAAGCAGTGAATCCCTATCATCATGTTGACAAATTAGGACCCGAAGATGCTTGGTCATTACTCAAGAGACAGGTGAGTGTATGAAATTACCAGCAGTAACCTCTCACTGCACGCTTAAGATTAATATAACACACTAGTTGTACTTCCAAGTGAACTAATGTCCATACTGTCCTAAATCTTGCTGCAAATTGGTTTGCCCACTGATGTTTGATAAATTCTATAGAATGTTGCTGCAAACAGGCAGCACACAAAATGATTATTTGTGAGAAATGTGATTGGTATGTCCAGCATATGTAGTAAACTTCATTCACTATTTGTTAATAAAATAGCGGCACCAACCAGTCCTAACGTGTTATGAATTCCTTATTAACTATTTATTTATTGCAACTCCCTGTAGGTACTCACAACAGAAAAACATGAGCCTGAAATTGAGATTCTAAAGGATATTGGCTTGCAAATTATAGAAATATGTGATGGTTTGCCACTTGCTGTAAAAGTGATGGGAGGACTCCTATGCCAGAGGGAGATAGAACGCCGTGCTTGGCAAAAGGTTCTCAGTGAAGCTACGTGGTCAGTATCCCAAATGCCAGAACAGCTAAACTATGCAATATTTCTTAGCTATGAGGACTTGGACTCTTGTTTGAAGCAATGCTTTCTGCACTTCTCCCTTAAACCTAAAAATACACATTTCGCTTCATTTGAAATTATTAGCATGTGGATTGCTGAAGGGATTGTTCATGGAGACCCAGATGTTGCATTAGAAGAATTAGGACATGATTACTATAGGGAACTGATACTAAGGAACCTTATAGAGCCATATCCATATGATTTTGGTCAATACTTTTGCAACATGCATGATGTTGTTCGCTCATTTGCTCAGTTTGTAGCTAGAGATGACGCACTAATAGCTCACAACAGACACAATATAAACAACAAGCTTAGTTTGCAAAGGTTTCTTTGGTTATCTATAGATACCAAAGGAGGGGATTTGGATGAATTTGAGTGGATAAGTCTACAAGAGCAAAAGTCACTCAGATCCATAATATTAATTGGGAATTTCAAGATTCAGTCGGTTGATTCCTTGATTTCCTTTTCAAGTCTACGCATGCTGCATGTGGAATCCACAAAGTGTGTTGCATTGATTGGATCTATATATAACTTAAGCACTTGAGGTATTTGGCCGTAAAGAGGTGCACTGATATAGTTAGCTTGCCAAAGGACATCCACAAGATGAAATTATTACAACATATTAGTCTTGATGGTTGTGAGAATCTTGTGGAACTTCCCGACAGCATTGTGAAGCTACACGAACTGCGATATCTTGACCTTGATCGCACATGTGTAAGTACTATACCTAAAGGATTCTCTGCTCTCACGAATTTGAGGTCACTACATGGATTCTCAGCGGATGTAGATGACAGTTGGTGCAGTTTGGAAGAGATTGGGTGTCTTTCCCAGCTCAGGGAACTGGCATTAGTCAGTCTACAGAATGTACCTGCTGCCTCGTTCGCCACAAAGGTTAGGCTTAGCAAAAAGACTCATCTTTCGTCGTGACTTTTTATTGCAGCCGTAAACCTGGTGATGAGGTACTGGACAAAGATGAGAAAGATAAAGGAATAATTGAGGAGGTATTTGATGAGCTCTGTCCTCCACCTTGCATTCAAGATATTCTTATCCACGGATATTTTGGGCGACGGCTCCCAAGGTGGTTGATGTCAGAAGCAAGAACTCCATTCAATAGCTTGAGGATGCTAGACTTGACGGACTTGGCTTGCTGCAGCCAACTCCCGGATGGCTTATGCGAGCTCCCATGTCTGAACTATCTTGGGATCACGCGTGCTCCAGGCATCAAGCGTGTTGGGCATGAATTTGTGCATCCCTCGAATCAACGTCATCCTGCTTCATCCCAGATGGTGGCTACTTTCCCGAGATTGCATCAGTTGTACTTGAACAACATGGTGGAATGGGAGGAGTGGGAGTGGGAGGAGGAAGTACAAGCTATGCCGGCCTTGGAGGTACTTCGGATAACACAATGCATCTTGAGGTGTATCCCACCTGGTCTTGCCTTTCATGCACGGTCTTTGAAAACATTAACCATATGGAATGTCAAGGATCTCTATTCTCTGGAAAACTTTGCTTCCGTGGTGAAGCTCAACCTGATTGGCATCATCTGCCTGACTAGGATATCTAATTTCCCCAAGTTGCAAAATCTTAAGATCACCTACTGCCCAAGACTCAACTCACTGCAGCAGATGAATGCACTCCGGAGACTCCGACTGCAAGTTTCAACCGGCGAAAAAAAACTTCCGACGTACCTGCAGACTGTAAATCCCAGCCATTTGCTGCTGGTCGACATCAGCCCAGAGGTACTTGCTTCCATGGCAGCGGGAATACATGGCCCCGAGTGGGACAAGTTCAGTCATATTCAGCACGTCGAGGCTTATGCAGATGGTGGAGGCATTGAGAAAAAATGGCGCCTATTCTACACAAGAGAGCCATACAACATGGAGACAAACATCGAGCCAAATCTGGAGGTAATGTATATATATATTATCAATCCGTTGCTCATTTCCGTTAAATATAGTTAATATGTCTTAATCTCCTGTTGTTGATTTCGTCTTAATATTGTTCGCCTCATGGGTATTATAGAGCCTGAATATTTTCTACTATTTCGTTTTGCTTCCCAGGAGTTCGCGCCTCGTTTCCCTGGCATGTTCCCATCAGTCGATGACACTCTCCAATCATTGGCTGGAGCTATTGAAGCTCTAAAGTCTCTTTACCCTGACATGTTCCCATCAGTCGATGAGGGTTCTGAAACTCTAGTGCCTGATTTTGGTGACACTATCCAATCATTGGCTGGAGATGTTGAAGCTCTATCGTCTCTTTACCCTGACATGACCCCATCAGTGGCTGAAGCTTTTGAAACTCTATTAGCTAGTTTCTCTGACTTTCTCCAATTATTGGGTGGAGATGAGGCGGATGCATTTAACCAAGACCGTGAAGATGAATAGACCAAAGGATTTGTATGTACTTTTACATCTAGATATGATGGTGTTTGTGCACTATTTACTTACTGAAGACGTTGCCGTTAGAGAGCTTTTTCTGCTGCCAATGGTAGTGTTTGTTTACTACTACTGCGATTCGCTGAGTGCTTTGGCAGACCCCATGTTTTGTTTTTCGGGCTATGGCATCCTTGATGTATTGACATGTTCTTAAAACTAGCACAGGGGCCCTCGCAAATGCGAGGGCACCACTTGTAGTTTGTCGAAGACTTTGGTTATATAGTTTGATGTCATGAAGATATTTCTTTCTCATGTTAACCTTATTTGTTATACAATACGCACCGTTCGGATATGGACGCTATCTAGAAGACACGAAGTTTACGTTTTATTGTGTCAATGGTTATATTGCAAAGAAATGAGATTAAAGAGTCACCACTTGTATTTTGTTGTCAAAGTTTCAGTTATATAATTTGGTGATATGAAGATATTCCTTTCTCATGTTCGTTTTGTGAATAGTTATATTATAAATAAATGAGATTAAAGACTTATGAAAGGTTTTGTAGGAAAATTTAATTATATTAACACTTTTTTGTCGACATCTTATTTATATAGTCAGAGGTGACATTTCGAGCGCAACTACCAAACTAATTTTTGTTTGCTCGCTAGATCGTTTGGTCTTTGTTTGAAGCTTAACCAACTCATACTTAAAACATGATTTTTGAATTTTTATTCTCGATGGAAAAGTGTTACAGTATCTTCAAAATAAAATAAACTATGTTGGTGACATGTTGCGCGTATTATGATCCTAGTATTAAAATAACTATAATGTAACAAAAAAGAAAGTTTGTGAATACACGTAAATTTTGTATTGATAATGTGTTTTGGTATTTATTTCATATTGATCTTTTTGTTTAGACAATATTTTTATTTTTTTCTCCCTGTTTTTTTCGCTACACACTTGCTCGTTTAATATACTTACTGGTTTACTTAAACCCCTAAACTGAGATTGTTGTTGACCCAATAGTGAGATTTTTTCTCAAACAAATTAAATTGTTGGCGGAGACGAAGCTTAAATTTTAATAAAATTGGAGGTTGCAACCACGTAATACATAACTTATGATATTATACTCGTAAAAGAAATTCTTACCCTCGTCACAAACTTACTTCCAATGGCAAAATTGTTAAAGTAAATATGTCACCTATCTCAAAATAGATAACATTTAGATTTTTAAGTTTCAAGTATATCCATAAAATTAGTTGTAAACTATTTTCTCTGACGGATCTAATGCATCTTTTGTTTGAAAAAATAATAATTCTAAATGATTTATTATGAATTAGCAATCACAAATAGGGATGATTAAGATCTATATTCAACATTCAATCAAAATAATTCTTACACATGGCCAAAGAAATCGATGGCTTTGTATACATGCGTAACATGCTGGCAATTGCCTGTTGAATTCTGATTGCTTAATGACGGGATTCCATGTCCGACACATATCTTCTCAACATTAGCCGAGTCAAGCACGCTACATGACTAATATTTGCTGTTAATCTACAAATAATTTTATATCTAACTATCACAATAATTTATATGATGTGGCTCAATGTGGTGGCTATACTTGAAACCCTTATATTGATGCCTCAAACATTTTTTGAGGTTTGCACATCCTATTGGATTTTAATATCTCGAATTGTCACTTTTTCTTCTCTGCACGATCATGTGTAAACTTATTTACTTAGGTGTAACATCCCAAATTTATCGACATTTTAAAACTTTTACAAAATACAAAACTTTCCGAGAAAATTGTTCTCCTCAATATGATATTTTCTAAATGGATTTAATTTGAATTAAATCAGATTGAAATTAAATATTTGGTTTTAAATTTTAGGCGAGAAAGCTCCGGTCAAATATTCTTTCACATTGTTCTTTAAGTCTTGATTAGACGGACCAAATTCTTTAGCCCATCTTTTTTTTCTTCCTGGGCCAAACCTTTTGGCTCATCTTTTTTCTCCTCCTCTCTACCATGCAACCGTGTGGGCCGGCCCACAAAGGTGATCAGCGACCCAGCCTTCCGTTGGATCCATCGATCTAATAGGAGACGTGATGTTTCGGACGTCTTCGCTGGTATACGTGTTAAACGTGATATTTGTACCTGAATAATGTTGTACGTAATTTTTTTTTAATATCACCCATCACAAATATAATCAACGGATTATATATTTCTAGCACATGTGGATTAACGTGGTGACCCGAAAAACTCTCTCATTTTGCTTTTCTATACTACTATTAAAAGAGCAAACTTAACTTGTTGGGATACTTTAAATCTAGACCGTTCAATATCCGATCAAACGGCCCAGATCGTCCCAATGTTTGACAACTCAACATTGTCTGTTTTGGACTATTTTCCCCTCCCACCAAACCACATAATACAACAAATTGCCACAGTACATGTTCGAATCGTTATTTTTATCAGAGCAACTATCTAGCCGTGGAGGTCGATAGGTCAGGGCCTGGCTCGCCGTCCGGCCCCGCGCACGCAAGCCAGGAAAGGAGGCACGGGACGGGCGGCCCCTGTTTCCGTTTCGCGAGTATGGGAGGTGCACCTGACCGCTGGCGTGGAGGCCGGCTGGCGCGAGCTAGGCTCGCCGGCCATGGATGCATGCCACCTTCCTACCGCAGAGACAACGTGCCCGCTGCCCTTGGCGAGCAAGACGACACCGCCCTCCCGCAGCGACAGCTTACTTGCCGCCCCTTGCGAGCACACCACCGCCGCCGGACTCCCCCGACCCAGCGCTAGCACGCTGCACGCGAGGACACCCATGCTGCCCTTCACCCGCCAGCCGTACGCGGTTGGACTTGTTTCAGGTTCGGCGTCTTCCTTTCCTAAGATCAGATTATGGTCCAGCAACAAGGACGACGCCGCCGCCGGCCGGCCACGCCGCGCGCACGCTGCTCTCTGGCCGCGCACGCCAGCAACAACGACGACGCGCGCCGCGCGCACGCCGTTCTCTGGCTCGCACAGCGGCTTACGAAGAGTGGTGCAGGCGTGATGGATGTGGACGCGAAAGGAGAGGCCGGAGTGAGCGTCGTGCCGCTGGACGGCGGCAAGGTGGATGTGAGGTGGAGGTGGATGACCGGATGTGCGTCCTCAAGCAGCCTGTCGCAACGTGCTCGCGGTCGTCTTCAAGACTTCAACTACTCCTGCGCGTGTGGTGCGGCGGCCTCGAAGGCAGCTCCGCCGCTGGACGCCGGCAAGGTGGAGGTGGACGACAGGATGTGCGTCCTCTGTTCCTCAAGCGGCCCGTTGCAAGGGGCTCTCCGGTCGTGCGTCCTCTTCTCATGTGTGCGGGACGACGGGATGTGCTGTGTGTGTTCTCTCCTCATGCGTGCGGCCCGACCTGGCGCGGCTCAACCAGGTGTGCCCGGCACGTACGCCGCCACAACGCCAGGCCGTGCCAGCTCCTTCCGTCAGCCCTCGCGGCTAGCCCCGTCGGCGATCCCTCCGTCCGAGTCCCTCTGTCCTAGGTGAGCTGGTGCTGCTTGCCAATTGATTTTTTGCGTGCTGATGAATGATGATGGCCGTAGTACCCGATTCAGTTCTGCAAGCAGTAGTAGCTGTAGCCTGCACCCCGTAGATGGTTCCATATGACGCCCAATTGCTGTAGCTGTAGCCGATTGCTGTAGGACGATGGGGCGAGACGGACTGTGCTCCAAGAACAACTCTGCTCCGACATGGACTGTGCGCAACCGCTCCGACACCCGATCCTACAGAGTCTGTAGTCAACCACGCAGCCATGAGTTGCCGCATAAAAAGGACTGCACTCCCTCGATTGAAAACAAAACTCGAAATTGCACGCCTGAATTTCGTCCAAGATCGACACCTCAGTCGCCACAGCTCGACATTGGCATGCTCGAATTTCCGTCCAAGATCGACATTGCCACGTACAGGTACAAGTTTTCCTTCCTTCAACCCACACGACTCTGCCAGTCTTCATGTAACATTGGATTCGATCGAGTTCAAGTGCTCAACCTGTAGATGAACCTGGCCAAATTGGATTTTGGTTTTCCCCTTAAGGATGTTGAGACTCTTTTCTGAATTTCTATGTGAATTAAACGATATAGCTGATGAATTATGAATTTAATCTTTACCTATCTAAGCTTCAGCTGACTAACTTGAAAATTTGGTAGCTCTGATCATAAGTTTCTCAACTTCATATGATATTTTATATAGGAATTGAACCATCATCAGTGCACCTTGTGCTTTATAAGAACACGGGAGATTCGGTGTTCAGCTTTTGTCAAAATTCTGGCCAAACTGTTCTCGAGTATATCAACAATTCAAATATTGGTGGAGACGTGCGTACGCACGTGCACGTCAACTAGTAGTATATAGTAGCAAAAGGGCCCGTGCGTTGCAACGGGAGAAAAAGAAAGGATGAACCTCACTTTTCTTAGCGAGAGATTCATTCATGGTCATATTAATGTGTGTTTCGAGGTAGATGTACGATTTTCATATTACCATGCCTTCAAAAGAATGGTTTGAACCATAGCGTAAATTGTTTCAATTTTTTGCAAAAAGTAAATTGTTTCAATTTAACATTATAACGAAAACACCTTATTCTGAGGTAATTAGTTGTAAAAAAATATAAATGTTGTCCGTTAAGTTTTAAATGGAAACAGGAACGTTTGGATCATCGTTTTTTTCCAAGCCACCAGCCTAGTTCTTAGCCTACCTCTGTCAGATCAGTTCTTTCTAATGCTCTATATCAGAGGATGATCATTCATCGCTGAAGTGTTCATCTGGCCTGCTTGTTCACGACAAGTAACTTGACTATTCATTGCTGAAGTGTTCATCTGGCCTGCTTGTTCACCACAAGTAACTTAACAATTCTCCAGGAGACGGTGACTGCAAACACATTGACATTGGCTACCGTGTCTAGCGCCGATGTGCTCGCGACAAATGCCGTTCATCATTCATCTTCTTCCCAGAAGAGCTTCTCACTGTCACTTCCCAGGACGCAATGACTGTGGGCAGGGCTCCGGAGAAGCCGACATATATTGTCGTCCCCGTCGCGACAGTTTCTGGCGTGCACGCTCGGCTGGAGAAGTAGAAAGACGGGAGCCTGGTGGTCACATACATGGACAGAACCAATGGCACCTACATCCACGAGAGAAGCTGGTGACAGGATTCCCAATCCCCGTCACCACCGGCAGCCTCCTGATCTTCGGTACAGACTCACCTCTGTTCAAGTTCTAATTTTCCCCAGATCATATGCTACCATTGTTCGACTTCTTTACCAAAATAATTTGACCAGTGCGTCAACCGCGGCGTCGCCAAGTTCACCCAGCTTCTCGCCGACTGGTCCGCTGCCGACGGCCACTGCCTGTAATGCATCCATCTTCTACGTCCTTTTTCCCCTCCTACACTTTGACTTTTAGTAACCTGTGTTAACGGAGAATGGAACTAATTGTCTTTTCTCAGAGAAATTGGTAGCGGAACATTGTGCTCTTGGGTGATGCATCTTCAACAACAGGTTGGATTAGATCGATAAAAAAGGGTGAGAGAGGAACGGAACCTCTATGCTAGATTCGCGTACAGTTCCATGCGACCAGCGACGCGGCTGTGTGCAGCGAGCTGGCGAGGAACGGATAGTGGCGAATCTCCGCGGCCAGGGACGTGGTGGGGCAGGGTAGAGCACGCCGACGAACATAGCCCGCGGCCGGGTTGGGGCGCGTCGTGAACCTGCTGGGGCAGGTCGAAGCACGCCAAGGAGCAGGGCGCACGGCCGGATTCGGGCGCACCGGTTAATGGGGAAGCGTCAGACGGCAGCGCGGCGTTGAACAGGTCCGTGGCAGGGGCAAACTCGCCGGGGGTCATGCCGGAGAAGAGGTGTCGTGCCGGATCTATGGGAGACTCGGGGTCTCGCCTCTCGCGGCCGAGGCGACGCAGTAACGAACCGTTTTTTCCACTTATCGGTGGCACGGTAAGTAATTTCCTGCAACTTTAGGGGCAATTTTAACGACGTACGAGAAGAAATCTTAATGTCTTTATTATTAGGTATAGAATAGATAGATTATATTGTTACATAGGCTGAGTATAATTGGTATCTTATTGATATTAGTGTATTCCCTTTGTACATATAAACATACTAGTCAATCCCATGAGCTATAAATTAATTCAGACCGACAAGGAGGATCAGATATGTAAGCTGCTGGGAAACTGCATGTCTGTTGTACTGAAACTGCTGATGAGCAAAAGTCTTGTAAAGGAAAGTACTGTTGTATCAGAATATGGATTTCCTGGTGGTTTTTTATGGCCTTCCTGCGCCGCTCCACGTACAGTGACTATTTTCTTGAATGCTCGGCTTAGCCTCAAAACGTTTTTTTTAGATAATAGGTTTGACAGCCCAGATTTAACTTAATAAAGCTCTAGAGAGCAGGTTCAAACAGCGTCTTGCTTCGGTTACCAGCTTACAAACCAAGTAAAGCGCTTAAAAAGATAAGCGGTGCCAGACGCGGCAAGTAGGGTGCGAAATTAACCAGACAGAGAGGGAAAGCTAAGGTTCTGCAGATCTTCTGGCGTAGATTGCTGCAGCAGCACTTCCATCTTATCTTGGTCTTTACTCCTGTAGAAAGGGCGGCAAAAGCTGCAAGAAGAACAGCAGTTTAAAGGTACAGTCACGAGGCTGGCAAGAAGAAACGGATTGTAGAGAATGCCCCACTGGATGCATATCAAAACTCTAGCAGCTATTGTTGTTCTGGGGAAAGCAGCTTCTCCAGCTTGTGTGTGACGAACAAATCTCAGTTTGTGCGGTTGTGCCCTAAACTCAAACAACCTTCAGTTGAGGTTTCAGTTTCTGCACACTGCACACTGCATTCGCTGCGGTCTTCTTCAGTCGGAGCCGTATGGGCTCAACGGCCACCCCAGCTCGACTTGGGTCTCCATCTCGAGCGGCCTATGGGCACGCCATCGGTCCGACCTGGAACGCGCCCACTGCCTTCCTACGATCTAGCTCGCGACGCACGAGACGCGTGCAGAGCTAACAAACTTAAACTGAAAACAAGGTGACAGTCTAACTGTCGAATCTAAAAAACGGCAAGACGCTACTCTGACGGCACTAAGCTACTTGCAGGGTCCTTACAGCCATACATCCCTCGGAGAGCTTACTCGCCTGCTCGCCTGCTCGCCAACTCTTCGCTACCATGGGCCGATGTTCGCCTCGCCGGGCATGCGCCACCTGCTCGACGAATTGTGGAATCTAAAAAATGTAGATATATGCATGTTTCCCCTGATCGTCTCACGTGCTTATGCATCCTTTGTAATTACACTGGTTTGCTCAGATAACGGTGACTATATGCATCCATATCACGAATTCGCCAGGCACACTGGCCCAGTTACACCGACACGCCTCCTCCATCTCGAGCCTATGAGCTTCCGCTCGTCAGCTCGTGCCTCGACTGCGGCTGGACCGACCGTGACGCGCTCGGTCAATTGGCTGCAGTAGTGTCAGTGAATTAGCTTAAACTCATCCACAAGAATATGGGTACGAGCATGCATCCATATCACGCCTCACTAGTGTTAATCAGGGTTGACTTCCATCTTGGATTATCTGAACATGGATATGCAGTACCAATTGTTTCGTTCAGTCAAGTATATACAACTTTTCTTTTAGGCTTATAAATATTCTTGGATGACAATGTTTTTTTGAGAAAAGACAATCTTTATTGTTGAGTTGCTTGTGTTGCACAGTTTTTTTTCGAGACTAACGGGGAAAAAATGTCCACCACTTGTTGCATTCATTCGAAAGTAGCCGGGCATGCCATGTTCTTACAAGCGGATTAGAGAGATTACATCGAGATACAAGGGACGACAAGACATGTTCTTCTGGAAAGCCGAATACACTGTTTTCGACTAAAGTAATAGATGTGGCATTAATATGTTTACCTATCTATTGTATACAAAAAGCGATATATGTGGCTCTAATATGCACCCCATATTTTTTTTGCGGGTAAGAAGAAGCTTTATTACTCAGAGAGGGCTACAAGATAGTCTTGCTCTAGAGCCTGAAGAATGCCAACAGGTTCAGAGCGTACCCAAATATCAGTTCTATAGTCCGCTCGGGCCATATTAGCGAGAGTGTGGCTAACCCTGATCTGAGAGCGCTCCACTTTTACAATATCACAAACTCTCTCATGACTAGAAAGTAATTTAAGTTCAGAAATTAAATGCACCAGGGGTGATCTATCTTGTGAATTAACCTTAATAGCAGCAACCAGCTGAGAACAATCAGTCTCAACAATAATCAGCAACTTGCTTTGGAGCAAGGCCCCATACTAATCCATGTCATCCAAATTATTTATTCCGTTAGATGTATAATTTATGGGTATTATTTAATTATAACTCGGCGTTGTAATTTAATTACGTAACACATGAATGATTATTGGAGTATGCATCTATCGCCTGAATTATATAATTTAATTACATAATTCCGTTTGATGTATAATTTAATTACGTAACACATGTAAGTGCAAATGGCCATTCCAGGAGTTAAATCATTGGATTGACACAGAAAATCCCTTCAGCTTATTAGCAGCCAAATACAAAAATTAAATACTCATTTTAGCTTTTTAATAACAAGGCTGCATCTATCTACATCTTTCCAATGTCACCTAAGCAACAAAAAATTACATGGCATAGGTGATAATCCAGTGCCTACGATATATCGATGATGCGCATTTCACATGATTGTTCTCTATCTATACAATGTGCGGAAAAATTACAGATGTTAAAATCAGGGTGTAGCAATGAAGTCAGTAAAATCATTACACTGTTGAACATGCATGAAATGCAATGCCTCAGGAACCTTCTCTCACTTATGCAGAGAAAGGACAAGTACGATAATTTTGATCAATAGAGGAAGAAAATTTAGGCAGAAACCTGCATTTCATTGCTGGACTAAACAGAAAGATCAACCTCCTGTTATAATAGTGTTGGATTAGCATCGACGATGTTTGGAGCGCTGGGCCCATGGTCCACGCAGTTCGATTTGGCCGAGGAGGCGGTTGATGTGTCCAGGCTAAAGGCGCACATCACTATGCTCCAGCCCGACAAGATCACGCCGCACTGCCTGTTCCAGAGTTACCAACTGGAGCCCGATTTGATCCTCTATTCCTTTGTGTGGGCTCGCTTCGCCTTCTTCCATCGATGCTCCTTTCCCAGCACGTGTTTGTGTGTATGCCTACAAGAGGAAAAATGTCTCGGTGCTCAATCAACGCAATACCGCCGATTTTGGATGCATCGCCAGCTCCTGTACGGGTCTAACGGCCTGCCCCGCGCTCTCCGCTTTTCGAGGGCATCCGCGATGGTCGCGGCTAAAATCGAGCTCTGTGCACGGTGACCCGTCAGATGTGCTTTCTTCCCTCACTATCGTCTTATCTAGTTTTTAGGGCACTAGTTTTATTGCAGCTACTATGGCAGATGTTTTTCTGGTGCCCAAAAAGAGGGAAGCTATTACGACAGAATCCACCCGCGCGCCTAGGGGTTAGGCTTGGCCGGTTTCCAACTTGGGTCTCAAACCCTACGCCTGAACCATCAGATGTCACGGAGTATGTGGAATAGAGAGATAGCTGTGAGCGCACTAAACTAAGGCATGCATGTATGTAATTAAAAGTGGGACCTACACAGGATTCATCACAGTGTAGCAACAAGATGTACCTTTGTCAGATTGAGCCAATACCACGGTATGGCTGGTCTTAGCGGTACTAGCTAGTATAAATAACCACCCCATGTATAAAAAAAAGTAGCAAGTTGAAGCATACATGCATGCTCACATTTCTCCTGTCAGTCAATGGCGAGCTAGTGGCCGAGTGGTAACATGCGTGATGGGTGAGCCGACATCCCGATCGAGTCTCCTAGCAAGCCATCTCGCCAGCAAGAAAAACCATAATGAGTACAATCCACTTACGGCTTTGTCTAGCAACACGTATGATTACGTCTGAGATTGAACACAAATAGTTCATCCAAGATCGAGATTACATGAGCCAGAGTGATTAAATATTAATAATGATGATCTAAAGTCACAATGTCAAGGAAATTACAATAAAGACGTTGAGTTTCACATAAACGACCCTGAAGGGAACACGTAGATCACAATTGGATCTTTCTCTACCGCTTATGCTGCTCCATTCAGAGAAAATAAATTAGGCTTGCTATATCATGTAAAAATACGCACCTTAATATGATTGGATAATCTAGGTTTTGAATGGTTTGTAACTTAGCAAGGCTAGCTTAACACAAGACAATGCATCCCCACACTGTGGGGCATCCCTTTATTTATAATTCAGAACGGAATATAAGGACATGGCTAGGCTTATTAGTAGTAAATTTAATTCCAAGCAAGGTATTGATCGAGAATACCAACTACATCATACATTGTATATAAATAAATATTAGCTTCGAGGCCCCACATTGTTGTTTTTTTCTTGAGGGAGAGGGAGGACGGCACCATCCCTTGTTAGCTTGCATAGTTCCAGGCATCAAGTCCATCCTTCCTTCCTTCAATCCCAGCTCAATTGGTTGATGGAGGGGGCGGAGCATAATGGCCTCGACGTTTAGGGATGGGTGCACGGCGGGGATTTTAGGGATGGGCGTACTGGGATGTGGGATCCATCTGGGGATTGGGAAGCTGATCAATCCTCGTCGACCTGAAAGGAAACACAAGCATGGTTGGGATTCAACTAGGAAGAACCTTGTGTCACTCTCTTCGATCTATAACCAGTGTAACTGTTTTAAACTAACGCTAGTTCAAAACCGCGACACTTATTTTAGACCGGGAGCGAGTAGTTTACACTAACAAACTCACCGCCGATGTCATGGCCGGCGGCTCCATGGCAGCCTGTGACCACCGCACAGAGGACCAACAAGGCGGCAAACACCATGAGACGGGCAGCTGTGGACAGGGACGCCATCGTATCGATCGTATGTGAGCTAGCTGAACGAATATTGCTTTGAGCTGTGTTTGTATATCCTGCCTGCCCGAGATGTCCCTATTTATAGACATGAGTTGTTCGACCGCAGTCCACGGTAGGAGAACTGTTGATTAATCACGGGTTGCTAATAACCACTAGGATGCATTTGACTGTCTACAGTATGGTAGAGTGTGAACAGAATACTAAAATGCCAGGAGGAGCAAGACAAGGTAAGCTGCGGGTATGCAGCGTATGTCAGGATAAGTGTCTGGCTTCATATCTTGGCTTGCACCGATCAACTGGTCAAGATAGACGGCCGTAGGAAAGGCGGTATGCAGCTTATTGGTACGCTAGTAGTTAAATAACACGGCCCCTTGTAGCAACTTGAAGCCCGTTAAAAAAAAAAAAGAGTAGCAAGTTGAAGCATGCATGCTCCACATTTTTTTTTTTTTTTTTAGAACTTTTCTGGGGCAAAAGATTTGCCCCTTTTTCCATTAATTAAGAGAGAGTTGGTACAAGAATGTAAAGGGCCTACAACGGTAACACGAATTTATTACAAACGGATTACTCTCCCGGCATGATTTCTCCAAGTCTTTTCGCCCCCGCAAGCACGCAAAGCTTTGCCTCATGCTTGATCTTGGCGAGGATGGTAAGCGTAGAGGAGTGCTTGTTCTTGAAAACTCTATCATTTCTTTCATTCCAAATCTCCCAAGTAGTGAGGAGGAGAAGGGATGCAAGAGCCTTGCTTTTCGTCATGAGCATCCACCAATCCTTAAGGGATAGCGTAGGCCACGAGGAGGTGTCAAGGTTGTGGAGACCGAGCCACTCCTTCAAGGAGCTCCAAACTCTCATGGTGAAGCGGCAATGAAGTAGGAGGTGGTCGGTCGACTCCGGCGTTGTCTTACATAGAGGACAAAGCCCACAATTTGGCCACCCCCGCCTAGCCAAGCGATCCGCCGTCCAAATGCGGTTTTGGAGAGCAAGCCAAGCGAAGAACTTTATTTTCGGAGGGGCCCAAACTTTCCAAGCAAGGCGCTTCATATCGGAGGAAGTAGATCCCAAAAATTGAGCCTTGTAGGCCGACTTGGCCGAGTACTCGCCACCCGGAGTGAGGTTCCACACAATGGTATCTTCTCTAGAGCCATCGAAGTTGAATTGTTGGATTTTGATCCAAAGGTCGACAAATTCAAAGGCATGTTGCATGGAGAAATCTTCGTCCATCTTTATCTTTTCTATCCAAGCATTGTCAAGCAAGGCTTGCCTTGTTGTCCACTTCTTCCTAGAGGAAATGTCGAAGATGAGAGGAGCAATGAGCTTCGGCCTTTCCCCATTTAGCCAAGGGGCCTCCCAAAACGGAGTTTTCGCCCCATCTCCCACGGTGATCGTTGTCGAAGCATAGAAGAGGTCCATGTCCTCATCGTTGCAAGGGTTCCCCAAACCGGCCCAAATTTTGTTGGGGTCCTTCCACTCAAGCCAAGGCCACCTCAATCTCAAAGCACGGGCAAACTTGTCGGTGTTGAGAACCCCAAGGCCCCCAAGGGCGGTTGGGCGAGTCACGGTCTTCCAATTAACTTTGCATTTTCCACCGGAGACCTTATCGGAGGCCGCCCAAAGGAAGGCACGTTCAATGTTGTTCAACTTGGCGTGGAGACCCGGCGGTATGATGAGGGGAGTCAAGTGGTTGATGGATTGGGAAGCAAGAACCGATTTCACAAGGGCACATCGGCCGGCCGTGGTGATGTAGCGCCCAAGCCACGGTGGGATTTTGCCCGCGCACTTATCCTCAAGGTGTTGGAAGTCCACCTTCCGCAAGCGCCACACGGAAAGTGGAAGCCCAAGATAGCGCATAGGGAAGGAAGCTCTCACCACCGGAAGGCCGTCAAGAACGTCATGAAGGTCAATGTTGCCGCATCTAATTGGTACCACCGAGCTCTTTTGAAAGTTGGTGCAAAGGCCCGTCACCTCACCGAAGGCGCTAAGAATGGCCGAAAGCTTTTGGATATCTTCTTTGTAGGGAGCCACAAAAATTGCCGCATCATCCGCGTAAAGCGAAGTCCTCAAAATGGTTCCTCTTCCTCGAATTTTGTGGAGCAAACCAAGCCTAGTGGCCACCTCAAGCAATTGTTGGAGAGGGTCAATGGCGATGACGAAAAGAAGAGGTGACAAAGGGTCCCCTTGGCGAAGCCCGCGGCCATGCCAAATGGGTAGGCCGGCCACCCCATTAAGGAGGATCCGCGAGGAGGAAGTGGAGAAAAGTGCGGCAATCCAATTCCGAAACCTACTCGGGAAGCCCCTCCGTTGGAGTAGGTCAAGGATGTATTCCCACCGAATGGAGTCGAAGGCTTTTCGAATGTCCAACTTGAATAGAAGAGTGGCCTCTCATGAATGACCTTGTCTCCAACGCCTAAAGCGCCTTCATCAAAAAAAGAAGCTCCACATTTTTCATGTCAGTCAAGGGGCTAGCTATAGTGGCCGAGTGGTAGCATGCATGGGTGATGGGTGAGCCGACATCCCGATCGAGTCTCCTAACTCTAGTCGTCTCGCCACCAAGAAACAATAACGAGTACAATCCACTTACGTACGGCTCTGTCTGGAAACATATTATATTTCAAAATGGAGGTAGTAGTACCGTCAGTATGTCTTTACAACATTATGACGTCAAACATCTTACATGCTGGCATCTCGATGCGTGATTTCATCAACAAGGCATATATTTCTGATGTTGTGTTTGTTCCCTTGGCTTTGTTCAGCAGGAGCAACATGTCGAGGCCAAGATGCCTGAAGAAGAAGCCAATGTGTCGTCGGCGAAGCACAGGAAGAGGTAGTACGTACGTAGCTTGGAAAGACTAGTAATGCTTTCTTTCAGGGAAGATGAAAATGTATCGTTTATAGGGCCTGCTGGCTCGTCCGCGTCAAATGCAAGGGGTCTTCTACAGGAAGGGAAGCGCAGATGGAAAGGCTGGTGAGGAGGTGCAACGGTGTGATAGTGCGGTGGTGCGGCGACTAATTAAGCGGCAGCCGGCGCCGGCAGGATGTGAGGCACTTGTGCAGTTTGGGTGGATTCCGAGCAAAGCACGAGTCTTATTGACTCCGCACGCCGTGCTGCTTCGTGTGTCCCTCCGAAAGCGACCCAATAACAGGTATTGTTTCTCCTTTAATTTTTAGTTTTATTTCCCTCTTTCCTTTTCTGTTTTTACTGTAAAAAATGTGTCACGTTTTTTTGGAAAACACAATAACAAAAAGTAAAAAACATAACTAGTCAGTCATAATAAATAATATTTATCTTATTTGGACCACTTTTAAAATATGAAGATTTGTGTTATCTGAACGATTCTTGAAATACTAACTTTTATGTTATTTGAACGATTTTTTAAATTACGAAACTTTACGTTCTTTGGACGGTTTTTTTAAAAAACGACATTCATACTATTCGAACAAATCTTCAATATGAACGATTTATGTTATATATTTTTTCAAAATATGGAAATCTATGGTATTTGAATTCAGTATGAAGTAATGTCAAATAATATTTATCTTATTTGAACTATTTTTAACTATGATCATTTACGTTATCTGAGCAATTTTTTAAAGATAAACATTTATGTTCTTTGAACAACGTTCCAAATACAATTTTTTTATTTTTCAAAAGGTTTTCAGAAAATAACATTCATTTTTGTTCATAAACGGTTTTTCAATATGAGCGATTTTCTAACAAGAATATTTATGTTGTATAATTGTTTTACAAAATTTTGAACAGCTATGGTATTTGAATTAATTTTCAATATGAACAAAAAAGTTATTTATATATTTATACAACAAGAAAACATTTTTAATATAAAACAGAAAAAAATAAAAAAGAAATATAAAATGTAAACAAAATTTAAAATAAAACATAAAATAATAAAATAATGAAACAAAAAGAAATAGGAATAAAGATGAAAAAAACCGGTAACAGAGGACCGAAACATAAAACCAAAAAAAATCGCTGATAACAGAGGATGGAAAATAGGATGCAACAGGTTAATGGGCCAGCGTTGCATGCTCCTTGCCATTGCAAAACAGAGCAAAAGAACTTAAGAAGCAGAGTACACTAGCCTGATATCACTTAATAATTCGTAAATTTATTTTGACCCACTAGCTAGGAACATGATCAAAGCAAAATGTACAGACCTGACAATATAATTTTTTTAGATATGCTTTCACCGACACTTTAATATATGCTATATAATAGGTGGAGATTGACAGATTAATCAAATAGTAATATTTTCCACTCCCGATTTTGGCTACTACATTTGGAACATTTTCTAAAAATAGGGATAACTTAACATGGTCATAATAACTAGGCAATCCCTACTCTAATGAGACCATATTCCAAATAATAAATGCCATCCTGCTAGTTATATTTTAGGAATTCTTATATATACGGACGATGTGTGGATCAATACAACATAGCATCGGGTAGTTTCGATCTTCGTATAAATTTTTTCTCACACCTTCAACACGAGACAAGTTTGCTTAGTCTGCATGGAAAAGCGCATAACCCATGTCCATGCACAGGCTGTTCTACTGACACCTTCAACACGAGACCTTTTTTCTTCACTTTTTAAAATCGTTCAAAATAGATTTCGTTCACCGAACTTTTCTTCAGTTTTAAAATCGTTCAAAAATAATTTCCTTTCACATACTTTTCTGTTCATTATTTAAAATCGCTCAAATATAAATTTCGTTGACTGACCTTTTCTGTTCACTTGTTAAAATCGTTCGAAATAGATTTTGTTCACCGACTTTTTAGATCAGTTTTAAAATCGTTCAAAAATAATTTCCATTCACATAGTTTTTTCTATTCATTCTTTGAAATCGTTCAAATATAAATTTCGTTCACCGACCTTTTCTTCTCACTTATTAAAATCGTTTAAAATAGATTTCGTTTACCGACCTTTTCTGTTCAGTTTTAAAAACGTTAAAAAATAATTTCCGTTCACATAATTTTTTGTTCATTCTTTAAATCGTTCAAATCTAAATTTCGTTCACCGATCTTTTCTGTTCACTTTATAAACTCATTCAAAGTAGATTTCGTTCACCGACCTTTTCTGTTCAGTTTTAAAATCGTTCAAAAATTTCCGTTCATATACTTTTCTGTTCATTATTTAAAATCGTTCAAATATAAATTTCGTTGACCGACCTTTTCAGTTCACTTGTTAAAATCGTTCAAAATAGATTTCGTTCACCGACCTTTTCTGTTCATTTTTAAAATTGTTAACAAATAGTTTCTGTTCATCGCCATTTTCTAATCACTTTTTTAAATTGTTCAAAAATAGTTTCTGTTCACCTTTATTTTTTGTTCACTTTTGAAAACGTTTCAAATGAGGCAAATGACCTAATTGAAAAAAGTTTAATCAAAATTTATGTTCATGTTTTTAAAAATCTTTTCAAAATGAGGTAATTGTTCTTAGTTCAACTCATGGCAACACCCTAGTGAAGGATAACGTCATTTGTTTGGGGTGTACCCAAACAGTAGATTTAGGTCTACTAATGCATTCGAACTCACATTTATTTGTAGCCTATGTTCAATAAAAAATTAGCCCAAGTATTTCGAACGTGCAAGAAACAGAAGAAAACAGCGAAACAGGAAACATCCGCGTAGCCAAATAGGAAAACAGAGATGCTACTCCAGCTGTAGAAACTGGGCCGGTAAACAAGGTCCAGTAGCGCGACGGGGGTGCGTGGAGCGTGGTGTCGTCCGCGTAACGCGGAGAGTAGGAGCTTCCGCCAACGATGGCATCTCAGGGGTAGCGGCAAGTGGGTCGTATTGGCCAAACGGCCACGGACTAGCTTGCTCGTCTAGTAGTGGCCCTACTGGTTTAGGCCCACTAGCTTGCTCGTCTTTCCTCTGTGAAGTGATTAACGCACGAGTCCAACGGCTCGTGGGACCTTGATTTGCGCCCTGATTGGGAGCGCCCAACCGAACAATGGTTGGTGGGCCCTATCATAGCTGCGTTGTAAAGAGAGGTGGGGCCGGTGGCACGCAACACAAGGTTTGTCGCGTGTCGCAAACCCCACCGACAAACCCTACCGATCTAGGTATCGCGCAATAGCGACGAGAAACTCTGCTGCCGGCACTACCCACTCCCGGCCATCGCTAGTGACCCTCCACCATGGTCGGCACACCGGGCTCATCTGCGCGAGGCGAAGGTACCCCACTTCAAGTTAGCGATATTCCCCGTGGGGGCGGGTATCCGTGGGGATCTACCCGCTAAGAAGCGGTGACGGGGGGCGAATTCCCCTTGGGGCTAGCGGGGCGGGTACCCGTTAAGGTAACTGGGCGGGGACGGGGGGCAAATTGGCCCCGTGGAGGCTCCATGGGTAACCGGGACCCCACCTGTCAGTGCAACAGACACAACACTATATACAAGAAACCCTAACCCAACACCCGCTAGGCCGCCGCTCTGCTTCTTTTCCCCCTTCCTCCCAATCGAGCCAGTGAGGAGGCGGCGCATCGTGACTGACCTGAAGATCCCCATCCGGGCGGCGGTAAGCGGCAGCGGCCGGCCAATCTCCATCCAGCCGCCCCTACCCTTCGCGCTGCTCACCTCCAGTCCTCCGTCCGGTTGCCTCATGCCCTCATCTTTTTCCTCCAGGGATCCACCTCAAGGGTCAAGGCCGATACGGTGAGGGGCGACCGGCGACGACGGCTAGCAGGAGCAGGCGAGGACACGTACAAGTGATGCATGTAAAATGCATACATGAACTTTGCACTTTATTACTCATATTCCAATCATATTTGCATCATATAAGGGTTATATCAATGTTTTATCATGATTTTGGAAATATCTTAATGATTTCCTATTTTTATGGAATTAACCCTGCACAGGCAGAAAACCCTATTTTTATATTTTAATGTTTCAGGGACCCAAACATCGTCCAAATCACCTGCAAATTTACGGGCGTCAATATTTGGAAGGAAGAAGACCTGTGGGCGAAGGAAGCGAACAAACGGAGGCCCGAGGGCCAAAAGAGGGGGGCCCACGCGGGCTCTATACCTGGCCGCGTGGGACCCACCAAAATGGCCCTCGAGGCTCCGTTGCCATCAATCTTTCCTCCACCGACTCCGTCTTGACCTAAAACTGCATATAAAAATTATCCCCGAGGCTCTTCGGAAAGGAGCGCCGCCGAAACACAGAAACACCGAAACGGAGATCAGGAGTTGTAGATTGGAGGGGAAAACTCCGGCAGGGCGCTGCTAGCGTGGTCTCCATCTTCTCCATCGACTTCTCCACCGTCTCCATGATGAAGAGGGAGTAGTCCACCTCTGGACTATGGGTTTGTGGAAGTAACTTATGTATCTCTCCTCTCTTTAGCTTCACTAATTAGTACCGTATGAGCTGCTGAACATGATTACGGTCACCGTTGTAATACCTATGTGGTGGATCTTTTTATGAGTTAATATATGTTTGAGATTGCAATGTTTGTTTCAGTTATGAATATAGATGCATATTATGTGCCCCGTTCTTGTTTACTTGTTTTGATCAAGCATGTTTATGATAGCGTGTGTGGGGGAACGTGTGCATTAGTTGGAGTAACGGGAGGTGGCTAGTGCAGTGAACGTGTGTGGGGGAAAGTTCTGCGATCCACTTGGGTATCTCTACCTTACTTTGCTGCCTCACTAGGATAAACTAAAATACCATGCTACCGGAGATGTGGGTGTGACCATTGCCACTACTCCATGACTAGATCTAGCATGTTCTTATTTTCACTTCATGTCATGATACTTAAAGTTATACTCTGAGTTATCTTAATTACCGAGGTGTTATGATTTAGTTCGCATCTTGGTGGAGTATAAGAGAGACTAATAACCAAAAGGTCTCTATGTTTGGACGTGATGCCCATATATCTAGTAACTTGTTTTCAAACTTTGTGTTGCAATCTCATATGTTAACTCTGTGTGTTCCATTGTCTGCCACTTTATTAAAGAGAGAGTGCATTTGTGAAACCATGAACCCCGGTCCATTTTTAATCATAAGAAACACCTTCCAACAACATTTACCACTTTTCCATTTTCAGCCATAATTAAATTTGAAAATACCAGAACACTTTTCATCTTGCATACATCTTTAAAAAACCCAAAAATATCATTTACCATTGCATCCACCATCATTGCATATTTATTTCTTGTTTGCATTGCATAACTCTCTTGATATCATTCTTACACCTTGTGCTTGACAACCAGAGGTGAGGTTGAGGACCAAAACATTTAACTGTGTTTTGTAGGTAACCAAAAGAAGGATAAGAAGATATATCTTCACTACTGATTCCCCGAGAGTTCGATATTAAACCCTCGAGTCACCCTCGTGGGGAAAAAACGTATTACACTTACTACACACTCTGCACTTGGAGTCTCAACCTAACTTGTTTAATTTTGTAGGTATCAACAAGCCGCGAGAGCCGGCATCGACCAGAGAGGCCAAGACGTTCTGCATCAACCGGTGGCTGCTTCACTGCGAGACCATAAGGTAATTCCGAAAATTTGAGCCAGAAGATTTTGTCGGAAGATGGAATAGCTAAATAGTAGAACTTCTGTTTAGAATTTGCAATGGCATCAAGTTCAGATGAGCATGAAAATGTCCAGTCTCCACCTCGTGTGAAGAGAGAGCCCGCCTGTGTGGTTTGGAATGAGTTCAACAGGATTTTTGCTGATGGAAAGTGGAAAGCTGAATGTGTATGGTGTCACGGCTGCTTCGTGGAGATCCAAAGTATGGTACCTCACATCTGCATGCTTGATAACCCCCATGAGCAGGGGATCACTGTAGCACCTCTCAATGTGGAAGTAGGGTATATCGATCCGCAGGAGCAAGAAGGAAAAGTTATCTATTCCCGACAACTAAAGTGTCACAAGTTTTAGTTGATTATGCACTAAACAAGTTTAAAGAACAAGATGGTTGATTTAATGGATGGAAGTTTAATGTAACAAAACAAGAATGTAAAGGTGTCCCAATCCTCTTCAATGCAAGAGGACAAGACAAAAGTTTTCTCTTATAAGAACAATGGACATGGGTTCATGGGGGTTCACTCAATCCTCTCTCCCATCTATGGTGATTATCATGTTATAGATAAAAAGTACACACAATTGTCATGCTTTAATGGTAAACTTCTATGACGGCTACATGTCCTAAAACACATAGTTGAAAGAAAATAATCATTTGTGTTGCTAGGTCACCCTCGTAACGCTAGCGTGGTTTGTTGTCACTCCCACATCATACTTCTTCCTTTTTACCCTCAGATAAAGGATGTTGGGCTGTATTGTATCACTCAATACATATGCCGTTGTCACATCGGTCATCCCGTACCTACATACATCATACTTCATAATGGACAATATTCTAAACACTAGTGCAATGATTCATATTTCGTGTGCATGACCACATCTCTCTTATCTATCTACACTTGGTGGTGTCAATCACCTCATGACAAGGATAAACAAGGCATTATGCATAAATCGAACCATCACATGCATCATAGAATATCTCCAAAGTATGACAAGTCATAAAAGATCCAACACAACGGTAAATGCATAACAAATATCATCTCATACCATAATATCCACCATAGGAATTACATAGATAGATCCATACTTATGCAAGGCACATCATATGGACTTCAACAATGATCATACATAGAGAGATTAGATAAAGTTACCACCACAAACCCAAAGTCCAGGGGTGGACTACTCCCCCTTCATCATGGTGATGATGGTGGAGATGTTGGAGAAGATGGAGACCACCCCGGTAGCGACCCGCCGGAGTTTTCCCCCTCCAATCTGCAGCTCCAGGTCTTCTGTTTCGTGGTTTTGTGTTTCTGCGGCGCTCCCTTCCGAAAGGCGTCGGGAGACTATTTATATAGGCGTTTTTAGGTCAAGACGAAGGCACGGGGACAAAGATCGACAACATCGGAGGCTCGAGGCCCAGGATAGGGGGTCCCACGTGGCCAAGGAATCTAGCCGCGTGGGCCCACCTCTTTCGGCCCTCGGGCCTCCGTTTGTTCGCTTCCTTCGCTCCTACGCTTTGTTCCTTCCAAAAACCGACGCCCATGAAATATTAGGTCATTTGGACGTCGTTTGGGTCCCTGAAACATAAAAATATAGAAAATAGGGTTTTCTGCCAGTGCAGGGTTAATTCCAGAAAAATAGGAAAACTGTGAAATATTCCCAAAATCAATATAAAACAATGATATAACCCTTATATGATGCAAATATGATTGATATAATGCAAAGTTCATGTATGCATTTTACATGCATCAATGCTCATCTCGCAAGATGTGCTTCTAGGCAGGCCAATGGTAACTTGGCATCCTTAACCATCATCCTTGCTGCATGCTTGCATCGAGTAAAGAGTGATCACCATGTGAAGGAAAGGAAGCTACAGATGTGGTCTCTCCCCTTCATTCAATCGTTCTTGCCTTGATGTATTAAATGTTCAAGAATTGTATCTTGTTCCAGTGTTGTAATCGAACTAGTTGTCTAGTGAGACTTATTCAGTTATCTATTAGACTTGAGAGGTTGAATTGCTGAAACTTGCGATGTTTAAACCATCTATGCCGAATTTGTGTTGTTTTGTTGATCTTATTGTCAAGAATTTCCTGCTGAAATGTTGCTGAATGCTGTGCTGCTTTGATGATCTTACTGTCTAGAAAAATGCTGCCGAAATTTTGCTGTTTGCTGTCATTTTGCTGCTGTCCAGAGTTGCTGTTTCTAGTTCTGTGTTTGTATCCATGGAGTATCCATGGGGATCGGGTACCCGTTAAAATCTGGGACGGGGACATTTCCCCCCCGCGAAGCTTCGTGGGGATAACGGGGACGGGTATTAGCGGGGATCGGGGCGGGGACGGTAGAGAGCCCCCCGGAGATACCCGTCCCCATCGCCAACTTGAACCCCACTCCACTCACTCTCGCTCTCTTTTTCCATCTCGAACACGAGATACACAGATTCCTAAAGCTTCTACCGTAGAAGATCTAGCCTAGACCATTCAACGGTTTTAACAAGACCACCTTAGGAAAAAAGGTCTTCAATGACCATGCCATTGTAGGAAAGTTTGTCAAGAAAATATGGCTCAGTGTCACTAACGATTTCAAGGATATTGAGCTATTGAAGGCGGCCATCACTGCCGCCGGCGAAGATCTACCTGCAGGGGGTGGGGATCGAGATAAATCCCTACTGGTTGTTGCTCTCATGAATGCGAATGCGGCCTACTGGTTGTTGCTCTTTGTGGGGCGGCGACGGCGGGGATGAAACCCTAGCCTGACGGTGGTCGAATTTTTTTTTCTGAGAGAGGTCTGGTCGGGATAGAGGAGAAGAGAGAACACGCTTTCACGAGAGACAAGGGGAGTGACGTCAGCCGGTAAAACTGGGCTAGGCCGGGCTGTAGTGAATAGGCCCATAAGGCTTGCTGCTCGGGCCACTTCCGACTCCGGTCCGGTTAGCCGGTCACTTCGTAGTCTTCTTCCGGCCACTTCCGACTCCGGTCCGGTTAGCCTCTCCTCGCCGCCGGCGATCTCCGAACAAGAAAGCGAGTCGACAACCAGGAACCCTGACCCCGCCCCGCGGGTGTCTCTTCTGTTAACAGCAGGCAGGCAGGCGCTCGAGATGGCCGGAACCGCCGCGGCGGAGGTCGGAGCCGGGATCGAGGCGGCGGCCAACGGAGGGAGAAGCCCGCGGAGGAGTTCGACCCCAGCCGGAGTAAGTAATGGCCCTCAAACTCCCTTCCTTGATTGATTCTGCACACGATTTGTTTGAACCTGGCAAGTTTCACATCCGAATCACAGACACAACTCCCGATTGTCCATGACGATCATGTGTTTGCCTGCCAGTAGTTCAGTTTGTGCGTGCAATTGGAAGGATCTGCCTAGTAGGATGATCATGTGTTGTATCCATGATCGATGTTATGGAACTATACTTATAATGTCGAATCTCAAAAAAAAAAACTCTTCAAGTACAGCTAGAAGTAATTAGCATAAGCTAAATGTGTTGCTCATGAGTTTAGAGAAACCTAGGAACTACATGTTTCGATGGTCCATGTCCCTCATGAGCCTTGACGTTGTTACTAAAGTGTTCCATAGCACTTGTTGGATGCATGCCTGATGGGTTTTAAAATTCTCTCCATGCGACTGTCATAAATCATGTGTAGCTGATGCTGTCTTAAGTCTGTATGAATTGCCATGCCTCATGTATTTCCACATCTTGCCTACTTGCCTCCTATGATGATGTTGCATCGAATTCAACGGACATTTTTTTTGTGCATACCCACACTAAGTTTTTTTGAGCGATCAACGAGGGGCGAACTGCCCACCTGAAATTTGCATTAATAAAGCCACAGGTGGAGTACAAAGTTACTTTTAGAATACAGGGAGGGGGCAGGCAACCCACACTAAGTTTAGAAATAATTGTGGCACTCGTGACTGCCTAATGTGATGGGGTGAAGCACTCGTTGTTGCATTTATTGTATTTTGAAATTGGTCAAATGTTCTCCATGCCATCAGTTCCTCCCTTCTTCAGTTTTCCTTTGTCCTATTGCTTCCTATCCAGCATTTCTTTCGTATGATTATAATTTTCTGCAGCAGCTCCTAGCCTTGCGGTGGTAGGATGCTGCTGTACCAGTTTGCCAAATCATCAAAACCTTTTTTCGAGGGCTGTATGTCTTGTCCGTAGTATAATTTCCTTGCACACGAGTTGTTTTTTGTATCTTACTCCTGACAACACTTTCTTGATTTCTTCAGAAAAGACATCGCTGAACTAAAGGTATCGTCGGCGAAGCCCTCAAAGCGCAGGAAGAGGTAGTAGCTTGAGACGACTACCACTCCTTTTTTTCAGGAGATATGGAAATAGTGTTAGTCGATTCGCTGCCGTGCTCTCAGTACTGATTGTTAGCTTTAGTTGATTGTGGTGGTGTTGATGAAGAAGCTTGGACCTTGTCGTCGTGATAAGAGTGATTTCTAAAGCTGTACTCGCCCTGTCATCCAGAATTGATGTGTGAAGCAACAAGCGGTGTACTCTTTTCCTCAGGTTATTTAGTATGGTGAAATCTGCCAGTGCTGGAGAGTAACAGTTCAAACATGCATAACTTGTGTCTTCCATGGCAAAATCATTATCGCGTACGAAGAAATTCTCTTTATTTGGTATGGCACGGGCTGATTCGTATGTCACTCGAGACATGAGATTAAAAATGTACACCTCTGAGAAAAAACATATGTATAGGTCATTAAACTGGAAACTGGAAATAATCGAGGAATTCTGGATGACGCGGCGGACCGGCAGGGCAGGCCGCAGTGCCGCACCGCTGAACCAGACCGGGTGGCTGCTCAGCTGAACCAGCCCGGGTCAACTCTTCTTCTGGCTAGTTACTATTTATGCTCGTCTTATGTGCCCAAGCATCGTATCATGTTCCGTTGAACGATACATCAATGATCACTTTGCTTCAGGTCTTCGTAGTCTTGCTAAAATAATACACGTTGCCACTACTTGGTCTACTGGCACCAGTTAGCAGCAGCGCGCGATACTGGCAACGTGTCGGCACGCTTTGACAATGGGGTAGCCACCACGTTACCAGTAGGCATTTCCCTAGTAGTGAATGTAGTTTTTTTTTATCCTAACAAAATCATTTGAAAACCCAGCTGTTTGAACTACGTTATGGGTGGTGCTACGGGCTGGCAGATCGTCCTAATTTGAAAAGGAAAACAAGAGATGACCCGATGTGATGGATCATGGATGACTTGGGACTTGGGAGTCGTAATAACAATGTAGATCACATAGTCAATCTATGCTCTATACCTCACATGCTCCATCTGGCCCACCTATTGGCCACATGATGTCTCTACGATTAGCAAAGTCGTAGACGACAGAAGTTGGAAATAATATTACTCGGTGCATGTGGATGCCACTGCCAGATCCGCGAGAAACGCGAGCAAAGTCTTCCCCCAATGGATGTTGGGAGGCTTAAGCTTCCTAACTAACTTCTCATTCAGGTCTTCGTAGTCTTGCTAAAAATACACACAGCTAGCTAGCTGTTTAATTACATTCACATTGTTTTTTTTTTGTCATTGAGAATACTACTAATTTTAAGAGCATTACCAATAAATTAAACTTGTAAAATAGTTTTGAAGATTTTTATTACGGTGGCACTATTAATAATGTTAATATAGTTTTTTCTCGCAATTGTAAATATACCCAATCCTGGGCACAATGTTTTTTGAGATGGAGGTTGAAACCCTCATGCTCTACATCAAGAAGATGAACAAAACTTTTTATTTAGTATTCAACAAATCCTTACAAGAGAATGCATCCACCAAGCAAAAGACACCAAACCAGGCGACATCTGTCATTACACCTAAAAATTTGATGACAAGGTGGGCATGATCCGGTCCATCGCCATGACCACACACTGATGCCCCACCACCTAAAACGGAAGGCCTCACCAAATTGCCCGAAGACAAGCCGGGAGCACAAACCCGTCAAGCAGAAATAGTGGTACGCCACCGGTAGTTGGCTGCACACAGGGCACCTCGGAGCGCGTAAAACTATACTTATACGCCACTAGTAACCAAATATTGATGGAGTACCACTAGACCCTGTACACCCCCCTGGATGTGACGTCATACATTTATTTTGGTCCCAACCAGTAAGGTTTTACCTATAAGTTACTTCCAACTAATGTATAATTACTAAAGGGAGGTAAGCTTAAGCATGATCGCCAGTGAAATCAATGCAAACATTTGTATATGTCAATCAAGCTTACATCGCATCTCAACGAGCTATCACCCCAATATGTCAATTTGTTTCAACTAAGGGCACCACCAACGGGCTGGCGCAAACGGACACCAAAATCTGTCCGGTTCGGTCCGTTTGGGGGCGGACCGTGGACACATTTTGGGCCTTTGTCCGTGTGAGGCGGAGGTGCCCCCAACGGCCTGATGCAAATTTGTCCACCGGTCCGGATTCCATCAAATAGTTCACATATTTATCAATAGAAAATAGTAGCTCACATGTAACAAATAACAACGTTTATTACAATAAAAAGTTCATGGACTGAAATAAATAGTTCGTTCAATGAAATTAAAGAGGCCACGACTACTGGTTTCCGAAGTGAACATGCTCGACCAAATCATTCTGGAGCTGGATGTGTGTAAGCTTGTCCTGCATCTCGTCAAGCACACGAATATACTGCTGGAACGACGCTGGCCCCGGGATCGGCTCAATCAACTCTCCCTGAAATTCCCATACTTGATCGAATAGCTTCGCGTCATCCCGCTCATCCTCCACAATCATGTTGTGCATGATCATACAAGCTATCATGACCTCCCACATCATCTTCGGGCTCCATGTTCTAGCAGGATGCCGCACAATGGCAAAACGAGATTGGAGCACACCAAATGCTCGCTCCACATCCTTTCGACAGGCTTCTTGGTGTTGAGCAATTTTGTGAGTCTTCTCTTGGTCGGGTCTCCGGATGGTCTTCACAAAAACTGGCCATGAAGGGTAGATGCCATCAGCTAGGTAATACCCCTTGTTGTATTCATACCATTTCACCTCATAGTTGACAATTGGAGCATCGCCCTCGACAACCCTGTCGAATACCGTTGACCGATGTAGCACATTAATATCATTGTTGGAGCCGGCCATACCAAAGAATGAGTGCCAGATCCAAAGATCCTGGGAAGCCACTGCCTCAAGTATGACCGTGCACTCGCTGACATGACCCTGGTATTGTCCCTGCCAAGCAAAGGGACAATTCTTCCACTCCCAAATCCCAATGCATACAATCTATGCATCCAAGCATCCCAGGAAAGCCCCTGCTCTCATTCATCTTCAGAAGAAGTCAATGTCTTCAAAGTTGGGTTCCCTCAAGTACTCCTTGCCAAACACCTGAACCACAGCGTGACAGAAACGATACATCGATTCTAGGCAAGTGCTCTTGCTCATGCGTAGATACTCATCAACAAGATCACCAGCCACTCCACATGGAAGCATCCGGATAACTGCATTGCACTTTTGATACGAGGAGAAGCCATACATCCCTGTTGCATCTGGCTTCGCCTCAAAGTAGTCATCATATGCCCTCAGCCCTTCCAGCAGACGCATGAACAACGACCGTCCCATACGAAAACGGCGACGAAAGACAGATGCAACAGGGATGTATGGCTTCTCCTCGTATCAAAAGTGCAATCACCGGGTTGAAGTAGTCCTTTCAAAGCTGGAGGTGACCATTCTCTCGTTCACGATCCAACGCGGGTGCTCGCCCAACGACAAAACCGACATGTGTAGGTAGACACTCTCGTTGAAGTTGTGGATGAGAGTGGCCGCGGCCATCATGACATCGGTGTCATCGTCCAATGATTCATTCGACGTATCGATGAAGGTTTGATAGAAGAACTCATCGTCGCTATCCATCTACAAGAAAGAAATAGTAAGAACATGCTACACCATTTGAACTTCTCTTAATGCAAACAAGGGACATCAATTTTTCATACCTTTGGTCGGACAATCCGTGGAGCACCTTCGTGGCGGTGGACTTCGCGGCCGAGTCCGAGACAGAGGACGACACGAGTGCGAGGACGGCCGGGCTGCAGCACGACGCGAGGCCGGCCGGGACGGTAGAAGAAGGCGAATGGGGTCAGGGATCGAGAAGAACGCGGCCGGGACGGTAGAAGAACGACGTCGCGATAGGTCCAGGGCGGCTGGCCGCGGAAGATGGTCTGGCCGGCCACGAGATCCGACTGCGGGGGAGGCTAGATTTAGTAGAGGACGAGGACAGCTCGTTCACCGAAGAGCAGGTCCAGGGCGGCGAGGCGGTCGCGGGAGGCCAAGGAGAGAGGTGAGAGAGGTGGGAGGGAATGTGTGGCTGGCCATTGGGCCCGACGCGGACAGGGAGGACAAATGGGCGAACCGAGAGGCTGTCCGTCCAGCCCCAAAGACTGGCCCAAAGTTGGGCCCACGTTTGGGATGAAAACCGGTATCCGCCCGGACACATGGCCGTATGCGACAGCCCGTTGGAGCATCTCATTTGTCCGTTCGGACAAATATGGACTGGGTTGGTCCGTTTGCGCCAGCCCGTTGGAGGTGCCCTAATACACTGAGGTTCTTTTCAAGTGGATAAAATACAAATTCAAATAACTACAATATGGGGTGCAACAACTCATGGTCTATATGGACACTTTCCTTTCCATTCAGATAACTACAATATGGTACTATATACATGACAAGAAGGCAATGTTCCTCTCGAGACCGTTTGCAGCAATATATACTATATCTTTCTATTTTATCGAGACAAAGTCAGCAATTGCTCTGACCCGCCGACAAAAGCTTATATAACATAGTGTTAAATCGAAATTTTGAGAGTAATGACGATAAACTAGTGGTGAATAGCCCGTAGTACAATAACATGTATTTTACAGTAGTTTGGTGCCCTGCATTTGTCATGTACTAACAGTTGAATTATTAATTGTCTTTTTTTTTACGAAACACAGTACAACGTAGACGCTCGAGCCATGTGTACCAAGTCACACTAGTAGAAACGGAGGCATTGGTGCGCCCCTTTAGTACCGGTTGCAACAAAAAACGGTACTAAAGGGGGCATTAGCACCGGTTGTGCTTGTGGCCCAGCAAGGGCCCCGCGGCGAGGACCTTTAGTCCCAGTTTGTAATGCAAACCGGGACTAAAGTTTCCTGCTTTTAACCTTTAGTCCCGGTTTGTATTACAAACCGGGACTAAAGGTCCTGCCTATATCTTCCACCTCCAGCTCCATTTTGAAGCAACTCGACCCCAACTCCATTTTTCCTCTCTCCCAAGCTCTCCCAAGCTCTAGTTCACCCATTTTTTCTCCAACATTTGTCAAGATTGGTGGCACCCTATACAAGGGTTAGCAACTTCTTCATCTTCTCTTCCGGCATTTCAAGTTTAGCTCATTTTCGTGCAAGTTTAGCAAGTTTGATTTTGGTTGTGCTTGCAAGGTGTTTGATGAAATGCTAAGTTAGGGATTTCATTTGTTTTATATGCATTTTGAGCTCAAATTGAAGTATAATTTGTGGTTTTATATAGTGTCGTCCCGTCCCCTGATCCTCACCGCCGTCGATCGCCCGCGCCGCTCCGTCGCCGACACCACCTCGGTGAGCCTCTTTTTTTATCTTTTATTTTAAAAATTGTTAGTTATATGATTTAAATGCATAATTATTTCTTGTATAATTTTCTTATGTTTTTTTTATATGTATAGTGTCATGGTTTTGATATCCGTCCCCTCGGCCCTCGTCCGGTCTATGATTCGGATGTGGTATATTTTTTAACTATTTATTTTGTTTCGTGTTTATAACAATCATGCCGACCAACTTGACGTAGATATATTTTTATTTAGGAGGTAGTTGAACCGGAAATTCCGGCCGACCCTATTGTCGAGTATTTTAAAAAAGAAAACGACGATTTGAGAGCAAAATTGAAGATAAGTGAAGATCTTCGTCTCCAATGCCTAGAAGAGAAGATGGAATTGGACTTGAAGATTGCCGACATCGTTGATGCTCACGGGGTCGAGCTTGCCGACGTCGTCGCTACTACGAGAGGAAGATGGATGCAATGCGCGCAAGCTTAAAAAGATTAGAAAATATGCCATTAGTCAAGAGGCTTGGTATCATTATGCTGTTGGTTCAATAGTTACCTTGGTTGCGATTCTGATCGCATTTGTTGTTGGATTTAAATTCTTTAGATAGTTGTATGTTATGTTGATGTATGTTTCGTGAGAACTATGTATTACATTTGGGCACTACTCTACTTTGATTTTAATGTGATGAACTTGTATAATTAATTTGGTCACGTATCTCTATTCATTATTTAGCTGGTGTAATGGTTTTTGATGTATTTATGTAATGCAGATGAGCCGAGAATGGATGTACGGTGATCGACGCTGTCCCGAGTTCATTGATGGCATGCATCGTTTTCTCGATGTGGTTAAGTTAAACAAGCTGAAGAATGGTTTTATGATTTGTCCATGTGATGAATGTCGGAATAACAGGAATTACCCGAGCGTAAGAACCATACACTCCCACTTGTTGCGACAAGGCTTCATGCCCAATTATTTTTGTTGGACCAAGCACGGAGAAAGAGGGGTTATAATGGAAAACCCTGAAGAAGAGGATGATGACAACTATCCTGTTCTCTGATGAACACGGTGATACTACAATGGGGGAAGACGAGCTGAGGTCATTGTTGATCAGTCCGATGATGATGATCTTCGTCAGGTCATTCGTGATGAACAGATGAACTGCGTAACTGAAAACGAGTGGTCGAAGTTGGAGCGCATGTTAGAGGATCACAAAAAACCGTTGTACCCAAATTGTGAAGATGGCCAGAAAAAGCTAGGTACCACCCTGGAATTGCTGCAGTGGAAGGCAAAGAATGGAATATCTGACAAGGCATTTCAAGAGTTGCTACAAATATTTAAGAAGAATCTTCCGAGGAATAATGAAATGCCCACAGCACGTACGAAGCAAAGAAGATTGTCTGCCCTCTAGGATTAGAGGTGCAGAAGATACATGCATGCATCAATGACTGCATCCTCTACCGCGGTGAGAAGTACGAGAATTTGAATGCATGCCCGATATGCGGTGCATTGCGGTATAAGATCGCGCGAGATGACCCAGGTGATGTTGAGGGCGAGCCGAGCCCCAGGAAGAGGGTTCCCGCGAAGGTGATGTGGTATGCTCCTATAATACCACGGTTGAAACGTTTGTTCCGAAACAAAGAGCATGCCAAGTTGTTGCGATGGCACAAAGAAGACCGTAAGGAAGACGAGATGCTGAGACACCCCGCTGATGGGTCTCAGTGGAGAAAATCGACAGTGCGTTTGGGGATTTTGCAGCTGACGCAAGGAACTTAAGGTTTGGTCTAAGTACAGATGGCTTGAATCCGTTTGGGGAGCAGAGCAGCAGTCATAGCACCTGGCCCGTGACTCTATGTATCTATAACCTTCCCCTTGGTTGTGCATGAAGCAAAAGTATATTATGATGCCAGTGCTTATCCAAGGACCGAAGCAACCCGGCAACGACATTGATGTGTATCTGAGGCCATTAGTTGACGAACTTTTACAGTTGTGGTCTGACGAAGGTGTACGTGTGTGGGATGAGTACAAACAGAGGAATTTCCCTACGAGCGTTGCTGTTTGTAACCATCAATGATTGGCCTGCTCTTAGTAACATTTCAGGACAGTCGAACAAGGGATACAATGCATGCACGCACTGTTTAGATAAGACTGACAGTGCATATATAGGTAACAAGATTGTGTACATGGGCATCGTCGTTTCTTCCAAACAGGCATCACGTAAGAAACGAGGCAAGCACTTCAAAGGTGAGCAGATATCCGACGAAGCCTACACGCCGTGATGGTGATGTTATATATGGCATGGTCAAGGATTTGGAAGTAATATTTGGAAAGGGTCCTGGCAGTCTAAATGTTCCGAAAGACGCTAACAAGCGCGTACCCTTGTGGAAAAAGAAATCTATATTTTGGGATTTACCCTATTGGAAATCCTAGAGGTTCGCTCTGCAATCGACGTGATGCACGTGACGAAAAATCTTTGCGTGAACCTGCTAAACTTCTTAGGCGTGTATGGGAAGACGAAAGATACAGCGGATGCACGGCAGGACCAGCAAAGTACGCACCACGAAGAGACAACCTGAATTCAGAGAAGTATCAAGGTACTTCCAGCTACGCTCTTACCAAAGAAGAGAAGGAGATCTTTTTTCAAGTCCTGAGCAGTATCAAGGTCCCGTCTGGCTACTCGTCGAATATAAAGGGAATAATAAACATGGCAGAGAAAAAGTTCCAAAACCTGAAGTCTCATGACTGCCACGTGATTATGACACAATTACTTCCGGTTGCATTGAGGGGGCTTCTACCGGAAAACGTTCGAGTACCCATTGTGAAGCTATGTGCATTCCTGAATGCAATTTCTCAGAAGGTAATCGATCCAGCAACTCTACCAAGTTTACAGACGGGTGTGGTCCAATGTCTTGTCAGCTTTGAGTTGGTGTTTCCACCGGCCTTCTTCAATATTATGACGCACCTCATAGTTCACCTAGTCGAAGAGATTTCCATTCTCGGTCCTGTATTTCTACACAACATGTTCCCCTTTGAGAGGTTCATGGGAGTCTTAAAGAAATACGTTCATAACCGTGCTAGGCCAGAAGGAAGCATGTCCAAGGGCTATGGAACAGAGGAGGTCATTGAGTTTGTGTTGACTTTCTTCCAGATCTTAAGCCATCGGTGTTCCTCAATCGCGCCATGAGGGGAGACTGCGTGGAAAAGGCACGCTAGGAAAGAAAGCAACAAGAAGTATGGACGGGCATTCTTTCACTCAAGCACACTACACAGTTCTACAAAATTCCAGATTGGTGGCTCCGTATATCGTGGAACACATGGATATTTTACGCTCAGAATACCCGGAGAAGACTGACTTCTGGATTAAAGGAAAACACGTGGATACTTTCGGCAGTTGGTTGCGTACACATCTCATTAATGACAACACTGTTGGACAAGAGCTATACTTGTTGGCCAAGTCACCATCTTCGACTATATTGACTTTCCAAGGGTACGAGATAAATGGGAATACATTTTACACGGAAACCCAAGACAAAAAGAGCACTAACCAAAACAGTGGTGTCCGCTTTGATGCAACAAACGACGATGGGACAAAGGACACATATTATGGTTGCATACAGCAGATATGGGAACTTGACTATGGACCTTCTTTTAAGATCCCTTTGTTTCAGTGCAAATGGGTCAACCTGTCAAGCGGGGTAGAGATAGACCGGCGGTACGGAATGACTACAGTGGATCTCAAAATCTTGCGTACAAAACCGAGCCATTCGTCCTAGCCAATGATGTGGCTCAGGTTTTCTATGTGAAGGACATGTCTTCCAGACCGAAAAAAAGAAAAGATAAGCAAGCCGGTACATCATACGATGAGCCAAAGCGCCACATAGTTCTTTCAGGAAAAAGAAACATCGTGGGAGTGGAGGACAAGACAGACATGTCAGAAGATTACAATAAGTTTCTGAAATTCCGCCCTTCAAAGTGAAAACTGACCCAAGCATCGTGTTAAATGATGAAGATTGTCCATGGCTACGACGCAATCAGAAGAAAGGGACACACAAGAAGAAAAAGTGAACACTAGATAGGGATGTTGTTGCTGATGTGTAATAATGTATTAAACCTTTTATGTAACTATGTTCTGAAAACTCAGAAGAGAGATGTAAACACTAATTTGTTGTTCTGGATGTTGTTGCGGGCTACACGGTCACGACTCATGTCAGACACGTGTCCCCCCTACGTATTGACGTCGTTGACAAATATTAGATAATAGATATAAAAACACAATACAAATAGATATATAATGAGTACAATTTTGTAGACAATTAAATTCGAGAAAAACAAAATAGAAACCAAATAGATATAAAAAACAGAAAACAAAAGAAAGAAAAAAAAACTAGGGAAAAAATTCGAAAAGCCCATTAGTACCGGTTGTTAAGTACAACCGGTACTAAAGGGGTGGGCTTCGCGCGCACAATTTCGCCGCGGCCTAAAAGCACCTTTAGCACCGGTTGTTTTGTACAACCGGTACTAAAGACCCTTTAGTCCCGGATCGTAACACGGACCGGGACTAAAGGGGTTTTCAATGCAGTTAAGACAGGGATCGGCTGATCGATCCCCAAATTCGCCAAGTCCTGCGCCTGCTCCGCGCCCGTGCTCTCCCTCTCTCTCACCTCCGGCGACGGCGAAGCCCTGCTTCCTCCGGCCTCACCGCGCCACCCCCCGGCGCCGTGTCCCTCTCCGTCCACCGCCGCGCCTCCCCCCGCCGTCTCCGTCCACCACCACCGTGCGCGCCACCGCCGGAATCGACCGCGCGCGCGCCGGCCACCACCGCGCGCCTCTCTGCGGCCTCCACCACCGTGCCTCTCCGTCCACCCGCGCCACCACCGCGGTCCTCCCGCGCGCCACCGCGCGCCAACTGCTCCGGCCTCCACCGCGCCACATCGCCGGAATCCACCACCGCCCCATCGCCGGCCGGCCGTGTTTTTGGTAAGTTTTTTTTTTCAAATATTAGCAAATATTAGGTTACTATTAGTGTAGCAAATATTAGCAAATATTTTAAGTTAGAAATATTGCAAATATTTTACATGTAGCAAATATTTTAAGTTAGAAATATTGCTAAGTTAGAAAATAAGATTTTGTTAGCAATTTTAAGTTAGCAATTTTAGGTTAGCAAAGTTAGCAAAGTTAGCAATTTTAAGTTAGCAAAGTTAGCAAATTTAAATTAGCACATTTAAGTTACAAATTTATATTAGAAAATATTTTAAGTTAGCAAATATTTTACATGTAGCAAATATTAGCAAATATTTTAAGTTAGAAATATTGCAAATATTTTGCATGTAGCAAATATTTTAAATTAGAAATATTGCTAAGTTAGAAATATTGCTAAGTTAGAAAATTTTAGTAGCAAAGTTTGAAAATTTTGCTAAGTCATTTTAGTTGCAATATTGTTATTTTACTTGTTTTATTAGTGTATAAGAAATGTTATCAAAGTTGCAATATTGCTAAGTTAGAAAATTTAGCTAAGTTAGAAAATTTAGCTAAGTTAGAAAATATAGCTAAGTTAGCAATTTTGAAACTTAGAAATATTGCTAATAAGTTAGAAAATTTAGCTAAGTTAGAAAATATTGCAAAGTTATTTTATTAGTGTATAAGAAAATTTAGCTAAGTTTGAAAATTTTGCAGTGACATTAAGCTATGGAGAACGACGCCCCCATCATCGACGATGTCCCCCCCTTCATCCGAGATTTACCGACGCTGCCGGACCCAATTCCGACGGAGAAGATTCTGATGGAGAAGATTCCGACGAAGAAGACGCCGAAGATTTCAGCGCAAAATGTTTGAACGACTCCGGTGAGGGACTTGAGTTACAAAAGTTCAGAGACGATGACGACGAGGAAGAAAACTCCGGATCACTAGCTAAAAACGACTCCGGCAAGGTATATATTAAGTCTTGTTGATCACTACCTAGATGCATTAATTGATTTATATGCGCACTTATTAACGAAACATTTTTCTTTCAGCCCTCTGGATCATCTAGTCGACAATCCCTAAACGAGGCCCGGCCCAAGGTTAAAGCTGCCGGATGGTGCAAAGTTGTCGATCGACGAAGTTAGCATAAAAGGCAAACCGGAGAAATCCGATGGAATCTACACTAAATATGTAGCTCAATGCGGAGTTCTTGTAAGGGACATGGTCCCGATCACCGTTGCAGAATGGAATGAGCCGAAGAAAAAAAACATTGGCGCAAAATATCTCGAGTAAAGAATTAAAGATACCCTTTGGGAGTCGATATTGGGTTCTTTCAGCCTACCGGCAGATCTCCCACAGAGTAGGAAGGATAAAGTCAAGGACTGGACTCTTAGCAAGATGGCCGAGCAATTCAACAACTGGAAGAAAGCATTGTGGAGAAAATATGGGAACAAAACTCCAGATTTCACTGGACATCTAGAGAAGCTAAAAGATGACTGGCCTGAATTTGTGGCGTATAGGAAATCGGCGTCGCTGTGGCCCGATCGACCCAAATAAGTTGAATGCTAAGAAGAAGAATATTTCCATCGTTTGGACTCAGGTGGCTACAAGACTGCCGTGCCTAAGTGGGAAGCCTATGAAAACGAGCTGCGTCAAAAAGGGATCACTCCACAGACAGATGACTGGCCCGACAGGTCCAAGTTATGGTTGTTCGCGCATGGGGCAGTGTTGGACATGGACACAGGGCTGATTGTTGCAAAGGGAAAATGGAGGAAAAGAATTAGAAGAGTCGTAAAAAAGATAAAAGCCGCAATAACTAGTCAAGTTGGGACAATATGTTCCCGATAGAGAGGACGACGAGCTGACACTCGCCCTCGGGAATAAAGAACACTGGGGACGATGTCGAGGTAGAGGAGGCAGGGTTGGTTTTCTTGAAGGGTTTCCGGAGGACGCTGCAACTTACAGAAAACATTGCAGAAGTAAGAAGAAGGAGGCGGACAGGGTTTACTGCGTTAGAACGCCGGTGAAGGTTGTGCAGGAGCAACTGGCCTCAATTACCAAGACAAGGGAATCTCAACTGCGAGTAGAAGATCATGCAGGCGATGCCTGCCCATCTCAGCGGAAAAGCAGCGTGGGTTCCACGCAGCTACAAGATGATCCTGCAGTTGCTGAACCGTCGGCGGCTCACTACCCCGTGGATGATATCACGGAGAAGACAAATTGTGAGTTACATGCGCCAATGTTGAACATTACTTGTCCGGTGGCGATTGGCTATGCTTTACCACATCAACTTGGAGCAACCTTCCATTTTGGTGAGATTCCGGCTGGATTTGCTCGTGTCGGGGTCCCGAAAGTTATGTCGGGATTCAACTCAATAGATCTTGCCATTCCTGGAGCTGAAGGCGAGAAGACATTGGAGAAGTCGAGCTTGGTATCGTTCTATGGAAGAAGAAATACATCAAGTTTCCAGACTCGGCGCCAAGGCCACCGACTCCTCCGGTTAGAAATTCACCACAGCAAAGTCCACCCTCCTCCCCCGACGATTGGGAGCCCACCGCGAGTCCATCGCCCGCGCCGTCCCGTCAGCCGGCTGATGCGCTCACTAGTAACTTGACAAAGCGGAAGCTGTTCCCGTCGTCCCCTCTCAAGAAACGTGCAAAAAAATCCAAGGAAGTCAAGGCTCCTGAGAAGTTAGCTGCCGAGATGACTGGAGGAATTACAAGTGAGCGCACAACGCGAGGCTACATCCGTTTTTGAACAGAAAAAAAAGGAAAGACTGGAGGGAAGACTTGACCCCGTAAAGGAACTTCTGAAGACTATACCAACTGAGGTAAAAGATCACACCGTTGACAACCTATATGTACCTCCACCACGCCCCTTTCAGACTATGAGCGAGGTATTGACAAGGTACTTTCCTCACAGAAGGAGCAAGAAAAAGCGTGCGGGAAAAGAGTTGCCCAGCTCGGAGAACAAGAAGCACAATCGATCCCCGCTCATTGTGCCTTCTGAAGCTCGGGAAATCGAGCATGGAGAAGTTGTCATTGGCGACACAGGTTACCCCATAGCGCAGATAATAATTCAATATAAATTTGAACTCGGGATGCCTCTGGTCGAAAATCCGAGTGCTCTAACAACACAGTTATATAAATTGCATACTGGTACATGACCGCCGCAAAAGAAGGGAAATCTATCTCATGGCGGGAGTTAAGGAAACACTACTTCCGAGAATATGGTGTGCAGGTTGAGTTCTCCGAACTTTTTCAGATGTACAATCAACTTGCTCTCGACAAAGCTATCATCAGCTGCTATTGTCTGTAAGTAATTTATTCGTGTAATTTAATTATTTATAGTTAAGCTCGTTCATTGCTTGTAATTATCCTCACAACATTCTTTTGTACGCTATTATGCAGAATGAAGATTCGTGAATGCCGAATGGGAGGAATCTGGGACATTGGGTTCATTGACCCGGATAAAGTTCATTGCGAGACCATAGCTGACTCCCAGGACACAGAGGAGTTTTGCTAACGTTGTTTAAGCGACAAAGTACCAAAAAGGAAATACTTTATCCTTACAACTTCGGGTGAGTGTTACTGTCTTGTACACATTTTATTTTGCTTTCCCGATATTAAGTGTAATTGATGAGTTCTGAATACCTGCGTATATAAATGTGCGCAGGTACCACTTCATTCTGCTAATCATTAGACTCGAGGAAGGAGAAGTTGAAGTCTGGGACTCATTAAGGAATATCAAGATGAGTACAAAAGCGTGCGTCTAATGCTCAAGAGGTAATTTCAATCGCACTATATCGGCCTCTTTCGTTCATTTCCGGATATCAAAAGTATAAGTAATAACTCCTCAATTCATTTTCTTTTCCGGGCAGGGTTTGGAAAAAGTTCATCGAGGAAGAACGCGGTGAATGGAAAGATAAGCTGGAGTTCAAGGCTAACAGTAAGTACTACTACGTATCTAGGTCTGTGTATCTTTCTAATACCATTATCATTCTCTTGATTATTATTTGATTAAATATATTCTTGTATAGTGGTGTCTGCGACAACCGGGACGGAACTATGTGGATACTACGTTTGCGAGTTTATTCACATGAGGGTCAATGAGAGAGTCAATAGTGTAAGAAATCGAAGGTACGTAAACATCATACACAACTTTTATTTTGCTACCATCAATTGTGTTTAGTTTCGATCATAACTGATTTGATCTCCTTCTTTTAAAGATGTCAAGGAAGCGGAACCAGCTCCTACCAGAAAACCGCGTAAAAGCTATTGCGGAGGAATTGGCGGGATTCATTCTGACGCAATCGTAGATGAATTCGGTGAATTCCACTATGTCGAAAATAGACTCCCTCCATGCATGTACTAGCTAGCGGTGATCTCCATTGTAATTATGAGTACTTTATATGTAACGAGAGTACTTTATATGTGTAATGAGTACTTTATATGTGTAGTGAGTACTTTATACGTGTGATCTCCTCCGAAACCCTGAAAAATGAGCGAAAAGGAAAAAAACAGAAACCCTAAACCCGAAAAATAAGCGAAAAGAAAAAAAAACCAAAACCCCCCTGAAAAATAAGCAGAAAAAGCAGGAACCTTTAGTCCCGGTTGTATTACAAACCGGTACTAAAGGTCCTCAGGGTCGCGCTCGCTGTGCGCCCACGTGGAGACCCTTTAGTACCGGTTTTATTTTTCTGCCGGTACTAAAGGTTACCCCTTTAGTGCCGACCTTTTAGTACCGGTTGTGCGACCGGTACTAAAGGCCATCTAAAACCGGTACTAAAGGTATGTTCTCTACTAGTGTCAGTGGCGGAGCCAGCACACAGTAGTTGGGTCAGATGAACCCAATGGATTTTCTTTAATCCAAGCTAAATAGCTACTTAGCAACTTATATCACTTAGCTTAACCATGCATGTTAACATTGATGAACCCAATGATTAATTTTGTGGGCTTCGCCACTGTACCAAGTTGCGAAATACAGTTGAATTATTAAGTGCCCCGTGAATTTTCGTGCTCAAGCCATGTGAACCAAGTTGGCCCAAAACTAATTGTTTTTTGGACCGGAGACCTAAGAATAGCCATAGTGTGAGTAACATAGGTAGTATCATGCATGCCACGTTGGTAAAAAAGATGACGTTGTTAATGAAGAGAGATGGTAGTGATATCATAGGTAGATACCGTAATATAACGGATTCCAATGCAAGATGAGTGTGCATGCTAATAAATATACTAGTATATGATATCACAAATATGTTACTACCCAGTATGTAACTAGTATCATAGATGCATGATACTAGTGTATGATACTCCCCACTATGGCTAGTCTTAGTAGTAGCCCTTCACAAGTTTAGGTCAACGGATGCGGAAGATGGCACCTTCCTGTGAACGGCCTGCAGGTTGTCTAATCTTGAAGTAATTAAGATGCTAACCATGTTCATCTGTTTGTATATTGATTACTCAATTGCAAACTGCAGAGATGCATGAAGTAAGGGCTGATCTGTACTACTGACGTAGGAACAGCAAGCTTGCTGCTTGGACACGGCACAAACTCTCTCTTTCTCTCGCTCTTAAATAGAGTAGCGCATAGCGTTTTCTTTCTCCTCGTCACGCTCACGCACAAGGGAATCGGGAGTAGCAAGCTGCAAATCAGGGCCGGCACAATGAGGTAAACCGGCTGGCTCCTCTCCTTGTTGTCATTACTTCTTACAAGCATCAATTTCTCACCTATTAGTGAAGAGGGGCCAATCCTTGTCAATGATGTACCTAGCTTGATAGTACTTAGTTCATTGCGGTAATTAATTAGTGTTCATCTGTCACATGTTGTTGCTTAATTATACTCAGCGGTCACGTTTCACTGGAGGACTTCGCTACGTCCATGAGAAGGCAGATGCTGCGGGTGAATGTTCTCCTTATGGGGAACGCCATCCTGATGGAGTCATGGTCGGGATAGGTGCCTACGGCCATCGGTACCGCCACCATCCGCTGATTCGCCTCTTCTTCATCGGCGCTACCACACTCTTCTTGCCCATCGTCTCCTACATCGTGTCGGCAAACCCTGGAAGACACTTCACCGTCACCGTAGATGACGGCTTAGCCGAAGTGTTGTGCGGTTCAGGCCTGCACAATAGGTGGGTCTTGCTATGGGCTGCCTTAGTTCAGATTATTGGCATCAACACCACCGAGATAGTTGCCGCGGATGATAGAGAAGCAGGTCGAAGCATTGCCCCACCAGCTGGTCTACTTGTGCAAGCGGTATGGACTACGTACCTTGCAGTCAACGTTTTCACAGTGACGCTAGGATTGACCCCGAATATTACAGCTGTGCTTATTCTCGTGCTTTTCACCCCTTTTCTTCTGATGTTCGCCAAAATATTCTTCAAGTATTATGCCTGGTACAGTGCCAGGCAATCATTTTCATTTGGGCGCAATCCTCGCCTTATTGTTGGAAACATGATGGAGCAGCTACCAGCTGATGCCGCGGATCAGCAACATGTACCTCCTCCACTTATAGTCTCAAGGGAGGACACTATGGTGGTAGGAAAGAATCATCATGGTTACCGGATCATGCCTAGTATATCAGCAACAGCAGTGGTAGAAGTAGATCAAGGGTCCATCATAGGCAGTTGTCCACGATAAATAACCAGACAGGCAGCCTAGTGACAATCGACAAAGTTTGGGAGTTGGATGACATGCTTTTCAAGTCAGCAGCGCAGCTCAAAGATGTATGTTTCTCATTTGCATTGTTCAAGATGCTGAGGTGCCGCTTTGCAAGATATAGTGTCGCTGAAGCTGGGGATTCATCAGGGCCCGCGACTTCCTCTGGCATGTGCTCCTCGAGGATAGTGACGGCACCAGGACACTGGGATTGATTGCAACCGAGCTTTCTTTTCTTCATGATTACTACTATTCATCCCTTCCCATCACCTACTCCAAGGATTGGCTGCCCATCTCGAGCTTATTTATTTCTCTCTTGAGCATTGGTTACTGCTTACTTCTTTCGGCATCATTGATGCGTTCTCTAATAATATCAAGATCTAGAGGCAACAAATCTGTGTCGTGAGACTCGTGATAGCTGAGAAAGATTCTATACCTCGCAATGTTATCTCTTTCGGAAGCATGTATCTTGACGCAGTGCCAGTGTCGTGTTTTTAGTTGCTGCACTAGCCTTGCTTTCTGAAGTAAGGGAGATTGCATCCTACCTCTGCTCCGACTGGACTAAAGTAGCCCTGATGTGCCGCTACGTTCTTGGCATCAATATCCAAAACTTCGGAAGTGGATTGTCCTACTGATGCAGCGTAGATGCAAGCTGGTGAGGCCTTGGAAGGATGATATGAACCAGTGCTCAATCATAGTGCTCCATCCGAGGAAATTCAGCCCAGTGGCACTTCTTAGGCGTGTCATTCCCCTGCCTGAGCCAAAGAAGAGGTCAAGGTACCCAGAGAAGTGAAGGCTGCATTGTCGGCACACTGAGAAGCAGCATTAGGGGAGATGACCTGAGGAATGGTAAGATGACTTGGCAACAACTGGGCATAGAAATTGGTGGCAGCTTCCTTCGAACACACGGCGTCCATGGTACATCTGACACCTTGCTTGTTTGGCACATTGCTACAACCATCTTCGAGGCGAGGCACCCTCCCTCGCCGGCTTCTTCTTCTCGGAGTGTCGCCACCCACCTGTCACGCTACTGCGCCTACTTGGTGGCACACTCTCCCGAGCTGCTCCCCGACGACGATAAATGGAGCAAGAGCCTCTACAAGGCCGCCAAGAAAGATGCCGAGCGCGCCCTCCGCGATACCGTGCCGATGGCGACGCCCGCACTGGAGTACCAGCAGCTGGTGGATCTACTGAGATCCAAGCACGAGGTGCTACAGGAGGGCACAAGGCTGGCTGAGAAGCTAGTGGAGCTGATGAATACTGAGGAGGCAGCGTGGAAGGCCCTGGCCGGGTTCTGGTCCGAGATGATCCTCCACATGGCTCATTCGGACAAGCTCGATTGCCATGCGGTGGCCATCGCCCGGGTGGTGAGCTGATAACGCTCCTCTGGGCGCTGCTCACCAGGTCAGTATTCCAGAGGACACCGCCCCCAGTACCACCACCACCCGGATGGGTTCTTCTCCTGATTTCGTATAATTCAAAGCTTAATTGTATTGGGGCAGTGTACGTTGTTTCATTTTCTAAAGATGTGTACTACATGTGTTTCAAGTTTAGATACTGCCAGCCCTTCATATTGTTCTACGGTAATTTATTGAGTGATGGATTTATCTTGGTAAGGATAGGTTTTGTATGGAACTTTCTTGATTACTAGATTCCGGTGGCAGAGAATTCATGCTTGAATCCATCTATTTTTGACTGAACTCGCGGTACTGTGTCCTTTTCAGAGATTTTACTAAGTGAGTATGCACACACATGACTCAAATTTTCTTCTTTAAGTTGTCACTCTTTCATTTTTTCAAAATCAGACTCCACACTGGTTTGTCAAATGACTCAGAGCACAAGTTGGTTTTCTATTGTACATCATAGGAAATTAGGTGAGTATGATATGCGTGTGCTCTAACCGGAAGGAAAGAGGCTACTAGTCAGGCTCTGAAACTGCAACTGCGTTGTACTCCAGAAGTAGCGGTTCTTCAGTCTGCCGTATCAATAAGCTTGACAGTGTTGCTAAACTATGGTCCCTAGCTTCAGTTGTGAAGCACAATAATAATCTCCTGTGAATCTTGGGCAGACTCGGTTCTTATGTAACTGAAACTGCAACTGCATTCGCTCTTCTTCAGTTCTTATATAGCTTTACAAGTTTGTATAAGCAAATATTTAAAGTAGGGTGGTTTTGCTTTTCTACTATATTTTTTGAGGTAATAATTTGAGGAACCAAACAACCATATTAAGTGTCTGTCATGATGGTACTGTTCTTTTTCTGAAACTTGGCTATTCTTGTGCATTGCAATGGCTGATCTTGCTCTGTGAAACAAGTCAGGTTTCTTTCTGCAGCGGGGTCTTGGCCAGCGCGATTGGAGATAAGACAGCATGGATTTCCTGACCATGGTTCGAGCCGTACTCATAGAGCAGGGTACGGGACAACTCCTTCTGGGCCGAGCACGTAACTTTGGAGGGCGGCGTCTCGGATGCTGGAGACTGGAAGCAGTCCTCTGAGCTGACATGCTTGCGCGGAGGTTTGGTCCCCGCTTTCTTCCTCAGCTTTGGGGCAGAGCGGGGCTGCGCAGTGGAAGGCCCTGGAGGCCATGACCAACACTGGGCGTCGGCGCACCAAGAGCGGATCCAGATTTGGCTGGGGATCCTCGCTGCGACCTTTCCTGCGTTTCCAGTGAGCTTCAGAGTCATTGCCGTCGTCTTGGTCATTGCGTCCTTATCTTTGGGTCTTTGGGTGGCCTAGGGGCAGGCGGCAGGTTGGAGGACTTCGTCGAGCGATCCAGGTCAGGAAGATGCGGATGGGGTAGCCCTCCCCGTTCACAAACACCCTTGATGGTGGGGAGAATAGATTATAACCCCTCTGTTCGTGCGCCTTTGATCTTAAGCCCTTTGTTCGTGTGCCTCGCTTCTAACCCCCCTAGTTTGTCTAATTATTGCTGGTATCCCCCTTTGACATTGTTATCTCTGTATTAAGCTAATAACCAATATTCTAGCCTAATTTTAATCCGAATTGACCACTTTGCCCCTCCTCTATTTCATTCAGTTCACGATAGAAACAGAAGACAATGGCCTGTTAGCTTTCTTCCTCCTCTGTTCGCCCGCGAACTGGCCGCCACTCTGCCCCCTGTCCATCGCACCTGGCCGCCGCTGCGCCCCGCCCTCCTTCCCCTCCCCCGTCAACCGCTTCCATTTATTCACATCCCCTGGCCGGCTGGCCGTGCCTCTGTCGCCCCCGCCGCTCTGCCGCGGCCCTTGCCTCCATGGCTTCTGGCCACTCCGCCACCGTCCCTCGCCTCCGTCTCCACGCTCGCGTCCTCAACCACCTCCTCCCGTCCACCGAACTGGCCGCTGCCGCTGAGTCTTCCCCTCATCCGCAGGCTGCAAGCTTTATCCCTTCCTATTTTTCGCGAATTTTGCTGGTTCCGGTTGTTCTAAATCGTGGAACGGTGTTAATTTGTCGATTATGTGTTGAAAAATCTGTTAACCATGCCAAAGGGAGCTATCCTCAACAATTAGCCGAAGTGGGGGGCTTCTGAGCGAGGCACGCAAACAAGAGGGCTTAGATCAAAGGCACGCGAGCTAATGGGGTTATAATCAATTCCCCCGTTTAGTTTGGCCGGGCTGGGGAAAGCACCTTCACCATCAAGTCTTCGTCTTTAATCAGCGACAAGGCATCAACCAGCATAGGTTTGCCAACCATAACCAGGGTGGCCATAATTTTCTCTTCAGTGTGCAGTTTGGGGCGGCACACCACGAAGCCTTAGCCACACTGGCTTGAGGTCATCCAGTGGGGTAGGGGTCTGACTAGCTTCCATGACGACTATGTTGATTTTGCTGCTGGGAAGCTTGAGGCCCGTGGCGTTGGTGCAGAGGCGGCGGCTCGCGTTGTTGGGGAAGACCACAGAAAACTCTCCGTCGTGAAGCTGGATCACGTTCCAGTCCCATTGGGATTCCACCAATTCTTTCATGCCCTCTGTGATGACCTGGGATTCGCCGCTGGGTCACTGGTCAGAATGGTCGCCGAGTTATCGGACTCTGGGGCTGCGTCAGACACTGGGAAGTCAAGCGCGAAGAAGCTGGCGCCTTCAATGGCGAAACCGTAGTGCTTGAGATCCACAGGTTTGGCAGCATGGGGACACATCCCGGTCGTGTGGCCACTGACATGGCACACGTTGCAGTGGGGAGCACATGGCACCTAGACTGATAATGGCCTGTGTCACCGCAGTTGAAGCAGTAATGTTCTCCTTGCCCTTTTCTGGTTCTTGCTCCGGCGCATCTGCCGGAGGTGAACCGCTCGCAGGCAGCGGCGGGGGAGGCACCGAGACGAGGAGCCGCCCCACAGCGCTCTGCATTAGGGTTACGGCGCGGCTCACCGTCGCGCCAGGCTGGTTGCGCTCAAGCTCCCACAGGCGCCGGAGGTCCTTCTCCTTCTCCCACTCAAGCTTCTTGCGGAGGGATTCTTCATAGTCCTGTCTACCCCACTGACATCGGAGAAGGGGCGCTTGCCGGAGGAACGGCCGTCACGGAGACGAGGGCGGGAAGTCTTCAAGCTCCAGATCCCGATCTAGATCTCGCAGATCTGGACAAGGAGCAGCGACGGGCAAGGTCACTCCGACCCTGCTTCGACGCAAGGCACGCGGCGGCCGACCTCCAGGCGCAAACGGCACATGCCGGCGTGGAGGGGCACGGGCGCCGCGAGGGCTTTGTCGATGAAGTCGGCGAGCTGGGGCACCGAGGGAGGGTCTCTGGGGGAGCCGGCCGCGCTGGCGGATGGGAGGAACTCTTCCTCCTCATCCGACGAGCTCATTTCTCCCCTCAACATTTTCAAAAGACAATAGTTTACCTTGTGAAGCTTCCTGATAGCATTGTTAAGCTACAGGAATTGAGGTATCTTGTTCTTGAAGAAACACATGTACATAGTATTCCTAAGGTTTTGGTGCTCTGACAAATCTATTGGCACTATGGGGATTTCTAGATTGTAGACCCAGGACCCTCGCGTCGTCCGTCTTGGCGACTCGGGGGTGAGCCTACCGACCCGGCCGCCGGCCACCCCTCCCCACCCTCCCATCCCCCGCCGCCACCGAGGAGGTCGTCCGACGGCGGACGGCGGCGGCGGGGCTCCCCTGTTTGTTTCCTTTTAAATAAGCCTGCCAGAGTTTCTCACCAAAGATGTCGCTTCTGATCTGATCTAGATCTCCGGCCGGCGGCCGGCTGCGTGCATGCGCATGGAGCGCATCGAGTTCAGCCACGCATGCAGGCTGATCGTTGTTTGCAGCTTGCTGCCCCAGATGTTGCAGCTCTGTCCAGATCGGAAGGCCGGAAGGTCAGTGCAGCCAGTCGCGTGCATCTGCATAGGCTGCGATGAATCCAGCCACACAAGTTGTTCGTGGCTTGCAGCTTGCCGATCAGACATTCTAGCTCCGTCCAGATCGAAAGGCCGGAAGGCCAGTGATCTGCCTCTAATCGAGAGGCCGCGTCGCAGCAGCCACCGACCAGATCGTGAGGCATGACGGCGGATTGTGAGGCCAGGGACACAACACATGATGGCAGCGGTGAGATCATCGAGCACCGGCGGCTGCTCGCGGATGGATCCGGGCTGCGCGATGTTGTCTTGCGACCAGATTGAGTTCATGGGTGCAGAGGGTCCATGTTGACGCCTAGCATCCGTCTAACTTCATCTACCTGACGCAAGTCAATTTGGCCAGAGTGTGAGGTTCCGGAAGGGTTCGCCGGCGATCTCGCATGGACTTTTATGTCTAGAGACCGCTGGATCGGATGGTTTCGGTCGCGCCGGAGAGGAGCGGCGTGAAGCTCTGTTTCTGTTGCCGTCATGGCAAATCCATGATGAAGTCAGAGGCGGAGAATGTCATGGAAGCGAGATTGGAGGAACAATATTGCTTGGAGCTTCAACACTCGTAGCAGCGTATGTAAGCGGGGGCGGCAACACAGGTGAAGTTCAAAAGTCTTACCTTTCAGGTTGAAAATCCAAGTTCCGACCTTAATTGGTTGTGCTTGGCAATGGTCTTGTTGAAAACATTGTTTTGAGAGCAGAGACTATCTCCAGGTGAAAACCCAACATCTTCGATCGGGCGACGACGGCGCAGGTGTACTGTTTCCTTCTTGAAGGCGTTGCTTTTGGAGAATTTGGACATCGGGTGTTGTCTTGGTGGTGGTTGTGTTGCTGCCGCAAGGAATGTAACTCTGTAGCAGAAATTTTCTCTTTCTTTTTAGTTTCTTTTCTTATTGTTTTTTGGCTGTGTGCATCCGTAATAGCCTAGGTTATTACGTTAGAGGCTGGATGTAATTATTATCTCCGCGATATTAATATATACTGTTTATCTAAAAAATGGGGATTTCCAGCTTATATGGACGGCGATTGGTGTAGCTTGGAAGAGTTGGGTCCCTTTCCCAACTCAGGGAGCTTGAAATAAATGGTATGGAAATGTATCTGCTACCTCGTCTGTTGCAAAGGCTAGGCTAGGGGCAAAGCCACATCTTAACAGAATATTATTAGAATGCCGAAGTAGACTAGGAGGTGATGGGTTGCTCCAAGGAGTAGTCTCTGAGAATGAAGAGAAAACAATTGAGATGGTGTTTGATGTCCTAAGCCCTCTACCCTGCTTAGAATTCCTTGCCATCAAAGGATATTTTGGGTGTAAACTCCCAATATGGATGATGTGGACATCAACGGTGCCACTCGAGAACTTGAGGATTCTATTCATGTTTGACCTAGCTTGCTCAACACAACTCCCGGACGGATTGTGCCGGCTCCCATATCTAGAGTTTATATCATTGTCTCGTGCTCCCGCAATCAAGCGTGTTGGGCCAGAATTCGTATAAAGCTACAATCACCCTCACCATGCTTCATCCAAGGCAGTGGCTGCGTTTCCGAGGCTGAAAAAGATGGTCTTAAATCAGATGGTGGAATGGGAGGAATGGGAATGGGAGAAGGAAGTGCAAGCTATGCTGGGCTTGGAGGAACTGACTATCAGGGTTTGCAAATTGAGTTGTTTCCCTCCTGGGCTTGCCTTCCATGCAAGGTCCTTTGAAGAAGTTAACCATATGGAATGTAAAGGGTCTCCACTCTTTGGAAAACTTTGCTTCCGTGGTTGAACTGGACTTGTTTGACATACCCTACCTCACTAGGATATCCAATTTACCCAATGTGCAAAAGCTTGAGATTGACCGCTGCCCAAAGCTTGAGTTTCTGCACGAGATGAATGCACTCCGAAAACTCGTCCTGACGGTTTTTGGCAGCGAGAAACAGCTGCCATTATACCTGGCGGCTGTAAAGCCGAGACATTTGCTGCTGGACTGCAGCCCAGTGCTACTCGCTTCGATGGTTGCGGGACAGTCTGGCTCGGAGTGGGACAAGTTCAGCCATATCCATCGTGTCGAGGCATATACAGATGATGGAGAAACTGAGAAGAAATGGCACCTAATTTACACAAGGGAGCCCTACAGCATGGTGACAAACATCATTCGTGAGTTTGTTAATCTGTGCTTCTTTCAGTATACATATTGTTATTGATTTCTTAATCTCCTGTTGTTGATTATACTCTTATTTGTTCACTAGCATGCTAGAGACTTAATTAATATGCACTCAATGTACTGTCTCTTTTCGTTTGACAGGAGTGGTTAGATTCTGAAGAAGTTTCTTCAGAGGATGAAGATGACGAAAGATGTAGACAACAACCAAGAAGAAAAAGAAGAGGAACGCATGAACCCTGATCGTCAGTAATGCAGCCTGAATATATACGCTTTCGTACTGCCTCGTTTTGCTTGCCAGGAACGACTAGATGAAACTCTGCCGTCTGGTTCAGGTGGGATTTTCCAGGGGATGACAATGAGAAGGATCTAAATAACAACACCGACAAGACTGAAGAGCGAGAGGAGGGAGGAATAGAAAATTAAGGAGGCAAGAACATGCATCGATCCAAGCAGGATATGCACGCTAATTACCTGCTGCTAGCTAACTACAGTACGTACTACTGCTTCTCATGAGCCCTATCATTCGAGAACAATGAATATATTTGCATCGTCTTCTGTGTACTCAGTACTGGCTTAATCGCTTTGGGCCTTCCGTTAAAATCCTGGTAAAGGAAGTTGATCATTGTTCTGTACTTCTGTGCCTGTGGTTGTATCATTGTTTTCCCTCGTTTCAGTTTTGTTTTTGGTAGCCGTCGCTTGATTGGGTTATATATACGCTGCTGGAACTGCAAATATGTTGTACTGAACCTGTTGGTGTGATGTTGCCGGGTTTCATTTCATTCCATACAGTAACAGTATTATCTTAGAGAGTATATATAAGAGAGAATGATTAATATCCATGTTGGTTCGCCTTGCTCCGGAACGCTTGCCCGGCCACCATGTAACTCTTTCCCCCACCCCCTTGTAAAGTTCTCCTGTTGACATTGTTTTGTGGTTTGATAGATCCTTTGGGTTACGTCGAGAAAACAGAACAACCGTGTGGAACTCTTGAAAAAAAAATGTTGGTTCGCCTTAAAACATGGTTTAATCTTTGCTACTGTTGCTGCGCAGTTGTTGTTGCCGTGCAATCAAATTCAGCTTGGGCTGCTGTTACTTTATCAAGATAGTCATGTACTATTATGACAAGAACCTGTAGCAACTAAACCCTGCTCTAAGTGCATATAAACGTGACTGTCAAGAATTTATAGCTATTCAGTCTCCACATACACTGCAGTAAGAAGATTGATGCAGCTTGCAAGTCAACTTCCAACAATATAATAGAAAGACCAAAACAAAGAAACTCATGTAGATTGCTAAATATTAATGATAAGAAGGACCTAGATAATCTTTCAAAAAAAAACCAAACATGAAAAGCACTAGCTGCTCAACAATCTTCAGATTATTAATGATAAGAAGGCCCCTCGATAATTTTCAGAAATAAAATCAGACCAGCGTAAACAGCACTAGCTACTCACCAATCTTCAGATGAAAGGTGAACCGTTCACAACATAACCCTCCATGTTGAAAGAAGGAATGCTGAACAAGTGTTTGTTGAGCCAAAGGGGAGTAAGTCGAATAACTCATGATGATGGAAACTTGCGACCAACTTGCCATCGATGTCGATCTGAAGCAGCCACTCGCCAAATTTGACCATCCAAACACTTCTCCATTCCAAGACGGAATCAGCACGCTCCACTGTTCGCTGTACGCTCCAAACTGCGCCTTGAGCTCTGCAACCGGCAATTCAACCCTGTGCTTCAAGGTCCAGACCTCTCCTCGTAATCCTGCATCATCCAGATATCCACGACTGTTGCCCTTTCATTAAATACGGATATGCCAAGCATGCCACCAGTCTCAAACAGGTCAGCATCGCCAGGAACAACGGGAGAACGCATCCGCCGGAACGACTCGACTGTGGTGTCGAATACCATTATCATGTGGCCTGCAAAGAAATGCATGCTGCCACGGAATATGACAGGTACGTCGTAGGGCTTCCACTCAACGGGGCACCCTATGGGCCTTGGCGGCTCGCTGGAGCCTAATGTGAAGATGGCGTAGTAGTAGCCATATAGCTCCTCGGTTTCAACCTTGAGCTTTCCGAGAAGTCGGTACTCGCCGGTCGGGCTATGCGGGTACATCCCCAAGAGCGTCAGGTCATCATGCTCCAGCGTGAAGTCATCGAGCTGCCGGAGGGGAGCGTACTCACGGGTTGCCGGGTTGCAGATGGAGAATTGGCCGCGGTGGTCGGAGATGATGAGGAGGCCGTCATAGGTGGCCTTGACATGGAAAAGCACCATCAAGCCTGGCGACTGGCCGGAGCTTATCGTCGGCGGCCCGATGGTCGAAGGGGATGATGTCAGCGGTACGTTCGTTGTAGCTGCAGTGGAGGAGGAGGGTAGGGTGGGCTGGCGTGCGTGGTGGGCGAGGAGGAAGTCGCGGGTGGAGGTGGCGCGGCGCCAGGCTGGGCAGACGGCGCGGCAGCGGAGGAGGGGTTTGGGAGCCAGGCGGACAAGGATCTCCCAGATCACGATCGCATCCGGGAGGCCATGGTGGGGAGGCGTAGCTTCTGCAGCTTCGGTGGCCTCCGCCATGGTCGCGCTCGATTCCGTCCGAGGAAAAAGAGATCGATCGGTGGTGCTTATGGTTTGGTGGTGACGGCGCTCGTTAACATATAGGGTTTACAGGTTAACGGATGTGTTATCCATCTATTGTAGTGCTTCGGATCAGCAATTCAGCACGCGCAACGTAGAAAAAACGATACGTTAGTTAGTTAATTAGTTAGTTCGTGAGTTACTAGTTAGTTGGATTAGATAAAAAGAAAACGATACGACCTTATTGCGATCGGATCCTTGGATGTGAGGGCTGTAGGACTTTAATCCTTTATTATGATGGAGAAGCAGGTAACAAACTATGTTTTTTTTAGATACAAGGCCGAAAAGACCCGGCGATAAATTAATAGCGCCACACGGCGAGAAAGATACAAAGTGCTGAACCCAGCATACAACACCACCCTGCACACACACAAAGAAAACAGAACTACTAGGCGATTACAGGAAAACATCGAAGAACACCGCCACTATCCACGCACGCAGATAGGCTCAACAGGGCTTCAAAGAGAGACGCCGAGGAGATTACAGGTGACCACCAACGATCACCACCACTGACCACAGAGCTGCAGACAGGCTCAACAGGGAGACCTCAAAGAAAGACGCCGAGGAGATTACAGGCAAACGCCGACGATCACCGCCACTGACCACAGAACCTGCGGACAGGCACCAGGTAGCCCAAGCAAGAAACTCCGAAGTGCAGAACAAGTTGTAAACCTTGCCGGAGAGAGCACGACATGAAGCCGCACCACCTCCGGGAAGCAACGCTCCGTGACCTCCAAGACGGTGTCTTCAAGAAGAGCACGACGCCAGTGCGCCGCCACCGTCCGATCCGAGGATCTTGGGCTTTCCCGGAGTACGAAGGAGGACCGAGAGAAGCCGCTGCGACGCCTTCAAGAAGGGAACGGCGTCTATGGACGTCGCCGTCGCGGTCCGGGGAGACCCCGGACGAGAGTTTCCTCTCGGCATAAACTCTCAACCTCCGAAATGGCATGGATCAACGCCGAAACGGCCTCCATACCGCTGCCACGGAGTGTCGCGCCAAAGACCACGCCGCCCTCGCGACATGGTCACCGACCAGCACAAGAACCAATGGCACGCCCGTCAACCATCATGGTTCCCACATTCCAGGGCCGCCGCCCCCGTCCGAACTGCCGCGCCACTGAGCTGCAAAGCAAATGAACCACTGTCGCTGCAGGGGCACCCATGCCCCGGCAGACACGACCAGAAGAGTAAGCACCAGCAAACCCGCATCACCGCGAAGGGTACACGGGCCCCTCCAGCAAGGACGACGAGCAGCAGCCCCCATGGCTGCTGTCGCTCCTGGATTTGAAGGTGGGAGATGGAGGGCGAGGTTCCCTCCCGGGATCGCCGGCCTGCAGCCACCGCGGCTGCCGGCACCACCCAATCCGGGACAGGACACAACGATGGCTCATAGGGCCCAGGGCCCCTGCCCTGGCCCGAGATGCGAGGCGGCTGGAGCGCCCGTCCGACCACACTGCCCAGCGCCGCCGAAGCCACCTCCCAGCAGGGTTCGACCCCCGGGCCGCCGCCCAAATCTGGACCACCCGCAGCTAGGGTTCACGACCAGCTTCAGCCTGCCGAGCGCGTGCAGGAACCACCACGCAGCCACCACCGCAGCACGACCCTCCCGCACCCGCCGGCACGGAAGAGAGCAGCGCCGCCGCACCGCCCTGCGCGAGCGCCGCGTCCTCGCCAGGCAGCCACAGCCCGCGCCGCAGCTACCCAGGGAGTAGGAAGAAGGGCCTCGCCGCCGCCGACGCCGGCCGGGCTTTGCCCGGCGGCGCTCTCCGGCGGCGGCGAGGGGAGGAGAGGTGGGAGGCGGCGGCGGCTAGGGTTCGCCCTCCCCTCGCGGGAGCGGGGCGGGGCGAAACGGTTTTCAGATAAGGCAATCCCAAACTATGTTTTTCAAGAAAATAACAGGCACCTACAAGTACAATGAAGCTGGTCTTGTTGCCTTGCGCCTCGCCGTCGCGCTCTCTGTCACGGCCGACAAGCACGTCGCCATGAGGCCGTGCCGGAGCGGGTTCGCGTCCCGCATCCGCACCGGCCTCTGGCTGATGTTGGAGCTGTGCGACACCAAGCTCATCGGCGCCTCGGAATGGAACAACAACGACGACGTCGACGACGACTCCAGTGTGGCAATCTGTAGTATTCCGTGACAAGGAGAAAAAACTTTTGAGTTTAGGGCCGGGGGATGTACCGAAGCAAACCTCGGTTTCACAAACTAAACTTTGACATGTTCTTGGATGCTTCAGTTGTACTGTTTTCCTGCTATGTATTATCCTTCTTTGTGCAGCAGACCCAATAATTTGGAATGCCCGATTGATCACTCTCAGAAACTATTCCTATAATATTGCGAGAATAACTTTACTTTAAGTTGTTCTCCACGATAGCTAGCTAGCTAGTTATCTAAGAATAGGATTCGACTTGATTGAGCGCTATATTTAAGAGTAGACCACCTAAATACATGCATGAATCTTTCGAAGGTTCTGCACGTGAATGTTGTAAAGATAACAAGGAGCCGATTGGCCGCCTACAACTAACAAATTAAGTGTGGGCCAGGATTTCAAATTTCGTACTAGCTAGCTTGATTCAAATTAAATTAAAATTTCGTCAAAATTTGTATGTCTCTTGAGGAACTTTCACGCCATTGCCCTCTCCATTACAAATGTAGAGAATGATTGATCCAGCGACTAAGACGGAAAATAGTCAACATACATAGTTCTCTTTTTCGAAACTATCGTACTCCCACCATCATGGTTTACACGGCGCGCATGAGCAATCTCTCGGACCTAGGTGATTAGCGATTGGCGGTAATTTTGTTTGCCTAGTTAATTGCGAAACTAATGTGGGTTACTCTCTCCAGCTAATAATAAGAGAAAAAACTTTTGAGTTTAGTGCGATGTAACCGAAGCAAGCCTCAGTTTGAATTCTCCAAAATTGTTTTCACCAAATTGTGAAATCCAAAACAGAATTATGTTAAATTTTTGGGTTGAAAAATGATAAAATCTGATGATAAAATAGTGAATAGTGCAAGATTTGAATTCTCCAAAATCCATCAAATTTTGTTATTTTTGTGTAGCCCAGAATATTAAATATTTTGAGTTAATATTTGTCACATCAGTATGTTTTTTCAATTTTTTGTAATTTAGAAATATGATTTTTGAATTTTGTAAAACAAAAGGCTACATGTCGCTCCACCTCTGTTCTGACTTTCGCCGGAGTGACGTGCCCTGTTCGTGTCGCCTTGTGCGCGCCAGCGTGCGTGCCTCCCTGCCTTATCGTAGCATTTGTTTTTATCGATTCAGCACCACAGGGGCAGGGCACCAACATCTTGCTCGCCCAAACACAGACAAGATTGAGAAATTTCACATGCCAGCCTCTTATACTTGAGCTAAGTTAGCTTTGAATTTTCTTATGGGGAATAACTTTGGGGAAAATGAACGCTGGCTTTTGACTTGACACTGCTTGTTGATGTTTTTGCCAGGAACTCTGCACTGCATTTCTACACGTCTAGGAAACAAGTAGAAGAAGAAGAAGAAGAAGAAGAAGAAGAAGAAGAAGAAGAAGAAGAAGAAGAAGAAGGAAGCTATGAAGGAAAAATGCTAGCAAAAAAAGAAAGAAAAACTCCCTAGGATCAGTTTCTAAGAAAATTGAGAGCTGAGAAGAAACGGAGAGTGCAGCAAGCAAACATACAGGTCTCCGAAAAAGATAAATTAAAATCCGGAGAAACAACAAGTCCTCCATAGGAAAAAGGTTTTGGCTGGCCGGCTGGCTGGTCTTGTTGAAGCTGAATTATTGCTGCTGCTGCTGCTAATGAAACAATCCTAGGCGGGGCAATACGAAACAGAAAAACGGCTGTGTGCATCTTCACGATGCAGAGGCCGGGGTACCCTTTTCGAAGAAAAAAATACGAAACAGAAAACCAATATAATACAAAAAGGGGTGGTGGCATACGCTGCACGGATGGCAGGATGGCAGGGTGTTGACGGCCCGATTCTCGGGTGGTGCGTCGCCTGGTGTCACTGCACATTTTCGGTGGCCAAACGCGCTTGTTTATGTCAGAGGGGAGAGCATATGAACACATTCACACTTCATCATTTGAATCCCAGAAAAATGGGAACACGAGACTTTGACCTCAAATAGAAATACAAATCTTCTAGACATATGTATAGGTTGTGTATCTTTCCTCCTGATTTGATTCTACCTCTTAATTTCCAGCGCTAGTCAAGAGAATAGTTTTTGTTCATTTTCTTTTACCAACCAATCGGTTGCATCAATAAAGAGAAGGAACAATCTCTCACACTCTAGCACTAACTAGATTCGTTGGTGCTATATAGTCACAAGGAGGATCTCCAGCAATCCACATCAGCAAAGTGAGACTTGCACTAATGGACATGTGGATATTTTGGGTAGTGAATATGCTGTCTAACATATTGGGCTGCTGAATAAAGAATGATAATGGAAGTCATATTGAATTATATGGGGGACGAGGATTCTCTTTGCACTAAGATCATGCATGGTGCTCTTACACCAAATTTGAGGATATGTATCTTAAAATCTACAAAACTAGTGAAAAATATCAGTGCAGACGCCCACTTCACCACTGCCAAGGCTATCGTGATTCCTCCTGCCGTCATAGATGGTAACTCAAATTCTGCTTCTTCATTCACTAGGTACATATACTGTATTAGCTTCACTCACTGGTATAGGTACGTAAGGTCTGCAAACATATGTAGTATCGCTAGCTAGCCGTCTTGCGGTGCGACGTAGGCACCGAAGCCGACAATGCCGTCGAGCGTTGCGCGACCGAAGAAGCCGACTGCGGCGCCATTCTCTGGCAGTGGCACACTGAAGGCAGGTCCTTCCGCGCACCCAAATGGGCCGTAAAACTTCTTGTTTGGAATTGACGAACTTGAGCGAGGTAAATACCATGCTCATCGTGCGTGCCACTGATAATGTAGGTGATGTAGTTGTCCTGTTCTTCCATGACGAACTCCTGCTCCTGCCCTTTGGTCCTGGACCCCCCAGGTCCCACATGGATGCACTGACACTTGTGGTCGATGTAGGTGTAGGAGAAGCCGTAGATGCGGCCGCCGGACCTCTCGCTGCTGCGGATGGTGATGGTCCACAACTGCCCCGGCATGTTGCTCGTGTTGAGGTCCCTCCAGGAGCCAATGTACGGGTTCAAATAGCTCCAGGGGCCCACCTTGGCGGGTGACTCCTTCCTTCCCGACACATAGACGCCTAGGGCCTTGAGGGTGTCACCTGAGCGGCCGAAGAAGGCCACCACATCACTCTTCCCCTGCCGCAATGGCACGCTGAACTCAGTCCCTGCACGACATCCAAACGGGCCATGCACCGTCCGGTTCGTGCCAAGCATGAGTGAGGTCACCCCAGTGTTGTTGGCGGAGCCACTCACGTAGTTCAAACACTCGCCCGTACTTCATCTTAATCTTCACGTCATTTCCCCCCCCCCCCCCCCCCCCCCCCCCCCCCCTCGAGAAAGTATTAATAAGAAGTTGATATCGAGTAGACACCATATATAGGATTTGGGGGGTGGGAGAGGGAAATTACGGTGGTGACGCATCCGATGATGGTGGTGCCCCATGTGCCGGACGAGATGGCTTCTCCGGTCTGGTCGACGTAGGTGAAGGAGAAGCCATTGATGCATCCTCCCGGTGTTTCGTTGCTGCAGATGCTGATGCTCACGAGGCGCATGGGTCTGCTGTACCTGTTGATGTCGCAAGGTCTTCCGTGGGGTGCACCCCATGGACCAACCTTTATTGCGCCCTATTTTTGTTTACACACATATATGTATATGTATGAACAGATAAATCAATGATTAGTTCAATTTCACAAGCAAATAATTAAGATCATGTATGTATATGCATGTATATCTGGAGCTACAAGCACATCAACACGGTTGCACCTACCGACATTCGATCAAGAATATATCTCTTACTAGCTACTCTATCTATCCTACTAGAGCTATAGGGTGTGTGTGCGTATGTAGCTAGCTTGTGATGAATTCTTGATAGTGTTCAAGCCAACGTATTTATACAGCGGGCGAGCATCCAAAATCAATCAATTTGTTATGGCTATCCTGAAGGAATCCAGCAAGTGTTTCAAGGGTATGAATCTATCAGAAAGATGCAAGACATTGACCTCAAAGTAGAGGCAAGGTAAACAGTGCGACATGATATGCTTAGTTTTGGACATGCAATGCTCTCCTTTGATTCTTCTCTTATCTTAATTTGCAGCTGTGGGTCATAATAGATTATTCTTCCAATTGTTTCTCCATCCCATCAATCTCAATACAAAAAAAACAATATGATAATCTCCACATATTTTTGAAGTCTTAGTAACAGCCTGCTAACTAATTAGAGAACCTATCACTAGTTGTGAATTTGAGTATTTGTCTCTTCTCTTGAAGACGAACTCGTAGACAAACCTCCTCACATCCGAAATGTAATGAAGTTTTCTTATGATCTGGACCAGACAAACATTCTAAACTTTGAACATCTATCAAGAAAGAATTGCACCCAAAGCATCAAATGATATTAACCAAAGTTACCATAAAAAATATGCTTTCTAATAGCACAAAGTTGACATCAAAGTACTTCTTCACGGTGTATTTTCCTAAAACACTTACACTAATTAATGAGGCATTTTTATTCTATTCCTACCTCACATAATTTTCCATCGTATAGCTTAGGTTCCTGGTTATCTTCACGCCCTTCACGTGAAGAACCTTCGTTTTGTCGAAAGATTGATGCGATGTATGCGGTCTATTCCTATATGCACATGTATAGCCGAATCATGGCTAGGTAACGTGCAGTACCAAATGTGAATTAAAGTTATTCTCACAATAATGGATTTAGGAATTGTTCTTTTATAGTGAATCTATCATCCCAAAGTATTAGGATACGGAGCTTGAAAGCCATCAATGGCTTTGAATTCAGCTACAATTTACCTTCCAGTCCCACCCCTGGCCGCGCCCATAGGCCGCCTCCTCCACCAGAGCACCGCCTCACGACACCCTTCGGACTATATATTCTTCGCCATGAAAAAAACTTTAACCCCCGGAGGATTTTTCCAGAAACCTCTGGCCACGCCCAGGGGTCGCCTGGGGGCTGTGGGCCTCCCCGGACTTGTCCTTGTGGCTGTCGGAGTTTTCTGGTGAATTAGAATTTCTATAATTTTTTCAGATTTTTCCGAGCATATTTCCTTACTAGACTTTCTGAAACAAAACGACAGCAGAAAACAGAAACAGACACTGGGCATCTTTTAATAGGTTAGTCAGGCAAAATGCCCTAAAATGATATAAAACTATAGTATAAACATGTAGCATTGATAATAAAACAAGCATGAAACAATTAAAAATTATAGATACGTTTCAGATGTATGAGATGCCGCATCATATTCTGGCTCCCTCCTCGCCCTAAAAGATATAAGAAAATGTATCGTCATTTACAACTAAATGTTGCAAACAGTGCGCAGATAAAGAGGAGGTGAAACTGATCTCGCGGGAGGACAAGGCAGCTGCCATCAGAATAGAGGTGGTGGGAAGAGTGCAGGCTTGGTGGGCATTCGTTTTATTTGATGCTTCAATGGCAATCCAACGGCAAGAAAAATACAAGGATGTTGCAATCCAAAGGCAAGAACCCATATGTCTCTATTTCTCAGGAGTTTAGATGATTGGAAGATATCATCCTCCATTTGCAGAAATTCATTGCAAGAAAGTAGTGTGTGCCTCCTTTCTGTGTGAGCCGTAAGCAACATAGTAATTGTCCGATTTGAGAAATTTACTCCATCTGTTTTGTTTTATACGCTGAATTGGTTTTTTTCCCAAAGTCAAACTTTTCTATCTTTTTACCTGGATAAAAGGAAAAATATCAACATATCATCAAACAATAATTAAATATGTTTCATGATGAATCTCATAATATTGATTTGTATCGTAGAAGTTGATAATTTCTTCTGTAAACTTGAGTGAAAGATAGAAAAATTCGATTTTTGAAAAAACTGATTAAGATGGAATGAAGAAAGTACATAACGTGGTAGCGAGAGTCAATTTGTTTTCAGAAACTACTTGTCAATCAAGCCTTCGCTGCCCACTTGATTGAGAGAGAGAGAGAGAGAGAGAGAGAGAGAGATTTGAAATCTCAGGCTCGTTGAAACCCGGAGTTTTCGACAACAAAAATGCTCGAAAAGCTATATTTAAGGTTTTCGGGTAGTCTCCATTTTTCTTCAAACCCTTTCTTTACTTGAAACCATCAATCTTATTGCACATCTCAAGTACAATACAATACATGTCGAAAACTCATGCTTCCAACTTATCTTAGATCACCCTTGGTTACTTACATATATGTTACATGCCTACACACCTGCATGCCTTCATTATTCACCACATATACATATTGGTAGCTGGTTTGATTTACCATTAATAGTAGCTGCTTTGATTTACCACAGCTTCATAGGGTATAGGTGCGTAAGGTATGGGCATGTAGGATCACAGCTAGTCATCTTGCGGCGCGACGTAGGCACCAAAGCCGACAAGGCAATCGGCACCGGAGCGGCCAAAGAAGCCTACAGCGGCGCCATTCTCTGGCAGTGGCACGCTGAAGGCAGCTCCCGCCGGGCACCCAAATGGCCCGTACACTTCTTCTTCGGAATTTACGAACTTGAGCGAGGTAATACCGTAATTATCATGGGTACCACTGATGAAGTTGATGTAGTTGTCTTCATTCATGGCGAACTCGCGTTTCTGCCCTTTGGTTTTAGACCCCCAGGGCCCCACATGGATGCACTGCCCGTTCCTGTCGAGGTAGGTGTAAGAGAAGCCATAGATGCGGCCGCCGGACCTCTCGCTGCTGCGGATGGCGACGCTCTGCAACCGCTCCGGCATGTTGCTCCCTAGGAGGTCCCTGGTGGAGCCGGCGTGCCCACCCCATGGACCCACCTTGACGGGTGACTCCTTCTTCGCCGGCACATACACGCCCAACGCCTTGAGGGTGTCGCCGGAGTGGCCGAAGAAGGCCACCACCTCACTCCTGCCATACTGCAGCGGCACGCTGAACTCGGGCCCCGCCGGCCACCCGTACGGGCCATGCTCCGTCAGGTTGGTGTGCAGCTTTAGTGAGGTCACCCCTTGTTATTGGCCGTACCGCTCACATGTCTCACATACTCACCGGAATTCATCTTAATCTGCATGATATTTTTTTATAGAAGAGAATATGTTATTATCAAGCTAATATCACATGCATGTAGCTAGTAACATGTCTGAAGACAGAATGCATACGGTGGTGACGCATCCGATGAAGTCGGTACCCCAAGTGCCGGACGCTATGGCCACACCGGTCTGGTCGACGTAGGTGAAGGAGAAGCCATTGATGCAGCCTCCAGGGGTCTCGTTGCTGCAGATGCTGATGCTCACAAGGCGTTGGGGGCTGCTGTAGCTGTTGATGTCGCAAGGCTTCCCGCTGGGTGCACCCCATGGACCAACCTTCACCGAATCCTATATTTATTTACACATGCACATAAGTAAAGATGAATAATCAAGAATATGTGGCATCCCTGGAGCATATATAAAACATCATATATGCATGCATCTACAAGCAAGATCAAGAATAAGTGGTGTATCATAAGAATAAGAGTAAGGACGCATGCACTTACGGCCATTCAATCAAGATCAAGATCTCTCTTGGCTATCTACTCGATCGATCCAATCAGAGCTAGTGTGTGTAGCTAGCTTGATACTTTATCTTGATAGTGTCCAAGCCCACCTACTTATACCACGGGTGAGCATCCCAAATCAATCAGTTAGTTATGCCTATCCCAATGGAATCTAACAATTACTCCTCGTTGAAAAAATGAAGAAGAATCCAACAAGTATTGGTTGTACTACGTTCAGCATGAAATATGATTTTTAGAAAGTATTTATAACTTTTTGTGAAAAAGTAGATGTCGAAGTGTTTACTCCTATCATTTTTATATTTTGAAGTTTTTTTTATTGGTTAAGCAGAAGACAACACATTAACCACCTTTAAAATTGTGATATTGTCCTAGAATACCAGCATGTTGAAGGGGCCACGTTTATTTCGTTACTATGACCTCACATGATTTGTCAACATGTCGTAGTTAAGGTTCCTTGTTATCTTCACATCCTTCATGTGAAGAACCTTTGTTTTGTCGAAAGATTCATGCATGTACGTGGTGTGTGCATAAATGTACCAATGAGAAGAATCTTGTGTGCCTAGCTTGTAGTACCATTTGAAGTAAACTTATTCTCGCAATAATGGATATATGAATAATCTTTTATAGTGAATATACCGCCCTGAAGTATTGAGGCTGCTGAATGAAGAAGAGTATGGAAAGTGATGTTGATTCCCGCTAATATGTAATCAAACAATCAGAAATATGCCAGACTTTGACTTCAAAGTAAAGCAAAGGTGAACACGTAGAGGTTGCATATTTACTCTCCTTTGATTCCTCTTTTCTCATCATAAGGAAAGGATTCTTCCAATTGTTTCTCAGCTCATCAATATCTATAAACAAATAATAGTTGAAAATATGTCTTAGAAGCAATCTGATATTTTTTTCACAATTGATTAATTTGAGAATATGTCTTGTATTCATGATAAACTTATAGTAATTTTTTTTGGATTAATTGGCCAAACCTTTGTGCTTCATCCACTCATATACAACCTCCTCAGATCCAAATAAAAAGTGTTTTTATAATCCAAACATTTTTAACTTTGACCATATCTATCAAGAAATAATTACCCCATAACATCAAATTATATTAATTAGTATGTTTGAGATGAAATTGTATTTTTTATGTAAATTTGGGTGCACGATAATTGATGTCAAAGCCTTGTCTTGTCTCTTTTTAGTAAGGCTTATTTTGAGTACTTAAAACAACGCTAGATTTAACTATGTTGAGAACCTTGATATAAATTGTCCTACAAGAGTACAACATTTCGAATGTGATCTTTCTAGTTCGTTAATTGCCACCCCACATCATTCGGCAGTGTGTACAGCCCATCGGTAGCTAAAATTCCTTGTTATCTTCACAACCTTCATGTGATGAATCTCTATCCAAAAGATTCATGTATGTCGAATGTAAGTGGGTTGTTCTTAAATGTACCAATCGGGTAGAATCTTGTGCAGCCAGCACGCACTACCAGCTAAAGTCAAGTTATTCTTGGGCTAATGGATATAGGAATGTTCTCTTATAAAGGAGGGTAGCAGGGGTAGTACCGAAAGTGAGGAGGTCGACTCATCTTCCCACTAATCATGCATGGCTCCCTCTTCCAAAATATCTTGCATGTTAGGTTTCATTAAAATGAGTCATTCACCAATAGTTACTCTATTAATCCGTAACTTATTCCATACAAAAATCTAATCACAAATACTAAGTCTTGGGTGTCCATTGGCGCTCCACTGACGGGCAAGTCATTATGAACCGGCCCAAAAATAAGGGCTCGTCTATAGTTTTCGGCAAGGCATCATACCGCCTGGTCACCACTAACAAGCCCACGCTCACCGGTCTCCCATGAGGGCCCGTCGTGGCGCTAGTCAGTTGTGTTTGGAGTGATCCTAGGGCCAGGTACCGAGCAGTGTTGTTACTTTCATAGGCGTTGCTGCTCATCCTTGTCACGACGATCCAAGTCCACTGCAAGCCTCCATCTGCTTGCATACATCTCAAACCATGTCCTCCTCCTAGTCCTAGCTAGCTTTCCTGCCTAGATCTGCTCTGCTCCATCTGCTTGCATACATCTCACACCACTGAAATCTTAAAACTAATATATTATTAGCTCCCACTTCAACCAAATCATTTGGAAGACTTGGGCACTTCTGGAATGCAAGATTTTTGCATGGTTGGTTTTGCAAAATAGGATTTGGAGATCGGATCGTCTTCAACGAAGGGGGTGGCAAAATTGTTGAAATTGTCCTCTTTGCAACCAAGTGCAAGAATGGGCGGCTCCCCTTCCCTTCAAATGTCGATTCTCCACTAGGATTTTGGTCAGCTATCCTCCCTTTGGTGCGGCTTCCTTGATGTCTCCCTTGCGTTTTGGAACAATGAACCTAACGTTAATTTCTGGTGGTCCAAATTTGTTTTTCGAGGAAGGTCGGGCTCGCAAGGCTTTAGCCTTTTGACCATGCTTGTTTCTTGGCATGTCTGGATGGAGAGAAATGCTAGGGTTTTTTTGGTAGTCTGCCTTCCCGCCCAACATTGTAATCGTAAGATTAAAAAGGAGGCCAAAATTTGGGGCATGGTGATGACGTGAATCACACGCTCGTTGGGAGACCCCAAGAGGAAGGTATGATGCAGTTCAGCAGCAAGTTTTCCCTCAGTTTGAAACCAAGTTTTATCGAACCAGTAGGAGTAACGATTCTTCAGAAGGTTGTCGACGGCGAAATATGATGCGGCGCAACACCAGGGATTCCGGCGCTGACGTGAACCTGCACACAACACAATCACAGTACTTTGCCCCAACGAAACAGTGAGGTTGCCAATCTCACCGGCTTGCTGAAAACAAAGGATTAAACGTCTCGTGTGGAAAATGAGTATTAAGTTGCAGCGAATGAAAAAGGAACAGTTTGCAGTTTGTGGTTTAATCAATGTAAAGGAATTGGACCGGGGTCCACAGTTCACTAGTGGTGTCTCTCCATAAAGATATCTAACATGTTGGGTAAACAAATTACAGCTGGGCAATTGACAAATAGTGAGCGCATGACAATGCATATACATGACATGATGATTACTATGATATCTAATTTGGGCATTACGACAAATACATAGACCGTCATCCAACTGCGTCTATGACTAATAATCCACCGCCGGGTTGTCATCCGAGTCCCCGTTGGTATTAAGTTGCAAGCAACGGATAATCGCATTAAGTAAAGTGCGTAATGTAAACAAACACATATGCCCGTAGACATAGCATCGTTAGGTTATCCCTAGTGGCAACAGCACATCCACAACCTTAGAACTTTCTGTCACTGTCCCAGATTAATGGAGGCATGAACCCACTATCTAGCATAAATACTCCCTCTTGGAGTCACAAGCATCTACTTGGCCAAAGCATCTACTAGCAACGGAGAGCATGCAAGATCATAAATAACATAGGGCATAGATTGATAATCAACTTGACATAATATTCAATATTCATCGGATCCCAGCAAACACAACATGTAGCATTACAATAATATGACCTTGATCATGTAGGGCAGCTCACAAGATCTAAACATGATGGCACAAATAGGAGAGACAACCATCTAGCTACTGCTATGGACCCGTAGTCCAAGGATGAACTACTCACGCATCACCTCGGAGGCAGGCATGGCGATGTAGAAGCCTCCGGTGACGATTCCCCTCTCCGGCAGGGTGCCGGGAAGAGGTTCTGAACCCTCCCGAGCTAGGGTTGACGGCGGCGGCGTCTCTGGAACTTTTCGTGGATAATGGCTCGGTGTCTAGGGTTATTTCTCGGGGGAATAAGTAGGCGAAAGGGCGGCGGCTGGAGCCCCGTGGGGCCCACACCATACCAGGGCGCGGCCAAGGGGCCCGCGCCCTGGTGGCGTGTGGGGCCCCTGTGGGCTCCTCCGTTGCTCTTTGCTCCATCTGGTGTCTTCTGGAAAAATAGGGATCCCGTGAAGTTTCGTCCAATTCCGAGAATATTTCCAGACTAGCTTTTCTGGAATACAAAAACAGCAGAAAACAGGAACTGGCACTTCGGCATCTTGTTAATAGGTTAGTCCCAAAAAATGTATAAAAGTGACATAAAGTAGATGCAAAACATGTAGCAATTGGTATAAAACAAGCATGGAACATCAAAAATTATAGATACGTTGGAGACGTATCAGCATCCCCAAGCTTAGTTCCTGCTCGTCCTCGAGTAGGTAAACGATAAAAACAAAATAATTTTTGAGGTGACATGCTACCACATAATCTTGATCAATAATATTGCAAGGCACATGTAAATGAATGAAGTGATCCAAGTCAATGGTCTATAATTTGCTATCAAATAGATAATGAGTAAACAATGAATCACACAAGCTAAACGTTTTCATGAATAGTACTTTCAAGACAAGCATCAAAGTGTTTTGCATAGTGTTAACTCATAAAGCAATAGTTTCTAATAAAAGGTATTCAATCAACACAAAGGAAGAATTAAGCTTCAGCATTTGCTTCAACTTTCAACATATTTATCTCATGGATATGTCAACACAAAGTAGTATAACAAGTCCAATACGTTGCATATAACCCATGTTGTAACAAATTGACACTAGTGTTTGCTTGTGGAAGACAGAAAGAATAGGAAAACTGACTCAACATAAAAGTAAAAGAAAGGCCCTTCGCAGAGGGAAGCAGGGATTAAATCATGTGCTAGAGCTTTTAGGTTTTTGAAAGCATATAGAGATTGCATAAAATATTTGATACTCCTCCCAACCTTGCTTACACAAGCCATGGCTAACCGAATCCTCGGGTGCCTTCCATCAATCACATACCATGGAGGAGTATCTATTTTTGAGAGGTGTATGTTAATTGTCAACGAATGGTAGCGGGTGATAACAGTATTCTACCTGTCAAACGGACTTTCAAGAGCGGCTCCCATGAAGGACGTTATTTCTACCAGCAAGGCAGATCATCCCTTTTCTCTTTGGTTTACACACATGCAGATATTTCACTGTTTGTCATTGCTTACTGATGAATCAGGGCAAAAGTGTGAAGAGAATTAATGGTTAAAGTTGTAATTAATTGGGACTGGGCACCCCGTTGCCAGCTCTTTTTGCAAAATTAGAGGATAAGCGGATGTATATGCCGCTAGTCCAGGTGTGAAAGTCCATTTGACAACCAGAATAAAGAATAACCACACTAATTCCTCATGAGCTGGTAAACATTGACACAAAAAGGGAATAATAACATTTTGAATAATTTAAAGGTAGCACATGAAAAATTTACTTGGAGTGGCAAGGAAATACCACATATAGGTAGTTATGGTGGACACAAATGGCATGGATTTTGGCTCAAGGATTTGGATGCACGAGAAGCATTCCCTCTCAGTACAGAGTTTAGGCTAGCAAGGTTTATGTAAGCAAACAAGAATATCAACCCGTACACCAAGTTTTATATGACAAACATATTGCAAACGTTATAAACTCATACGTCTTCCTTGTTAACCAAACCCGTTATTAGAAAATATCTAGACCTTAGAGATACCACCGATGCAAACCAAATTTTCAACAAGCTTTACGGTAGTTCTTCACTAATAGGCTTAACTCATATGATGCAAATTTAATCATGATCTACTTGTTAACTCAAAACGATTGACAAGCATCAAGTTATCCATAATAGTGATCTACAAGATTAAGCAAGTTTTTCCTTATACCAATTACCACATGCAACATTTTCGGAACCAACCAAACACCAATCAATTTATTTAATCAACTCTCCAAACAAATATAAGTGAAGCAAGAGAGTACTTTCTATAAAAGAAAGCTAATAGCTCTGAAAAGAGATACATGAAAACAAGAGCTAAAAGCTGAACAGCGCTAGATATGAATACTCAACAAATATAAGTGAAGAATAGGAGTATTCTCATGAAAAAGCGGAGCGTGTCTCTCTCCCAATCAAGAATGCTAGGGTCCAGTCAAGCTTTATTGAAAATAAAAGACAATACTGAAAATAAAAGCACACAGACGCTCCAAGAAAAGCACATATGATGTGAAAGAATTAAAATATAGTTTCACTAGAGATGACCTGATAATTTGGCGATGAAGAAGGGGATGCCTTGGGCATCCCCAAGCTTAGACGCTTGAGTCTTCTTGAAATATGCTGGGGAGATCCATGGGAGCCTCCCCAAGCTTAAGCTCTTCACTCTTCTTGATCCTATCATCACCCTTCTCTCTTGACCCTTGAAAACTTCCGTCACACCAAACTCAAAGTAAATCTCATTAGAGGGTTAGTGCACAATCAAAAACTCACATGTTCTATAAAGACACAATATGATTCGTTACTTTAAACATTAGCTACAGCCACTGATGTTATGTGAAGCTCTTCCACCCAAAAAAGAATTTCACTCAACACTAGTAAAAGAGAGAATGCAAAATAAAAAGGCATAATCTGTCTAAAACAGAACAGTCCGCAAAGACGAATTTTTTCGAGGCACTTACAGCTCAATCGAAAAACTTGAACTAATGAAAGATTCAGACATTCATAAAGATTACGCACAAAAATTTCAGATTTTTTAACAATCTGGTGATTTTCTAATTTTCGTACAGTGGACAGCAAAAATCTGTTTCTGCGCAGCAATCAAAATTAAGCAAAACCTTAACACTAGAGGCTACTCTTGGCACAACAATGCGAGAAAATAAAGATACAAAGGAGTTGCTACAGAAGTAAACAAATCCTTGACTCAATAAAAGAAAAATTGCAGAAAAATAAAATGGGTTGCCTCCCATAAGCGCTTTTCTTTAACGCCTTTTAGCTAGGCACAAAGCATGCATCAAGTATTACCAAGTGAAGAAGCCTCAACATTCTTACGCTTACCCCTCTTACTGTTTATTTTAGGAAATATTTGGTTGCACACAGGTGAGGAGGCGAAATTCATAACCCTCGCCTACGTCTATTGTTGCTCCAAAGCGTTTCAGAAGGGATCTCCCAAGCGTAATATGTCCTGTCCTGCACATTCAATGACGACATAATCAATAGATACTGTTATCCCCAAGAATTTTGTAAACACCCCTTCGGCTACACCTTGTGGTATTTTAATGGTGTTATCAGCTAAAGTTATCAGATTTTCGCATTTAGAGAGCCCCCAAAGGTTTAAGGAATCATAAATTTCACTAGGCATTAAACAGAATTCAGACATGATATCACATCGAGCATGGAAGGTTTCACCATTGATAACAACTTTCATATAAGGAATCCATCCTGATGGTTCAAAATTTATTGGCTCATTATCATAATGTTCACGAATCTGATTATATTCCTCTTTTAGAAGATATATTTGTTTCAAGAGCATTCAATCTATCATTTATGCCTGTGAGAACCAAATCAATTTTACTAATTGGAGGGCTAGAAATTGTAATCAACTTTTTAATAGCATTGAAAGCTTGATCCCCATCATGACGAAGGAAATCTCCTCCAACCACAGCATCCAAGGCATATCTATAGCACAGAACAAGACCAAAATAAAAGCTACTAAGGAGCAGGCTTAGAGTCATTTTAGGTTCAGTTTTAGCATAGGACTTAAATATTCTAGACCAAGCGTCTTTAAAACTCTCCACACTTCCTTGCTTAAAAGTGATAATCTCTTCCTCAGGTGACATTACTACGGAAACAGGGGTAGACATAATAACTAACAGAAAGGAAAACTGGAAATAAACTAAATGCAAGTAACTAATTTTTTTGTGTTTTTGATAATTGAAAGCAAACAAGATAAAATAAAATAAACTAAGCAAGACAAAAACAAAGTAAAGAGATTGGAAGTGTGAAACTCCCCTTGCAGAAGAACTGCTACTCCCCGGCAACGGCGCCAGAAAAAGGCTTGATGACGTGAATCACACGCTCGTTGGGAGACCCCAAGAGGAAGGTATGATGCAGTTCAGCAGCAAGTTTTCCCTCAGTTGAAACCAAGGTTTATCGAACCTGTAGGAGTAACGATTCTTCAGAAGGTTGTCGACGGCGAAATATGATGCGGCGCAACACCAGGGATTCCGGCGCTGACGTGGACCTGCACACAACACAATCACAGTACTTTGCCCCAACGAAACAGTGAGGTTGTCAATCTCACCGGCTTGCTGAAAACAAAGGATTAAACGTCTCGTGTGGAAAATGAGTATTAAGTTGCAGCGAATGAAAAAGGAACAGTTTGCAGTTTGCGGTTTAATCAATGTAAAGGAATTGGACCGGGGTCCACAGTTCACTAGTGGTGTCTCTCCATAAAGATATCTAACATGTTGGGTAAACAAATTACAGCTGGGCAATTGACAAATAGTGAGCGCATGACAATGCATATACATTACATGATGATTACTATGATATCTAATTTGGGCATTACGACAAATTACATAGACCATCATCCAACTGCGTCTATGACTAATAATCCACCGCCGGGTTGTCATCCGAGTCCCCCGTTGGTATTAAGTTGCAAGCAACGGATAATCGAATTAAGTAAAGTGCGTAATGTAAACAAACACATATGCCCGTAGACATAATGCAACAGCACATCCACAACCTTAGAACTTTCTGTCACTGTCCCAGATTTAATGGAGGCATGAACCCACTATCTAGCATAAATACTCCCTCTTGGAGTCAGAAGCATCTACTTGGCCAAAGCATCTACTAGCAACGGAGAGCATGCAAGATCATAAATAACATAGGGCATAGATTGATAATCAACTTGACATAATATTCAATATTCATCGGATCCCAGCAAACACAACATGTAGCATTACAATAATATGACCTTGATCATGTAGGGCAGCTCACAAGGTCTAAACATGATGGCACAAATAGGAGAGACAACCATCTAGCTACTGCTATGGACCCGTAGTCCAAGGATGAACTACTCACGCATCACCTCGGAGGCAGGCATGGCGATGTAGAAGCCTCCGGTGACGATTCCCCTCTCCGGTAGGGTGCCGGGAAGAGGTTCTGAACCCTCCCGAGCTAGGGTTGACGGCGGCGGCGTCTCTGGAACTTTTCGTGCATAATGGCTCGGGTGTCTAGGGTTATTTCCTCGGGAGGAATAAGTAGGCGAAAGGGCGGCGGCTGGAGGGCCCCGTGGGGCCCTCACCATACCAGGGCGCGGCCAAGGGGCCTGCCGCGCCCTGGTGGCGTGTGGGGCCCCTGTGGGCCTCCTCCGTTGCATCTTTGCTCCATCTGGTGTCTTCTGGAAAAATAGGGATGCCCGTGAAGTTTCGTCCAATTCCGAGAATATTTCCAGACTAGCTTTCTGGAATACAAAAACAGCAGAAAACAGGAACTGGCACTTCGGCATCTTGTTAATAGGTTAGTCCCGGAAAATGTATAAAAGTGACATAAAGTAGATGCAAAACATGTAGCAATTGGTATAAAACAAGCATGGAACATCAAAAATTATAGATACGTTGGAGACGTATCACATGGCCGGGGCTAAATTCTTGAGCAATGTAATAACAGGAGAGTAGGCATTTTTGAAAGTCCTAGGCATTAACTTTAAATCTCTAAAACCTTATTCTTACTTAATGAAAAGGGATGGCCAGTCTTTTGCCTCGTTTTAAAAGGAAAACATATTATTAGCTACAGAATATATTAGTCACACATGTAACAATGTTACCATAAATCTCTTGTCTCTACTATTGAAACACTACAGGAGAGACTGATACATATTCTCCATTGTACAGGATTTTTAAGCCTCGATTGTGGATTCACAAGCATTAAGTCCTACAACGACAGCACCACAGGAATACAGTTCGAGCCTGACGGTGCATTTGTCGAAGGCGGTCGGAGTCACAAGATTTTATCAGAGTTTGGTTCCCTATACGATAGCACGAAAACCCTGAGGAGCTTCCCTGACGGCTCAAGGAATTGCTACACGCTGCCATCCATCATCGGTAAGAAGTATCTATTGAGAGCGATGTTCAATTATGGCAACTATGATAAGTTGAACAGGAGTATGGACGGATCCCCCTTTATGTTTGGGCTCCATATCAGCGTAAATTTCTGGGAGGCGGTGAACTTCACAAGTTTGGATCTATCAATAACGATGTGGAAGGAGGTGCTCACCGTTTCTCCGAGCAACTCGGTATCCATCTGCCTGATAAACTTGGGTTTAGGGACTACGTTGATCATATCTTCATTGGAGCTAAGGCCATTGGAAGATACGATGTACCCTTCTGTCAAATCGTCTGTTTTGGTCAGCATGATTTGACGAATCAGATTTGGCGTTGTTGCAGACCTTTTGACAAGGTGAGACGAGGATGCCAACCATAGTTGTGTTTGATTAGATCTTAATGATGCATGTCAACAGTTTTAGATTCAGCATGCTACTTTGCACAAATAATGGTAGTAGCAAATGTCAAAGTGATAAGAAGTACTTGTTAGAATAGTTCTATCAACCAACTATCCCAAAAGACCGATCTGTTAGGAAGTGGTGATATTATATACTTAACACCTTAACACCCCCCCCTTCACACCCGACGTGGGTAACACCTCCCCCTGAGACTTGAACCTGAGACTTTTTAGGGTCCCTCCGGTGCTCAGATAAATTGGGGATTAAATGGTGCGGGGACAAGACTTGAACCTGAGACCTTAGGGTCCCTCCGGTGCTTTGAGACCTTTTTGTTGGTGTTACCCACGTTGGGTGTGAAGGGGGGTGTTAAGGTGTTAAGTATATAATATCACCACTTCCTAACAGATCGGTCTTTTGGGATAGTTGGTTGATAGAACTATTCTAACATGGTATCAGAGCGCTCAAAGCACCGGAGGGACCCTAAGGTCTCAGGTTCAAGTCTTGTCCCCGCACCATTTAATCCCCAATTTATCTGAGCACTGGAGGGACCCTAAAAAGTCTCAGGTTCAAGTCTCAGGGGGAGGTGTTACCCACGTCGGGTGTGAAGGGGGGGTGTTAAGGTGTTAAGTATATAATATCACCACTTCCTAACAGATCGGTCTTTTGGGATAGTTGGTTGATAGAACTATTCTAACATGGTATCAGAGCTGGGCGCCCGCGTCCCGTCTCCGTCGTCGTCTCCGCCGGCGAGCTGACTCCGGCGAGCTCCCCGGCCGTCTCCATCTCCGCGTCTCCGTCACCGTCTCCAGGTCCATCTCCATCGCCGCATCTCCGCGTCTCCGTCGCCGTCTCCAGGTCCGTCTCCATCGCCGCTTCTCCGCGCATCTCCGTCGTCCCCCCGGCCGTCTCCATCTCCGCCGCGCATCTCCGTCGTCGTCATCTCTCCTTGCTGCTCCCTTGGCTCCTAGCAGCAGCAGCTCCAGCACCTCCCGTCACCAAATCGCGATCCAGATTTTGGTGAGTGTTGACTTTCTTTGGGACCAGAAGAAGGTGGTACTGGACTCACTCGGATTTTCCGAATCACAACTCACCCGGATTTTCCGATTTGCTCTTCCGGACCGAGAAGTGGTACTGGACTCCTCGGATTTTCCGACTACAACTCACCCGGATTTTCCGAACAGCCCGGATTTTCCGAGCCTCTCACCCGGATTTTCCGGGCCTGCAACCAGTTTTTAGTAGTTTGTGTTACTGCTACTGTCTACTGCTGTTGTTTTGTTGCTGCTGCTATCCAATTTCATTGTTTTGTTTGCTGCCATGGCAAGGAATGAAGGTTCCATGTCTATTGACATCAAGCTGGATGGTTCAAACTACCGGGAATGGGCCTTCTCAGCTAGGACAGTTGTGAGAGCTGCTGGTCTTGCCTCTCACTTGACCGATGATCCATCTACTCGAGATGATGATGCAGCAAAGAAATCTTGGCAAAAGGCTGATGATCGTGTGATGGGAGCTTTGGTTCTGGGTGTTGACCCTTCTCTCCGGATGAGCCTTGAGCATCACACATCAGCCAAGGAAATCTGGACATATTTTGAGCAGCGGTATCTTCAGCCTAGCGGTGCACTTCATTTCTCCTTGCTCCAGAATTTAAACAGTACTCAGCAAAATGACATGTCCATGGATGAGTACTATGCTGCCTTCACTCGCATTAGTGGCCAACTTAGCTCCATGACTCCAAAGAGCAGCCCTGGTTGCACATCTTGTGTGGCTAAGGAAGAATTTGAACAACGAACACTCATGTACCAGTTTGTGATGAAGCTGAGGCTGGAGTATGAGAACATACGCACTCAACTCCTTGGTCGTACTACCTCTCCCACTTTGACTGAGGCACTTGCTAGTCTGATTGCTGAGGAGACTCGTCTTCGTTCTTTGGCTACGACTTATACATCGTCTCTACCCAACAGTGTCTTGGGTTTTCCTCACCGGACAGGTCCTCCCAATACTACATGGCGACCTCCGTCGCGTGACATCTGCACTCATTGCAAGAAGATAGGACACAACACAGCTGGTTGTTTCCAGCTTCACCCAGAGTTGCTAGCTCAGTTTTATGCTAGACGAGCAGCCCTTCAGAATCAGCAGCGTCCTGCACCTAACCGTGCTCAGCCTCAGTTGGTGAGGCCTTCTTCTGCTGTTGTCACTAGAACATCAGCTAGGAGTGCTTCTGTGTCTGCTTTTTCTCAGTCTGCTGTGGCTCCAGCTCAGCCTGGGTTTTGGACTCTGGCGCCTCTTTTCATGTGACATCCGACCACTCTCAGCTTGTGTCTTGCCAGCCAGTGAAGGATGGTGCATTTGTTCAGACTGCTGATGGTACATCTTGTTCTGTTACCCATCAGGGTTCTCTTTGCACATCAAAGTTTACTGTCTCGGACATCTCTTTTGTTCCTCAGTTGTCCATGAACCTTATGTCTGTTGGTCAGATTACTGATATGAACTATTTTGTTGGTTTTGATGCCTCCTCTTGTTATGTGCAGGATCGTCAGAGCAAGAGGATCATTGGAACTGGCCATCGCCGTAGAGGATCCACATCTCTCTACATCCTTAACAACTTGCACCTTCCTTCGGCTTCCACTGCATCGTTGTTTCGCTCTGCAGCATCTACATCAAGTTCTCCTTCGTCTCTTTCGTTTGCCCAGTGGCATCATCGTTTAGGTCACTTGTGTGGTTCTCGTTTATCTACTCTTGTTCAGCAAGGTGTTTTGGGTCGGGTCCCTGTAGATTCTGGTTTTCATTGTAAGGGATGTAAGCTAGGCAAGCAGATTCAACTACCATACCCCCCTTCAAAAGACCGATCTGTTAGGAAGTGGTGATATTATATACTTAACACCTTAACAGTATTTACCTGTTTTCCCTTATCTTTGTGTGCAATGAATTAAAATCATAAACTTCCCGTGGTGTCATTATATGTGTCCTAGTATCCAATTAAAATCATAAACTTGGAATAAGGCAATTTTCTTAAGAAAGTGTTCTCAGAAATGAGCTATCATTTACGAAGATTCATAGCTTTGGGGCCACATGACGAATGTTATGTCCACATTCATGGCATAGTTTGCTTAAATATGCCCACATTGGGCACATACGTGTATCGTGGAACCGTGAACAATGTTGCCGAAGAAACTTTTCATTTTCCTTTCACGAAAAAATCATTTTTCAATTTCTGAGTGCGAAAAATGGGTTTTTTTGTGAAGCACCTACCAAAAATATGTTGCAAAATTGGAGCTATCAAATTTATAAAAATACTAGACCACATATAATGTAGAAAAAACAAAAATTTTGCAGCCAAACGGTTTCCAACCACCTCTCGTAAAAAAGACAAGTTTCTGCCAATTCAGCAGGAATCGGGTCAAATTTGAACTATAGGTGCCTCGTAGTTTGCTCAAGTTTTTTTGAAAAAAATCATTTTTAGATACACAAGTACCTATTTCATCAGAGACACAACATTAGTTTTGCAAGATTCAACCCTAGCTACGAACAATCATGTCCGCCGTTTTGACCGTATCTTGAAATCGTCGTACGCAATTCAAACAAAATCAAATAAATGGAAAACCTTCGCGTGGTGTCATTATATGTGTCCTAGTATCCATTAAAAAATGAGGTTTTTTGGGAAGGACCTACTAAATATATGTTGCAAACTTAGACCACAAGATTTTAAAAAAATATTATACCATATGTTATTATACCACAAGTGTTCTTTTTATTTATTAAGAAAATAATTTTTAGTTGCACAAGTAGTCATTTTTTACATATCCAACATGATCATTTTACGGGGTTTGCTCTAGATTTTTTGTAAAAATCATTTTACGGGTGCCGGTAAAATTTCATTTTTTAACTTTTTAAAAAGGAAGTCTCTCTATTTATTTATCTAGGCTTAAACTATGTAGAAAGCCCACAATTTCCCAGGCAAAATCGGGATTGAAATGCCTCATGGGCCGTTGGCCAGTCGGTGGAAGAAATCCTGAAAGAAAAAAACCGGACGAAGGCTCAAAGCCCAGGCCCAACAACTTCTTTGAAAGGTCAAAAGCGTCTATGCGTTCGAACACATCACGATCGATTGTGTGGCCTGGTGGTTGGCCTGCTCCTACCGACCCGCAGGTTGCCGGTTCGATCCCCAGCCAGCCTATTTTTGCCGGGATTTAATCCCAGACGCCATCCTGCTCCTGGGGATATGTCTCTGGTACATACGCCACGCGCGCGGTGCATGTCAGGGTCACATGTAGGCCATGCAAATGGCCACGTAGTTGACACATGCATATGACATAAAAAAAATATGATGAGATGACCGTTTGCGCCACATTAGGCCTCGCAAATGGCCACGTAGTTGACACATGGATATGACATGTCATCAAAAAATGATGAGATGGTTGACACATGGATATGACATGAAAGCCAAAATGAAGAGTTGGCTGTACAGTCATTTCAACACATCATAAAATAGCGGTCATGACCATTCAAATTTGTCATGGTGGGTTAAATATAAGTCTTTAAACTAGTGTTGTCCATCTATGACCAAATTGTGTTGGAAAACTATGACCTTCCTAACAAAATTGGTCATAATTTTTTGAAGTTTAGACCCTCCCAGATGCTCCATGACCATTTAGTTCAGAATGGTCATAGATCTAAAATCATTAGGAACCAGCCTATTTTTGCCGGGATTTAATCCCAGACGCCATCCTGCTCCTGGGGATATGTCTCTGGTACATACGCCACGCGCGCGGTGCATGTCAGGGTCACATGTAGGCCATGCAAATGGCCACGTAGTTGACACATGCATATGACATAAAAAAAATATGATGAGATGACCGTTTGCGCCACATTAGGCCTCGCAAATGGCCACGTAGTTGACACATGGATATGACATGTCATCAAAAAATGATGAGATGGTTGACACATGGATATGACATGAAAGCCAAAATGAAGAGTTGGCTGTACAGTCATTTCAACACATCATAAAATAGCGGTCATGACCATTCAAATTTGTCATGGTGGGTTAAATATAAGTCTTTAAACTAGTGTTGTCCATCTATGACCAAATTGTGTTGGAAAACTATGACCTTCCTAACAAAATTGGTCATAATTTTTTGAAGTTTAGACCCTCCCAGATGCTCCATGACCATTTAGTTCAGAATGGTCATAGATCTAAAATCATTAGGAACCAGCCTATTTTTGCCGGGATTTAATCCCAGACGCCATCCTGCTCCTGGGGATATGTCTCTGGTACATACGCCACGCGCGCGGTGCATGTCAGGGTCACATGTAGGCCATGCAAATGGCCACGTAGTTGACACATGCATATGACATAAAAAAAATATGATGAGATGACCGTTTGCGCCACATTAGGCCTCGCAAATGGCCACGTAGTTGACACATGGATATGACATGTCATCAAAAAATGATGAGATGGTTGACACATGGATATGACATGAAAGCCAAAATGAAGAGTTGGCTGTACAGTCATTTCAACACATCATAAAATAGCGGTCATGACCATTCAAATTTGTCATGGTGGGTTAAATATAAGTCTTTAAACTAGTGTTGTCCATCTATGACCAAATTGTGTTGGAAAACTATGACCTTCCTAACAAAATTGGTCATAATTTTTTGAAGTTTAGACCCTCCCAGATGCTCCATGACCATTTAGTTCAGAATGGTCATAGATCTAAAATCATTAGGAACCAGCCTATTTTTGCCGGGATTTAATCCCAGACGCCATCCTGCTCCTGGGGATATGTCTCTGGTACATACGCCACGCGCGCGGTGCATGTCAGGGTCACATGTAGGCCATGCAAATGGCCACGTAGTTGACACATGCATATGACATAAAAAAAATATGATGAGATGACCGTTTGCGCCACATTAGGCCTCGCAAATGGCCACGTAGTTGACACATGGATATGACATGTCATCAAAAAATGATGAGATGGTTGACACATGGATATGACATGAAAGCCAAAATGAAGAGTTGGCTGTACAGTCATTTCAACACATCATAAAATAGCGGTCATGACCATTCAAATGTGTCATGGTGGGTTAAATATAAGTCTTTAAACTAGTGTTGTCCATCTATGACCAAATTGTGTTGGAAAACTATGACCTTCCTAACAAAATTGGTCATAATTTTTTGAAGTTTAGACCCTCCCAGATGCTCCATGACCATTTAGTTCAGAATGGTCATAGATCTAAAATCATTAGGAACCAGCCTATTTTTGCCGGGATTTAATCCCAGACGCCATCCTGCTCCTAGGGATATGTCTCTGGTACATACGCCACGCGCGCGGTGCATGTCAGGGTCACATGTAGGCCATGCAAATGGCCACGTAGTTGACACATGCATATGACATAAAAAAATATGATGAGATGACCGTTTGCGCCACATTAGGCCTCGCAAATGGCCACGTAGTTGACACATGGATATGACATGTCATCAAAAAATGATGAGATGGTTGACACATGGATATGACATGAAAGCCAAAATGAAGAGTTGGCTGTACAGTCATTTGAACACATCATAAAATAGCGGTCATGACCATTCAAATTTGTCATGGTGGGTTAAATATAAGTCTTTAAACTAGTGTTGTCCATCTATGACCAAATTGTGTTGGAAAACTATGACCTTCCTAACAAAATTGGTCATAATTTTTTGAAGTTTAGACCCTCCCAGATGCTCCATGACCATTTAGTTCAGAATGGTCATAGATCTAAAATCATTAGGAACCAGCCTATTTTTGCCGGGATTTAATCCCAGACGCCATCCTGCTCCTGGGGATATGTCTCTGGTACATACGCCACGCGCGCGGTGCATGTCAGGGTCACATGTAGGCCATGCAAATGGCCACGTAGTTGACACATGCATATGACATAAAAAAAATATGATGAGATGACCGTTTGCGCCACATTAGGCCTCGCAAATGGCCACGTAGTTGACACATGGATATGACATGTCATCAAAAAATGATGAGATGGTTGACACATGGATATGACATGAAAGCCAAAATGAAGAGTTGGCTGTACAGTCATTTCAACACATCATAAAATAGCGGTCATGACCATTCAAATTTGTCATGGTGGGTTAAATATAAGTCTTTAAACTAGTGTTGTCCATCTATGACCAAATTGTGTTGGAAAACTATGACCTTCCTAACAAAATTGGTCATAATTTTTTGAAGTTTAGACCCTCCCAGATGCTCCATGACCATTTAGTTCAGAATGGTCATAGATCTAAAATCATTAGGAACCAGCCTATTTTTGCCGGGATTTAATCCCAGACGCCATCCTGCTCCTGGGGATATGTCTCTGGTACATACGCCACGCGCGCGGTGCATGTCAGGGTCACATGTAGGCCATGCAAATGGCCACGTAGTTGACACATGCATATGACATAAAAAAAATATGATGAGATGACCGTTTGCGCCACATTAGGCCTCGCAAATGGCCACGTAGTTGACACATGGATATGACATGTCATCAAAAAATGATGAGATGGTTGACACATGGATATGACATGAAAGCCAAAATGAAGAGTTGGCTGTACAGTCATTTCAACACATCATAAAATAGCGGTCATGACCATTCAAATGTGTCATGGTGGGTTAAATATAAGTCTTTAAACTAGTGTTGTCCATCTATGACCAAATTGTGTTGGAAAACTATGACCTTCCTAACAAAATTGGTCATAATTTTTTGAAGTTTAGACCCTCCCAGATGCTCCATGACCATTTAGTTCAGAATGGTCATAGATCTAAAATCATTAGGAACCAGCCTATTTTTGCCGGGATTTAATCCCAGACGCCATCCTGCTCCTGGGGATATGTCTCTGGTACATACGCCACGCGCGCGGTGCATGTCAGGGTCACATGTAGGCCATGCAAATGGCCACGTAGTTGACACATGCATATGACATAAAAAAAATATGATGAGATGACCGTTTGCGCCACATTAGGCCTCGCAAATGGCCACGTAGTTGACACATGGATATGACATGTCATCAAAAAATGATGAGATGGTTGACACATGGATATGACATGAAAGCCAAAATGAAGAGTTGGCTGTACAGTCATTTCAACACATCATAAAATAGCGGTCATGACCATTCAAATTTGTCATGGTGGGTTAAATATAAGTCTTTAAACTAGTGTTGTCCATCTATGACCAAATTGTGTTGGAAAACTATGACCTTCCTAACAAAATTGGTCATAATTTTTTGAAGTTTAGACCCTCCCAGATGCTCCATGACCATTTAGTTCAGAATGGTCATAGATCTAAAATCATTAGGAACCAGCCTATTTTTGCCGGGATTTAATCCCAGACGCCATCCTGCTCCTGGGGATATGTCTCTGGTACATACGCCACGCGCGCGGTGCATGTCAGGGTCACATGTAGGCCATGCAAATGGCCACGTAGTTGACACATGCATATGACATAAAAAAAATATGATGAGATGACCGTTTGCGCCACATTAGGCCTCGCAAATGGCCACGTAGTTGACACATGGATATGACATGTCATCAAAAAATGATGAGATGGTTGACACATGGATATGACATGAAAGCCAAAATGAAGAGTTGGCTGTACAGTCATTTCAACACATCATAAAATAGCGGTCATGACCATTCAAATGTGTCATGGTGGGTTAAATATAAGTCTTTAAACTAGTGTTGTCCATCTATGACCAAATTGTGTTGGAAAACTATGACCTTCCTAACAAAATTGGTCATAATTTTTTGAAGTTTAGACCCTCCCAGATGCTCCATGACCATTTAGTTCAGAATGGTCATAGATCTATGACCAAAAAATTTATGGTCGTTAAGAAAAGGTCACTAGTCAACACATTTCTTGTAGTGCAACTACGACCGGATCTGGTACAGCTGGGACCTCACGTCCTACCCTTGGATCAACGTGGACACTACCGATCGTCTGCAGAAACTCTCCGGCAACGACGCCTTCTACGTGCCGGATGGAATCTGCGCAAAGGCCTCGACTCTAGACACGAACTACTCCTCCATGGACTTCGGGGGGTTGGGTAACGATCAAGGCACCGGTAAACTGCAGATTCTCCCTATCTTTCACTTTGCCGCCATCAACCAGAGCAACCCAAACAGGAGGTTTGACATCTACAACAACGATGATCTCTTGTTCTCGGACTACTCCCCACCACGATTCCAGGTGGACAGCAAGTACCCCGGACAGTTCATTCACAATGCCCACCTGTACTTCTCCTTGAACAAGACGGCCGGCTCGAGTCTTCCGCCGCTCACCAACGCGCTTGAGTTGTACTCGCTCATTCGGATGGATAATCTAACCACTGACACGGATGATGGTAAGAGGAAGATGGGTGATCCCATTGCCATGTGATATGCTGATGTTTTAACTTTTCTGTATATTTTTTGCTGTGTGTATGATTTGGAAGAGGAAGATGGTCAGTACAGTAAATATATGTAACAGTTTTGCTAGGCGTTTATTAGGCCTGGGATATATGGATGATATTGTGTGCTGAAATATATATTATTTGCAAAATTGTTTGAGAAAAGAATTAGGGAGCATTTACTGTGCAATCATCCAATTGGTGCAATTATGCAATCAAATCAACCCGGGGTGTCCGATCTAGAAGCTGCGGCCCGATCCAAACTGCCGTGCTTCCACCTCCGCTTTAGTTAATGTTTTGCGATAACCCGACCTCCCTTCTTTCTCCAACAAATCGTTCCTTCTCTCTTGTACGCATGATAGGGCAATGGTGACCGCATGGTTCGAGGGCGAGGACGAATCAGTCGGCGATGTACCACAGCACGGATCGGTGATCTCTGTCACCGCTGTCCGGAGCGTTTGCTTGTCACAGCGTGGAGTCCCATAGCTTCACGACTCCATAGCTTCACAGCTGACCAAGTAGTACAAAACAATTGGTTTTTGCCTGGCAGAGTGAATGCTTATGTACATTTGTCTCTCAAATATGACGAGCCCACCTATGACTAACAAAGTGAATACTTCTGTACTTCTCTCTCCAATGACCTCCTCTTACATATATCTAAACTTAAAAATCTCCTCTTAGCTATCTGAATGAAACTAGTTCAGTAGACAGTATACATTTACTAATAACATGGTTTACATTGAACGGAACCAAACAAATTACTTAAATTAAAATCCACTGTGAAGATACATAATCTGTGTACTAAGTTTAACCACAAGGTCTGAGACAATCTTGAGATAAATATTCACATTACAGTTTGACACAAACTGAAAAAATCAAAACTAAGCTTATGACATTTCACTTGGGGGGTTTTTATCTGGACACTTGCGACTATTATGACCAACTCTCTTGCAATTTCCACACTTCCGTTTCGTCTTCTGATTCTCGCCTTCATTCTTTTTCCCCTTGTCCCCATGTCCCTTTATTCTCTTGCATCGGCCCTTGGTACAAACATCAGTTGGCGGTAGGACGCCAACTTCCGACGGAATGCTACAGCGAAGAAAAGCCTCATGTTCTTCTTGTATTGTAGTTGAGACAGCAGGAACAAACTTAGAGAGATGTTCCTCCATGTCGAGCAAACTAGTTGTGAGGAAGTCAATGCCTTCGTCAGAGTTCTTAGCCATTTGAACGAGAGCTTCGAACTTGTTATGTGCATCTGAAATTTTTCTTGTCTTGGCTGCTTCAACCGGGTTAGTAGGCTTCTCCGCAAGTAAGTTACCCTCGCTGTCATTTACACTATCCCTGCACAAATTGATCATGTCAAACAATAAGTCAAAGAAAAGAGCAGAATCTACTCTACCGGTATATATTTACCTTTTGCAATTTTTCTCCCATCTTCTGAGGACATAGGGATCAGTAGCTCATTATTATTATGAACTTTCGCAGCCCTCAAAAATCGAATGATATGGCGGCATGGGATTCCTTTAGACTCAAATAGCATGCAGGAACATTTAGCCACCATGGTTGATAAGTCATATTGGACTTCTCTAATCTTACTTGAAGCATCACTGATTGCCACGACTTTGATCCCCTCTACCAATTCAGTGCCCCGCACATCGCAATGCTCTCTAGCAGTAACTACCTCTTTTGGAAACTATCGAACACCTCATGTGTGAATACCTCACTTCCTTGCTTCTCTATTTCCCATGACGTCATAATCTGAGGCGTTGTGTGAATGCTTGTGTTGTCAGCTATCAACTCTTCTTGCTGCTGACATTGTAAAGCTGTGTATAATCTAAGCCAAAACTCGACAAATGCGAGCTTGCGACCAATAAAATGGTTGAAAAATGAATTTGCACTCTCTAATCTTGATGTAGTTCTAAGAATCCCTGCTAGGCATATGTCCCTGAAGTACGCTGGGATCCACGACTCACGGATCTTGTACCTAGTAGCCAACCACTCATTGTCCTCCAACTGAAAATCAGAAATGAAAGAGTGCCATTGTAACTCAAATTCTTCGGGTGTTTCTGAACCCCATACACATGAATTCACTCTCTTAAAAAATAGAGTGTCCTCTCTTAATATAGGACTAATTTTTTCTGGAAGTTTCTTCATAATATGCCACATGCACAATCTGTGTATGGTGGTTGCAAGAGCAAATCTCATAGCCTCCCTCATGCTAGCGTCATCGTCCGTTATCATAAGTCTCGGCTCTTTCCCTCCCATAGCTTTTAAGAAGGTCGCAAACAACCATTTGTAAGATGCAATCCTCTCGTTTACAACAAAGCCAGCACCAAAAAATACAGACTTCATATGATGATTAACTCCGGTGAAAGGTGCAAAAATCATATTGTAATGGTTAGTTGTATATGTAGAATCAAAAGAGTCCACATCTCCAAAATGACTATAATTTTTTCTCGCAGTTGCATCTGCACAAAACACATGCAACAACCTACCGTTTTCATCCACATCATAATCAAAGAAAAATGCTAGGTTGAGCTCCTTCATTCTGCCCAATTGGTCCACGAACATTTGAGCATCATAGTCATTGATCTTATTTTTGAATTCACAATAGTAATTCTGTAAGTCTCTTTCATGCATCCCACATTTTCAAAACCACCAGCGCTGACATGAAGCAATCTGAATGCCTGTGAGGTGCCTATGCTTGCTTTGTGACATGAGTAGAGTGTGTGTTTTTCCTTCTCATTGACTCGGCGGTTGGATCTGATCAAATGATTCTTACTAGGTGTCACTAGTCCATGATTGTGATGCTCAACTAATGAAGCTATCTTATGCTTGTTATCACTAGTCCTCTTGACAAAAATACGAGCATCACATCCACACCTTGTTTCCGTCCTTTTATGCTTTTTTGAGTTCTTTTTCGAGGGATCGGTGGTTGTTGTAGCTTTCTGTGGGGGCTTAGTAGTATTCATACCTTTTCTCAACTTAAATCCTTGCCGGTCACATAACAAACGCTTCCACATAACTACATCATCCTCTAACTTCTTTTGCTGCCCGATACGGACTCCGAATCCAACGTGATGCACATATGACTTATAAAATTTCTCCACAGAGTCAATATCGTCAAATATCATCCCTACTGCGGGCTTCACTTCCTCTTCACACTCAGGGGTGAATGATGAACACTGTAACAACATAAAGATGAGTCGATCTGTACCGCAGTGCATATGTATCTAAAATTTAAAATCAGAGAACACAATGTAGTGTATGGCCAGATACTCACACGTAGAGGTATGCTCGTTGTTTTTCTGGGCGAACTGAAAGAATTCATGTGCAGGCATGCTACTGTTAGCTTCCATGATCTGCAAGGATGGTTTTACACATGTAAACTACGCACATGTACCTCACATGTACATATCAAACGTGACTGTACGCCTTGAATCTCTACTAGATGCACATGGTTATACACATCAAACGCGAGTGTACGCCCTGGTTAGTACACACATCAAACCACCATGCCTATATGTTGATCTTGATCTCTACTAGATGCACAAGGCTGTGAGTAGTGCACGCCTTAGATCGATGGATTGCTTCCATTAGCCAGCAAAGATATGTGTACAAGGATATAGTGATGGCAAATACAACCACGATCAGGTGTACGTAAGCCCGACTGTGTGCTAGGAGACCTCACGCTATCAATGGTACCGACACAAAAGGAATGTCCGATCATGATTGTCTCTGTAGCATCGAGGGACAACACAGACGAGTCAGCGCCAGGTGGAATTTGTGTCAGCTGGCGGCCGGCCGGAACCCTAGAAGTAATGACGAAGAGAAGGTACGATCTGTTGGAGAAGAAAGGGAGCTCGGGTTGGAACAGCTGAGACGTGTTTGCAAAACATTAACTAAAGCGGAGGTGGAAGCACGGCAGTTTGGATCGGGCCACAGCTTCTAGATCGGACGCCCCGGGTTGATTTGATGGCATAATTGCACCAATTGGATGCAGGGCTGGCTCTATATTTTACGGGGCCCTTGTACAAGCTCGAAATATTGGCCCTATGGTTACTGTAGATCTAAGCTTATGGTGTAAAATGTTAATCCAACTACACATTTCAATTCCGAGACGTCTATAAATAATTGATATAACCGATTAAGCAATGTCATATTACAACAGAAAGTCTAAAAAAGTTGCAAAATCTAACAAATAATATTCCCTCCTAGAATTTGATTATCTCACATAAGAACATATTTCAATGAGTTCATCTTCAATAATGTATAAGTGCTTAAAAAAATAGCTCAATAGCAGCCAATATACATAGACGTACGTAGAGATGGGCCCCCCTCAAACATGGGCCCTTGTGCGCCGCACAGGGTCGCCTAGGGCCAGAGCCGGCCCTGATTGGATGATTGCACAGCAAATGCTCCCAAAGAATTATTTGTCTGAAGGCTGGATATATGTAATCGTGCTGAAAGTTTTAGTGGACCTGAAGAGGCCATGGGGCAAAAAATATTGACCATATAAAGGCCGTGGCCCAATCAATTCCTGGCTGGATAGTTATTAATTGGTAAAATACTAACTAAAAAAAGCTTAAAAGGATGGACCGGACGAAAATTCTTGGGCTTCAGAAAGGCCGCAGCCCACATAGTATTGGACCTGCCCAAAAATGGAAAAACTTGTGAACAGACTAGACTTACACGAGAAAAAAGGCTGAATTATTGGGCTTGGCCCATATAGATGAATAACATGGACCTGGCTAATTCTCATCTATGACCTTCTCATTTGTTCATAATTTTGCCACGTAAGATTGGCCACGTAGGATCTGATGTGGCCACGGCAGACAGCCAATGACCAAAAATTTTGGTCATAAAGTTATGACCCTCTTTTTTGGTCATAAACGGTTATGACCATTCCACTCAAAAGGTCGTTAGCGATCGAATAAGACGTTCCATATGTGACCAACCATTTTTCGTCACAAAGGGGTCATAAATGAAATTTTGTGACCTTCTAGTGCCCAATATTGAGGGTCAAAAGTCAGCATATTTCTTGTAGTGACGGCCATATACCTCCCAATGTCTCTGGAAAAAATGAGCGGGGAAACCGTCTAGGCCCGAAGCTTTAGTCGGGAACATCTGAAAAAGTGCCTTCTTCACCTCATATCCTGTATAAGGCATTTTAAGAGTTGCATTCATCTCATTAGTTACTTTGAGAGGCACGTGATCCAAGACTTGCTGCATGCCTTGCACCCCTTCGGGCGTGTACATGTTCTTGTAGTATTTCGATGTAAGCATGTCCATCTCTACGTTTGAGCTCCAGCTTGATTTGTCAATAATTTAACGAGATTCTTGTGACATCTCATGCCGGCCCGTTGGTGATTTTTTTGGTATTCTTGTGACCGGCTGATAATCATTCCACTCTTGACCGCTGACGCCACATGTCTTCTTCACGATGATACAACTCCACCAAGCGATCTGTGGTTTTTAACTCGGCATGGGAAGGGCCAACCCGACCTGCAGTATTTCGCATTTCGTCAAGATTGTTGTTCAACACCTTGATCTTGTTTCTCATGTTGCCAAACGTATTAGCATTCCAACGCTGCAGAACCGAAGAAAGCGACACCAACTTCTGCTTCACGTCACTAACAACAGCACACACATCCGACATGGGCCATGCAGACCCGATTGTGTCCTTTAGTTCTATGTGCGACTCCTGTCGGGAGGATACATAACGGTTAGGCCCACGAAGCAAGAAAGCCCACAAGACCAAGGTGGCTCATCGCTAGCTTGTAGCCGCACCACTTCTTGGGCTTACACATTACACGACTGGGCCAACTCAAGATCATGACGACGTAAAGGAGAAGTCCAGTAACAAGGTAGAGACTCAACTTGGAAAGGATGAAGGCTAGTTAGACACCAAGTGGGACTCCGACTCCCGCTTCTATACGGGAGTTACCTTGTGCGAGCCGCCCGTGTATATAAGGACGGCTCCTGGACGTAGCAAACCAAGTCTCACAAGTTCACAAACCCTCATATTCTAGGTCGTAGCCTCGATTCGATCCAGCGGAATCGAACCCTTGTAACCAGAGATCATCATCAGCAATAACAAATTAGCAGCACGTAGGGCTTTGCCACCGTTGTGAAGCCTAAAACTGGGTAAATCATGTTCCTCGTGTTCCCTAACTCTAGACTCGAACAACCCGAAGTCGCTTAATCCCACACCTACGAAAGTCATCCAGAGATGACATCTGACGTGACAAACTCACGACAGTTGGCGCCCACCGTGGGGCCTACGGCCAAAGGTGTGACGTTTTGAGCTGGTTCGCTCCTAGGGATCAAGGATCTCACCATCGGTCGGATCGAGCAGATTGACGGCATCCCCTTCATCAACGACTCAGACTGGGGTCCGGAGGAAGACTACCTGGAACAAGGCCACCTCATCCCCTTCGGCAAGATCAGCGTCTTCGTGGGAGTCATCTGGGCCTGCTCCACGGAGAACATCATGGCGGAAGACTCTGTCTGTGGAGCCGTCATGATCGTTTAGGAGGACAACGACTCGTCCGTCGGCAACAATAATCTGCTTGATGAATCGCTCAATTGAGAAGAGGTCGAGTCCATCCTCCCGCTTTTCGATGAAAGACTGGGAGACGGTTCAGAAGACGATAACTCCCCATCAGTCGGTTACTTGCGACCGATCAGGGCCTACATGGTTGGAGGCGGCGATGGATCTGCGGGTGGTGGATCAGCGGCTCGTCCTAACCCGCTCTTGGTGCCGATCTCAACTGACAACGTGGGAAACCGTGCAACGAAACTTGAGGCTGAGGAACAGAAGATCGCAGACTGCACGGGTGACCACTAATGGGTGGCTTTCTGCCCCCGTCAGTGGTGTTCCATTTCCATTGACGGGCCATCGCCCATCAGAGAAGGCCAACCTTCCATCGACCGGTTGTTAGTGACAGACACTAAGTCCATTGCCCGGAGGTTAGTGACGGACGCTAAACCTGTCAGTGGAGGAGTTTAAGCTCTCGTCACTGGAGGGCTAGTCTGGAGCAGTGAGTTTCCTAAGGTGGTTAGCAACCCTCGGTGCTGGTGTCGTCAGCTTGGATGCCATCAACACTAAAGGCATCTCCAATGGCGCCGCCAAAATGGGTACGAAATATGTCCGATTCTGTCCGTTTGGGGGGAGCAGGACATGTGTCCACGGACACTTTGTCCAGTACACCCAACGCCCCCCAAAACACACACACTCAAACAGACCCAGTCATGGCTAGGTTGGGGAAGCGGCCGCATCCACAAGGATCCACCGTGCTCGGTGCCGGTCAGATGAATGGCATGTCGGCCTACCTTTGCTCAAAATTGATGCGGGAACGAGGTAGGGGAGGTGTGGCGGTGCTCCGGCGGCATGGGCGTGGTCGAAGGCGACGCAATCGTGGCATTGGTGCCGAGGCGGTCGGGACTCGAGAAGGGGACGTGAAAGAAATCAGGCTATTTGTCTGACTCGTGGGGCAGATCGAACACGGGAGATGGACAACAGATAGGCAGACAATGTCCATTTGGCCTGAAACCAGCTCCAAACTCGTGGCCTATCCTAACAGCCGGCCACGCGCCCATCGGTGGTTATGGCATAGCCCCTGATGGTTGGAGTTAGGGTTCAAAACGGAATGGATACTTTCCGTCCATTTTCTAAAAAAAGAACGGAAACGGAAATGGTATTTTGCCGAAAAGGAAATGAAATGGAATATGCTAAACAGAAACAGAAAAGGAAACGAGGGAGCCCGTTCCAGAAACAGCAAGGAAATTTCGTGAAAACAAATACGAAAACTTTCCGTAAATATAACCCAGCCAGTCCCACTTGCGGAATATTACTCTTGAGTCGGCGATTTCCATTGCTCTTGGCGATCTATGGAATACATGCAACTAGGGCCTACATCACACATGCAACCGTGTCACAGGCTACATACTAATCAAGTCCACTAATATGCTAACCCTAATTAGAGTGGAGATTTTTGGCTCCCGAGGTCCAGTGATCCTGATATTTTTTTTAAAAAACTGAAAATCATATTTACGAGTTTCAAAAAACTAAATTGAAAATAGAATCTGGATGTAGCCAATGGTGTATCCCACAAACATGTAAAAACTCAATTTCAAATAATTTGTATTCTGGGCTACACAAAAATGACAAAAGTATGGATCTGAGTATGCATATTTTCAAATCTATAAATTTTATCACATATAGTCATTTTTGTGTAGCCCATAATACAAAGTATTTGAAATTGATATTTTGCACGTTTGTGTGATACACCATTTGCTACATCCGCATTTTTTTTCAGAATTTTTTGAAACTCGTAACTACAATTTTTGAATATTTTAAAATGGAGGGAGCACTGGATCTCGGGAGTCAAAGACACTTTCCGACTAAGTGTGTGTTAATTTATGTTCAACTGTTGGTTGTCGAAGTAGCGAGCTATTTCTTGTCTTGTTGTCTACTTCTTTATGTGTGTCTTTTGGTGTACAGATCAAGGTATCATGCCGCTATTGTGTTCCGACAAATATCGGTATCCGTCATGTATCCTCTCCACGTTCATCTCCGGTGATTTCCGCTTTCATATTTATTTTTAGGGTTTTCAATTTCGTTTCCGATTTCAACGGGACAGGCCGAAACTTACGATGGAGCACGCACTACGGTGGGTGGCCAATATTCAATGTGATGCGAAGAAAAAACCAGCCAGCTAGGACAAGCAAGGTAGCTAGGTTTATGGATCAGACGACATAATGATGGAATATATATACTACTAGCTAGGTGTCACAATCCACCGATGCAACCTGCCACTACCGGGAAACTAAGGCTAGCTCTGCCCGGATACGGCTGTGGCACGTTGCAGTGTCTTTATTATTAAGTTGGAACAGGTGATGGTAGTCCTGATCAGATCGCCTAACCATCCCGATCGGCGATCAATAAAGATGGTTTTTCTTGTGTTGTTTTTCCGTGTGTTCCGTTTCCGTGTGTGCTAGCACATCCGTGACAATTAACCCGGTCAGAACAAAAGCTAGGTAAGTTGATGAATTTTTTTTCCTGAAAATAAGTAATTCGGTTTTGCTAATTCTAAGTCGGCTGAGAATTAACTAAATCTCAGTTTAGATTTTGAATCGTGATTCGTGCTGATCTGAGAGTTGCACATGGTTTGCAACTGTGTGCAACTGACCGAGATATACTTAATTCTTAGTCGACTGCTTAGCCGTTAGATTTACGTCGTGATTCGTGCTAAATTCAGAGTAGCAAATGAGATGTAATTGTGTGCAGCTGACTGAAATTTAGTTAAATCTAAGTCGACTCCTTAGTCATTAGATTTACGTCAAGATTCGTGCTAAACTCAGAGTTGCACATGAGATGCAATTGTGTGCAACTGACTGAGATTTAGTTAAATCTAAATCGACCGAGATTTAGACAATCCCTTTAAAATTAAATTGGGATCGGACGCATCCCAAGTAGCGATCGGTCGTCCGTGATTTTTTCCAATTCTGTTAGTTTAGCATACCTGTCCTGCATGGGCTTTGAGCCTTTACAGCCCCAACAAGCCAACATTACCAAGTCCACATAGGGAAGCACTTAATTCATGTATGGGTATTGCTACTTCTCACTCGAGTGAGAATTAAGTTAGAGCTCACTCAACTCTGATCCCGTTAGATTTACATCGTGATTCGTGCGGTATGTGAGGTTTACATGAGTCGCAACTCAAATTTTCTCCAGTTGCACATAGGTTGCACTAGGTTGCAACTGAGATTTTTCCAGTTGCAGATGTTTTACACATGAGTTACAAATGAAATTTTCCCAGTTACACATGGTTGCACATGAGTTGCAACTGGGATTTTCCTAGTTACACATGAGTTGCAATTAAAATTTTCTCAGTTGGACATGGATTACACATAAGTTGCACATGCAACTGGATGACATAATCTTAGTGAGAATCGATTGAGCCCTAGTCGCTTCCTTCATGTATTGCTAACACCATTTCGCATCGAGCAGGCAAAACGTTGCCAGTTAAAGCATAAGTAATTCTCAAAAAAAAAACTAAAGGATAAATACAGTGTGCAATTGAAGCAGGACTGTTGGGCGTTTAGTACAAGGGCCCACACATCAGCTAATCAGCCGTGTTTTTTTTTTTTTTTTTTTTTTGAGATTTTAATGGAACCTACCAATACCTAACATGCATTGTCAAAAAAAAAAATACCAATACCTAACATGCGCAGCAGATTCGCTGGCAAGCAACTCCGCGATGAACGCGGGAGCATCATCCTCCCAGCACACACACTCAGAGTCGGCGCGCAGGCCGTGCTAATCAGCCGTGATTGGAAAACCATAAGAGCTCGTTTGGATCCCAGGTAATCGAGCAAGAATTGTGGAATTCATTTATGATTTCAGGAGGCAATGCGTTTGCCTGCCACGGAATTGGACACAGAATTCAATCGCCAATTCCATTGAACTCGTCCCATGCCTAACCTCTTTTCCGATCGGTACGCCTGTCATTTCTCTGGATTTCTGGCAACCTCTCTCTCTCTCCCGACCCAAATCCTCTCCCTCTCAGATCCATCTCCTCACCTCCACTTCGCCGCCATGGCGCCCTGTTTCTCCGCCGCCGGCGAGCCTCCTCGTCGCCGGTGAACAAGACTCCACTCCTGTGGTCCTCTCTACCCGTGATCCAGACCCTGCCAAAAACCATGGACGAATGGGTGGGGACGGTGGGTGCATGTCCAGCTCGCGTTCGCGCCGTCGGCCGGTTCCGGCTGCGGCGGCGCGATGGGGCAGGTCGACGTGAGGATGCTACCCTGCAAAAAACCATGGAAAAACGGCTGAGGACGGTGGGTGCACGTCCAGCTTAATTGAAACTCTCTTCTACTCCCTCCGTTTTTTAAGATAAGATGTTTTAGCTATCTCACATGTTGTCTAGATGCACTTCCAAATAAGTGTACATACACATTAAAACATGTCTACATACATGTTGACACATGTGAATGTGAACAAAAACTAAAACATCTTATATTTATAAACGGAAGGAGTATTTCCTAAATATGTACAATACTTCAGCGCCACATGTTTGTTCGTGCGAGTCATGGATTTCTAGCAACTAAAGCCCTCGTCCAAGCCTTACACTACGGGAAATCCACAAAACGCCGACGGCCAGGAAATACGCCGACGGCCAAATGTCGGGGCTGTCGGCGTAGACCCCGACCAGGCCAACCGAGATCTTTTTTTCTTTTTCTATCTACGCCGACGGCATTGCCGTCGGCCTAGAGATTTTGGCCGTCGGCGTAGATTTTTGCCGTCGGCGTATACTTTTTCAATTTTCTACATTTGATACGCCGACGGCAGCCGTCGGCGTACACTTTTTCAATTTTTTACATTTGATACGCCGACGGCAATGCCGTCGGCGTATAGTTTTTTCTATTTTCCATTTAATATGAAATAATTCATATCTTTAAATCCGTAAATCGGAATTTAACAAATTAAATATCTAAATCGATTAGAAAAATGAGAGGAATCCAAATATGACATCCATAAAATCTTTTTCACCGTGCACATGACATTTTGTAACATATGTTTGTTACTTGCTTAATTAAAAAGTCATTTTTTACACTTAAAAAATGGAAAATGATATTTATAAAAATAATTTGGAATTTGTTTTTGGCAACAATGATGATATGGATGTCACCTTTGAATTCCTCTCATTTTTCTAATTGACATAGACATTTTTTTTTCAAATTTCGATTAACGGAATTAAAGATATGAATTATTCCATATTAAATGTAAAAAGGAAATAAAAGTAAAAATAATTTCATTTTTTCATTTATTAAAATATATACTATTTTACAATCATTGTTACTTATTCAAATGAATTTTCTAAATTTAAACAATGACAAAGTGTAACATCCTAAATCAGGGGTTAACATGATTGATATGATATAAGTATCAGTAAGTTCTCATTTCTCATTTGGAAGCTAACAATGAACGAACACAAAGGTTAAGCGTGCTAGGGCTGGACCAATTTGAGGATGGGTGACCGAACGGAAACTTTGACCAGCGTAAGTACTTTGACCTATGATTAAATGTGTAATTAGAGATTTAGTATGTAGCTGAGTTAGAAATTTCGAAATAGAAAAAAAAGTTCAAAAAATGTTCAAAAAATTCAAAAAATTAAAAAAAATTGCCGTCGGCGTATGAGGGTGTACGCCGACGGCAACGGATACGCCGACGGCAGAGTGGCTACGCCGACGACCATACGCCGACGGCCGCCGACGGCGTATGTGTACGCCGACGGCATACGAGCGTACGCCGACGGCTTATTGTGCGTTTCCCGTAGTGTTAGTGTGTCGCGGCAAAGGCAAGAGATCGACGTTACTACTCTACCAGGCGTACAACCGGGGTTGAGCACCGTGGGCATCGAGATTGCTGCCACCAAGCTTCAGAGAGAGAGAGGGGAGGAATATGCGTCCGTCCATCATGCACGATCTCATCTCATCTTGCGCTGCCGGCAAGACCAAGACAATGAATGTCATCTATCATGGACTATCACAACCCCCACCCACATAATATTTGCAAAAAGAAGAGACAACATTTGGTTTTGGGTTTTCGGCTACAAAGCATTACAACTAAAACAGCAGCTTCAGTTGGGACACAGTCACCTGGCGAGCACAACGCTGCGATCGACGTGGACGGAGCACATGAGGTCGTCATGAACAAGGATGAGGCACACAAGTTCCCGGTCGACCACGCCATTGAAGTGTGCCTCTCTGTCGCGCATGAATTCGTCCTCGATGATGCTGTCTTCGTAGCAACCCACGGGTATATTATGCTAGTCTTCTTTACTATTAAATGGAAGTCTGCGGTCGTGATAGTCCGTACGGTACGTTGGTACGCCTGGCAGACGATTCCTCGCTCGATGGCCGCACGATCCATCGCCAGCATAGGATGGCTCGCTCGATGGCCGATCGATCGATCGCCGCTACCTCTATCGTCGCCCCGCGTTCAGCACCTCTTACCGTTCGCTTGCCTGAGTCCCGCACCGACGGAAGAAAGAGAGGCGACCGGTGGCGCTAGGGTTTTCCGCCGCTGCCCTTCCCGTCGTCCCCCGGTGACACCGCCGCCAGATGTCTAGCCTTTCGGAAGAAGCGTCGCTCGGTGGTCTTCCATGGAGGGCAGGATTTGGTATCCAGCGCGCCTCTCCCTAAATCCCCAGCGCCGCCGCGCCGTTTGGCCTGCCTATGCCGCCGAGGAGTGGAGGAGGTCACCTCTTCCAAGAAGGAGACGGCGGCGCCCTTATCAAGGACCTCGGCCTCCACCGCGTAGCCCCTTGTCCTCCGCGCCGCTCGAATCCTACCCCGACAGCGCTGCCGCCAAGCCAGGATCCAGACGGTGAGGCCAGCGACGAGAACCCGGAAGGCGATCTAATCGAGGTACCATGCTGACTACTTCTCCCTCCTCAGTACCTACCAACACGGTTAATCTCCTTGGAACAAGCAAGACCTGTGTAACTTCCCCACGGGTTGGTTATTGGACAGTTAGAATTGGCAAGTCCGATTCTCTACTATGTGTGTGTTATTTTTCTTCTCATCGTGAACTCTTAAGGTGAACTAGCTCAGTCAAATGCTATACAAGATGATACATGCTCCTCTTTCACTGGAGATCCGATCATGACTTTTCTCTGTATGTTTTTGCAGATAAGCACCCGAAGGAGAGAAACAGAAGTCAAGTGAAACAAAATACTGTTGTGAGTTTTCTCAACCATAAGCGCATATGCTAAGGGTGAATACTGGATGACAGTATCATAGATAGAGTGCGGCTTGATGACTTGATTTAGAAACTTGACTTAAAACTGAACAAAGAAGTAATATAAGATGATGTCATATTTGAAATTCCACAATTTGGTTTGAGTGGAGTTGCTATCTGAATACCAAAATACCCTTGTTTTATGGTAGTGTGTGCCACCTTTGTTCTTGTCCTGGCGAAAAAATAGAAAATATGCAGCAGATTTCTGCAAGATTAAGCATGTCTAAATATGTTTTGAGCTGAAGAAGCTTTTGCAAGACATTCAACGGGGATAACTTATCCTCTTTGTTGTACCTGAAATTTTGTTTTTCCTGTTCTGTTGTACACTATTGTGGATTTAATTGAGTGCAACCAAAAGTTATCCTTATTTCTGAAATTATATATTTGTGCAGGAGGCATGCAATAAATTTGTTTCGTCCACAATCTATAGTTGAGAAAAAATGATGGCGGCAAGTGAAGGAGCTAGGTGGCTGCTGGAGAAGAGATACGGTATTTGTCATGACTCAACGACACTATATGCATGTGTGTCGCCCAACAGTCATTTTGGTCGAATATATAACTACCATAAAACAAAATTGACCTTCTGCCTGAAACTCTGAGAGTATCTAATAGTATCAAGTTCTCTTATCTATCCTTTATTAGTTGACACTTTATTAAAGCTGAAGTGCAGTTTGAATTGCTAAATGTTGTTGCAACCTGCAACTTACACTTACAGTTTCTTCATTTTATGACCATTAATTTCCCTGAGAGTAATTGTCATGGAGAGCGTGAGTCTTGCTGAAATGAAATAATTTGCTTCTCTTTTTAAATATGATGATTTAATGGTTCCATGGCCTGGATAACTGTATGCATGCAAAAGCATTTGACGTTGGACCTGATGGGTAGTTCTGTACGTACGATCTCGATGGAATGACCAAGTGTCTTCGAAGATGTGCAGGTCCTCGCCACTTGGATACTAGCAGAATATTACGATGAGCAAGAAGAAAACAACATTGTTAGGCAAAGACAATGACGATCTGACTTATGCCTCCAGAGGACAGCCCTGTGTAGTTTTGAGTAGATATGACTATAAAAATGCTTGATGTGTCGTTTTGATACTTGAAACAATGTTTTAGAGGGAACTTCTTTGGGTTTCGTATCTTAAAATGGAACATGGAAGTTTTCCATCTGAGATGGAATTTTATTATGATTTAAATATATCTATTTTATTGATTAAATTTTTCCATGTGATTTAGCAAATTTTTAGCATGAACTGGCTCGTTTCTAAACTTTTTTTCCGTGAAATATGTGATAACCATGATAGTATAGTATCAAAGAAGATTAGAAAGTTATAGTGAGTTCTCCTTTGAGAGTATTGTTTTGCACGGGAGCAAGGTACTAAGTCTGAAGTGAAGCATTATTCTGCGATGTTTGAGAGACACTAATTACATTATTTATCAGAATGTGAACGCATATTGATTTACTTTAGATCTGACACAGCACACGGGTATTTTGTTATATGTAATATGTGTGACATTCGCGACGACGAACAAAACTTTAGGCCGTGGCAACATATGGGCATTTTAATTTAGTCTGAACATGAGACTCTACTAGGAGATTGAGCTTAGATGATCATCTACGAATTGGACTTACGTAACAACCATTCTCCTGGGCTTCATTAAACCACTTAAGTAAATATATTTTTTCCTTCCCATAAATAATAGATATTGGGCAAAGGGTACTTTAATGATTATAATCTTTTGATTTGATGTGTATTGACGTTCGTGTTAGATTTCTCTCAAATATTTCATGTTATACTGGTCAGTTTGGGCGTATTGTAATTTTACTTAGTTTCTTTGTTTTATTGATAGAGAAGGCATTATCATAGTAGAAAAAAACTGTATGGGGTTGATGCATTCATAGAAACATATTTTATTTATTGTATCATAGCGGGGTTAGATCATGTTAGGTTGCATATCCGGCTTTCCCAAGAAGAATCCATTCTAGGTACCAATAAGATATTCTTCAGCCTGCCACTTGGCTATATGGTGTCGACAATACCGCCGTAGCAAGTGTACCGACTTCGGCTATGCGACTGAGAAACAAGTAGACTCCGACTTCGGTGGTCAAAGGACTAAGAAAAAGAAGACTCCGACTTCGGTTGTCACGGGACTGAGAAATAAGGAGAATCCGACTTTGGTCGTCATGAGAATCATCGACAAGGAGAATCCGATTTTGGTGGTCATAGGACTCAGCAACAAAGAGAATCCGCTTTCGGTGGTCATGGGAGTCGGCAACCAGGAGACTCTAACTTTGGTGGTCATGGGAGTCGGCAACAAGGAGACTCCAAATTCGGTGGTCATGGGAGTCCCCAAACAAGGAGACTTTGACTTTGGTGGTCATGGGAGTGGGCAACAAGGAGACTCCACTTCGGTGTCCATGAACATCATCAACAATGAGACTCCCACTTCCGTGTCCATGGGAGTCATCAACAAGGAGACTCCCACTTTGGTGTCCATGGGAGTTATCTTGAATCCTTCGTACGTCCTGCTATTTGAATATCAAGACGTCGTCGACGTACAGCCCCATCTTCTTGGCGTTGGTTTCTTGCCTTTTATATGCTTGACGTACAATAGTTATTGTTATATAGCCATGAAGAATTTACATGTTTTCCAGAATTTATACATGCGATGCTTACAACAAAAGAAAAATAAATAATAGAGCCGTGGCAACGCACGGGCATTCAACTAGTATTTTTTTTTTGAATTTTTCCATATATATTAAACCAACAAAGAGTACACGATTATATCGACAATACTAAAAGAAACGAGCTAATATATGGGATCTTCAAGCCCTTTCTTCTTTCATGACACAATCTTGTACTTTCCTGAAGGCAGCCGCACTACTAGAAAAAGGGCCTCTAGTCGCGGTTCCAGAGCCCCTTTAGTCGCGGCTGGGCAACCGCGACTAAGCAGGCGGGACTAAAGCCCCCCCCCCCCCCCCCTTTAGTCGCGGCGGGTTCCGAACCGGGACTAGAGGTCCCTCCACGTGGGGACGTGGGGACGTGGTGTGTTGGGACCTTTAGTCCCGGTTGGTGCAACCGGGAAGGGTTTTTGGTTTTTTTTTTCGATTTAATTGCAGGGTTTAGGGTTTATATATGCCGGGGTTTGGTTATAGGTTCCCGTGTCCCATGTCGTAACCGTGGTTTCACTAGTAACCCTTCCCGTAACGGTAACCGGTAACCGTTACGGTGACGGTTACGGTAACCGTTACGGTAACGGTGACGGTTACCGTAACGTTTTCCACGTCGTAACCGTTCCCGTGTCGTATGAAGTCGATGCACATATTTATAACACATACAATTAAATTAAGTAATACTTTTAGATCGTAGTCAAGAGTTGATGCGCCAAGAGTTATCGTAGTACAAGAGTTGAAGCAAAACAACAAGTTATTTACACGCTTTCATACACGCTTTCATGCTTTCAGCATCATAGTACTCTCCTTTCTCCGATAAGGCCTCCGAAAGGTAAAATCCCGCCAATTCCTCTCCAATTGCTTTGAAGCGGTGCTCGAATGGTAGCTTGCAGCGCTTTTTTGCCAACTCTGCACTTTTCATATTCCATTTCTCGGTGACTAGTACATGTACATACTCGCAAACGAAGTATGCACATAACTCAGTTCCCTTTGGTTGCTCCAAGCAAGACTATACAAGAATAGATTTCAATCAATAATAATGAAGTATGCATGAGAATGTTGTGTGGACGTAGGTAGCAGTACTTACCTTGTTCAACTTCCAATCCAGCTTTTTGGGCCACCCACCTGCAGGATCTTCCTCGACAAACCTTTTCCAAACGCTGCCCGACAAAGAACATTCACAAATGATTTATTCGTTAATGACTTGACATGAAGATATGAATGACAGAGGCGGTAAGAAATGAATGTACCTTGCTAGGAAGTCGAAACAACTCCTGTATTTGTCAGGATGATACCTCAATGAGTCAAGTGAATGAATAAGTCCTTTGCGATGTTCAATGACAAGAAGAATCCAGTGGTAGCTGCGCACAGTCATGCATAACTCATCAGTTAAACTTAACATCGGGTGAGCAAATTAGAATGTGTAGAAGACACTAAAACTTACCCGAAGTGGTAAGGCCAATATATAGTTCTTTTGTCGCGGTATCGCTTGAACACCCTTAGCAAATCATCCGGTGTGTTCTTGTTATACAAGGGATTTATTATGGTTGTTTCGTTATATTTATCCGGGTCAATGAACCCAATGTCATGCTGGTTCATCTTTTTGAGCTCGAGCATCTTCAATCTGCATAATATAGCACACAAAAGATTAAAGTGAGAATAATTACAAACAATGAACGAGACTAGGTAAAGACTTAAATAAATCACTTACAGGCAATAGGAACTCATGATAGATTTGTCGAGTGCCCGCAGATTGTATAGCTGAAAAAGTTCGCTAAACCGAACAATGTGGTTGTAGTCTTCTAAGAAGTGCTCATCGTCTTTCCTACATTTCAGAACGACAGAAGCTGTCCCTTTCTTTGCGGCTTTCAAGTACCAAAAATGGAGAGCACGCATTTTTGTTGGTAACTTGCATTTCACCAAAGCTTCCCCCATAACAAATTTCTTACTGGTGGAGCTGTTGGTGCAGTCTCAAAGTTCAATCTCGAAGCATATTCGTCTATAGGAACTTGCGCTTCGGCGGCAAGACGACGGATTTCCTCTAAGTCAAACACCATCGGCGCTTTAGGGTTAGATTGTACTAGTTGTTTTCCGCGCTGGGGAACTCGACTATCTTTGTTCGTCGGCGGCGGGACAATTAGCGGGGGGACAGAACGTACGGGTTGTTCTCCGAGCTGGGGAACTTGTTTACCTATCTTCGGCGGCGGTGGGACCGATGGTGCTGCTTTTGTAGCTTCCTTCGGCGGCGGGTCCGATGGTGCTGCTTGTTTATCTTTTGCCGCCGCGGCGGGACTGACTCTGCGTCTTGTTCACCTTTTTTCGGCGCCTCCACCTCCGTCACCGCGTCATATGACTTATGAATATAACGGTCATAGTCAGATGGCGGCTTCTCTGGAGGGACATATAAGTTGTCGATGACTCGATTACAAGCCTGTGCAGTATAGCCGGCGGTAAATTTGGCGGCGGCACTTTCGGTGCGAACAATGCTTTATTATACGCCGCCACGGCTGCTTCGTTTTGCTCATGAGTCTTCTGCCAAGGTAACCTCGGATCAGGCGATGTGGCCCTTTTAGTTCGCCTCCTGACCGGGGAAGACGCGCGCTTTCTCCGGAGAAGCGCTACGGACACTTCCTCACGTGGTGGCTGAGTCGGAGATGGAGATGGACTGTGCTGACTGAGATGGTCCTCTACATCAATTTCCGGTGGGGGGTCCCTGTCACGCGGTGCCGGAGATGGATGTGTCTCATCGATACCCGGGCAGGATGGGCTTTGCTGAGTCGGTGGCTTTGAGAACTTGATGTATTTCTTGTTCCACTGGACGAAACCACCCTTGACATCGTACAATGTCTCCTCACCGTCACCTCCAGAAATCTCAAGAGCCAATGATTCAAATCCCGGCGCAATTTCATCCACCCCGACAACAGCATAGCCAGGAGCAATGTCACCATTATGGTAGCTTGCTCCGGCGTCACTCGGTAAAGCATAGCCGTCCGCCACCTTCGTGGATATGTTAACCACAGGTGCATGTAGCTCACATGGTGTCTTCTCCGTGACATCATCCACGGGGTAGTGAGCATCGACATCTATTTGCGTGGAACCCACGCTGCTTCTAAGCTGAGATCGAGCATCCAGGAGTTGCTGCTGCTGAGACGGCCCTGTCTGACTATTAATTGACTCCATGAGTTGCTGCACCTTGAGTTCCAATTCCGTTAGCCGCTCTTCACCCTTCTTCTTCTTTCTTGCACGGCTTCTATAAGTGTCAGCGTGTTGCGGATACGCTTTCTTAATGGTGACACCGCCGGGCATGCCTCGTAAACGTCCCCAGTGTTCAGGATTCCCTAGGGCCCGTGTCAGCTCGTCGTCCTCTCTATAGGGTTTCCACACACCCGTTTAACTTCCTCTATTACCTTTTCAATCTTCGGGACGATTTCTTCTACTTTTTTCTTGAATTTTTCAACCTTCGGGACAATTTTCCCTGTTTCCTCGTCCAACGTTGCGCCATGCGCGAACAACCAGAATTTGGACCTTTCGGGCCAGTAGTATGTCTGTGGAGTGATATCTTTAGCAAAGATTTTATCTTCTAAGGCTAGCCACTTAGGAATGGCTGACCTGTAGCCACCTGTCCCCAAGTTATGGTGGTGAACCTTATTCGCAGCATTTGCCTTATTTATGTTCGATCGGGCCACAGCCGCATCCGATTTCTTATACGCCTTAAACGCTTCCCAGTGATCTCTTATCTTCACTAGTTTTTCTTCACTGAAATCTGGATCAACTGTTGCATATTTTGCCCATAATGTTTGCTTATATTTCCGAAATGCGTCGGCCATCTTGGAGAGAGTCCACTGCTTGAGTTTCAACTTCGTGGTGGGTTCAATATCATCCGGGAGGTTAAAATGCTCCAAGAGTGTGTCAAAGCAGAAATCTTTCAATGCTTGTGGACATAGCAGGGTCATCCTCGGCAACGCCCGCCGGCTTATTCCATTCTGGTATGGAGATCGGGACCGAGTCCCTAACAATAACTCCAGCTTGACTATATATTTTTTGCGGTTCTCTGGGGGTTCCACCGGATCGCCCTCTTCATCAATTTCATAGATCGGTAACTTTGCATCTTTGCTCGTCATTCTTTTCGTGCGGCCTCGAGGAGCTTGATTCTTAGCCTTTTTATTCGAGGTGGAGGCCTAAAGTAAGAAATATAATGCGTTACTAAGTGCAATACAAATCAGTTAATGCATTTTGTGATCAACAAAATATAGAATTCATATATATACCTCGAGGTGGAGGGTGTTCGAGGTGGAGGGTGTTATTTCTTCTTCATCTAAAAGACCCTCACCAGAGTCCATCAGAAATTGTGAGGCAAATTCCTCAAAATCAAGATCTGCACCGGCACCGGCGCCTTCTCCACCGGCAGCATCTTTATCGCGATGCTCAAAAATACTCTGCATTAATATGTCTTCATTCTCCTCGTCTCGCACATAGCCAGGCTCCATAGCTCAATGTTCCTACACTCAATAAAATTTGCATAAATTTGCATGTATAAATTTGCATTTATAAATTTGCATCTATAATTTGCTAACACATTGTTAAATTTGCCTCAGTAGTAAATTTTCAAAATTATCAGAGGACAATTAAGTCACTGTTTCATGCTAACAACCTAAATTGCTAACAACTGTAACACCCCAAAATTTGGGACCTAATTTTAGCGGTGTTTTCTGACACCTGAAAAACTTTTTCTATTTCTCCTAAATGTTTCTTCAATTCTTTTGGGGATAATTTGACTTTGGAATTGCTCTCTCAAAATTTCCCAATGATCCGTGAACCTCTCCAATGCTTTGGTGATTTTGTTGCTAAAGTTTTCTCTCGAAAACCCTAGCCCTAATCATTAAACCATTTAAACCCTTTTTCTCCACTTACAAAAGGGAAGCCCATTTCCATAGCCAAATAAATCCCACCAAAAATACCAGAGGACCCCATGTCCATATAAAGACCATCCATGCAAAAATATTGCATACTCCAATGCAATATTCCCAAGTTAGCCAATATTTTCCAAACTGCCATTTCTAGTCCAGAAATATTTTAACCAAGCTAGGAACCTCCAAAAATTATGCCATTTTGGGTATGTGCATGATTTCACCTCCTGAACATTTCATCCCATTGTCCCAACTCCATTTGGGCATTATTTGAGGTACTTCCTTTGTAATGCCCTTTTCCTGCCTTTTTGCAATTTCCAAAGGAACCCCTATTTTAATGTCTCCAAAAATTCCACCAAAATTAGAGAGTGATCTCTAGGCAGTGTGTAGCCCCTTTGTGCTAAACTTTGGGTAGCTTGTTAGGAAAATGTTGGACCTTTTCCTTCTGCAAGTTTCTGCCCTAAACTCAACGGATTTCAAAATCTAGCCCAAATGATTTTTGTATTGAGAAGCAAGCACCTAGTTGCATGCTCTAGTAGACCCTACACCTCTGGACCAAGTTTGGTTCAAACCAAACATGGTTTGCCCCTCCAAACAACAATTTTAATTTCTGACCAGTACTGTATTTTGAAAATCTTAGTCGAATCAACCTGCGAATTAGCAGAAACTCTAGTCAGAGAAGTTGTAGGGAATCAAATTTGGCACCAAGTGACGCGATCACTTTTCTTCTAGTGCCTTAGGTTGAGAGAAACGTCACGATGCCGATATCGGCATGACCTCCTGCGTGGTCACCGCCGGCGCAACCTAGCCCAAACAGCGCCGCCGCGCTGTTCCTCCGGCTCCTCTGCTGTTCCCTGGTTCCGCCGAACCCCGGACGCGACCCAGCCCCTCCTGCTCATCTAGCTTAGACCAGACGCAACCCCATTCCCTCCCCATTAAATTCCGGCCGGAGTTAGGCGCCGTCCACCGGGCGCCGCCAGCAGCTAAACGCCGCGCCGCACGAGCAGTCCCCTTCCAGGAACTACACGACGCACCGACGCTCCAGGAACACCTCGTGCTCACCCCTGTAGCTCCAGCGCGTCGCGCTTATCCGCTCCCCCCCTTCTACGGTCACTGGAGCACCGGCCACGCGCCGCCACGGCGTCCACACCCCCCGTGCCCTTGCCCTCTGCCCCTCGGGCTATAAAGGAGCCCAGGGCCTCCCTCAGCGACGCACTGCACCCTCCCCTTTCCCTAGAAACTTCCTCTGCCCTTCTAGTTCGAGATGGCAGAGCTCTGCTCGAAAATCGGCCAGGGTCGCCGCCGTTGGTCCGTCGACCGTGGCAAGCCCATGACCGAGCCATTCTTCGATTAAACTCGCAGAGATGATCCCCTCGACCCCCTCCACCACCCAGTCAAGTCCTTTTGGACTTTGGTAGACCGTAGACCCGTGGCCGTCCTCGACCGCCGGCGGCGAGCTTGCGGGATGCGCATCGAGGCATCGTCTTCCCTGCCTCTCCGTGGCTGCCGCCTCCACCCTCCGAAGCGGCGTGACGGGGCGCTCCCCCCCCATGCCCGTGGCGGCCGGCGACGCCCACCGGAGAAGCGGCGGCCGCAGGTGGCCGTGCTCGCCTGCGCCGTGTCGGGTTTCTTCCCGCTCGTCCGCAACGCAGAGAAGACGATGGCCAGCTGGCCTCCAGCGTGGCAGGTGGTAGACGCCGACAGGTGGGCCCGGCCTGGCCCACGGCGCCACGATGGATAAGTGAAGGCGTATCTCGCGTTTTACGTTTTCCAGAGAGGGAAACGGCTTTCTGGATTTTCGCAACCAGCCCAGCCCGTGCAGCGGCGCAGCAGGCCATCCCCGGCCCAGCAAGGCCCAACCGCGCAGAGAAGCGGCCCGGGCAGTTTTTTTTCTGCAGCGCTGTTTTTCTTTTTCTGCTGGTAAGTTTTTCAAACGCCCGTAGTTTCTAAACCGTAGCTCCGATTTAGTCGGTTCAAATTTCTAAATTTGTATCTCGACGAGACCTATCCAGTAGTGCTAGTTTTGATAATTTTAGAGCAAATTATTTTCACTGCCTTTGTTTAACACGTCGTCGGCCGTTTTACGGTTTAGGCGTTTCCCCGGGATTCCAACCCCGGCAAGTCCGAGACTTCCCGAACCACTTCAAGACAACCTCCAAAGGCAAGCTAACCCTTGCTATAAGCCGTCCAGCAGTGTTTGTTTGTTGTTTTGTTTATTGCCTGCCGAGTATTATATGATTGTCTATTCTATTATTATTACTGCTTGCCTGTTTGTTTGTCTGATTATTATTGCTTGCCTGAGTGTTGATCGTGGTTATTATGAACTTGTATTATTGTTACATATCATGTTGCATTTTCAATTATTACAACTGTGCGTCTCGCTTTGCGGGGCTTTGTTTGGTTTTTCAACTTCTTCAACGCCGAGGTGAGGTGCGGACGAATGTCGGCTTATGATCCTCGGGGTTGGGGGCATTCGTGTTAGTTGCCTCTTGTCCCACCGTCGAATATGGTTGGCTTAGGCCATCCGGACTGCGATGCTGGGAGCTGACTTTTCCGCGGTTCTTTTGCCGAGATTGCTGACACCACGTCGAAGTAACCTTCGAGTGGAATGGATGCTCTCTCATTTTTATGAGTACTTTCCGGTTATTCTTTACGGTGACACTCCCATTTCCGGGGCAATGGCAGGGTCTCCCGCCTCAGCCGAGGAAGTGGGGGAATTATTATTGTTATTACGGTTATTCTACCGCCGCCGTCTCACCAAAACATTAACGTCGATCTGTGATGACGCTTGTTGGCGGGATCGCCACTATAGTCACCCGGTCGACGCTAACCAACTAGTCGATCTGTGATGACGCTTGTTGGCGGGATCGCCACTATAGTCACCCGGTCGACGCTAACCAACTAGTCGATCTGTGATGACGCTTGTTGGCGGAATCGCCACGATAGTCACCCGGTCGACGCAAACCAATTAATCTATTTTGTGCAGTTGATCTTTATTATGTTGCTAATGCCTTGCTGTTTGATAATGCTGATATATGCAGGTTGTTATGTCGGTTGTATGATATTGTTATTGTGTTTATTGTGCTGGACTAATCCTCTGTTTGTGACTTGTTGTGATGAAACTTGATTAAATACAACAACCCTCCAAACAACGATAAGGCCTATTCATAGTGCCACTAATCTGAACCCTTGCGTGCGGTATCACCGTTGTCTTATGGAAACCGTGACCTAGTAGGTTGTTGAGCCTCTTTTGTGCCATCCATTGGGCGCAGTCGTTCGGTTGCGCTGTCCGAGGGGAGAGGTCGACAGGCACGGGTTCGACTGTGATAGGGAGTCCGGAGCTAGGCATACCTGGTAGCGCCAGGGGATGTGCCGGATTTACTTGCCCGTTGTGCCATGCGCATAGGGTGGTGCGGGAGAGTGTCTTAGCAAGTGGACCGTCGCGAGAGTGTATTTTACTTAGTACGGCTTTAGGCGTGATAAACCTGAAGTGTCGGCTAAGTGGGGTGCATTCTGATAGGTGGTAAAGCAAACTCTCGAGAGCATCAACCTAGCCAGCTAGCCCGTTCCTGGGATATGGAACAACAGTTCAGTGTCGGTCACACTGTGTGTCCTCGTCGTGTCCGGAGGTTAAACTTAAGAATTGTTTGAAATAATTAATGAACGACCGGATTACACTAAATGAACAAATAAGATGATGCAGGGAATATTGTCCTGAGATGTTGATGGTAACCCGTGATAGGGATGGCGGTGTGATGCGTTGGGAAGCCTATAGTTAGGCCAGAGCCCACATCAACCGTGCGTGCCCAGAGTGAAATGAAGAGGCCAGAGGGCCTAGCAGTGATCACAGGTGATGTCGTGTATTATGTGGTACCAACTGGTACACTCGTCTACTCGTCACAGGTAAGCTCGTTGTGTGATTGCCGGTGCACGATCCAACCCCACCTGGCTTGGACTCTGCACTGGTGATACCCCATTGTTTGCTTATGCCATGTTTTGCTTGTCAATGTCATGCTACTTTTATGCCATGTATCTAAAGTACATCTTGCCATGTGTAGATTTTATTTTCCAATGTATATCTTGCTGCATGATTGTTGGATTGTTTGTAGTAAGTGGCGAATTCTTGCTGAGTGCATAATAATGTACTCACGGGCCTTGTGATTGTGGCCAGGTTTTGTCGAGGATTCATCTTCCACCTTAGGAAGGATTCGAAGAAAGAGCGTGCTAGGATCAGTAGCCCAGCCAGAACCTGTGGAGTGGAGCCGCTCCAAGCCGTAGCCTCTCATATATCTTCCGCTGCCAGTTAAAACTCTGTATCGTGCCATGCTGGGATTGATATTTCATCATTCCTTGATGGCCTTGTAAACCATTTGTAGCACTGATATGCCTGATTGTGTAATGATGTCCATTATGTTACACTGTTGTGACGTGCGGCCAGTTATCTTGGGATGGCGCACGGGACGACTGCCTCTCTGGTGATATGTGCCAGGGAGGGGTGTCACAGAGCATGGTATCAGAGCACCAGGCTGGCTGTAGACTACCTAGCATGGGAAGCCCAGCCTTACTTTTGCCCGACAGTGAGCCCGATGGATTTAACCCATCTCCGCCTAACCGGCATGGCTAGTGTCGGTCCACAGTAAGGTGCAGTAGGACGTGTTCCATTTCCCGAGAGAGGCTCGCCGGTTTCTTCCATGGGAAGGAGCCGACACAACCCAGCTTCTAAGAGACCCCAGTAGTAGCTGCCATTATCCCCACCCTCGCCATCGAAGTAGAACCCACTGAGAAATCTTGCTCTCATGTCTTGCTCCAGTTCCAACGCCCCGAGTGAATCACCAGTGATGCCCACCTTCCTTCTAGAAACCACGGCCGATGAACACCTCGGCTTTCCAATGGTTCTTAGGAAAGTCTGCGATCTCCTTGGTTGCCATGTTCGCCCTCGTTATGTCATGTTCAAAAGTTCAGTCCCATTTCCTGGGGGTGACTTTCGAGCAGACGTACACATCAGTCCATACCCTTCAGGCCCGAAGAAACCCCAAATAATCCGTGGTAGAAACATGCCCACTCTGAGTCAAACCATCCAGAAAGCAGCCTGGGAAGGCCTCGCTCGTCTCCGGCACTCAGAGCCGGCGATAGCGCAAAGCCGAGCGTTCCGCTTTTTCCCAGCCAGGCCCCTGCCTGGTGCAGAGCTGATCGAAACCTCCACCTACGAAGAAGCCGACCCTGCCATGATTAGCAGCGTTGCCTACGGAGTTGCAATGTCGATGCTCTGCGATTCCCTGTTGGAAGAACTCGTGACCACAAGGCGCAACCTTATCAATGTCAGCTTACAGCTTACGGAATTAAGGAACCTTCCCTCCCTCCTGCAAGATCGGAGTCAGAAGGTCCCAATCCCGGGCGATGCGCCAGGACCCAGTTCCCAGGCCATCCCAGCTGAAGCAGCAACTACCGTTCACCAGTTCATCGAAGCACGGGGTGTGGTACCCGAATGCGTGCCTGCGATTCCCCACCCCGCGGAAGATGGAGATGTGGACACCACTCTTCGTCTCGGCCGCGCTCCCCTGACTACCAGAGGCCATCCAGCGGAATAGAACCCATGTGTAGTTAGCCTGAGTGGCGCTTGTGTGATGGTAGGTGAGAATCAGTGAGGTTGTGTGTTGTTTGTTGTGTTTGCTTGTAATGGAGGGTTATTTTCTATAAAGATATTTTCTTAGTATAGCCAGTTCTCCCATCTCTATACTAGTGCCTCTGCAATTCTATCTGTGCTGCAAGACCAGATTTGTGACAGCTGAGAAGAAGTTCAGAAATGCAGATCTTGGTTCAGTTCGTCAGAGCAGACAAATTTGATACAACCAGCAAGTTCAGTACAGCAGAGGAAATTTCAGGAACAAAGGATACAAGTTCTACCCCAACGTAGAACACTAAACTACCTCAGTACAAATGCAAATGCACCCAGAAATCCTACTCCCACTCACGCCCCACGGCGTCACTAGAAGACGAGCCAGGCTCACTCGATGCCGTGACGCGAGCCGCGCGACGGCGACGAGCGGCTCGAGCGGCCCGCTTCCTCTCGCCGGAGGAACAGCCACCGACGGCGCAGCCGGCCCCTCTGCCGCGGCATACCCCTCTGCCGCCGCGTGCTCCTCCACCAGCGCCGCGTGCTTCCCCGCCGCAGCCTGCTCCTCCGCAGCCACCTGCTCCTCCGCCGCCGCGTACTCCTCCGCCGCAGCGTGCCCGTGCCCCTCCACCGCAGCTTGCCCCTCTGGCACAGCGTGCCCCTCTGCCGCAGCCTGCTCCGCCGCCGCAGCACCACCCCCAGCACCCGACCACCAAAGGAACAGGCCGTGGATCAAGACGACCACCGCCGCCAGCAGCAGCGCGGTCACCACCGGAACCAAGGTCACGAAAAGCACGAAGGTGACAATGCGTCCGATGAAGCCCGCATCCTCCATCCTCTCGACGTAAGCTCTGAAGAAATCGTGAATGAAGCTCATGGTTGGAGTGAGGCAAGAAGAATTTCGGAGATGCCGATTTATAGCCGGAGCTCAGACGCCGCGCCTCGGCACCGCATTGCGCGGGAAAAGAAGAGGAATCGCGAGCAGTACTCGCACGATGGCGCGAAACCGTCGAGGCGCGTTCCCCAAAGCCGTGATGGCCGCTGCCTCGGCAGACCGCACGCGCAGCAGTGTCGCAGTGGAGTGCTCCGTGCACTGAGAACCAGCCGTGGACAGCGCGAGGAAGCGCGAGGAGGAAGAAGAAGAAAGGAGAGAAGGAGACTGCCAGGTGGACCCCGGTCCCACAAGTCAGTGAGTAAACAGAAAGTCTCCGTGTGCTTCTATCCTTTATCCAAGACGAATATCTCGCTTTCCAGTATCTTTTAGGGAAAAACCCTTGCAAAATTAATTTTGGGGAAACTCCATTGTGTCTGTGAACCAATTATTGGTGACACAGATAATTTTCTTTTAAAAAAAGAAACCCTGTTTATATTTTTTCAAAACCTGTGTATACATGAAAATGAATATACAGCTTTTGTAAAATAAAACCGTAGAATTTTTGTCTTCCCAAACTTGTGGCAGTAGTTTGCCTAAAATAAATTCTTGGTTGTTGATTGATAGTTTGATTGTAAATCTTGTTTGATGTTTGCCATGTCTATGTCTGGTAGAACAAAGACCTTAGATTTACCATAATAAAATGCCAGTATTTTTGTAGAAAAGTTTTAAGTGGGGTATAAATGGACCGTTCAAGATTATCTTGTATAACTCCCCGAATCTCGGGACGAGATTCTTTTTAAGGGGGGAAGGTCTGTAACACCCCAAAATTTGGGACCTAATTTTAGCGGTGTTTTCTGACACCTGAAAAACTTTTTCTATTTCTCCTAAATGTTTCTTCAATTCTTTTGGGGATAATTTGACTTTGGAATTGCTCTCTCAAAATTTCCCAATGATCCGTGAACCTCTCCAATGCTTTGGTGATTTTGTTGCTAAAGTTTTCTCTCGAAAACCCTAGCCCTAATCATTAAACCATTTAAACCCTTTTTCTCCACTTACAAAAGGGAAGCCCATTTCCATAGCCAAATAAATCCCACCAAAAATACCAGAGGACCCCATGTCCATATAAAGACCATCCATGCAAAAATATTGCATACTCCAATGCAATATTCCCAAGTTAGCCAATATTTTCCAAACTGCCATTTCTAGTCCAGAAATATTTTAACCAAGCTAGGAACCTCCAAAAATTATGCCATTTTGGGTATGTGCATGATTTCACCTCCTGAACATTTCATCCCATTGTCCCAACTCCATTTGGGCATTATTTGAGGTACTTACTTTGTAATGCCCTTTTCCTGCCTTTTTGCAATTTCCAAAGGAACCCCTATTTTAATGTCTCCAAAAATTCCACCAAAATTAGAGAGTGATCTCTAGGCAGTGTGTAGCCCCTTTGTGCTAAACTTTGGGTAGCTTGTTAGGAAAATGTTGGACCTTTTCCTTCTGCAAGTTTCTGCCCTAAACTCAACGGATTTCAAAATCTAGCCCAAATGATTTTTGTATTGAGAAGCAAGCACCTAGTTGCATGCTCTAGTAGACCCTACACCTCTGGACCAAGTTTGGTTCAAACCAAACATGGTTTGCCCCTCCAAACAACAATTTTAATTTCTGACCAGTACTGTATTTTGAAAATCTTAGTCGAATCAACCTGCGAATTAGCAGAAACTCTAGTCAGAGAAGTTGTAGGGAATCAAATTTGGCACCAAGTGACGCGATCACTTTTCTTCTAGTGCCTTAGGTTGAGAGAAACGTCACGATGCCGATATCGGCATGACCTCCTGCGTGGTCACCGCCGGCGCAACCTAGCCCAAACAGCGCCGCCGCGCTGTTCCTCCGGCTCCTCTGCTGTTCCCTGGTTCCGCCGAACCCCGGACGCGACCCAGCCCCCTCCTGCTCATCTAGCTTAGACCAGACGCAACCCCATTCCCTCCCCATTAAATTCCGGCCGGAGTTAGGCGCCGTCCACCGGGCGCCGCCAGCAGCTAAACGCCGCGCCGCACGAGCAGTCCCTTCCAGGAACTACACGACGCACCGACGCTCCAGGAACACCTCGTGCTCACCCCTGTAGCTCCAGCGCGTCGCGCTTATCCGCTCCCCCCCTTCTACGGTCACTGGAGCACCGGCCACGCGCCGCCACGGCGTCCACACCCCCCGTGCCCTTGCCCTCTGCCCCTCGGGCTATAAAGGAGCCCAGGGCCTCCCTCAGCGACGCACTGCACCCTCCCCTTTCCCTAGAAACCTCCTCTGCCCTTCTAGTTCGAGATGGCAGAGCTCTGCTCGAAAATCGGCCAGGGTCGCCGCCGTTGGTCCGTCGACCGTGGCAAGCCCATGACCGAGCCATTCTTCGATTAAACTCGCAGAGATGATCCCCTCGACCCCCTCCACCACCCAGTCAAGTCCTTTTGGACTTTGGTAGACCGTAGACCCGTGGCCGTCCTCGACCGCCGGCGGCGAGCTTGCGGGATGCGCATCGAGGCATCGTCTTCCCTGCCTCTCCGTGGCTGCCGCCTCCACCCTCCGAAGCGGCGTGACGGGGCGCTCCCCCCCCATGCCCGTGGCGGCCGGCGACGCCCACCGGAGAAGCGGCGGCCACAGGTGGCCGTGCTCGCCTGCGCCGTGTCGGGTTTCTTCCCGCTCGTCCGCAACGCAGAGAAGGCGATGGCCAGCTGGCCTCCAGCGTGGCAGGTGGTAGACGCCGACAGGTGGGCCCGGCCTGGCCCACGGCGCCACGATGGATAAGTGAAGGCGTATCTCGCGTTTTACGTTTTCCAGAGAGGGAAACGGCTTTCTGGATTTTCGCAACCAGCCCAGCCCGTGCAGCGGCGCAGCAGGCCATCCCCGGCCCAGCAAGGCCCAACCGCGCAGAGAAGCGGCCCGGGCAGTTTTTTTTCTGCAGCGCTGTTTTTCTTTTTCTGCTGGTAAGTTTTTCAAACGCCCGTAGTTTCTAAACCGTAGCTCCGATTTAGTCGGTTCAAATTTCTAAATTTGTATCTCGACGAGACCTATCCAGTAGTGCTAGTTTTGATAATTTTAGAGCAAATTATTTTCACTGCCTTTGTTTAACACGTCGTCGGCCGTTTTACGGTTTAGGCGTTTCCCCGGGATTCCAACCCCGGCAAGTCCGAGACTTCCCGAACCACTTCAAGACAACCTCCAAAGGCAAGCTAACCCCTTGCTATAAGCCGTCCAGCAGTGTTTGTTTGTTGTTTTGTTTATTGCCTGCCGAGTATTATATGATTGTCTGTTCTATTATTATTACTGCTTGCCTGTTTGTTTGTCTGATTATTATTGCTTGCCTGAGTGTTGATCGTGGTTATTATGAACTTGTATTATTGTTACATATCATGTTGCATTTTCAGTTATTACAACTGTGCGTCTCGCTTTGCGGGGCTTTGTTTGGTTTTTCAACTTCTTCAACGCCGAGGTGAGGTGCGGACGAATGTCGGCTTATGATCCTCGGGGTTGGGGGCATTCGTGTTAGTTGCCTCTTGTCCACCGTCGAATATGGTTGGCTTAGGCCATCTGGACTGCGATGCTGGGAGCTGACTTTTCCGCGGTTCTTTTGCCGAGATTGCTGACACCACGTCGAAGTAACCTTCGAGTGGAATGGATGCTCTCTCATTTTTATGAGTGCTTTCCGGTTATTCTTTACGGTGACACTCCCATTTCCGGGGCAATGGCAGGGTCTCCCGCCTCAGCCGAGGAAGTGGGGGAATTATTATTGTTATTACGGTTATTCTACCGCCGCCGTCTCACCAAAACATTAACGTCGATCTGTGATGACGCTTGTTGGCGGGATCGCCACTATAGTCACCGGTCGACGCTAACCAACTAGTCGATCTGTGATGACGCTTGTTGGCGGGATCGCCACTATAGTCACCCGGTCGACGCTAACCAACTAGTCGATCTGTGATGACGCTTGTTGGCGGAATCGCCACGATAGTCACCCGGTCGACGCAAACCAATTAATCTATTTTGTGCAGTTGATCTTTATTATGTTGCTAATGCCTTGCTGTTTGATAATGCTGATATATGCAGGTTGTTATGTCGGTTGTATGATATTGTTATTGTGTTTATTGTGCTGGACTAATCCTCTGTTTGTGACTTGTTGTGATGAAACTTGATTAAATACAACAACCCTCCAAACAACGATAAGGCCTATTCATAGTGCCACTAATCTGAACCCTTGCGTGCGGTATCACCGTTGTCTTATGGAAACCGTGACCTAGTAGGTTGTTGAGCCTCTTTTGTGCCATCCATTGGGCGCAGTCGTTCGGTTGCGCTGTCCGAGGGGAGAGGTCGACAGGCACGGGTTCGACTGTGATAGGGAGTCTGGAGCTAGGCATACCTGGTAGCGCCAGGGGATGTGCCGGATTTACTTGCCCGTTGTGCCATGCGCATAGGGTGGTGCGGGAGAGTGTCTTAGCAAGTGGACCGTCGCGAGAGTGTATTTTACTTAGTACGGCTTTAGGCGTGATAAACCTGAAGTGTCGGCTAAGTGGGGTGCATTCTGATAGGTGGTAAAGCAAACTCTCGAGAGCATCAACCTAGCCAGCTAGCCCCGTTCCTGGGATATGGAACAACAGTTCAGTGTCGGTCACACTGTGTGTCCTCGTCGTGTCCGGAGGTTAAACTTAAGAATTGTTTGAAATAATTAATGAACGACCGGATTACACTAAATGAACAAATAAGATGATGCAGGGAATATTGTCCTGAGATGTTGATGGTAACCCGTGATAGGGATGGCGGTGTGATGCGTTGGGAAGCCTATAGTTAGGCCAGAGCCCACATCAACCGTGCGTGCCCAGAGTGAAATGAAGAGGCCAGAGGGCCTAGCAGTGATCACAGGTGATGTCGTGTATTATGTGGTACCAACTGGTACACTCGTCTACTCGTCACAGGTAAGCTCGTTGTGTGATTGCCGGTGCACGATCCAACCCCACCTGGCTTGGACTCTGCACTGGTGATACCCCATTGTTTGCTTATGCCATGTTTTGCTTGTCAATGTCATGCTACTTTTATGCCATGTATCTAAAGTACATCTTGCCATGTGTAGATTTTATTTTCCAATGTATATCTTGCTGCATGATTGTTGGATTGTTTGTAGTAAGTGGCGAATTCTTGCTGAGTGCATAATAATGTACTCACGGGGCTTGTGATTGTGGCCAGGTTTTGTCGAGGATTCATCTTCCACCTTAGGAAGGATTCGAAGAAAGAGCGTGCTAGGATCAGTAGCCCAGCCAGAACCTGTGGAGTGGAGCCGCTCCAAGCCGTAGCCTCTCATATATCTTCCGCTGCCAGTTAAAACTCTGTATCGTGCCATGCTGGGATTGATATTTCATCATTCCTTGATGGCCTTGTAAACCATTTGTAGCACTGATATGCCTGATTGTGTAATGATGTCCATTATGTTACACTGTTGTGACGTGCGGCCAGTTATCTTGGGATGGCGCACGGGACGACTGCCTCTCTGGTGATATGTGCCAGGGAGGGGTGTCACAACAACCTAAATTGCTAACACTAAATTTGCTAACAACCTAAATTTTAAATTTGCTAACAACCTAAATTGCTAACACTAAATTTGCTAACAACCTAAATTTTAAATTTGCTAACAACCTAAATTGCTAACACTAAATTTGCTAACAACCTAAATTGCTAACAACCTAAATTGCTAACACTAAATTTGCTAACAACCTAAATTGCTAACAACCTAAATTGCTAACACTAAATTTGCTAACAACCTAAATTGGTAACACTAAATTGCTAACACTAGGTATAAACCAATTTGCTGCAATGTGATGTTCTATTTACAGTATAGTTGTGACGGTTGTAGAAGCCACTATTGCACAATTAAATCCTAGCATGGTTCTGGACATAAATCATGCAAGCAGTAGCAATGGAGCATAGTTTTGTACACAGATTTTCCTATCAGATTGCTATCCACTGACTGCTGGGTCAAAATTTCTATCGATTTTTGTACCAATATATCAAAGAGGGATAGAACTGAGGAGGGGGGGTCGCGGGGCTACCTTGGAGAAGAAGTGGGCGGAGGAGGTCGCTGCAGTCGGAGGCCGGGGCGGCCGGAGAAGCTGCGAGGCAGCCGGAGGTGGGAGCGGCTGGTGCAGAGGACGACGTGTGGCGGCAGCGGCGGCGAGGCAGGGGAGGGGCACGCGGCGTGGGGCGGAGGCTGGATACAGGGGAGATGGGCCACGGTGGGGCGGTGGAGCACCACCACGGGCTGCGACGGCGGGGCAGCACGGCGGGGAGGGGCAGCACGACGGGGCGGCGGAGCAGCACCACGGCGCGCGGGTCGTCGGCGGCGTCAGGGGAGCCCGGAGGCGGTTCAATTCGTCGATTTGGGGGAACACTGCGAAATTTTTCGCAAATTCCCCCACTAAACGGCGCGGAATCGACCTCTAGTCGCGGTTGCTGGATGCAACCGCGACTAAAGACCCTTTAGTCGCGGTTGCAGCCAGCAACCGCGACTAGAGGTCATCTGGGCCGCCAAAATTCTGGCGCCAAGCCCAGGGGGACCTGTAGTCGCGGTTGCTGGCTGCAACCGCGACTAGTTGGGCTTTTTCTATATTTTTTTGTTGTTTCTGTTTTCTTTTTCTGTTTTTAATGTTTTAAAGGTGTTACTGATTTGATTTAAAGGTGCCAAACTGGTTTTTGATCAGGGGTGTGTTTATTTTCTTTTTTTTTTGTTGTTTTCGTAATATTTTGTTGTATTTGTTTTCTTTTATATACTTTGATTATTTAAGTTCTTTTTGAATTGTTTCTTTTCCTGTTTTGTTTTAGACCTCAACAACAAAATGACTGCCAATATTTTATCATGTACTAACATCTCCAACTACCTAAATTAACCGACTACCTAAATTAACTGACTACCTAAATTAACCATGCCCCTTTCAGAGATCCGACCGAGGGGAGGGTTTCCGGAACCGAATGATTTGTGTTCGGTCGATGAACTGAAGGATTATATAGATATATAGAACAAAACACACGGTGATGTGTAATAATGTATTCAATTTTAATGTAACTGTAACGGTAATAATACATCTTTATTTAATCCAGTTACATAGCCCGGGTCCATTTTTATTTAACCATAATACATCGGCGGAGGGAGAGGGCAGCACCCTGGGTAGGGGACTGGAGGGCGGTGTGGAGCCGCCTTATATATAAGCAAAACTGACCAAAACACACGGTTTCCCCGTCATACAGCCCTACGGTGCCTCGTGAGTGACTGCATATCAAATGCACCGTAGGGCTGTATGACGGGAATCCGAATGCTTTGTATACTGCAAATCATCGCGTGGTCGTGAGCATGGCTACCACTTCCACCACCACCACTCCCACCTCCTCGGCAATTCATCATTGTGTCACCCTAATCCAGTGGTTGGATTCAACCTACCTGAGGGCTTGTGTTTCCAACAGCGTCGTTGTGTTGTCCTTATTCACCGTCCTACGGGAGGTGGCTCCAATGGCTGGCCGGTGAACAAGGACGAACACAATAATGCCAGGGAACATGCCATCAGGTAGGCTAAATCCAACCATTGGATTCGGTGGCAAAGGTAGACGCTAGTTGTGTGCCGTTCGGCAAGACGTCTCTGATGTTCTACAACCGTCCGGCAAGACGTCTCTGATGATCTGCAACCGTTTGGAACGGTCGCAGGTCATCAGAGACGTCTTGCCGCTGGTTGCCCAAAGATGCCTCTCCGAGTGACGCTGGAATGTTTTGCGTGAGTGAGTAACCTGTCTGAGGTGGGCTATATATAGGGGCGCGTGGCTTATGAAGTGGTCGTGATAGTCCCGGTTGGTGTTACCAACCGGGACTATATATAGCGCTGGAAGGAAACACACGATCCGTGTGCTTCTGCCTGATCCAAGGGCTCACAAGCGCTCGAAAGAAACACACCACTTGATCCAACGGCTCACAAGCGCTTTAAAGAAACACACGATCCGTGTGCTTCTTCAGTCCCGGTTGGTGTTACCAACCGGGACTAAAGGCAGGCTTTGCGGTCACGACTCGTGTCCTCCCGCCACCGTTTCCCGCCAACGTTTCCCGCCCAAATATTTCCCGCTATCGTTCGCGCCACCGTTTCCCACCAAATGCCAGCACCGGTAGTTCTATAAAACCCAGTCGAAGGTAGGCATGGTACTCACTTGAGCGCAAGCATGGTGTGTATTGGTCCTTGCGAGAAGTGTGTGCCCGGGTTTCACATTTCCGCATCCGAGCATCTCGCCAGGCTTTCGAGCAATTTGAAGGTAGATGGTAGGGTAGTTCCAATTGAAGAAATTTTGCACACTGAGAGTCATCTCGCTTTGTATCTTTAGTTGTATGTTAAATCGTCTCCGCATAAGACGGTTGATCGCACATCGGAGTTGTATCTTGGTTCACACAACTTACGAACACACTCTTAACTAATACCAATAAACAGTCCACAATAAAGAAGAAAAACAAATAGAAAAAAAGACCACGACACAGAAATGTTCACTTGTTCTTCGTGTGTGTCCCTTTCTTCTTATTGCACCGTAGCCATGGACAAACTTCTTCATTTAACGTGATGGTTGGGTCAATTTTCACTTTGAAGGGCGGAATTTCATGAAACTTATTGTAATCTTCTGACATGTCTGTGTGGTCCTCCACTCCCACGATGTTTCTTTTACCTGAAAGAACTATGTGGCGCTTTGGCTCATCGTATGATGTATTCGCTTGCTTATCTTTTCTTTTTTTTGGTAGGGTAGACATGTCCTTCACATAGAAAACCTGAGCCACTTCACTGGCTAGAATGAATGGTTCGTTCTCGTAATGAAGATTCTTGAAATCCACTGTAGTCATTCCGTACCGTGTGTCTACGGCTACACCGCCATCTAGGTTGAACCATTTGCACTTGAACAAAGGAATCTTAAATGAAGGTCCATAGTCCAGTTCCCATATCTCCTCTATGTAACCATAATATGTTACCTTTTCCCCACTGCAGCCATCTATTGCATCAAAGCGAACACCACTGTTTTGGTTGGTGCTCTTTTTATCTTGGTCGGCCGTGTAAAATGTATTTCCATTTATCTCGTACCCTTGAAAAGTCAATATAGTCGAAGATGGTGACTTGGCCAAATAGTATAGCTGTAGTTCATTTGTGGTGACATTCATCAGAAGTTTCTGTAACCAACCGCCAAAAGTCTTGATGTGTACTCCATCAATCTCATCTTCTGGGTATTGGGAGCGTAAATAATTCTTGTGTTGCTCGATATACGGAGCCACCAAGATGGAATTATGCAGAACTGTGTAGTGTGCTCGAGTGAAAGAATCCACGTCTTCACATATGATTGCTTTCTTTCCTAGCGTGCCTTTTCCACGCAGTCTCCCCTCATGACGCGATTGAGGAACACCAATCGGCTTAAGATCAGGAATAAAGTCAACACAAAACTCAATGACCTCCTCAGTTCCATAACCCTTGGAGATGCTTCCTTCTGGCCTAGCACGGTTATGAACGTATTTCTTTAAGACTCCCATAAACCTCTCAAAGGGGAACATGTTGTGTAGAAATACAGGACCGAGAACACGTATCTCTTCCACCAGGTGAACTAGAAGGTGCGTCATAATATTGAAGAAGGTTGGTGGGAACACCAACTCGAAGCTGACAAGACATTGGACCACATCATTCTCTATATCTTTTAGAGTAAGTGGATTGATAACCTTCTGAGAAATTGCATTCAGGAATGCACATAGCTTCACAATGGGTACTCGAACATTTTCTGGTAGAAGTCCCCTCAATGCAACCGGAAGTAATTGTGTCATAATCACGTGACAGTCATGAGACTTCAGGTTCTGGAATTTTTGCTTGCCATGTTTATTATTCCCTTTATATTCGACGAGAAGCCAGATGGAACCTTCATACTGCGAAGACATTCAAAAAATATTTTCTTCTCTTCTTTCGTAAGAGCGTAGCTCGCAGGACCTTGATGATTATCAGAATGATCGTCGTCTCGTGAATGCATACGTCGATGGGCCTGTCTTGCTTCCGGTGTATCTTTTGACTTTCCATACACGCCCAACAAGTTAAGCAGGTTCAAGCAAAGATTTTTTGTCACGTGCATCACGTCGATTGCAGAGTGAACCTCTAGCATTATCCAATAGGGCAGCTCCCAAAATATAGATTTCTTCTTCCACATGGGAACGTGGTTCTGAGCGTCATTCGGAACAGATAGTGCTCCAGCACCCTTCCCAAATATTACTTTTAAATCCTTGACCATATCATGTATAACAGAACTAGAAGGTCGAGTAGGCTTCCGCCGAATATCTTCCTCACCTTTGTAATGTTGGCCTTCCTTTCTTACTGGATGCCTCGGTACAAGCCATCGACGATGGCCCAGGTACACAATCTTGTTACCTATATGTTTACCTTGAGTCTCACCTAAACAATGCGTACATGCATTGTATCCCTTGTTTGACTGTCCTGAAATGTTACTAAGAGCAGGCCAATCATTGATGGTTACAAACAAGAGCGCTCGTAGGTCAAATTCCGTTTGTCCGTGCTCATCCCACACACGCACACCTTCATCAGTCCACAACTGTAAAAGTTCTTCCACCAATGGCCTCAGATACACGTCAATGTCGTTGCCAGGTTGCTTCGGGCCTTGGATGAGCACTGGCATCATAATGAACTTCCGCTTCATGCACAACCAGGGAGGAAGGTTATATATACATAGAGTCACAGGCCAAGTGCTATGACTGGAGCTCTGCTCTCCAAATGGATTAAATCCATCTGTACTTAGACCAAATCTTAAGTTCCTAGCGTCATCCGAAAATTTCGGGAACTCTCTGTCGATTTTTCTCCACTGGGACCCATCAGCGGGGTGTCTCATCATCAGTCTTTTTTACGTTCTTCTTTGTGCCAGCGCAACAACTTGGCATGCTCTTTGTTTTGGAACAAACGTTTCAGACGTGGTATTATAGGAGCATACCACATCACCTTGGCAGGAATCCTCTTCCTTGGACAACCTTGCTCGCCCTCAACTTCACCTGGGTCATCTCGCCCAATCTTAAACCGCAATGCACCGCATACAGGACAAGCATTTAAATTTTCGTGCTTGCCCGGTAGAGGATGCAGTCATTAATGCATGCATGTATCTTCTGCACCTCTAATCCTAGAGGGCAGACAACCTTCTTTGCTTCGTACGTACTAGAGGGCAATTCGTTTTCATTTGGAAGCATCTTCTTAATTATTTTCAGCAAACTTTCAAAGTGCTTGTCGGTAGTACCACTCTCTGCCTTCCATTGTAGCATTTCCAGTATGGTACCGAGCTTTTTCTGGCCATCTGTACAAGTTGGGTACAACAATTTGGTGTGATCGGCTAACATGCGCTCCAACTTCAACCTCTCGTTTTCACTTCCACAGTCCATTTGTGCATCATGAATGGCCTGACGAAGATCATCGTCAGGCTCATCTTTTTTTTCATCCTCTTCAACTTCGTCTTCCCCCATTGAAGTACCACCGTGTTCATCGAACATAGGATAGTTGTCATTATCCTCTTCTTCTTCATTCTCTTCCATTATAACCCCTGTTTCTCCGTGCTTGGTCCAACAATAATAACCACGCATGAAACCATTTTGCAACAGGTGTTGGTGAAGCTTGGCTGAGGAAGGGTAATCCTTCTTATTCTTACAGAGACTGCATGGACAACACATAAAACCATTTTTTCGCTTGCTTATCTCGGCCACAGTGAGAAATTCATGCATGCCCTTAAGGAAATCGTCAGAAACTCGGGAACCGTACATCCATTGACGTCTCATCTGCATTAGTAATGAATAGATAAGTGACCATAATAATTCTTACAAGTTCTTCAAGCAAAGTAGAGTGGCGACAAATGTAATACATTGTAGCATTAAATATTCATTAATTTAAACTAACATAGAACTATCTAAAGAATTTAAATCCAACAACAAATGCGAACATAATCGCAACTAAGGTCATTATTGAACCAACAGCATAATGATACCAAGCCTCTTGACTAATGGCATAACTTCTAATTTTTTTAAGCTTCAAGCGCATCGCATCCAACTTGATCTCGTAAGCATCAACGACGTCGGCAAGCTTCGAGCGCATCCCATCCAACTTGATCTCGTAAGTATCGACGACGTCGGCAAGCTTGAACTGGTGTTCATCGATGATGTTGGCAAGCTTGACCTCCAATTTCCTCTTCTCTTCTTGGCGGAGATCTTCACTTATTTTTAATTTAGCTTTCAAATCATCGTTTTCTTTCACAAAAAATTCAACAATAGGGTCCATTGGAATTTCCGGTTCAACTACCTCCTAGACAAATATATATTTATGTCAAAGTTGGTCGGCATGATTGTCATAAACACGAAACGAAACAAATATATAGTTATTAACAGTCATACCACATCCGAATAATAGAACGGACGAGAGCCGGTGGGGGTATTTGTGAAAACCATGGCACTATATATATATAAAAAACAATTATACAACTTATACAAAAAAACAAATAATTATGGAACAAAATCATACAACAAAGATTTTTTTTAAATAAAAAAGAAGGCTCACCTAGGTGGTGTCGGTGACAAGACGGCGCGGTCTATCGACGACGGTGAGGACGTGAATGTTGTGACACTGAAATACAAAAACATAATTTAGTTTAAGCTCAAACTGAATAAACAAAATTGAGCTAAATAAGCAAAATGAGCTAACTTAGCATTTCATCAAACACCTACCTAGCACTAGAAATATAAAATGAGCTAAATAAGCTAAACAACTAACGAAACGGCGCCGGAAGAGAGAGTTTGCAGTTGCTAACCCTTGGATAGATGCACCGCCGTCAATCTTAACAAATGGGGCAAAAAATCGTGGAAGAAATCGAGCTCGGTGGAGAGAAAATGGAGATGAAACTCGAGCTCAAAATGGCCATGGCTGGCTCGGGGTGGAAGATATAGTTGAAGGACCTGCAGTCCCGGTTCCAGCCACGAACCGCGACTAAAGGGTCACCTTTAGTCGCGGTTCCAGCCACGAACCGCGACTAAAGGTCCTCGCGCGGGCCCCGCGCGGCCCCGGCCGCTAAAGCCGCAGGCGGAGGACCTTTAGTCGCGGTTCGTGGCTGGAACCGCGACTAAAGGTCCCGCACCAACCGGGCACCTGTCCTAACCGTTGGAGATTTCGGAGCCGGAGCCCTCTAGTCGCGGTTCGGAAATGAACCGTGACTAAAGGTCCGGCTCTATTGCCTCTTTTCTACTAGTGCCGTAGAACAATTTCGGCACGCACGCAGCCATTAAACTAATCAAGCAACATCGGCAAGGACACCACCACTGATATTTCAGGGACAAATAACCGAACCATTTTGTCGATTTCGTTGGGAGCCGAGAGAAGGAATCACCATTGCCGAAGACGTAGTAGCCGGGATAGATAATGCGAGGACAAACCTCCTCGCGGCAACCATGAGAAACAATCCAAGATTGATCTGGCGAAGCAAAATCTGAAGAACCAAACATAGACAAACTTAATCTTCCACAGCCACCATTGACGTCCGGAAGGAGATCTCGCCGGCGAACGAAGCGCGGAAGATCACTTATTGCAGACGATGTCATCTCCATTGACGAAGAAGATAACAACCAAAACTAAGCTCCAACATTAAGGACCTTTGTGTAGCGCCTTGCCCAGGTCTGAGGTCCCCACCCCTCCTAGTGCCCGGGGCATCTAGAGGAGGTGAGGACCCGTCAATTCTTAGATGAAGGCGACGATGAAGGTGCAGATGGCTGTATTAGTAGTACTGGTACGTACTTGACTGAAACGTTTCACCCAACCAAACGTTTAGTCGGAGGTTGCAATCCAATTATCCAAACATGTTTTTTGAGCCCAACAAAAAAATTGAGGCGTTTTGGGGTCCAAGGTCAAACTCTATCCGCTGTGCAGTCCATGTTTGGACGGAGCAAAGTTGGTCCAACCCAAGTTGGAGTGGTGGGTCGAGCTAATGAGTACCCAAGCCATGATTTGAGAGTCATGCCCATCAGCTCCGAGTCGCCTCGGCACGTTAACAGCATCAAGAGCTTCGTTGGTCTTCTACATGCACTCAATTTGTTCTTTTTTTCCACTAAGATTCAACGATGGATTTAAAGCAACCCCTGACATGCTATCAAATATTTCAAAGTCATTACTTCAAGGTACTAATTACCTGCATGTGGAACTCACCTCATGACAACAATGGTAGTATAGCTACAGCTAACAGCTATTTATTTATACATATATCATAAGGTTTTAAATGTGCTCACTGTTGCCCTGATATGTGGTAATGGAGTCTAGCTTATTGCTCTTCTGTTGTAGGAACACCATTGTTTGCATTTGCATGGGAGACTTCCCCGGCCGTCATGTCGCCACCAGCCGCTTCCTCCCTAGCGTGTGGCCGTCCGTTGATCTCGAGTGAAGGCGGATGACTTAACTACCAAACCACGCTAGTGTGAGCTGTTTAGGGTCTGTTTGTTTGGACGCTTCTGCTGGCTTTTGCTTCTTAGAAGTCAGAAACCTAAACAAACAATGTTGCTGAAAAGTGACTTCTAGAGAAGCTAAAAGCCTGGTTCTGATTGAAATGAACTAAAAGGTGTGAAGGCAGAAGACTAAGCTACCAAACCACGCTACTGTGAGCTGCTTATTTCTACCGGACTTCAACTACCTTTGTGCTCATACATGGTACACTAGCTAGATAGCGACGCCCGAGTGTTATTAGTCCTTTTGCAATCATGTTCCAACTGTACAGCTAGTTATTTTCCATCTAAATGCCACATCATGTCCAAAGCAATCCTTTTTTTCCAGCTGAGGTTAGGATCCTACCCTCCATTGAGGTACCAAGATGTATTTAGTGTAGCAACCTTTTGACCTGAACTCCCTCAATCGATCCACTGTTAAGTGTTAAGGCACTCCACTCGGTTAAAGGCGTGCACCTTGTTTATCCCTGATTTTTCCGTAGAGCTATATCACTGGTCGATTAATAACATCGAAATCCACCTAGGTGTCACCAAACATCAAGAATAAAGAGTCAAGACGAATCCTTTCTTTAATAATGGAAAATAGTTTCCAGCCTTTGCATTTTACAATGCATGTAGCCTGGTTCTTATTACAAAAATCAGCACCATGCTGTGATTTTATAGGTGAAAAGCCAATTACAATCTCAATCATTGCAAAGCCTAATATTATTCTTCCACCCGTATTTGGTGAATAGCTCCATGCGATGACATCCAATGAAAAGCGTACCGCACGGGCTTCTACAGCGTCCAAAAGTGCCACCAGTCGATGCCTCTCAAAACAGCATGCATAAAATAATTATGTGTTGTTTTTTTTTAAAAAACCATATGCTTCCCACGACGCCAAATAGCCCAACAAAGTATCGCTGACTTAAGGCGAATCTATACAAAGCGAAAAAAATTGTAAGAAAAATAAAATATGATCATACATACTAGTTGCCAAATATCCAATGGTTGAAAAACAAAAATGACATCTGTATGGACCAGAAATTTCTAGAGCGAGGACGCTGATGCAGTCATCTCCCCAGTGGACACCCTCCCATGTGTTTCTCAGTGGCTACACCTAGATGTCTATCCTATGTCTTTCTAGCACAACTTATTTATTAGGGGAGCGACTAGGGCTCAATCGAGTGAGATCAGTGCGCCATGTGTGTTAAGCCGCCAAAGGCTTTCACACAATGAGTGGGGTTGTTCAGGTTGCCTCTGTGACAGCTGATGCTAAAAGTTGCTGCATACAAAGTAGAAATCAGGTACAATGTAGTTGTCAGTGGTCACTGGCTATCGTCGAAGTGGGTTCTCCATTCTCCAAAAAAGACAAGGAATGTGGTAGAAATAGATTCTCAGTGTGAAAGCAATGTTTTTTCCAACGTCTATGTAGTGCAAGTTCTTTGTCCTTGTGGGCCTTGGCTTTGACCTTTTAGCAGTGTCCTAGGATGCCAACTAAAGTAGAATCACCGATAAAAGCAGACTGCAGGAGGTGTCGGAAGCAGGTGGAAGAGCAAGAGAAGATGCAGGAGGGTGTAGAAGTCTGTGTGCTAGACAGATTGTGGTTGTTGTTTTCTTAGGGCCTAGATGTGTATGGAGTGGATTTCGATGGCCTTGGACATGGTTGATTGCTTTTTTTCTTGTACAAATGTTAACTTTTGTGTTCGTTTGACTTTACTCAGAAATCGGTGCCTAATAAATTGCTATGATTTAACCAAAAAAAAGGGAAAGCGGACTGCACAATCAACACTAATTAATTGTTAATTTCTTTGCGAGGAGACTTAATTGTTAATTAGTTGTACTACAAGTAATAGGAATTCAAGCTCTGAACAATAAAAAATTGATAACAAATAAGAAGGTTTAGACATGAAAACCTTGTGATTTTCGGACTTGAATTCTTTAACGTCGTCGGTATAAAAAATCATAGTACTTTGACGAGAAACTTGCCAGGGTGGCTAGATGGTTAGCAAAGTAAATTGATGACATGCTCTTTTCTAAACTATAAAAAAGAGAATGATAAAAAACTTGTAGGACTTTCAAGTTGGGAGGGGCTGATCCGATCTGTTTGCTGGCCACCGTTGTACCATCGACGTCGCCATCGTCCCTGTCGCGCCGTCACCGTCCGCTGTATCCGGAGTGCCCACCACAACGCGCAGGCCGGCTCACTGTCGCCGTCTCTTGTGTGCAATATACATGTTCTGTTAATTGTATTTATACGTTTAGCTACGTAGGTATATCCGTTGATCATCTTGGTGTTTCTTGATTGTTCCCAGAAACTACCTTCTGCAGTCATGTTCCTTTTTCCCCCTTTAAACCCATGTTTTTCAATCGTGTTACAATAAGTACTGTAGTTTTTCTTTCGACGTGAAGGTCAACTAAATTTCTACTTTCGAACTAAATGTCATATCTTGTCCAAAGGATAACTAAACATAGTGTTCAACTACAAATAGATACATAAGGTTGTCTGGACACCATGCATTTATGAGTTCAAAACAATTTGTCACAATATTTCACTATTAAATCTCCATCTTAATTCCTAACAGTTATTTTGTGAGCCAAAGGTCATTGTTCCCTTATATATATATATTTTTGCTTATGAATGTATTTCTAGTACAATTTGGTAATTTCTATACGGTGAAACAAATCAGCCCCAATTTTTTTTTAAAGAAAAATAATTTCTAACAAGATTATAGCATGTAAAATAAATGTATAGAAAGTATACTACATCGTTGGCCATATAGTATTATAACTGTTGGAAAATATTGGATATTTTGTAGTGTTGCTGATGCAGGGGAACTGCTGTCGAACCGACTGGTTTGCTGTTTGTGGCGGGGCAGTATCGACTAATGGTTGCATGGTTAATTGAATGCGAAAGAGAAATGTTTCTACCGCATGTTTAAAAGAGCAGACTACCTAGAATATTTTTAAATAAATCATGGGGCATTGATGACTATTTTTATGTTCTCTTTAATTCTTCTGCATAGGGCCAAAAGGACATATTGTTAGCCGAAGGAATATTTGTGATTTGATAAAAATTGTCAAGTACATGCATGAAATGAACACGTCGCATGCACGCGTACCTTCTTATGGGTACGTGCCTCTGTTCTTTTTTTTTCTAAATGAAAAATAGGCAGGAAAGCTAGGTAGTTATATTTAAAAAGCAGAAATAAAACCAAGATATATAGGTGAAACACAAAGGGATAACGAGGCCGCACCTCAGTTCTTGAGCTCCCGGTACACGTACGGTTCCAGGCAGTATATCCAGTCGAGAAGGCACAAAAAGTGACATCTTGGCCGGAAATTTCTGAGTGAGGATGCTAGCGCCGTCACATGTTTCTTGGTAGCTACAATGCTAGCTAGGGATGTATCCTACTCCCTCCGGTCATAAATACTTATCTCTTTCAATTTTTTCGGTCTTCGATGTGCAACATTGATCATTATTTTCTATTACAATGTAGTTATAATGTCACATAAAATATAATATTGTGAAACTATCTTTCAAGATAAATCTACTCACTACTGGAAAACGCTTGTTTGCCGGGTATCCAAAATACTCGGCTAAAGCATAAAACTACTCGGCAAAGAATACTCGGCAACGGCTTTGCCGAGTGTGAAACCGGCTCGGCGTAGGCCCCGTCGGCAAATACCCTTTGCTGAGTGTTTCTGTCGGTTACTCAGCAAACAGTTTGCCGAGTGTTTCTGTCGGCTACTCGGTAAACAGTTTGCCGAGTGCCAGATCAACCTTGTCGGCAAAAAAAAAACAACTTAACGATCGACCAGCCAACGGAAACGCAGGGCGGCCACGTGGAACCTAGCTTTGCCGAGTGTCTATGGGATACTCGGCAAACTGCCTGTCACCTGATGCTGCCATGTGTCCCCTAGCTTTGCCGAGCGTTGCCAAGTGTCAGGTTCTGTTCTCGGCAAAGTCGGCTTTGCCGAGTGCCACTCGTCGGCGACCACCGCTTCCCAGATCACGCCACGTGTCCGTGTGTGCCGAGTGTCGCGGCAAATACTCGGCAAACGCGTCGCCGAGACGTGCCATTTGGTCTAGCCACTCCCAGACGCTACAGAAAATTTCCACGTGTCCACTTTGCCGAGTGTTACACTCGGCATATAGAGTTTGCCGAGTGTAATACTTGGCAAAGGCCCTGCTTTTCCCTGATTTTTGTTGCTTTTTCAAAGATCCACGCAATTAAACATAGTATATTCACAGATATATTTATATGTTCACAAATATTCACTTCAGCACTAGCAGCACATAGATATAGATTCACAAGTACATAACCTCGAAGCTAGGATGTCGAACATGAGTACACAAGTTTACATAGTTCACAAAAAACACGAATTCACGTCACAAGTCCATCAACGCATGTAGTCCATGACAACGAAGGCGTCCGCGATGCAATCCTACAAGTTCCAAACCACAATGATGATTTTTCCATAACAAAAACAATCTTCTTTTCACAAGTTAAAATTTTTACAAGTCTAGTCACATGATTTCTGCCATCTACTCACATGATTTTCACATGTTCAAATTTTTACAAGTTGAAAGACTAAACATACTAGGACTTAGTTTTGTGTATACTAATTCAACTTGCTATATGTGGAGCAATATGGATAAAGGAGCTTTCGCTCCCTATCACGCACCCGGAGGAGCTCGTCCTCGATCGGCACCTGGCAGCCGTTCTCGTCGAACTGCACCAGGCTGATGATCTGCGTGTTCAACCGGGGGTATGAGGTACACCCCGGTGATAGCCCGGTGCTCGCCCGACTTGCAGACGAACAACATCGTCCCTTGCCCGTAGATATCGACTCGCGAGCCATCGCGGAACTTGACGGTTCCGACGATGATTGTGTCGAGCTCCGCGAACGCGGCGTGATCACCAGTCATGTGATTGGTGGCGCCCGAGTCGAGCTACCAGACAGCCTCTTGGCGTCCCCCTCCTACGCCAGGTTGACCTGCGCCTTCTCCTCCATCAGGAAGAGGGCCGACTCCTCTCGAGTCACCGTCATCGACTCCTCTCGAGTTGGCATGTCCCACTCCGCAACCCACAGGATCCGCGAGGGTTTCTTCGGAGGAGTCGACTCGCCCACCGACTCAACCACCGGTCGAGTCACTGACTCTGCCACCGTCAAGACGACTGTGCCCCCTCCGATGTGCCTGACTCCGCCTGGCGAGTCGGCACTGGGAGTTGCGGGGCAGACGCCATGGTGCACGCCTACATCATGAGCAGCGCGTCGTCGTTGTCGCCCCCTCCGCGCACGAGGTGAGCTTCCTCGTGCTTCTTCTTACGGTAGTCCCGCGCCCAATGGATGGCGACTCCGCAGTGGCAACACTTGTCTCCCGACGAGTCACGGTTCCCGGCGCGTTGCGCACCCGGGTTGCCCCTGCTGCGTTCGCGTGGCTTGCCGTCGCCGCGTCCGGCTTGTCTGGGCGATGCAGCTCCATCTCGCAGCTTCATCCGTGCGAACCACTCCTCCTCAGAGAGAAGCATCTTGGCGGCTTGCTTGACCGCCAGCTCCTCCAGCTCGTAACACTCCTCAGTCGCCTTGAGCTGGCCAATGAGCTCCTCGATGGAGAGCTTGTCGAGGTCGAGCAGGGTCTCGATTGAGCACGCCATCTGCGAGAACTTCTTGGGGACGACAGTGAGGAACTTACGAATGACATCCGGCGCGCTGATCTTCACGCTGAGCACACCGAGTTGCGACACGGCGGACGACAGGCGCATGCCGAAGTCGTTGATGTCCTTACCGTCGGTGAACTTGATGGCCTCGAGCTGCTTCTTCAGCGACATTACCTTCGCTTCCTGGACACGAGCCACGCCGACTCGCACCATCTTCAACGTCTCCCACACGTCCTTCGCCGACTCCTTGGTCGCGAGGGTGGAGAGCATCTCCGGTGGGACAGAACGCAGCAGGTACTCCATCGCCACGCGATCCGTCTCGCACTCCGTCGCGCCGTCCTTGTCAGCGACCCAGACCTGGCGCGCCTCCAACATGACCTACATGAGGAGAGCCCAGTCCGCGTAGTTCATGCGCGATAGCATTGGCCACGAACCACCGGACTCCCGGATAACCAGCTGGACTACCAGCGAGCTCCCGGCATCCTTCGTCTCCGCGGGGAGGAGGGCCTTCTGCTCGGCCATCTCCGGCGATCTCTGAAAATCTCAAGCTCTGATACCAATTGTTGTCCCGTGCCAGGTCGTGATAGCTGCGGAGTAGAAGAAAGGGAGTGTGTGCCAAATGAATGGTTTGGCTCAATTTTATCTCTTCTCTATTGACCTTTATATAGGGGGTGAGCACCGGCTCACAAAGTCAACTAAAATGTCACATCCGACTTGATGTGACGGGTCCTATGATGTCATAACTCGTCGCCACTATTGACGATGTCACTGACTCGAAACCACTGTGGTTGACACGAGTTCACTGTCGGACTTGGAACCACTGCCAGGGGCGGATCCGGGGGGGCTAGCAGGGGCTAGCCCCCCCCCCCCAATCGTTGGCCCCCGTCAACAATTCCGTGTATACATGCTAGTACTATCATACGTATACAAGCTATTTTTTAGCAGTACACACACTGCACACACCTGCTGATGGCCGTGGTACAGAGAGTGCTAGATTAATGCTTAAGGGCCAGACTAAGTTTTTCGTTCTGGGTGTACAGAAGCCCAAACGAAAGCCCATAGGCCGTTGTGGTGAACCGTGTACTTCGTCCGTTCACCTAGGGTCTACACGAGTAGCTCGATCAGATTCATCCATTGATTTCACGGCTGCAGCCGCTATGCCCATCACCAGACGCCACGCGAGGACATCGCCGCGGTGGCGCCGCGCTAACCAAGTCCGCCGTTTGCCGCAACGCCGATGATTGGCGCTCTGTGGCATCGAGTATTCCAGCAATCGCTGTATTTCTCCACAAGATATCAAATCTGAAGGTACCACGTAGTTTGCATTTGTGTCGATAGATTGCAACTTGTAGTCTAATAAATTGGTTCACTTGTATAAAAGACATTCAATAATCTAATATAATTATATTTAGATGCATATTTGTTTTACCAAGAATAGATGACTTTCTTTGATAAAACTACATGATAGTTATACTGGAATAAAAGCAATAGCTCTGATAAGATTGTGAAATTGTTTTGTTTGTTTTGTAGTCGTACGTCCAAATTTAATCCAGTAGAAATGAGGTTCTTTTCAATTTTACATGTATTTCTATCAATACACCAAGTCTTGATCTAGTGTGATTTGTTGCTGTAAAAAAATATTGTGATGTTTTATCTTTTCTATGATTGCCTTTTTCGCCCCCCTATATCGAAATCCTGGCTCCGCCCCTGACCACTGCAGATGACAACTAGCTCATCCTATCTACCTACTATGTACAGACTAGACGGGTCCTGACGCACCGATGCATGTAAAATGCATACATGAACTTTGCATTATTTTACTTATATTTCAATCATATTTGCATCATATAAGGGTTATATCATTGTTTTACAATGATTTTGGGAATATTTCACAAGTTCCCCTATTTTTCTGGAATTAACCCTGCGCAGGCAGAAAACCCTATTTTCTATGTTTTGATGTTTCAGGGACCCAAACGACGTCCAAATGACCTGAAAATTTATGAGCATCAATATTTGGAAGGAAGAAGACTTTGGAGAGAAGGAAGCAAACAAGCGGAGGCCCGAGGCCCAAAAGGGGGTGGCCCACGCGGCCAGGTACAGTGGCCGCGTGGGGCCCATCATATGGAGCCTCGGAGCTCCGATGTCGTCGATCTTTTCTCCACCGACTTCGTCTTGACCTAAAACCGACTATAAAAATAGTCCCCGAGGCTCTTCGGAAAGGAGCGCCGCAGAAACACAGAAACCACGAAACAGAGACCTGGAGTTGCAGATTGGAGGGGGAAAACTCCGGCGGGGCGCTGCCGGAGAGGTCTCCACTTTCTCCAACGACTTCTCCACCGTCTCCATGATGAAGAGGGAGTAGTCCACCCTGGACTATGGGTTTGTGGAAGTAACTTATGTATCTCTCTCTCTTGAGCTTCACTAATTAGCACGTATGAGCTGCCGAACATGATTACGGTCATCTATTTAATACCTTTGTGGTGGATCTTTATGAGTTAATATATGTTGAGATTGCAATTGTTTTGTTTCAGTTATGAAAGTAGATGCATATTATGTACCCCGTTCTTATTTACTTGTTTTGATCAAGCATGTTTATGAGAGCGTGTGAGGGGGAACGTGTGCATTAGATGGAGTAACGGGGGCCGGCTAGTGCGGTGAACGTGAGAGAAAGTTCCGCGATCCACTTGGGTGTTTTACCTTACTTTGTTACCTCAGTAGGGATAAACAAAAATACCTTGTTACCGGAGATGTGGGTGTGACCATTGCCACTTCTCCATGACTAGATCTAGCAAGTTCTTATTTTAACTTCATGTCAGAAACTTAATGAATGCTATGCTCTGATTTATCTTAATACTAAGGTGTTATGATTTAGTTCGCATCTTAGTGGAGTATAAGAGAGATTAATAACCAAAAGATCTCTATGTTAGGACGTGATGCCCATATGATTAATAACTTGTTATGAAACCTTTGTTGCAATCTCATATGTTAACTCTAGTGTTCCATTGTCCACCACTTTATTAAAGAGAGAGTGCATTTGTGAAACCATGAACCCCGGCCCATTTTTAATCATAAGAAACACCTTTCCAACCACTTTTAAGCATTTTCCATTTTCAGCCATTTTTAAATCCGAAAATACAAAAATACTTTTGCATCTTGCATTCATCATATAAAACTCAAAAATATCATCCATCATTGTTTCCATCATCCTTACATATTTATTTACCATCATTGCATATTTATTTATTGTTTTGTATTCATAACATTCTCACACCTTGTGCTTGACAACCACTTGGTGAGGTTGAGGGCACAAAACAATTTATTTTTGTTTGCAGGTTTCCAAGGGAAGGATAAGGAGGTAAAGCTTTCACTACTATTCCCCGAGAGTTCGATAACCGTCTTGCCCGTACTACACACTCTGCTATTGGGGTCTCAACCTAACCCATTTAAGGGCCATCAAGACGAAGTTTTCTGGCGCCGTTGCCGGGGAATCATTGCTGCAAAGTTTTATCCAAGGGTATCTCACAACAAGTCAACTTCATCACCAACTTGTGCAAACACCTAAGCTTGGGGAGGTTGCACCTACGTGAGCACCATCTTATCCATCTTTACCTGCAAATCATTTTATTTTGTTTTGTTATTGTCTTGCATTTTGTGTTGCATTTGCATTTCGGTTTGCATATTTTATTTTCAGTTTTGCATAAAAAAAAAAAACACATAAAAACTTGCATAATGGAAAAAGAACCTTCTGGCCATTTAGTGTTAAGAATTTCCTCAAGATATGAATATCCCTGTTGAGAAATGTGTGGTAGATCCTAATATCATGAAAGCAATTTATGAATCCGTTTTTATGGGAAACCAAAAGAAGATCCTATCCTCATCTTAAGAAGTTTAATGAAAGGTGCAAAATGTTAAATTTGAACCATGCTAATTTAAAATTAAGCTTTTTCCTTACTCCCTAGGTGGAAAAGCCTTAGATTGGATATTGAGATGGCCACCTGGAAATTTTAGCACTTGGTTTAATTTAAAAGCTGCATTCATTGAAAGATTTTGTTCCCTGAAAAAATTTGCAATCTTAGACAATAATTATCACCTTTAAACAAGAAGAGGATGAACCTTTGGTAAAAACATGGGAAAGGTTTAGAGGTATAGCTTTTGGAATGGAACATGGTCTTAGAGATTGGATGCTCATGCATATATTTTATAGAGGATTGTCTGAAACCTCTAGAGCCTTTTTGGATAATGAATGTGATGATTCTTTTATGAATTGCTGCCATGATACCCACTATCTACTTGATGGCCGCTTTTGGAAGTAAGAATTAAAGAAAGTTAGAAAAGGCCCAAGTACCTGAAGATGTCTTTGATGACCGTTATGAAATATTTAACCTATATAATAGGGAAAAGAAAGTTGAGAAGTTAAAATGCTTAGTGAAGTCAAGGAACCATTGCTTGACTTAGAGAATTGTAGCTTGCATGAATTAATATCTATCTTACAAAAATTTGCAAGTGATCCTTCCATAACTTAACCAAGCAGGTTTTGGTTCTTATATTGCTAATCATGTTTAAAAGAAAAGATTGCTAGGTACAACCAAGAGCTATGATACCACCTAAGCTTGGGGATGTATGGATTCCCAAAGTACTAGTAACCATTGGAAAAGAGACACACCATGCTATATTAGATCTAGGATCTAGTGTCTCTGTTTTATCTAAAGAACTATATGAAGTACTTGAATTAAAAATCTTGAAAAATGCTCTATTGAACTTGCACTTGCTGATGATTCCATTAAACATGCTTTAGGAAAGTAAGTGATGTTATGGTAGAGTTACATATGACATTTGTGCCTGTTGATTTTCTAATCATGGATATGGGGAATAAAACCTCTAGTCCAATTATTCTTGGAAGACCTTTTCTTCGTACACAGGTGCTATCATTGATTCAAAAGAAGGGAATGTGAAGTTTCAGTTTCCACACAAGAAATGCATGGAACACTTCCCAAGGAAGAGGGACACACCAAAGTTCAAGCTCCCTCATGAGCTTCGTCCACAATAAATATCAAGTAAGAAGCCTAGCTATATGGCTATAAAGAAAGCGCTTTACGGGAGGCAACCCGGTTGTTTTTATTTTGATTTTCTTTGTGTCCTCTTGCTGTAACAAGAGACTTAGTTTTAGTTTAGTTTCTGGAATTTTTAATAAAGTGCCAAGTTTTACCATTTTGGTTTGAAAAAGTTGCTTATAGCATTCGGAGATTTATTCCAGCACGAATCTGTGCACGGTATGATTTTTAATTCTATTCTGTAACTCCGAATGAGCTGATATTTAACTGTAGTGCAACTTTTCATCCTCTGTATGCATGAATTTTTCGGAATTTTTGACAAAGTTAAGTAGGGTAGAAAAATACGTTTTGCTGCTGCTGTTTTTCTGGACAGATTCTGTCCCATTTTGTTTGATGCATGCTTTGAACTTTTAACTTGAATCTTTTTGATCCAATTGAGTTTATGAGTAGGCATACAACATTATACACTTTCTGGACATTCATATGAATTTTTGTTAAGGATTATATGCAGCAAGAAATCTATTTGTTTATCACTACTAATGTCACCCCACAGAAAAGAAATGGGAGAAACGGTGTTTTGAAGTTTTTTCACAGGGATTAGAGGAGATGCACCAAGAGCTATCCAAGGATGGTGAAGACCATAAGCTTGGGGATGTGAAGACAACCCCACTGGACCTACACACTCTCGGTTTGCACACGTCTAACTTCTGTTTTTCGATCAAACACTTTATCGCATAAACTTGGAGCGTCTTTTTGTTTGTTTTGGTTTGATTTTTATTTTGAGACCACCACATATCATTTATATATGAGAGAGCTACTGGAAATTTGGGTTGAATTATGTTGGATGCTATTAAAGATTGGGAAAAGGGATGTTTGAGTTGATTTTAAAAGATACATATAGTTGCATGATTCATGAGCTTGTTAATGAGTAATAATTTGCAAGTGTTTTATCAAGAGCTATCTTTTATTCATGTTTTGATGCTGAATGTTACTTTACTTTGTTTAACATGGATTAGTTAGTTCTATGGACACTCATGCATGCATTTAGATGGTCAACTTTCTCCCTCTTGCTAGCCCAAAAATTCCAACAAGTAAAAACTTGTTTCCAACACCTTCAACCAAAGTTTTTCCAGTGAGTCCACCATATCTACCTATTAGCTTTATGCTATTCCGAGTATGTTTATCATGTTATTTGTATTATCTATACCTCTGAATAAAATGCTTATGTTGTTGATTGTTATGGGAAAAGTTGGTTATAGAGCTCTCACGAACTTGATGCACACTTTACTTTTAAACATGACCCATTGTGATTAAAATTATGATGTTTGTGAGCTTGACAAATGTCTTTGGTTGAGAGTTAGCCATATGTGCTGTCACATGGCAAGCTTTCAACATTGCACTTCATTTCATTTAGTTGATATCATGTACTTTTGTTTATGGATGCTTACCATGGGTGAAATAAATGTGGAAATGAAGTGGTTTAAATGAGTTTGTATAAATGGTTAGAGAGACGCCTGGGCCGCTAATCTAAGCCATGCATCATTCATGGTGGAAATTTACTTACATGCTATGGTGAACCTTCTGTGATACACCTTACAATAAAAAGCTATCCAATGGTAAATAAAAAGGGTGTTGAGATTGTTCATTTGTTTGTTTGTCTTGTCATTTTGATATGGGCTTGTTCCATATCCTGGGACAAGAGGTACCCCAGTTGACGCTCTTATGATACTATTTTACTTACAATGATATTTAACTTGAACTTGCTTTGTTTCCAAGTTGAGTAACACATGGAGTAGGTACTTGTATTCAAGGGGCATGAGACTTTCAACCTGTACTTTGTCAAGCACACTACTCATATTTGCTTTCACTTTAAACTTAATCATTCAAGATGCTATGATAGGGGAATGAGAGCTTGACACCAAGGATTACCACATTACAATCATTAACTTAAGTAGAGAAGTTCAGAAGTTAGATGAAACTTATTCATGCTTTACCTCTACTCATATATATCTTTCCAAAGTGTCCACCTTTTATATTCAGATTTTCTACACTCTATGACCATTGTAGGATGTTCTTACTTATCATTATGCATACATGTGGTCCATAGTACTTTTTCTTTATGTTACACTTTGTGAATTATCATTGAACATCCTTGCATTGAATACTTGATATCACTTCATAAACTATCTTGCATATTGCTACTCTTTTAAGAATGAACCATTTGACTCTATGTAGCAATAGTAATCATCTTTGATATCCATTGATAGTATTAAATTGCAAAGTCCATGTTAGTTTTATCACCTTCATACTCGAGGACGAGTATGGTTAAGCTTGGGGATGTTGATGCATGTAAAATGCATACATGAACTTTGCATTATTTTACTTATATTCCATCATATTTGCATCATATAAGGGTTATATCATGTTTTATAATGATTTTGGGAATATTTCATGTTTCCTATTTTTATGGAATTAACCCTGCGCAGGCAGAAAACCCTATTTCTATTTTTATGTTTCAGGGACCCAAACGACGTCCAAATGACCTGAAATTTACGAGCATCATTTTGGAAGGAAGAAGACTTGGAGCGAAGGAAGCAAACAAGCGGAGGCCCGAGGCCAAAAGGGGGGCCCACGCGGCCAGTACTGGCCGCGTGGGACCCACCATCTGGGCCTCGAGCTCCGTTGCCGTCGATCTTTCTCCACCGACTCGTCTTGACCTAAAACCGACTATAAAAATAGTCCCCGAGCTCTTCGGAAGGAGCGCCGCAGAAACACAGAAACACGAAACAGAGACCTGGAGTTGCAGATTGGAGGGGGAAAACTCCGGCGGGGCGCTGCCGGGTGGTCTCCATCTTCTCCAACGACTTCTCCACCGTCTCCATGATGAAGAGGGAGTAGTCCACCCTGGACTATGGGTTTGTGGAAGTAACTTATGTATCTCTCTCTCTCTTGAGCTTCACTAATTAGTACCGTATGAGCTGCTGAACATGATTACGGTCATCTATGTAATACCTTTGTGGTGGATCTTTATGAGTTAATATATGTTTGAGATTGCAATGTTTTGTTTCAGTTATGAAAGTAGATGCATATTATGTACCCCGTTCTTGTTTACTTGTTTGATCAAGCATGTTTATGAGAGCGTGTGAGGGGGAACGTGTGCATTAGTTGGAGTAACGGGGGTGGCTAGTGCGGTGAACGTGAGAGAAAGTTCCGCGATCCACTTGGGTGTTTTACCTTACTTTGTTGCCTCACTAGGGATAAAAAAAATACCTTGCTACCGGAGATGTGGGTGTGACCATTGCCACTCTCCATGACTAGATCTAGCATGTTCTTATTTTAACTTCATGTCATGAACTTATGCTATGCTCTGATTTATCTTAATACTAAGGTGTTATGATTTAGTTCGCATCTTAGTGGAGTATAAGAGAGATTAATAACCAAAAGATCTCTATGTTAGGACGTGATGCCCATATGATTATAACTTGTCATGAAACTTTGTTGCAATCTCATATGTTAACTTAGTGTTCCATTGTCTACCACTTTATTAAAGAGAGAGTGCATTTGTGAAACCATGAACCCCGGTCCATTTTTAATCATAAGAAACACCTTTCCAACACTTTTAACATTTTCCATTTTCAGCCATTTAAATCCGAAAATACAAAAATATTTTGCATCTTGCATTCATCATATAAAACCCAAAAATATCATCATCATTGTGTCCCATCCTTGCATATTTATTTACCATCATTGCATATTTATTTATTATTTTGTATTCATAACATTCTCACACCTTGTGCTTGACAACCACTTGGTGAGGTTGAGGGCACAAAATAATTTATTTTTGTTTGTAGGTTTCCAAGGGAATAAGGAGGTAAAACTTTCACTACTGATTCCCCGAGAGTTCGATATAAACCCTCGAGTCACCCCTCGTGGGGAAAACCGTCTTGCCCGTACCACACTCTGCTATTGGGGTCTCAAACTAACCCATTTAAGGGCCATGACACACCGTCCTGGAAGAGCCGACTCGACGTCTCCCGGATACACCGCCGACTCGCAGCACGAGCCAGCTAACTCTGCCACGACCCGGAACAGACTCCGGAGTCGGGTGAACTCTTACTCGATTCGGGACACTCCCCGAGTCGGCACACTAGTCGACTCTACGAGTCGGCCTGGAACACAAGTCTATTCCAACAAAAATAATTATTTCCGCGGGTGATACCTTATGTGAACCGTCCATGAAAATGGAGTTATTTCCACAGGCGGTTCCTTATGTGAACCACGAGTGAAAATCAACCCCTTTCCACATACGGTTCGCGTAAGCAACGGCATATGAAAATTTGTTTCCATAGGCGGTCCGAAACCGGAGGAGGCCGCCGCAGACTGCTCAGGCGCCTGTAGAAAGACAACCCATGTGTCTCGAAAGATAGTTTTTGTAGTAGTGACCATTTGTGAGAGTTTACGAAAGCACCAGATACATAGAGGTTAATTTACAGCACGCCAACTTACAGCAGCAGCCACACATTTAATTGGCTATTTGTATCTTCCGATGCAAAGGCGGGACATTGCTTTATTCAGTTATCTAAAAAACGTCCTCATGGACGTACTCCGTTTATTTACTTACTGTGTACGTAGTCATACTACGACACCATATGTAAACGTCTTGTGCCCAACATAAGCATGCATGCAGTAGTGATGGGGAACATCGATCGGATGGCCGGCCTCTTGCTAGAACGTACACTGCTGGTACGTCAACGCTTCATATCTTGCATGGGTACCGGTGCCGAGGTCATCTTTTGCGAGTTCACCGCCCATCCTTGAGAAATTTGGCAAAAAGAAAAGGAAGAACGCATTAGGTACGTACGTTAGCAACTAAAATTGTAACGAAATTACAAACCACGCGATCCAGAGGACGCATGAAATTAATCATATCACCTGCTGCTGGGTCCACGCCTCTGTTCTTGAGCTCCCGGTACATCTGGGAGAGCGCGCAGGGCTCGCAGCAGAGGTGGACGCAGCCATCTGCGCAAGGCTTCTCCGGCAGGCCGTACGCCGCCCGGAGCTTGCTTCTGTAGGAGCAGGAGTAGATCCAGGGGAGCAGGCACGGTAGCCATAACGAAAAGTGCAACAACCCACAGTAGATGGCGCCTGCCGTGCCGCAAGCTGCATCCACCTTCACTTGATCACTTGGCTTCTATTATAAGAGTAGCTACATACAGCTAGCGGCATATATATATATATATATATATATATATATGAACATACCCAAACCTATAAAGTATTATAAATACTTCCGTATGAGAGTATATGAGATGTGGGTGTAGTTACACCCACGAGTAGGAAGCATTATATATATATATGGTAGCAGCAACTTACACGTGTTTCCCCTGTCTAAGGTCTCTGCGACCTGCCCGACGACCACGCACGGGCAGAAGAACGCCGACAAACCTGCACGAATGAATGCCGTAACTCATGTTTGGATCGTCCGATATGCAATTTACTTGTTCCTTCTGGATTAGTTTAATGGCCAAGTGAGAGTCGGGAGGAGACGACTGACTCACAGCTCTTGCAGTCGGTGAAGCAGCCACACAGGCCTGTGGTCCAGCCTCCAGTTCCCGCCGCCGGACTCATCTTCAACTGCAAGTTTCGTATGCTAACTAGCTGCAGGCTAAGTGTTACGCAAGTGCAAGAGCTAAGCATGGCATATTTATAGGGAGTGCGGTGGAGCCAAGATTTAAATAATTAATAGGTATTAGTACAAGTTATTAAAAAATTTATTAATTTTAATGTAATCTATAGCGCCTTAGCTTTTAGCACGAGATTGCTGGACTGCTGGACTTCTCGACAACAAGAAAGCTTCATGACAGTTACTGCCCACTTCATTTGTACTGATTGGAAACTTCAGAAGAAAATCATTAGCTTTTTCAAGGTTAAGGGTCGTAAAGGAGATGATATTGGGAAACACTTGCAGAAAACCTTGATTGATTGGGGGTAGAGAAGGTGATGACAATAACTGTTGATAATGCTTCTAGTAATGATGGCGGTATTGTTTACATGAAGAAGGAACTGAATAAAGCTAATTTTTTTAGATAAAGAGTGTATATTAATATCGCGGAGATACAAATTACACCCAGCCTCTGCAACAACGCAACAACCAAAGCTGTTACGGATGCACACAGCCGAAAGACAATAAGAAGAAGAAATAAAAAGAAAAGTCCCGCTACAGAGTTACAGTCCTTGCAGCAGCCGCACAACCACCACCAAAACAACACCTGACGTCAAATTCTTCAAAAGCACCGCCTACAACAAGAACAGTGCCAGGCACAACCAATTAAGGCCAGACCTTGGGCTTTCACCCTAAAGATAGTCCTCGCTCTCAAAACAATGTCTTCAGCAAGACCACTGTCAGGCACAACCAATTAAGGCCAGACCTTGGATTTTCACCCTGAAAGGTAGGACTTTGAACTTCACTTATGTTGTCGCCCCCACTTACATGCCGCTGCTCCAAGTCACGAGACACCAAGCCAATTCCTCATCGGCAGAAAGATTCGAACCACCATTGCTAGTCCTCAGATCACGACTTACATGACATTCTCCGCCAGCACCATGGAACGAGGACATGTCCCATGATTAACAGCCAGCAGAGCTTCGAAGCGCTCCCTCTGAAACCAAACGGCCAGAGTAAAACATGGGAGCGCACGACCGAATCCCACCCGATCCAGCAATCTCCAGACATGAATCGCCCAGTGGAGTTCGCCGGCGGAGCCTTCCGGAACACGGCACGGTAGCCAGATCGACGGAGACAGCATCCGGCAAGTCTTCATCTTGATGCAAGGAGGAACCCTAGGACCACCACCATTATTCGTGCGAGACCGGCAGACCCCCACGCCGCCGGTCGCCTTCCTGCCGGAGTGGACCGAGAGGAAGGAAGCAGTCCAAGTGCAAGGCTGCAGGTGCCGACGATCCGAGGAGCCGCCGGACCACGCCGCCCCGGCCGTGGCTGAATCCATCTGGTCAAATCGGGCCTCACAGGCGAGATCTCGACCAGACGACCCAGCTTGCCGCCAGGCGCGCCAAAGACGCACTGAGGGCACACCGCCTCCTCCTCAATGCCACGCCGTAGGAGGGCCTCAAGCACCGGCCTGAATCAGCCGTGCCGCCCTGTGCTGCCACCGGCGATCCACCATCTCCCAAGGATCACCAGCGAGCCGCACCTCGCCATCCCAACCGACGCCCTTGACGCGGAGGGTGCCGCTACCACTGCCGGCGAGGACAGCGGCGGTGGCCAGGGGGCGGGAGGTGAGTGCCGCCTAGGTCTTGGAGGGTGGAGGGCCCTCCGGAGCCGCTCGGGAGGGAGCGACCCGGGAGGGAGTTGGAGGGAGGGAGGGAGGAAGGTGAGGGGAACTCCGGCGGGAGGGGCCTGGCCGAATAAAGCTAATAATAGCATAGCTGGAGGAAAATATCTTCACATGAGATGTGCTGCCCACATTGTAAACTTAATTGTTTCTGATGGTCTCAAAGAAGTTGAAATTTCAGTTAAGCGTGTGCATGCAGCTGTTAGATATGTGACGAATAGCCCAGCTAGGATAAGTAAGTTTAAAGAATGTGCTGAACTAGAGAAGGTCGACACCAAGGCATTCCTGAATCTAGATGTCAGTACTAGGTGGAACTCCACATACTTTATGTTGAAGGCAGCAGTGAGCTATGAGAAAGTTTTTGTAAGGTACACCGACGAAGATCCTTATTTTGCACTTGATCTACTTAGTGATAAAGGTAAGGAGAAATGCATTGGAGTTCCAGATGAGAATGATTGGGAGAATGCAAGGAAGATGGCAGATTTTCTTGGACATTTTGCTGATCTAACTACTCGTGTTTCTGCCTCACTACATGTGACCGCTAACAGTTTTTTCCATGAGATTGGTGAGGTGAATCTGTTAGTGAAACTGGATGGACAGTGATGATACTTTGCAGAAAGCAATGGGTTCAAAGGATGAAGGTTAAGTTTGAAAAGTATTGGGGCAATTGGCATGAACTTGATCCTAGCAAAAGGGGCGAGGAAAAGGAGAACATCAACTTGATGATTTTTATTTCAGCGGCACTTGATCCAAGGTAAAAACTTTCAAATATTGTATTATATATTTTTACATTATGCAATTATTTTTTTCATTATGCAATGCTTTTCCTATTATAATCAATTCTTTTGTATTGTTGAATTGTAGTTACAAGCTTTCAGAATACACACAGTTTGCCATTTTTGAAATGTATGGAGATGATAATGGCCCTAAGGTGTGGGCTGCTATCAACAATTGTGTAAGAGATTTGTTTGAAGAATACAGGGGCTTGTATGCTCCAAATATTGCAGCTGCTGAAGCTAGTTTTTCGCTAGAAGCTGAATCAAGTGGAGGGCGTGCAAGCATGATGAAGTCCTTGATTGCCAAAAAGATGAGGCTCAACAATGGTGGTAGCAGCAGCAACAAGTCTGAACTTGATAAATTCCTTGCCGAGGAGCCTGAAGATGATGGCCCAAAATTTGAAATCTTAGCTTGGTGGAAGGGCAACTCATCTAGGTTTCCTGTATTGGCATGCTTGGCACGTGATATTCTTGCAATCCCGATCTCCACGGTAGCATCTGAGTCGGCCTTCTCCACTGGTGGCTATGTTCTTGAAGACTTTAGGATGTCGTTGACTCCTTTCATGGTAGAAGCCCTTGTGTGCACTCAAGACTGGCTTTCGACACACTACCCCTATCAACATAGCTGAGAACACTGAAGAATTGACAAGGCTCGAACAAGGTAACTCAATAGCATCAATATTTCCTTAAGTAATATGATTTATTTTGCTGTTATATAATGCTTTCTACCACTGTTATTATTTTCAGAATTAATTGCCGAGTATAAGGACGTCAAAGCAAAGGCAATCAAGTCCAGCACCACTACAAAGCCTACTTGACATTTGGTGAGCTTCCAGCCTTCCACTTGGATTTAAATACATGGTTCAGATCTTGTAGTGTTTCCCCTACTCCAAAATGTTCTACATGTTTCTTTTATGCATATACATGGTCCAAATCTTCTAGTGTTATACATGTTCCCTACAAGGCTTCTACTTATCTCGGTACACTGATGTATATACATGGTTCAGATCTACACATGCTTTATATCTTGTAGTGTTACCCTACAAGGCTTCTACTTATCTTTAAAATGGTTTACATGCTTCTTTTATCCACACATGGTTCAGATCTTGAGATAGTTCAGTTTCATCCATGTATTCTTCAATATGTCTCTCGGTACAATGCTGTATATTGAATATGTGATATTCATGATGTTTTGTATGATTCTTTGTAGTTCTCAATCGACTGTCGATGAAGAACTAAGAATAAGGAATAAATCTGAAGTTGCAAGATTGGCGGATGGCAGCAGCGTGGCGCGGCGCGGCACGGCGCTGCTGCTCCTGACCTCATGTGCGCTTCCTGCTGCTTGCTGCTTCTATTTTGTTTTATCAAACTTGTGTTAAGTCAGACTTGTCAGTTTTGTGTCGTGTGAGCTAAACTACAGCTGGTTTGTTGGATGTTATCTGAGTCGAATTGCTATGGTCATGTCAGTTTTGTGTTAATTATCTCCGTGTTACAATCTGTCATTTTGTCTGTCATTATTATTTGCCATGGAACGGTGTGGTACAGGGTAAATACTGGCAATTTTTTCTGTGGAAAAGTTTACTGCTGATTAATTGCCTGTAGGCTGTAGCCCTGTTTGTGGCTGCCTCTGCTGTCCCGAGAGTTTTTTTTTTTGGTGGATGCTGTATATGCATGCATCTCTCACGTGTGTTTGCTGCTAGCCTAACAAGAAAAGCTCCCAGGCGTCCCAGTCCAGCCCAGCCCAGCTAGAATTACCAACTATGAAATATACCAACCGGTCAGCCCAGCCCAGCGCCCAGGCCCCATCTAGCAGTAGCAGGCCAGCTATCCCAGCCTCACGTCGGTCTGTTCAGTTCTAAACCGACGACCGAACCGAACGACCGGGCACCGATCTCTCGGTTAGACAATTCAGTATAGACCGATCGGTCAACGATTTATGGAAAACCGATAATTTTAACGCACCGAAGCACCGAACCATTCGGCTCGGGGGAACCGAACGCCCAGCCCTAATTTTTGTAGTGACTGATTGCGACGCATTGGACATCGCCTTGAGTCTTGCCGCTTCCGCTTTGATCACGGTGGCTTGGGCTTCCGCCGCCGCCTTGATTCTTGCCGTTTCCATTTTGATCTTGGAGGCTTCAACTTTCTAAAATCTCAAGCTCGATCTTCTTGTCTTTCTTCTCAAAAAAGGCATTCCACCTTTGATCAAACTTGTGCTCCCATATCTCATTGCGAGACGAGTTCGTTGAGAACTCGTTTATGCACTTTTCAAGCGATGCTTACACCGCGGCCGATGATGCCGATGCATTCCTTTCGGCCCTTGCTTTCTTGTTTCTGATTGGGCATCCCTATGCCGCCAAGGATGGCGCCGGCGCTTCTAAATCAACGAAACCTGCATGATGGCCATCCTTGTTGAGAGTCTTCCGGACGATGTCCCATTTTGGGCAAGATTCGATCCTTGTAAAGCAATGCATCATGTTGAAGCTTTTCTCTTTGTTGTTGTTTCGGTACATCCTTAGCGCATCGTTCAACTAAGCAAAAAGGCACATGTCAATACATTATCACCGAAGTTGAGTATGCCAAATTGAGCAAAGTGTAGAGCACTTACATTATCAACTTGGGTCTTGCCACTCTCTTTTCTTTCGCGAATATTCTCAAGACATCCATAGTATTTGTTGCAACTCTCTTGTATGGCTTTCCACCTATGTGACATATGCGACTCGTTGCGATTCTACACCGGTGAACGGAATTAAGAACGAGGACTTGAACGGATCAGTTAGAGCGTCTCTTGGGGGCATTTCATTGTGGAGCGGTCTTGGAAAGGGAGACACCGGCGGCAACCTAGAAGGGAGATGTCGTGGTCCTAGAGGTACGGCGTTCGTGACCTGAAAGGCGAGGCAGCAGCCAGCGGGGCTTCATGGGTGATGATGATGGCGGCGACCTTCAATCGAGGCGGGGACTGTAGAGGGTCGTGGGCACCGGCCAGGCGGCAGAGGCGGGTGCGTGGGCGAGGGGCGCCTCAATGGAGACCCCAAGGCGACGGCCGTGGGCGGCGAGCATGTCGGAGGCGCGTTGCGTGGGTGTTGTTGGGGGGGGGGGGGGGGGGGCGGAACCCTAGCCAATGCACAAGACAAGAAACAAAGAAATCGAGTCGGGTGCGATGGGAAAGAATCGGTCGATTTCGCTAGCCCACACGTCGGCGCAAATATTCTGTAGGCAGACGGAAAGGAGGGACGACGTACCAAGGTACGACCAACTCCCATCTATCTATTATATACTAAAAGCAAAATGAGTTAGTTTTTTGAGACACCACGTTAATCCACATCATCATAATTAATTTCAACAGTCAGATCTAAAATATATGGCTGAGATTTTATGAAAAGTTAGTAGTTACGTAAATAGTTGACACGTTTTATGTTGCGTTTAACACGTATTCCTAAAACAATAAATTAGCTGGTGCGTCCGTTTTAAAAAACCAACCGTGTAGATCCTATCACAGCATAACCACCTTCGCTGGAACCTGAATACGTGATGGCTGAAAAGAAAAAAAATATCTCGCGGCAACCTGGTGGCAAAAGTGTACTCCCTCCGTTCCAAATTAGATACATCCACTTTTGGGCAAATGGATGACAAGTAATTTGGAACGGAGGGAGTACAAGACTAGCTAGCTACGTATGTCATAGGTGCAAGCAAAAAAAAAAACTGGCGTAGTGGTAAAGGACAGGACTCTGTAAGACACGTACTTCATTTTCTCTGCTTTATTTGGGCAGCGTTATGAATTTAGTTAAAATTAAATCCTATAATTTTTTTGTTGAAGATATAACAATAGAGATGGATCAGCTGGATATGGACAATTTAAAAAACTAAACTAATTAGTACATACTTCCTCTCTGTTTTATTTATCATGCGTTATGAATTTAGTGAAAATTAAATTTTGTAAATCTTGATCAAAGATATAGCAATAAATATCAATATTCATAATAGTTTTAAAATTTTATAATATAAAAATCTATTTTATAATTCTGAAAAATTAAACAAAAAATTGTATATATTAGGTCAAACTTTACAAAGTTTTATTTTGACTAGAACGCAGGTTAATTGTGAACGGAGAGACCATGTTGTTTTATGATTGATTGAGTACACATATAAATTATAAACTTATTCGACTGCCATGATACCAACATACGCACAAAACGCTTGCATAAGTTCGGAGTCGTGGAATATTAAAATTAGGATTACATACATTATTTCTATGATTCAGTATGCATACGTGAAAATTTTATTCAATCAACAGCCCTCAAACCAACACTCCCATAAAACGCCCGCCAAAGCTCAAAGTCTTGAAATTTTAATATTAATGAAGTCACAACATTAGTTGTAATAAATGGACATCCCTCACACTAAAAAACTTGCCTGCTTAATTATACACATAGGGATGAGTCAACACTTATTCTCGCGAGGATGATGTCTTTCCAATGAAGGAATATTCGGATTTAGTGAGACATAAAGTGTCAAACCTTCAAACTTGATAAAGATACAGCATTAGTCGACACATTATAGATGGGAACGCCCCTTACGCTATAAAATATATTGGCTTAATGATACATATAGGGCCGAGTCACCACATATTATTGCTTAATATGATTCATTTAGTATCCACAAGGTGTGTCAATACTATTTTTAATCCGAGGACCTGAAAAGCGTGCACTTAATTCTTATGAATTGTTTGGCGGATATTGCTTGGTTTGTATAGTAGACATATTTGGAATTTAGTACGTGTCATTCTCTCATGTAACAAAATCAACATAAGAGCACACATCATTCAGTTTCACAATAAAATTGATGACTAATTAAGAGTTTTGAACTATGAAATCCAACCCAGGTAGTCATTTTGAATAACAAAGAACATACATGTGACTAGGTGTGTAGAACCATTGGACGAAGATTGGGATAAGTTAAGAGTCTGGAAAACTTTGAATTGTAATTCTCTAACTTTGATTATATATGCATAAACATGCTAACGAATATGCTGAGAATAATGATGTACCTTAGCAGCATATTTATACAAAAATAATGGCCAAAGTTTCGCCAATTTCACGTTTCTAAAAGATTGCACATTGCTACATGGAATGTGTAAATGAGAGGAAAAAAGATCAGAACAAGATAACTCACACTATTTGATTTGACATACCTATTAAGGAGGATAGACGTCTTATCTTAATTCAACAATTTTTATAAGAAAACTAACCTCGCATACTAATCTATCATGTAAAACTATAGTTCCATTTATAGATTCAATATCACTAACATGGGTGTTTCAACATATGGCATGATAATCATTTTCCCAACAATTTCATATTGTCAAAGATGTTACTCGCAAACGCAATATTTTTCTTACCTACACATTTGAGATAGTTGTTACATATAATGTTTATTATCACATAATGAGAAATAATGTGATATCAATGAAACCAAAATTTTATTTCTTGAACACTTTCGACCAACTAAAGACGATGCCCTCGCATTGCGAGGGCCACTATGCTAGTTTAATAGTAAAGATATAGTGTTGCGACGCTGTCGAGAGAAAGAATTGTATGAGTTGTGATAACTATTATTTTATCTTAGTTGTTTTCCATCGTTCCCCACATTTTCCTTTCCATGTCACAGTATGTTGATTACGTCGATGTTATTCTTCCTCTATGTCTTCTTTCTCCCGGTGAATTGTCGTGGTTTATTATCATCTTCAACCTCATTAACGATAGAGGTATCACTCAGTGCCGAAGCCCACAAAATTAAGCATTGGGTTCATCTATGTTAACATGCAGGGTCAAACTAAGTGATATAACGTGTTAAGTACAGCTATTTAGCCTAGATTAGAGCAAATCCATTGGGTTCATCTGAACCCATCTGTTATATGTTGGCTCCGCCACTGTATCACAAACCTCTAGATCTACTTGCTGGCATTTGGCTATGATGGATTGATTTCTTCCTCTCTTTTTTTACTCCAAGAACTGTAGCTTGATTGGATATATGAGTTGATCCAAGGATTGTTATGTCTTTTGGGGAATCATCTCTTCAACTATGTGATTGCAAACGAACTGAACCCATATTCTCTCACCACTCCATGCAATTAATTGGTGATTCATCGGCTGCGTGGGTACCCTAATGATCCATCTATTTCTCGATTAAGTTCTTTGATGTGTGTTAAAATTCAAAAGAGGTTGTATTCCACGCATTGAATCTGACAGCGAAAAGAGGTTGTGTGACGTTGGTGACCTTAACGACGGTGAAGTAAACCCATCATTGACCATCTCGTTATGACCCGTTGGCTTAGGACACGTACAATGGTCTTATTGCTAAGCAATGCCACGTAGGATGATTACTGAGTTGGAAGAAAGAGAAACGAAAAAAGATATTTGCCCTCTCTTAGCTAAGAGATGATCTCTTAGCAACAATATCTCTCACAACATATTTAGGGATACCTTATTACTAGAGATAAATCTAAAAAAATAACCCATTGTATATTATATTTTATGGTCATATTTTGATTATGTGGCGGGTTTAATATATAACTGTCTTATCAACCATTGTACATGCTCTTAGCACAAATTAGGTCCCTACAGTGAATTTAGCCGATGATGACATATTCTTTTTATCTTGGGCATGGACAGAATTTCATTACTCTAGTAAATATAAGTCAGATTGTACACTAAACTAAAAATTGTTCTAAAACAAAAGGATTGTGGACTTCAACATGTGATACCTATTTTCATGCACTATCTAGGAGTATGTATATCTAGATTAATAAAAACTTCAAAGGTTTTTTTTAGATATCAAAGAATATGGGTTACAAAAATACAATATACTACCTCTTTCCTAGATTATAAAGTGCTTTGGTATGCTATTTTGGCCAGAAAAACACGAGTAGCTCCCTGAGTTTCAGTGGTCCCTTTTTTTTTAAATCGAAATATTTACTTTTGCCTCTCGAAAAATTTCGAGGAAAAGCATACAAGTAAATATACATGTCTACTATGTATGCCCGAATTTTCAGCGAAATATCTTTTCATACGTGATCTGTATAAAAAAGACAAATGTAGCAAGCAAAATGGGTTCGTTTTCACCTTTCTAAGAGTCATAATTTTGTGATTTTTGTGTAGCCTACGATATAACGTATTATCGAGCAAAACTATGGAGATATGTAGATAACATTTATATGTATCCACTCAATTTGTTTTTAGAATTTTTTGAACCTTGAACATACCATTTTCGATTTTTTTTAATATCAGGATCACCGCATTTCGGAGCCGAAAATCCTCTCTCAAAATGTTTTGGCCTACCAAAATATTTTATATTTTGAAATGGAGGTGGTAGTTATTACTAGTACCAAAAAGAAACTAAGAAAGAGGAAAAGGCCTAGTGACATTTCGTCGTCATCGTGCTCTCTCCTCTTCGCCTCCTGTCATTTCCCAATTCCGCCGTCGCCGTCTCACCTCACCGCTTCCCTGCCGCTGGTTTCCGTCGTCGTCCGGCGACAGGTCCAATACCGCCGTTCCCCCCAGGACCTCCGGATCCAGGACACGCCATGGCCGCCGCCGGGCAGATCCAGCCGCTCAAGATCCCGGACGCCGTCGTCGCGCTCGCCCAGGCCGACGCCAAGGCCAACGGCGAGACCGAGAAATGTACGTGCTCCTCTGCTGCTAGCTAGCTAGCTTCGATCGTCCATCACGATGCACCGATGCTGGTCGATCTCATTCTCTGTTCGTTTGCAGATCTCCCGGGGTGGCCACTGTTCTCGCCCCCCAAGATGCAGCTGGTCAAGTGCGCCAAGTGCCCCAGGAGTTCTGCTCCTCCCTCGCGCTCCGCCGGCACTCACGCGTCCACCGGCAGAAAGCCCTCAAGATAGACAAGGTAGCAATTGGATAGCCCTCAAGTTAACTACTCATACCGTCTTTCCTTTTTCCGTTCCATTCCGATGAGTGGAAGAATCGCTTCAATTGGATAGCATTGGTGTTGAGATGCAGGCTGACATTTGTATACACTTGCTAAGATTGTTTAGCATCTTGTACTGAAAATTGCTGATCCTCATCAACTTCTGCTGAACATTCAAATTTTTTCTTCAAACATATAACCGTGATCAGCTATTTTCGGATGTGATATGCAAGTGTGCTTGTTTCACGCCTTCATTTTCGTTGTTCTCGGGGCTCCTCCTTGTTGATCTACATTGCCATGACATATATGTTCATGGTTCGCAGGATTTCCCCAAGAATAGAGACCATGTCGCTGCATTCTGGGATAAAGTAAGATATATGCTCTGTCATATTCCTTCTTATGCTCTATCATGATGAGTTTAGCCAAATAAAGTAATTTGCCCAGAGATTGCGGGTTTAGTAACCTACAACCTATTATATAAACAAAACAAATATGTTCCCTCTCCTTGCTTACTGTGTCATTCTCTTCAGCTCACGGTGGATCAGGCCCGGACGATTTTGTCCTTGGAGAATGTGGAGATAGAGGTAACCAGCATAGATTGGTATCTCCAGACTAGATGCGTTTGTGTATCACTAAGCCTCTAATTTTGAAAGCACAATGCACCTGCAGTGCATCAAAGGTTCAGCCATTTTAACAGCGTTGTCGTCTTGGATGTGTAAGCCGGGGTATGCCTCGTTGCCTCTAGCGTATGCCAGAGCTGGCAACGAACTTCTGGTAAGGTTCCGACCATACTTGCCACTTGCTCCACCATTTGCAGTTGGTGTCTTAAGCTTATTTCCCCCTCTCTGCAGGACCTTATTCAAACAGCTGCTTCAAGACTGCCTATCTCGTCAAACGAACTATTTAGCATGCTCGACGAAGCAAGTGAGAATACATTTCTCTGTACCAGCACAGCGGACGCTGCCTGTATTCAGAAGTATTTGTTTGACGGGGAGGCTGAAAAAGTTGCGACAGAGTTGAAAAACGTTGTCGCATGCACTAGCTACATCCTTGAACAGAAGCTGGTACGACTGTGTGTTACCATTATGCAAGAGAGTTAGTGCATTCTCCCTTTAGTTACGAGTGCCTACAATTTTAATGTTGACTGTAAATGAAATAACAGGTCGACGCTTGGTCCACTGATAAGGCTGCTGAAGCATTAAGATGCCAGAAGTTGCTTGTGGAGGAAGAGGATGCTGCACATAAAAGGTTATTTTCCTCACGTCATTCACTTGTTATAATAGTTTGCCAGGTTATTGCTGATAAATGCATCATCATTTTACTCGACTTTCTGATGAGACCTAGATCTCAACTATCCTTGTGTATAAAACTTGAAGGCAAGCCGAAATCATGGAAAGGAAACGGATGAAGAAGCTGAGACAGAAGGAACAGAGATCAAAAGACCTCAAAGACGAGGATGCCATGGTCCAGTTATCTGAAATGCTTGACGGTGCATCAGGCTCTCCTGGGATCCAAAACCTCGAGGCAGTTTCTGGTCCTGGTCTCCATGAGCAAGAAGAGTATCTTCGATTGCCAGCACCAATGCCTTCAGACCACAACACTTTCAGTGGAGAAGAGACCATTTGTGATTCTGGACGTGAAATGGATGCAGGTGGTGTGTTCAGGGAACGAACCGTATCAATAAGTAACCTCGACAAACTAGAAAACATTCCCCAAACTGGCATTGTCTCAGGTTCCGCGGCCGCGTCGAAGCATCCATCGTCAGTAAGGCATACACGTCAGAGGGATCCAAACGCCAACGCTGTGTCAAACAGAAGCAAAACCTGGACATGGAAAGTGCGAACCGATACCGAAGAACGGCGTCCAAAAGCCGAGTCAGATGCAGATGGCAGCCACGAGATGCCTCTGAACCCGGACAAGAACACTCAATTGCTGATAGGATCCATCAGCGTCGCGATCGAAGACAGCGGCAGTAAGCGTTTGCAGGGCTCCCATCCAGTACTCGAGGCGACGCAGCCAATGAGCCATAACGGAAATGGGCGTGAAGGCACTGATGGTGGCAACACGATACCAGCAGCAGAGGACCATTCTCCCCTTAGCGTTGTGACGGACAAGAGCGGTTTGAGCTGCTGCGATGTAGAGCTGGCAGCCGTGGGTGGAGACTCGTGCGGCAACGTGTTTTCCAGTAAAGAAGCGTCGGCCTTCCTCTCTCGAAGTAAGCGTCCTATCATATAGCAAAGTACTAGTAACGCATGCCGAATGAGGAAAGTTTATCTGTTGATCAATCTTGTTGTTTAGAGCATGTATGATTCTCACCTGTTGTGCAGGATGGGAGAAAGCGATGGCCGGGGACCATGTGAAGCTCGTCCTGTGTTCAGAGAACTGAAGCAGCACAAGCTGGCAGCGCACCGGACCAAAGGTGTCGGTTGAGCTAGGCAGCAGCGGCAGTTGTGCTCGTTGGATGGATCCTGTATATGAGCTCAGGCAGCAGCAAAGTCTGATGGGAGGCTCTAAGTTATAGGGCTGGGTTGGCGGTCGAGCTACGGATTGGTGAGGAGATATGCAGGTGTGCACAGTTGAGCACTAGACTAGGTCGGATCTGGGTATTGGTTTGATGATGACGACGAACGATTAGAGTACAAAACACATGCCAGCCTTGTTGGCTACTAGTATATCTGTTATGTTTCTCGGCTGTTCTTTGAGCATTGTATGTGAGATACTCGTTCGTCCCAAAATAATTCAAGTTTGTAGGGGTTTATAGTGACTCGCCTTGTCGTCCTGGAGTGGATGTTGTCGAGGAGGAGGCTTGACGGTGACGATGACAGGAGGTGCGGCTTCGGTTGAGGGGCCTTGGTCGGTGCACCTTTCTTCTCCTACAATGATAGTCGTCAAAGTCGTAATTGCCTTGTCGCTCATCTGGGTGCTCGATTATTTAGCATTGGCCCCAACATCTTTTGTGTCGAAGGCTTCATCGGCGTGCGTCTAAGGTGAAGCCGGAGTTACGGGAAGCCGGAGATGTGTTTTCTGTGGGTAGATCGGCACTGTTATTCGTGGGTGTCTTTGACCGTTTCATCCAGTTTTTTCGTAATTAATCGATCAATTTTTATCTTCTCTGTGCATTAACATCGTCGTCGTTTTCATGGCAGATCAATTTTATGATCTGCAAGCAAGCGTCCAGTTGTGCCAACATATTATTCAGCAATGTCTGCCATTATTCGAAGCTTGTAATTATTTTGTTAAGGTATTACCAATAATAGGCATCCATATTACGACTCCAGACCTGATGAAAAACAATCTGCACGTCCCTGACACAGGGCTTGGACACACGTGGCATATTCTTCGGTCAACTCCCGTCGATCTCCTTGCTGACGTGTGAGTTAAATATGTCTAGTTTTTCACATGTGGTTAGATTTAATAGTACATTTGTGTAGTTGATTACTTAAAATCATCAGAAAATATATTCATAGCGATTTTTTTTTTACATAAAAACGCTTCCCTGCACTAGTACCGTATCATAGTTAAAACACGTGGTACAAATTCGAGGTCAAATAAAGTGACAAAGATCATAGTGAGGCAAGTACACACGACAACCAACTACGGGTGGATTTCATTTTAGAGGGGGCGAAGTACAAACCATCGATCTCGGATCAACACTCAAGGAACACCCACAAACATGACACCCGATGAACACTCACAAACAGGAGAGAAAGAGTCGAGGAACAATCAGACTTGACTCAATGAACAGGAGGGCGGACCTCAAAGGCACGCTGGTAACCTGGCGAACATAGACGCTAGGAAATTCTTTTTGGCAGGCCCGAAGGTGAACTCGAGTTGCTCGTCCCTGACATGGACCGCGGTGATTGGCACCCACACGAAGATAATCTTGACGTTGACCGCCGATAGGGAGTTGAGGCTTCCCTAGCGATGACGCCGGAGACCTTCTCGTCGTAGCGAACAACGTTGCTTCCAGCCTTGATGTCGTAGCTGGAAGGAAGTGCCACCTTGAAGTGACCACCGGAGATCTATGATACATCGTAGGAACGTCGAGAAGTCGTAGGAAGATGTCGTTGTCTGAGATCTATGATATATGTTTGTTTTATTTGCCATGTTCCCTACGGGGGAGGAGGGCAAATTCGAGGTCAAATAAAGTGACAAAGATCATAGTGAGGCAAGTACACACGACAACCAACTACGGGTGGATTTCATTTTAGAGGGGGCGAAGTACAAACCATCGATCTCGGATCAACACTCAAGGAACACCCACAAACATGACACCCGATGAACACTCACAAACAGGAGAGAAAGAGTCGAGGAACAATCAGACTTGACTCGATGAACAGGAGGGCGGACCTCAAAGGCACGCTGGTAACCTGGCGAACATAGACGCTAGGAAATTCTTTTTGGCAGGCCCGAAGGTGAACTCGAGTTGCTCGTCCCAGACATGGACCGCGGTGATTGGCACCCACACGAAGATAATCTTGACGTTGACCGCCGATAGGGAGTTGAGGCTTCCCCTAGCGATGACGCCGGAGACCTTCTCGTCGTAGCGAACAACGTTGCTTCCAGCCTTGATGTCGTAGCTGGAAGGAAGTGCCACCTTGAAGTGACCACCGGAGATCTATGATACATCGTAGGAACGTCGAGAAGTCGTAGGAAGATGTCGTTGTCTGAGATCTATGATATATGTTTGTTTTATTTGCCATGTTCCCTACGGGGGAGGAGGGCAATGCCCCCCCCCCCCCCCCTTCAAACTGTTTTTACTTAACCAACGTGTTGTGACGTCAAATTTGTTGTGGTCCCGTGCTAGGTGTGTCCTTCTTTTTTGAAGTACCATAGTTATGCTTTATTTTATTACATATTAACATCGATTTTCCATATGTTTATCTATATATTTTGCCTCATCGGCAAACTTCATTAAATTACTTGAATTGACTTGTTGTTTTATCTTACAAATATGTTTGGATTGACTTCCTCTAGGGACACTGATTTGGTTCTCTGCTGCTCCCGGTTGACATTGTTGATGCCATGAAACTAATGTCTAGTATTTGTGTTCTACTCCTCGTGTTCTAAAACCTTTGTACTATTATTTTGCGGTACTCTGAATAATATGTTACGCGCATTGAAGCGTGGACCCTGTGGGGACCCCGGACTAACTGTCCGAAATACCCTTGTGCCTACATATCAGCGATCCCATGATCAGTGCGTCGCTGAAGCACAATTAAACTTGGTAACCAAAGAACATCCATACATACCGAATTTATTTACTTACTTGATGGAAGTGATCAGCTTCATCAGGTGCTTGCAGCGGAATCACCAAACAACGTGGAGCCCAAGTCATTCGCCTTAACCCTACAGGCAGCTGACTGGGAAGCGCCCTAGTTCGCAAGGACGTCAGTGAACTCCTCTTCTTCGAACTGCTTCTTCTTCCACAATCTGGCTAAGACAATAGCCAGGGACGAAACCAATATGAGTACATTTGATTGTACTCGCAAGCTACCCCAACAGGAGCATGCACTAGTTTTTAATTTTAAAAGACTTTTATTTTTAGGAAAACATCACTATATCTTTATTTAAAAAGGGAAGAGTAGATTTGTAATCCTGTTGAAGACAAAACATTTTGGAAAGTAGTTTTCTCACCTACCTTTGTTGAAAAAGGTAAGAAGTCTTTTTAAACCTTTTTCCCGAAAATATACCTTCGTTTTAAAAGGTGAGAAAACCCTTTAAAACTTTTTCCTCGAAAATCACCCTCTTGTCCCTTTCTCCGAAACCTCCTGGTTTCTGATCATACCCCTTCATGGTTACTTATTTTACCAGCAACCTCATACCATACCCTCGGTATAGTTGCATAAAACAATTTCCACTCATTTTCCTTTCAAACCCGAAACTTTGTAAAACTTGCACATGGTCTTAGGACAGCCTCCCAACTGTCCATATCCGAGGACTCGGCTATTCGAATAGTTTTACCCTCTGCAGAGGTAGCACGCTTTTCCCACACCCATCCGGTCACTCATCGTGTCAGCCACGTCCCGCCATACCAGAGGTATGCGAAGTTGAGTTCCCGGCCATAGCCTGTCCTTTGCTCATGCTACTATAGGACCCTGCCTCTACGACACTTTCCATCGACACTTAAATCCTCAGAAACTAAGTGTGAGGACTCGTAGTTCTGTCCGGCGGACCCAAGGGAGCCCTTCAATCCTCTTTCTTCTTTACGCTCATACCGGCTTCCGGTAGACTTCTATTAAGAGGACCCAGGTCAGGGGTAGGTCCTCAGACCATCCCCTCATGGAACGAGGTTATCCTCGTTATTGAAGCATCCAGTACTAACACGAGCAAATTATATGACTACGCCCTTGCCCATATGTGGGTAAATGTGGTCGCACAGGTTATCGGCTGGTAGTCATGGTACAAAGACACAATGTGCATTTTTTTTCATAAACATCACCACACTTCCCTTCTCCACTTCCATACCGACATCCCGGTATACCATAATTCATCCAAGGATTTTCAAAGGAGTTTTGAATAAACAATGTTTTTCCCATCCTATAGTTTTATATAAACAACTGATATCTCTACATAGAGTGACAAAAAATAGTTTTCATAAACTTTTGAAAAGGTTTTCACGATCATTTCCAATTTTCTTAGCAAAATACTTTTAACCAAAACTTGGGTGGTTCGTAATCCCACCAAAAAAGATTTTTCACAGAAGGTTTTGGAGTAAAACAAATTCATTTCGAAATCATTGTATACCACTGACACCTCTATATCGGTGTCTTAATAATATACTTGTAATTTGGAAAAGGGTTTTCAAAATCATAGCTTTCGTGGCAAACACCTCGTAAATCATTCTGCTAATTATAAGTAAAACAGGTAAATCAAAATAGATGTATATGGATGCAAGCTCAGTGAAGTAGCTTGCCTGGTTTCATCATAATGTCCCTGGACTTCTCCTTGTCGATCAATATAATAAAAATCCCATCCTTCCTCGATCAATTCTCTCCAAATACCACTCCGGTAGCGTTATTATCTAGCGTCGCAACCAGAGAAATAAACAACAATCAATACGCCAAACAACACCATAAGTGGTACACAAACAAATAACAACCACAAGCATCAAACTAATCATTCAAGCAACAAACTAGGATCTAAGCTTACAAGGGCCTTTATACTAATACATGCTAGGTGCCTAGATCACAAAGCTATCTTAAGCAAAGATGAACAGCAAGCACTTTTATCTAAACAGGAAATACTTCACCACAACACCACCACTCAATTTTTAACAGAGAAAACAACTACTCACATCTAGTAGATAAAAGGCTATTGGAACTATGCTTATGGTTGAGAAACCTAGTCTTCAATCAATATGCAATGGAATCAGTGGGTGTTCCACTATCATAACAAGGCATTAAGAGGTTAATTATCCTCTGGCTATTTGTAAAAATCACTAAAACATAAACTAGACACAAGAGCTACTCATGCTAGGAAGTTCTAAGTAATCCTACCCATAAACCTAACTAATCAAGCTTTGCTAAGAACAAAATAATAAGTAACCAGAGGTGACATGCTATAATATCAGTAGATATGAAAGGCTACTGATGTTCAAACCACATTTTCTAAAATCAAGCATACAAATGATTTTATCCACAACAAATCCTAAATACTAGGAAATTCTAGGGAATACTACCCTAGTAACCTTAACCCTAGATAAACACATGCAACACTAAACTTTTCTAACATGCTATTTAAATGAGATAACACACTCATATAAGAGAGTATCACATATATATAGGCTAGGAAACACAAATCTAACACTAACACACTTTTCTAACAAAGAATATAATTACTACAATAATTAACAGAAAAGCATAACAACTAGTTAAATACACCAACGATAATCTATAGCTCTAAAAATCACACCAAGCTAGGATTAGGTACTCCTAATCATACAGAAGATCACACAAGTGGATTCACATCAAAATTCATCACCAATAATATTACAAAAATCCTAGAAAAGCTCTCTGGTCATTTACTAAATTGCATGCCATTTTCTCTAGGAAAAACATTCGCATGTGAGGCCAAGTGATATTGCTAGGTATCACTTAGGGCTATCCAAATCAATTGAGTTTGCATTTTTGTCACTCCTAGGAAAATAGTTGTTTAGATTTTGGTTAAAGCTAGTGGTTCTGCCTTACATTGTATTTCTCTAAACTTATTTGTCCAAAAGTAGATGTACCACTTGGATCTGGTTTAGAACATGTTGGGGTGCATCCATGATTTTTGGTTTGATCGGATTTGCATTTTTCCTATTTTTAAACGATTTAAACTAGTGGATCTAGTTTCTGTTAAAACAGAAAAGATTAAACAAAGGAAAAAAAAACTACTGCACGGGCCAGATCTCAGCTGCTCGCGGGCCGAGCGAGCTGGGCCGGCCCACTAAGTTGCGCGCGCCCGCGAAGGGTTAAGCCGCCGTTAGATCTAAGTCCTACGGTCGAGATCACAAGCGACAGGGATTCAAACCGAAGCGTCGATCTAAAAATCGACGGCTCGTGATCATCTGCTTCCTCGCGAGCTCGCACGCGACAGAAACATGGCGGCCGAACTAGGGTTTCTGCGTTAGCTCACCTAGAGGCGATGATATGCCAAGGCGTGGTGTTGCAGTGGATGCGGTGAGTTGAGGCAGTGGAGGAGAGTAAGAATCAGCGGCTCCGGTGGCTCCTAACGTCGACGGCGTGAAGCACGGCCGAGGCGACGTCGAGGACGGCAGCGTCGTTCCTGTGTTCAATCGACCGAAGCAAGGTGTCAGGGAGGTTCGTGAGGGTCCAGAGAGAAAGAAAAAGAAAGAATGGCGGAGGATGGATGACGGTGTCGATGGAGAGCTTGGTCGCAGCAGCTCGGGTCCGAGCTGGGAGATCTCACGTTCCCCGGCGACAGAGGACGAGAGAGCATGTGTTCTCGCGTGGGGTGGGAGAGTGGAGGTGTGGGCGTTGTTTGGACAAATAATGGGAGTAGGAGACGGCCCGTGGTCTTATAACCGAGAGGGAGGTGGTGCACGGTAGGAGAGGTTCACGGATTGAGGGAGAGAGGTGGAGGCAGAGGAGTGGCGTCGCGGTTTTCCTCGTCTCCTCGTGGTGCTCAGAGGCGAGAAGGGGAGCACGGCAACGTTGACGTGCAGGAGGGAGCACGGTGATGTGCAGGAGGAATCAAGGCAGCGTGTGGGAGGGAGGAACACGGTGGCGTGCGGGAGGCGGGGGTGCTGCAGGCCATGCCAGGGCACTGGAGCTGCTGCAGTCCCAGGCGTATAGGAGAAGGGAGAGATGCTGCGGTGGTGGAGACGTGTTTCCCCTCTTGTCCCCCCCCCTATTTCTCTTCCTTGTCGGCCTCCTCTTTCCACCCTCATCTCTCTCTCTCTCGGCCACTTACTAGGGCATCCAAAGCTGGGGCTGAGTGGTGGCATACTAGGGTATAAGTTAGACAGGATTTCATCTTCCAAATCATACAGAAATCAATCAATTTGGATCACCCAAAATCTGTCCAGAAAAGTTCAGAAAAAAGTTCAGAAAAAAAAGGACTTAGCAAAAATTCCTAAGTGTTGAAACTGTTAAAACTTATGAAAAGTTCACGCTGAAATTTCCTAGCAAATGAAATCCAATTGTGGAATTTTCAATTGGTCATTGATCACCATGTTTAAAGAATCCAGAAACATATTTTAAACAATTTTTTTAAAATGCGCAAGGCTAGGGAAACTTGATGAACATAAGGCATCGTTCTGTTTTTCACTGGTTTTTAAAACAAACAGTTTTCTGTCTTATTTTCTGGCCACAAAAACAAGCATGCATCTAATGGTTCCAAGACTCCAAAATTGAAACTAAGGACATGGGTTTGTAGTCCACACCTCAGAGAACAATGTCAAGCAGAAAACTCACTAAATTGGATATTTTGGCTAATTAAAATCATGGGCTAAAATCAGATAGTTGGAAAGGTTTTTCAGGAATTTCAATATGGACTAGTCTTAGAAATCCACATGAAATAATGGTGTTTTTGGATCACAAGTCTCAGAAATAAGTTTGGGGTGTGAGAGTGTCAAGATGATATTAAATACAGGAGGAAATGACCACTACTTTGTTTAGGCCACAAAGTGAAGATGGATAGATAAGCAAACAACTTCCAAACCTTTCAACTTGATTTTTATAATAAAGATGATATGGAGTAGATGAGATCCACAAAGGTGTATTTCCAAATCTTCCAGGATTTAACCAAATGGGAAGGGCTTAGAGATGATAGGTGTTAACCTGGGGGATGAGGGGTTTTACTTGACAATCTTAGAGTTAAATCATTTTGGATAGGGTGGACCAAGGTTCTAATGACTTGAGAACATTACCACACATAAGCATTCCAAGAAATTCAATACAAGCAAGTCACATACACACCATGATCAACAACACACACACAAGTCAGCACAATTCACACTACAAACATAAGGTCAAACAGAGCAATGGGAAGTGAAACACAAGCAATAGTCAGGCATTTCAAAAAGTTTTTGTTGGTTCTGAAATTTGGGGTCTGGTAAAACTAGTTTTTCTTGGTTCCAAAATTTGGGGTGTTACAGATCCTTCCCCCCTTAAAATAAATCTCGTCCTCGAGATTTGCCCGGGGTACAGGGGAGTACGAGGGCACGGGTGTTGGGCTGACTATACTTCCGAGGTCGAGGCTCCTTTAGTGAGGTTGCCATGTGAGATCTTGACCACTTGGTGTTGCGAGGCTTTCTTTGTCGATAAACTCCTGTGATGAGTCTGGATCCTTGATGATGGGATTGACGTGACGGTTGACGCTGATGAAGAGTCCTGGTTGGTTGTTTCCAGATGCTTCAAGGCTACGGTGCAAGGAACTAATTATTAACGTGTCCTGGTATACGCAGTGCAGGTCTTCCCCCCTTGAAAAGGGATCGTGAAGGGTCACATTGAAGGTTGCAGCTGGAGTTGACTTGGAGGCTTCGTTCTTCTTGAGTAGCTTGACGATCTCCATCTGGGGTGTCGTTCTTCAGTGCTTGGGTTTGGTGCAGATATCACTTCCTGATATTGTCTCCTTACGAGAGTCGCAGATGGGGACGCGTTGTTCTCAGGATGCGTCAAGTCCGTAGACTTGACTCTCTACGGTTTCTAGTTAGTAGGAGGATACTAAAACTCCTATTTGAATGTCAGCTTGCTTGGTGGTTGGTGTTGTCAACTGCAGGTGCTTCTGTTGTTTGCTTCTTCTGGACACTCCGCTGGTTGGTTTTCTTCGTTCTTGTACTTCTTCGGTTGAGTAGAGGAGAGACGTCGTGGTTGACTTCCTTGTTCTTGGGCTTCACAAAGCTTCATAAGAATCTTCAGGGGTAGAGTAGAGTGTCCAGAGGTTTCGGGGGAGTCTAAAAAATTAATTCAAGGATTCTAGAGGTAGGTGGTTTGGGGGTGTGGATCGATGATTCTATTAGTTAGTTGTATAAGAAGGTGGGTGTCTTTTAGGACATCGAATTGCCTTAGTCATACAAGAAGGATTTGTTAACAAGGTAGCTAGTCTTGTCATCAAACCACTTTTCATATTCCAGAGGCTGAGATGTACGGGATGATCTGACATTCTGTTTATTTGGATATGACACTCACTTGTTTGAGCATACAAAAGTGATTTGTTAACAAGTTCATGAGGCTTGTTACCAAACTACTTCTATATAACACGAACATTGGAATATCACACTATTTCTTGAGAGATTAAGAATAATAGATTCTGATATAAGAGTTTCCAAATACTCAATGATAGTCTGGTATATTGCTTCTTTGCCAACCTAAGGGATCTCTCTTCAATGTCTTCTTGTCGTAGTTCCTCCTTCTTGCGGTCTCTGAGCTCGGATCTTCGTAGAAATTCTTATGCACTCCTTGAGTTCCTCTAATTGCCAATCTGAAATGAGTCTCCTTATGTCCTCGTTTCTTGTCAAGGTTTGCAGTCCTAGATGATTAGTTGGTACTATCAAGGACTTAGGTCAGATGTAAGATAAGTTAGTGTGGTATTCTTGTAATTTCACAATTTAATTTTGCAAGGTGAGGCTCGTGCCTTCACGAGGTTGGCATAAAATTGCAGTTTCCTTCGAGATCTTGACGCACTTGCTCCAGATGGTGCATGAATGACTTGCCGGTTAGGTTGTAAAAATCTCAGGCTATTTGGTGATAGATCGGGGGTCTTTGGTACCTTACAGAACTGTCAGTTCTTAGTGGGAGATGGTTTAGATGAGAGGAAAAACATTTTAGAAAGATTTTCCTAGGTGGGTTTACATCTGCAACAAGGTGCAGCTGTGGCCAAGAGGTCAAAAATGGTTCTTGATAGGTGGCAAAGGAGTTTCTATAAGGAGAAATTTTTGAAATTAGTTTGTGCTGCCGACAAGGCGTGATTGTGAAACACACAAGAAAACATCACACAAGCAGAGTACACACAAGCAAAGAACTTCACAAACAAACAACACACAAGGTACATTTAGTACCAATGGACGCCTAGTACTTGTGGACGACAGGTAGTATCATCAAGGTTCCTATCATTCTTATCCTATGGGTCTTGGTTAAACATGACTGCTGAAGTCTTAATTTCCGCACCTTAGGTTCCAACTGGAATACTTGAGATTGTCGAATTTGCAACTTGAGTAGAGTTGTTGATGTTGAGCTGAGGTCTTCGAAGGTCTCTTGCTTTGTTGGTACTGACGATCTTGGTATTTGCAGATCAATCATCTTGAGGTCGAATGTTGAATATTCAAGATGGATGCTTCTTCTTGTAGGTGCTAGCTAATTAGGTCTCTCTTGGGTTCATCGTCAAGTCTTTTGAACGGGTAAGAGGGAGTAGAGAAATCCTTGGAAAACCTTAAAATAGAGGGGTAAGACTCGGAAATATTTGAGAATATAAGAAGAGTGGAAGTCGTTTTTGGACTTCCCTAGATAAAGATATGTTTTTGGTATTAATATATTTTTAACAAAATACTTTCTTTCCTAACTAACGTCATGCTAACTAAGGTCTGTTACAGTCAGGATGGCTCTGATACCAAGTCTGTGGGGACCCCGGACTAACTGTCCGAAATACCCTTGTGCCTACATATCAGCGATCCCATGATCAGTGCGTCGCTGAAGCACAATTAAACTTGGTAACCAAAGAACATCCATACATACCGAATTTATTTACTTACTTGATGGAAGTGATCAGCTTCATCAGGTACTTGCAGCGGAATCACCAAACAACGTGGAGCCCAAGTCATTCGCCTTAACCCTACAGGCAGCTGACTGGGAAGCGCCCTAGTTCGCAAGGACGTCAGTGAACTCCTCTTCTTCGAACTGCTTCTTCTTCCACAATCTGGCTAAGACAATAGCCAGGGACGAAACCAATATGAGTACATTTGATTGTACTCGCAAGCTACCCCAACAGGAGCATGCACTAGTTTTTAATTTTAAAAGACTTTTATTTTTAGGAAAACATCACTATATCTTTATTTAAAAAGGGAAGAGTAGATTTGTAATCCTGTTGAAGACAAAACATTTTGGAAAGTAGTTTTCTCACCTACCTTTGTTGAAAAAGGTAAGAAGTCTTTTTAAACCTTTTTCCCGAAAATATACCTTCGTTTTAAAAGGTGAGAAAACCCTTTAAAACTTTTTCCTCGAAAATCACCCTCTTGTCCCTTTCTCCGAAACCTCCTGGTTTCTGATCATACCCCTTCATGGTTACTTATTTTACCAGCAACCTCATACCATACCCTCGGTATAGTTGCATAAAACAATTTCCACTCATTTTCCTTTCAAACCCAAACTTTGTAAAACTTGCACATGGTCTTAGGACAGCCTCCCAACTGTCCATATCCGAGGACTCGGCTATTCGAATAGTTTTACCCTCTGCAGAGGTAGCACGCTTTTCCCACACCCATCCGGTCACTCATCGTGTCAGCCACGTCCCGCCATACCAGAGGTATGCGAAGTTGAGTTCCCGGCCATAGCCTGTCCTTTGCTCATGCTACTATAGGACCCTGCCTCTACGACACTTTCCATCGACACTTAAATCCTCAGAAACTAAGTGTGAGGACTCGTAGTTCTGTCCGGCGGACCCAAGGGAGCCCTTCAATCCTCTTTCTTCTTTACGCTCATACCGGCTTCCGGTAGACTTCTATTAAGAGGACCCAGGTCAGGGGGTATGTCCTCAGACCATCCCCTCATGGAACGAGGTTATCCTCGTTATTGAGGCATCCAGTACTAACACGAGCAAATTATATGACTACGCCCTTGCCCATATGTGGGTAAATGTGGTCGCACAGGTTATCGGCTGGTAGTCATGGTACAAAGACACAATGTGCATTTTTTTTCATAAACATCACCACACTTCCCTTCTCCACTTCCATACCGACATCCGGTATACCATAATTCATCCAAGGATTTTCAAAGGAGTTTTGAATAAACAATGTTTTTCCCATCCTATAGTTTTATAAAACAACTGATATCTCTACATAGAGTGACAAAAAATAGTTTTCATAAACTTTTGAAAAGGTTTTCACGATCATTTCCAATTTTCTTAGCAAAATACTTTTAACCAAAACTTGGGTGGTTCGTAATCCCACCAAAAAAGATTTTTCACAGAAGGTTTTGGAGTAAAACAAATTCATTTCGAAATCATTGTATACCACTGACACCTCTATATCGGTGTCTTAATAATATACTTGTAATTTGGAAAAGGGTTTTCAAAATCATAGCTTTCGTGGCAAACACCTCGTAAATCATTCTGCTAATTATAAGTAAAACAGGTAAATCAAAATAGATGTATATAGATGCAAGCTCAGTGAAGTAGCTTGCCTGGTTTCAGCATAATGTCCCTGGACTTCTCCTTGTTGATCAATATAATAAAAATCCCATCCTTCCTCGATCAATTCTCTCCAAATACCACTCCGGTAGCGTTATTATCTAGCGTCGCAACAGAGAAATAAACAACAATCAATACGCCAAACAACACCATAAGTGGTACACAAACAAATAACAACCACAAGCATCAAACTAATCATTCAAGCAACAAACTAGGATCTAAGCTTACAAGGGCCTTTATACTAATACATGCTAGGTGCCTAGATCACAAAGCTATCTTAAGCAAAGATGAACAGCAAGCACTTTTATCTAAACAGGAAATACTTCACCACAACACCACCACTCAATTTTTAACAGAGAAAACAACTACTCACATCTAGTAGATAAAAGGCTATTGGAACTATGCTTATGGTTGAGAAACCTAGTCTTCAATCAATATGCAATGGAATCAGTGGGTGTTCCACTATCATAACAAGGCATTAAGAGGTTAATTATCCTCTGGCTATTTGTAAAAATCACTAAAACATAAACTAGACACAAGAGCTACTCATGCTAGGAAGTTCTAAGTAATCCTACCCATAAACCTAACTAATCAAGCTTTGCTAAGAACAAAATAATAAGTAACCAGAGGTGACATGCTATAATATCAGTAGATATGAAAGGCTACTGATGTTCAAACCACATTTTCTAAAATCAAGCATACAAATGATTTTATCCACAACAAATCCTAAATACTAGGAAATTCTAGGGAATACTACCCTAGTAACCTTAACCCTAGATAAACACATGCAACACTAAACTTTTCTAACATGCTATTTAAATGAGATAACACACTCATATAAGAGAGTATCACATATATATAGGCTAGGAAACACAAATCTAACACTAACACACTTTTCTAACAAAGAATATAATTACTACAATAATTAACAGAAAAGCATAACAACTAGTTAAATACACCAACGATAATCTATAGCTCTAAAAATCACACCAAGCTAGGATTAGGTACTCCTAATATACAGAAGATCACACAAGTGGATTCACATCAAAATTCATCACCAATAATATTACAAAAATCCTAGAAAAGCTCTCTGGTCATTTACTAAATTGCATGCCATTTTCTCTAGGAAAAACATTCGCATGTGAGGCCAAGTGATATTGCTAGGTATCACTTAGGGCTATCCAAATCAATTGAGTTTGCATTTTTGTCACTCCTAGGAAAATAGTTGTTTAGATTTTGGTTAAAGCTAGTGGTTCTGCCTTACATTGTATTTCTCTAAACTTATTTGTCCAAAAGTAGATGTACCACTTGGATCTGGTTTAGAACATGTTGGGGTGCATCCATGATTTTTGGTTTGATCGGATTTGCATTTTTCCTATTTTTAAACGATTTAAACTAGTGGATCTAGTTTCTGTTAAAACAGAAAAGATTAAACAAAGGAAAAAAAACTACTGCACGGGCCAGATCTCAGCTGCTCGCGGGCCGAGCGAGCTGGGCCGGCCCACTAAGTTGCGCGCGCCCGCGAAGGGTTAAGCCGCCGTTAGATCTAAGTCCTACGGTCGAGATCACAAGCGACAGGGATTCAAACCGAAGCGTCGATCTAAAAATCGACGGCTCGTGATCATCTGCTTCCTCGCGAGCTCGCACGCGACAGAAACATGGCGGCCGAACTAGGGTTTCTGCGTTAGCTCACCTAGAGGCGATGATATGCCAAGGCGTGGTGTTGCAGTGGATGCGGTGAGTTGAGGCAGTGGAGGAGAGTAAGAATCAGCGGCTCCGGTGGCTCCTAACGTCGACGGCGTGAAGCACGGCCGAGGCGGCGTCGAGGACGGCAGCGTCGTTCCTGTGTTCAATCGACCGAAGCAAGGTGTCAGGGAGGTTCGTGAGGGTCCAGAGAGAAAGAAAAAGAAAGAATGGCGGAGGATGGATGACGGTGTCGATGGAGAGCTTGGTCGCAGCAGCTCGGGTCCGAGCTGGGAGATCTCACGTTCCCCGGCGACAGAGGACGAGAGAGCATGTGTTCTCGCGTGGGGTGGGAGAGTGGAGGTGTGGGCGTTGTTTGGACAAATAATGGGAGTAGGAGACGGCCCGTGGTCTTATAACCGAGAGGGAGGTGGTGCACGGTAGGAGAGGTTCACGGATTGAGGGAGAGAGGTGGAGGCAGAGGAGTGGCGTCGCGGTTTTCCTCGTCTCCTCGTGGTGCTCAGAGGCGAGAAGGGGAGCACGGCAACGTTGACGTGCAGGAGGGAGCACGGTGATGTGCAGGAGGAATCAAGGCAGCGTGTGGGAGGGAGGAACACGGTGGCGTGCGGGAGGCGGGGGTGCTGCAGGCCATGCCAGGGCACTAGAGCTGCTGCAGTCCCAGGCGTATAGGAGAAGGGAGAGATGCTGCGGTGGTGGAGACGTGTTTCCCCTCTTGTCCCCCCCCCTATTTCTCTTCCTTGTCGGCCTCCTCTTTCCACCCTCATCTCTCTCTCTCTCTCAGCCACTTACTAGGGCATCCAAAGCTGGGGCTGAGTGGTGGCATACTAGGGTATAAGTTAGACAGGATTTCATCTTCCAAATCATACAGAAATCAATCAATTTGGATCACCCAAAATCTGTCCAGAAAAGTTCAGAAAAAAAGTTCAGAAAAAAAAGGACTTAGCAACCTAAGTGTTGAAACTGTTAAAACTTATGAAAAGTTCACGCTGAAATTTCCTAGCAAATGAAATCCAATTGTGGAATTTTCAATTGGTCATTGATCACCATGTTTAAAGAATCCAGAAACATATTTTAAACAATTTTTTTAAAATGCGCAAGGCTAGGGAAACTTGATGAACATAAGGCATCGTTCTGTTTTTCACTGGTTTTTAAAACAAACAGTTTTCTGTCTTATTTTCTGGCCACAAAAACAAGCATGCATCTAATGGTTCCAAGACTCCAAAATTGAAACTAAGGACATGGGTTTGTAGTCCACACCTCAGAGAACAATGTCAAGCAGAAAACTCACTAAATTGGATATTTTGGCTAATTAAAATCATGGGCTAAAATCAGATAGTTGGAAAGGTTTTTCAGGAATTTCAATATGGACTAGTCTTAGAAATCCACATGAAATAATGGTGTTTTTGGATCACAAGTCTCAGAAATAAGTTTGGGGTGTGAGAGTGTCAAGATGATATTAAATACAGGAGGAAATGACCACTACTTTGTTTAGGCCACAAAGTGAAGATGGATAGATAAGCAAACAACTTCCAAACCTTTCAACTTGATTTTTATAATAAAGATGATATGGAGTAGATGAGATCCACAAAGGTGTATTTCCAAATCTTCCAGGATTTAACCAAATGGGAAGGGCTTAGAGATGATAGGTGTTAACCTGGGGGATGAGGGGTTTTACTTGACAATCTTAGAGTTAAATCATTTTGGATAGGGTGGACCAAGGTTCTAATGACTTGAGAACATTACCACACATAAGCATTCCAAGAAATTCAATACAAGCAAGTCACATACACACCATGATCAACAACACACACACAAGTCAGCACAATTCACACTACAAACATAAGGTCAAACAGAGCAATGGGAAGTGAAACACAAGCAATAGTCAGGCATTTCAAAAAGTTTTTGTTGGTTCTGAAATTTGGGGTCTGGTAAAACTAGTTTTTCTTGGTTCCAAAATTTGGGGTGTTACAGATCCTTCCCCCCTTAAAATAAATCTCGTCCTCGAGATTTGCCCGGGGTACAGGGGAGTACGAGGGCACGGGTGTTGGGCTGACTATACTTCCGAGGTCGAGGCTCCTTTAGTGAGGTTGCCATGTGAGATCTTGACCACTTGGTGTTGCGAGGCTTTCTTTGTCGATAAACTCCTGTGATGAGTCTGGATCCTTGATGATGGGATTGACGTGACGGTTGACGCTGATGAAGAGTCCTGGTTGGTTGTTTCCAGATGCTTCAAGGCTACGGTGCAAGGAACTAATTATTAACGTGTCCTGGTATACGCAGTGCAGGTCTTCCCCCCTTGAAAAGGGATCGTGAAGGGTCACATTGAAGGTTGCAGCTGGAGTTGACTTGGAGGCTTCGTTCTTCTTGAGTAGCTTGACGATCTCCATCTGGGGTGTCGTTCTTCAGTGCTTGGGTTTGGTGCAGATATCACTTCCTGATATTGTCTCCTTACGAGAGTCGCAGATGGGGACGCGTTGTTCTCAGGATGCGTCAAGTCCGTAGACTTGACTCTCTACGGTTTCTAGTTAGTAGGAGGATACTAAAACTCCTATTTGAATGTCAGCTTGCTTGGTGGTTGGTGTTGTCAACTGCAGGTGCTTCTGTTGTTTGCTTCTTCTGGACACTCCGCTGGTTGGTTTTCTTCGTTCTTGTACTTCTTCGGTTGAGTAGAGGAGAGACGTCGTGGTTGACTTCCTTGTTCTTGGGCTTCACAAAGCTTCATAAGAATCTTCAGGGGTAGAGTAGAGTGTCCAGAGGTTTCGGGGGAGTCTAAAAAATTAATTCAAGGATTCTAGAGGTAGGTGGTTTGGGGGTGTGGATCGATGATTCCTATTAGTTAGTTGTATAAGAAGGTGGGTGTCTTTTAGGACATCGAATTGCCTTAGTCATACAAGAAGGATTTGTTAACAAGGTAGCTAGTCTTGTCATCAAACCACTTTTCATATTCCAGAGGCTGAGATGTACGGGATGATCTGACATTCTGTTTATTTGGATATGACACTCACTTGTTTGAGCATACAAAAGTGATTTGTTAACAAGTTCATGAGGCTTGTTACCAAACTACTTCTATATAACACGAACATTGGAATATCACACTATTTCTTGAGAGATTAAGAATAATAGATTCTGATATAAGAGTTTCCAAATACTCAATGATAGTCTGGTATATTGCTTCTTTGCCAACCTAAGGGATCTCTCTTCAATGTCTTCTTGTCGTAGTTCCTCCTTCTTGCGGTCTCTGAGCTCGGATCTTCGTAGAAATTCTTATGCACTCCTTGAGTTCCTCTAATTGCCAATCTGAAATGAGTCTCCTTATGTCCTCGTTTCTTGTCAAGGTTTGCAGTCCTAGATGATTAGTTGGTACTATCAAGGACTTAGGTCAGATGTAAGATAAGTTAGTGTGGTATTCTTGTAATTTCACAATTTAATTTTGCAAGGTGAGGCTCGTGCCTTCACGAGGTTGGCATAAAATTGCAGTTTCCTTCGAGATCTTGACGCACTTGCTCCAGATGGTGCATGAATGACTTGCCGGTTAGGTTGTAAAAATCTCAGGCTATTTGGTGATAGATCGGGGGTCTTTGGTACCTTACAGAACTGTCAGTTCTTAGTGGGAGATGGTTTAGATGAGAGGAAAAACATTTTAGAAAGATTTTCCTAGGTGGGTTTACATCTGCAACAAGGTGCAGCTGTGGCCAAGAGGTCAAAAATGGTTCTTGATAGGTGGGAAAGGAGTTTCTATAAGGAGAAATTTTTGAAATTAGTTTGTGCTGCCGACAAGGCGTGATTGTGAAACACACAAGAAAACATCACACAAGCAGAGTACACACAAGCAAAGAACTTCACAAACAAACAACACACAAGGTACATTTAGTACCAATGGACGCCTAGTACTTGTGGACGACAGGTAGTATCATCAAGGTTCCTATCATTCTTATCCTATGGGTCTTGGTTAAACATGACTGCTGAAGTCTTAATTTCCGCACCTTAGGTTCCAACTGGAATACTTGAGATTGTCGAATTTGCAACTTGAGTAGAGTTGTTGATGTTGAGCTGAGGTCTTCGAAGGTCTCTTGCTTTGTTGGTACTGACGATCTTGGTATTTGCAGATCAATCATCTTGAGGTCGAATGTTGAATATTCAAGATGGATGCTTCTTCTTGTAGGTGCTAGCTAATTAGGTCTCTCTTGGGTTCATCGTCAAGTCTTTTGAACGGGTAAGAGGGAGTAGAGAAATCCTTGGAAAACCTTAAAATAGAGGGGTAAGACTCGGAAATATTTGAGAATATAAGAAGAGTGGAAGTCGTTTTTGGACTTCCCTAGATAAAGATATGTTTTTGGTATTAATATATTTTTAACAAAATACTTTCTTTCCTAACTAACGTCATGCTAACTAAGGTCTGTTACAGTCAGGATGGCTCTGATACCAAGTCTGTGGGGACCCCGGACTAACTGTCCGAAATACCCTTGTGCCTACATATCAGCGATCCCATGATCAGTGCGTCGCTGAAGCACAATTAAACTTGGTAACCAAAGAACATCCATACATACCGAATTTATTTACTTACTTGATGGAAGTGATCAGCTTCATCAGGTACTTGCAGCGGAATCACCAAACAACGTGGAGCCCAAGTCATTCGCCTTAACCCTACAGGCAGCTGACTGGGAAGCGCCCTAGTTCGCAAGGACGTCAGTGAACTCCTCTTCTTCGAACTGCTTCTTCTTCCACAATCTGGCTAAGACAATAGCCAGGGACGAAACCAATATGAGTACATTTGATTGTACTCGCAAGCTACCCCAACAGGAGCATGCACTAGTTTTTAATTTTAAAAGACTTTTATTTTTAGGAAAACATCACTATATCTTTATTTAAAAAGGGAAGAGTAGATTTGTAATCCTGTTGAAGACAAAACATTTTGGAAAGTAGTTTTCTCACCTACCTTTGTTGAAAAAGGTAAGAAGTCTTTTTAAACCTTTTTCCCGAAAATATACCTTCGTTTTAAAAGGTGAGAAAACCCTTTAAAACTTTTTCCTCGAAAATCACCCTCTTGTCCCTTTCTCCGAAACCTCCTGGTTTCTGATCATACCCCTTCATGGTTACTTATTTTACCAGCAACCTCATACCATACCCTCGGTATAGTTGCATAAAACAATTTCCACTCATTTTCCTTTCAAACCCGAAACTTTGTAAAACTTGCACATGGTCTTAGGACAGCCTCCCAACTGTCCATATCCGAGGACTCGGCTATTCGAATAGTTTTACCCTCTGCAGAGGTAGCACGCTTTTCCCACACCCATCCGGTCACTCATCGTGTCAGCCACGTCCCGCCATACCAGAGGTATGCGAAGTTGAGTTCCCGGCCATAGCCTGTCCTTTGCTCATGCTACTATAGGACCCTGCCTCTACGACACTTTCCATCGACACTTAAATCCTCAGAAACTAAGTGTGAGGACTCGTAGTTCTGTCCGGCGGACCCAAGGGAGCCCTTCAATCCTCTTTCTTCTTTACGCTCATACCGGCTTCCGGTAGACTTCTATTAAGAGGACCCAGGTCAGGGGGTATGTCCTCAGACCATCCCCTCATGGAACGAGGTTATCCTCGTTATTGAGGCATCCAGTACTAACACGAGCAAATTATATGACTACGCCCTTGCCCATATGTGGGTAAATGTGGTCGCACAGGTTATCGGCTGGTAGTCATGGTACAAAGACACAATGTGCATTTTTTTTCATAAACATCACCACACTTCCCTTCTCCACTTCCATACCGACATCCCGGTATACCATAATTCATCCAAGGATTTTCAAAGGAGTTTTGAATAAACAATGTTTTTCCCATCCTATAGTTTTATACAAACAACTGATATCTCTACATAGAGTGACAAAAATAGTTTTCATAAACTTTTAAAAGGTTTTCACGATCATTTCCAATTTTCTTAGCAAAATACTTTTAACCAAAACTTGGGTGGTTCGTAATCCCACCAAAAAAGATTTTTCACAGAAGGTTTTGGAGTAAAACAAATTCATTTCGAAATCATTGTATACCACTGACACCTCTATATCGGTGTCTTAATAATATACTTGTAATTTGGAAAAGGGTTTTCAAAATCATAGCTTTCGTGGCAAACACCTCGTAAATCATTCTGCTAATTATAAGTAAAACAGGTAAATCAAAATAGATGTATATAGATGCAAGCTCAGTGAAGTAGCTTGCCTGGTTTCAGCATAATGTCCCTGGACTTCTCCTTGTTGATCAATATAATAAAAATCCCATCCTTCCTCGATCAATTCTCTCCAAATACCACTCCGGTAGCGTTATTATCTAGCGTCGCAACCAGAGAAATAAACAACAATCAATACGCCAAACAACACCATAAGTGGTACACAAACAAATAACAACCACAAGCATCAAACTAATCATTCAAGCAACAAACTAGGATCTAAGCTTACAAGGGCCTTTATACTAATACATGCTAGGTGCCTAGATCACAAAGCTATCTTAAGCAAAGATGAACAGCAAGCACTTTTATCTAAACAGGAAATACTTCACCACAACACCACCACTCAATTTTTAACAGAGAAAACAACTACTCACATCTAGTAGATAAAAGGCTATTGGAACTATGCTTATGGTTGAGAAACCTAGTCTTCAATCAATATGCAATGGAATCAGTGGGTGTTCCACTATCATAACAAGGCATTAAGAGGTTAATTATCCTCTGGCTATTTGTAAAAATCACTAAAACATAAACTAGACACAAGAGCTACTCATGCTAGGAAGTTCTAAGTAATCCTACCCATAAACCTAACTAATCAAGCTTTGCTAAGAACAAAATAATAAGTAACCAGAGGTGACATGCTATAATATCAGTAGATATGAAAGGCTACTGATGTTCAACCACATTTTCTAAAATCAAGCATACAAATGATTTTATCCACAACAAATCCTAAATACTAGGAAATTCTAGGGAATACTACCCTAGTAACCTTAACCCTAGATAAACACATGCAACACTAAACTTTTCTAACATGCTATTTAAATGAGATAACACACTCATATAAGAGAGTATCACATATATATAGGCTAGGAAACACAAATCTAACACTAACACACTTTTCTAACAAAGAATATAATTACTACAATAATTAACAGAAAAGCATAACAACTAGTTAAATACACCAACGATAATCTATAGCTCTAAAAATCACACCAAGCTAGGATTAGGTACTCCTAACCTAATCATACAGAAGATCACACAAGTGGATTCACATCAAAATTCATCACCAATAATATTACAAAAATCCTAGAAAAGCTCTCTGGTCATTTACTAAATTGCATGCCATTTTCTCTAGGAAAAACATTCGCATGTGAGGCCAAGTGATATTGCTAGGTATCACTTAGGGCTATCCAAATCAATTGAGTTTGCATTTTTGTCACTCCTAGGAAAATAGTTGTTTAGATTTTGGTTAAAGCTAGTGGTTCTGCCTTACATTGTATTTCTCTAAACTTATTTGTCCAAAAGTAGATGTACCACTTGGATCTGGTTTAGAACATGTTGGGGTGCATCCATGATTTTTGGTTTGATCGGATTTGCATTTTTCCTATTTTTAAACGATTTAAACTAGTGGATCTAGTTTCTGTTAAAACAGAAAAGATTAAACAAAGGAAAAAAAAACTACTGCACGGGCCAGATCTCAGCTGCTCGCGGGCCGAGCGAGCTGGGCCGGCCCACTAAGTTGCGCGCGCCCGCGAAGGGTTAAGCCGCCGTTAGATCTAAGTCCTACGGTCGAGATCACAAGCGACAGGGATTCAAACCGAAGCGTCGATCTAAAAATCGACGGCTCGTGATCATCTGCTTCCTCGCGAGCTCGCACGCGACAGAAACATGGCGGCCGAACTAGGGTTTCTGCGTTAGCTCACCTAGAGGCGATGATATGACAAGGCGTGGTGTTGCAGTGGATGCGGTGAGTTGAGGCAGTGGAGGAGAGTAAGAATCAGCGGCTCCGGTGGCTCCTAACGTCGACGGCGTGAAGCACGGCCGAGGCGGCGTCGAGGACGGCAGCGTCGTTCCTGTGTTCAATCGACCGAAGCAAGGTGTCAGGGAGGTTCGTGAGGGTCCAGAGAGAAAGAAAAAGAAAGAATGGCGGAGGATGGATGACGGTGTCGATGGAGAGCTTGGTCGCAGCAGCTCGGGTCCGAGCTGGGAGATCTCACGTTCCCCGGCGACAGAGGACGAGAGAGCATGTGTTCTCGCGTGGGGTGGGAGAGTGGAGGTGTGGGCGTTGTTTGGACAAATAATGGGAGTAGGAGACGGCCCATGGTCTTATAACCGAGAGGGAGGTGGTGCACGGTAGGAGAGGTTCACGGATTGAGGGAGAGAGGTGGAGGCAGAGGAGTGGCGTCGCGGTTTTCCTCGTCTCCTCGTGGTGCTCAGAGGCGAGAAGGGGAGCACGGCAACGTTGACGTGCAGGAGGGAGCACGGTGATGTGCAGGAGGAATCAAGGCAGCGTGTGGGAGGGAGGAACACGGTGGCGTGCGGGAGGCGGGGGTGCTGCAGGCCATGCCAGGGCACTGGAGCTGCTGCAGTCCCAGGCGTATAGGAGAAGGGAGAGATGTTGCGGTGGTGGAGACGTGTTTCCCCTCTTGTCCCCCCCCCTATTTCTCTTCCTTGTCGGCCTCCTCTTTCCACCCTCATCTCTCTCTCTCTCTCGGCCACTTACTAGGGCATCCAAAGCTGGGGCTGAGTGGTGGCATACTAGGGTATAAGTTAGACAGGATTTCATCTTCCAAATCATACAGAAATCAATCAATTTGGATCACCCAAAATCTGTCCAGAAAAGTTCAGAAAAAAGTTCAGAAAAAAAAGGACTTAGCAAAAATTCCTAAGTGTTGAAACTGTTAAAACTTATGAAAAGTTCACGCTGAAATTTCCTAGCAAATGAAATCCAATTGTGGAATTTTCAATTGGTCATTGATCACCATGTTTAAAGAATCCAGAAACATATTTTAAACAATTTTTTTAAAATGCGCAAGGCTAGGGAAACTTGATGAACATAAGGCATCGTTCTGTTTTTCACTGGTTTTTAAAACAAACAGTTTTCTGTCTTATTTTCTGGCCACAAAAACAAGCATGCATCTAATGGTTCCAAGACTCCAAAATTGAAACTAAGGACATGGGTTTGTAGTCCACACCTCAGAGAACAATGTCAAGCAGAAAACTCACTAAATTGGATATTTTGGCTAATTAAAATCATGGGCTAAAATCAGATAGTTGGAAAGGTTTTTCAGGAATTTCAATATGGACTAGTCTTAGAAATCCACATGAAATAATGGTGTTTTTGGATCACAAGTCTCAGAAATAAGTTTGGGGTGTGAGAGTGTCAAGATGATATTAAATACAGGAGGAAATGACCACTACTTTGTTTAGGCCACAAAGTGAAGATGGATAGATAAGCAAACAACTTCCAAACCTTTCAACTTGATTTTTATAATAAAGATGATATGGAGTAGATGAGATCCACAAAGGTGTATTTCCAAATCTTCCAGGATTTAACCAAATGGGAAGGGCTTAGAGATGATAGGTGTTAACCTGGGGGATGAGGGGTTTTACTTGACAATCTTAGAGTTAAATCATTTTGGATAGGGTGGACCAAGGTTCTAATGACTTGAGAACATTACCACACATAAGCATTCCAAGAAATTCAATACAAGCAAGTCACATACACACCATGATCAACAACACACACACAAGTCAGCACAATTCACACTACAAACATAAGGTCAAACAGAGCAATGGGAAGTGAAACACAAGCAATAGTCAGACATTTCAAAAAGTTTTTGTTGGTTCTGAAATTTGGGGTCTGGTAAAACTAGTTTTTCTTGGTTCCAAAATTTGGGGTGTTACAGACCCTTGAGGAATTATATTGTGTAAAAGGTTATACAAGTATGCTACATTATATTGTATAAAGGAATATGCAAAAATTAGTTGGTCATAGTCGAGATACTAAATTAATAGACATGCAATGCCTATGTATCATAAATTGCACAATTGGATGGTTGAAGTAATGGATAATGTTTAGTTTGCATGCAGAGATTAATAAATATTAGTGGAAATGATATGGACAATTGATTGGCTAAGATAAAGGATGGTGTGGACAGCTTGTATGTTGATATAGAAAGACAATTAATGCATGTTAGTGGATTTTTACTTTAATAAATGGTATACTAGATATATTGCAATAGAAGATTCCCCATCAAGCAACGCGTATCTTGCAACGAAATAAATACATGCGCATATATAGGCGCAACTGTTTGCTTCCATTCAACTATATATGTGCCAACTTCGTCATCGCAATGGCCGACGGCAACAACAATGTCGTGTATACCTTTCCGGTCAATACATATGTGCTAGTATTCTCTCCGTTTGCACCAATATTTAATCCATATACATATGAGTTAAATATGTCTAGTTTGTCACATGTAGTTAGATTTTACTAGTACATTTGTGTAGTTGATAATTAAACTAATCTGAAAATTTCTTACTAGCACGACAATGTTTACATAAAACCGCTTCCCCGCACTAGGAGAACCAGATTCTATCACGGAAGGGATATCAAAACCCGATACTTACTCTGTAACTAAATATAAAACGTTTTGGTAGCTCAATTTAAGCTACCAAAACATCTTATATTAAGATACTGAGTGAGTATTTCTTACAGCACCGGTGTGCAAACGGAAAAACAAAAACCAGCACGTAGTAGCACCACTAGTTAACAATATGCATATGTATTAGGTCCTAGAGGAATAAGCTTAGCGATCAACCAAAATATCGAGTGGAACAACAGTATCTGGAAGAAGTAGCCGGCCAGAAATGTCACCATGGCTAGAAACAATTTAAGGACCTTGATTGACATGCATGTCGTCGTCTGCTTCATGCGTTACGCATCCATCCATGGGAACACACAGGACCTCCCTATATATGGCACTAGTTGTGACTTGTGATGCACGTTTTTCAGGTGCTCCAGATATTTTATTTCTTCACGCATGAAACCAAAATTATGAATGACAACGTATATACACGTGTCCAGAAAAGAAGGCAGGAGAGGGTAAGAGATGAGCGGTTAAGACTCACTCCATCCCTGAGAGAGTAGTAGTGTCCATTCCATATATATGCATGTGTTGCCGCCAAAGTTCAGTGAGTGAGTTAATCCACCAAGAATACCACGTCCTTCCAGCATCCCGGAACATAGCTCCTCCTTGATCGACGCAACAATGGCCGTCTGCGTCGTCGTCGTCTTTCTCCTCGCCGTGGCACTAGCAGCGGCGGCCCGCGGCAGTGAAGCAGCGCTTGTTGAGCACACCTTCGTAGTAAGCGAGCAAGCTAGCCCCTCCCTCTTCTTCCCTTGGTCTAATCTTCTCATACATCATTTATTTGACTAGATAAACATGTACCTTCGTGTAACAAAAAGGATTCATCCATCCATCTTATGCGCGGTTTGCTACATAGGTGAGCCAGATGATGATGCATCACCTGTGCAACGACACGCTGGTCACCGTCGTCAACGGGCAGCTCCCCGGCCCGGCCATCGAGGTCACCGAAGGGGACTCGCTGGCTGTTCATGTCATCAACAAGTCGCCCGTTGGAGTAAAACAATCCATTGGTAATCTATTTCTACCAGTAATTGAAACAACCGAAATTATTTAATGTTATTTTCAGGAACCACAATATTGTTCAAATACTTCAAAACCAAATTGTCACCAAAATGGGTGTTTTATATACTTCTTGCCTACTATATATATGGATAATCATCTCATCTACCCTTTCCTATACGCAGGCATGGAGTGAAGCAGCAACTCAATTGTTGGGCTGATGGACCGGCGATGATAACACAGTTACACAGTGCCCCATCTAGCCGAACAATAATTTCACCTATCGATTCAACGTCATCGGACAGGAGGGAGGGAACGCTCTGGTGGCATGCTCACGCCGGCGCCCTCCGCGCAACAGTTCATGGCGCATTAATCATCCGGCCGAGATCCGGTCCCGATTCTTACCCGTTCCCCAAGCCGCACAAGGAAATCTCCTTGTTATAGGTTTGTGTACTGTTTTAGTTGTGCCGAAACAAGGTCAAGTCGGTCGGCTGAACCAACTGCCAAACGTCACGACGAGTAATCCAAGCACGGTGACGATCGTACAGTTCGCGCTGCGCCGCTACAGCATCAGGCGGTCATGACTCATGATCACGTTTTTGCAGAACGCAATGGGCACCCGTTGACGCTTGTTATAGGTTTGTGTACTGTTTTAGTTGTTCCGAAACAAGGTCAAGTCGGTCGGTTGAACCAACTGCCAAACGTCACGACGAGTAATCCAAGCACGGTGACGATCGTACAGTTCGCGCTGCGCCGCTACAGCATCAGGCGGTCATGACTCATGATCACGTTTTTGCAGAACGCAATGGGCACCCGTTGACGCTTGTTATAGGTTTGTGTATTGTTTTAGTTGTTCCGAAACAAGGTCAAGTCGGTCGGCTGAACCAACTGCCAAACGTCACGATGAGTAATCCAAGCACGGTGACGATCGTACAGTTCGCGCTGCGCCGCTACAGCATCAGGCGGTCATGACTCATGGTCACGTTTTTGCAGAACGCAATGGGCACCCGTTGACGCTTGTTATAGGTTTGTGTACTGTTTTAGTTGTGCCGAAACAAGGTCAAGTCGGTCGACTGAACCAACTGCCAAACGTCACGACGAGTAATCCAAGCACGGTGACGATCGTACAGTTCGCGCTGCGCCGCTACAGCATCAGGCGGTCATGACTCATGATCACGTTTTTGCAGAACGCAATGGGCACCCGTTGACGCTTGTTATAGGTTTGTGTACTGTTTTAGTTGTTCCGAAACAAGGTCAAGTCGGTCGGCTGAACCAACTGCCAAACTTCACGACGAGTAATCCAAGCACGGTGACGATCGTACAGTTCGCGTTGCGCCGCTACAGCATCAGGCGGTCATGACTCATGATCACGTTTTTGCAGAACGCAATGGGCACCCGTTGACGCTTGTTATAGGTTTGTGTACTGTTTTAGTTGTGCCGAGACAAGGTCAAGTCGGTCGGCTGAACCAACTTGCAAACATCACGACGAGTAATCCAAGCACGGTGACGATCGTACAGTTCGCGCTGCGCCGCTACAGCATCAGGCGGTCATGACTCATGATCACGTTTTTGCAGAACGCAATGGGAACCCGTTGACGCTTGTTATAGGTTTGTGTACTGTTTTAGTTGTTCCGAAACAAGGTCAAGTCGGTCGGCTGAACCAACTGCCAAACGTCACGACGAGTAATCCAAGCACGGTGACGATCGTACAGTTCGCGCTGCGCCGCTACAGCATCAGGCGGTCATGACTCATGATCACGTTTTTGCAGAACGCAATGGGCACTGATGACTCACAAGTATAGGGGATCGTAACAGTCTTCGAGTGAAGTAAAACCCAAATTTATTGATTCGACACAAGGGGAGCCAAAGAATATTTATAAGCCTTGACAGATGAATTATCAGTTCAGCTGCACCTGGAAATGGACTTGCTCGACACAGATTATCAGTAGCAACAGTTTTATGACAGTAGCAGTAGTGAAATAATAGAAGCAGTAAAATAAAGACAGCAGTAATAAATGCGGTAAACAGCAGGATTAAAATACTGTAGCCATAGGGATGGATGGACGGGCGCTGCATGGATAAGATAATTCATGTGATAACCATTCAAAGGGCAATTACAGATAAATGATAATAGGGTATCCAAGTAATAATCAATCATAAGCATGTGTTCCGTATTTAGTCGTACGTGCTCGCAATGAGAAACTTGCACAACATTTTTTGTCCAACCAACCCGTTTGCAGCGGGGCCTCAAGGGAAACTACTGGTAATTAAGGTGCTCCTTTTAATAAAGCACTGGAGCAAAGCATTAACACTCCGTGAACACATGTGATCCTCACGTCAAAACCATCCCCTCCGGTTATCCCAAGTTCTGTCACTTTGGGGTCTCGTGTTCCGGACAATAACGTGTGTATACAACTTGTAGATATGATCCAAAACAATAATTATCATCATGATTCAATAACATGTTCAGATCTGAGATCATGGCACTCGGGCCCTAAGTGACAAGCATTAAGCATAACAAGTTGCAACAATGACATAAAGTACTACCGATGGATACTAGGCACCATGCCCTAACAATTCTCACAACTATTATAAATGATCTCATCCAATCCCTACCATCCCCTCAGCCTACAGCGGGGAATAACTCACACATGGATGGGGGAATCATGGATGGTCGATGGAGAGGCGGTGATGATGATGATGGCGATGATCTCCTCCAATTCCCCGTCCCGGCAGGGTGACAGAACGGAGTTTCTGATCCCCGAAATAGGGTTTTCGATGACGGCGGAGCTCTGGATGTTTTCTGGAAAAAGTGACGAACCCCCCGAAGTTTTTAGGTCAAAGGCCTTATGTAGTCCAAAGGGGAGCGCTGGGGGCCACACAGGGGGGCCACACCACACCTGGGCACGGCCAAGGGCCAACCGCGCCCTGGGTGCGTGTGGCACCCTGTGCCCCCTCTTTGCTTCATCTTCTGTCTCCGTGGGTCTTCTGGAAAAATAGAATTTCTGGAATTTTTATGAAACTTTGACTTTCCGCACAAAAACGAGACACTAAGGCAATTCTGCTGAAAACAGCGTTAGTCCGTGTTAGTTGTATCCAAATCACACAAGTTAGAGTAAAAACAATAGCAAAAGTGTTCGGAAAAGTGGATACGTTTTGGACATATCAACTCCCCCAAGTTTAGCTTATTGCTTGTCCTCAAGCAATTCAGTTAACAACTGAACACGATAAAAGAAACTTTTACGAACACATTTCTTCATATGATGTATACATACCTACTATATGATCAACTACTTAGCATTTCATAATAGGAACCATGCAAATAATGACGTACACCTAGTAGCTATGCAAATCATGAAAAGATACCAAAGTACTAAGAATGAATAACATAGCATTTAACGGAGGCTAGCAATAGACTGGGAAGCGACAACCACGAGAGCGATAACGGTCATAATCATGCTTGCGACAAAAAAAATTAACGGAGGCATAAAATGATACTAAAACTCTGAGGCAAAATAGATCATCATAGGCTTAATTGACTTTTATTTTTCAGTCATAACATGTGTGAGCATGTGCCAAGTCGAATCAAGTGAATTATTCAGAGGAGGATACCATCCTGCCATACCGTTTTACGAATAGAACAATGCATGTAATATCTATATGACATGTTATTCACTATTAGCAATTTGGTACAGGTCATAAGAAGACATGAACTACTAAGTAATCATTAAATAACATAACCACTACCATGATAGCTAAGCATGTTCACATGAGTAGGTATATTTACAAAAATGAAAAACAAATAGAGTTCATACCAGCCTTTTACCACATCCGGTTGTCGTAGATCGTCATTATTGCTTTTCACTTGTGTGGCTTGAATGATGTGAAATGATAACCAAGCCCAAGTGGAACCACGGAAATTTTTGAACTCCTGAAACAACTATACAAAACAGCAGAAGAACAACAAATATTTTTGGGTTTTCGAATTTAAAGCAAGCATAGAAAGAAACAAGCAAACAAAGCAAAATCTTTTTGGATTTTTGAATAAAACCGAAATGAAAAATAAAGTAAACTAGCTACAAATTCAAAAGCAAGAGAAATAAAGGAAATATTTTTGGTCTTTTGGTGTTTTGCGAAAATAAAGATACAAGAAACAAAAGCGAAAAGAAAAGAAACAAACTAAAACATGGATATACAAAGTACCGACATGATATGAATATGATAAAATGAGTGAACTTGTCGGCATACCTCCCCCAAGCTTAGGCTTTTGGCCTAAGTGGGAGACAATCATCCCCATGGCTGCCAGCTAGGCGCGCCCTCAGTGTATGACGAGGAGGGTTCCTCGTCCGGGTAAAAGCTCGAGGATGCACCACCGTAGTACACGGTGTAGTCCTCAGGGGGCGCCACGAAGGTCTCCTGTCGGTGCTCAGGGTAGTGCTGTAAATGGAAATCCGGTGCACCGAGTGGTTGTCCAAATCCTCCCTCGAATATGATAGAGGACCCCTGAAAACACTGAACAAACTAGGCTGTGGAAGCCGGACCTCTAGCTCAGGTCCATTAGCAAAAACAACTCTATACATCAAATGTCCATAGATGAATTAGTAGTAACAAAATCATGAAGTTTCATGGCAGCAAGATCAAGTCTTTCCGGAATCAACAATTCATCAGAAGGATCACAGAAAGACCAAGATCAGCTAAAACACGTGCAGCAATAATGCCTCCAAAGATGGGACCTTTGGCGGCAAGGCGGCGAGCAATCAAGGCACCAAGGTTGTAGGTTTTATCATTTTTAAGTGCATGAGCAAGAAAAGCTAGATGATAGCAAGAAATATTACTAGTGTTCTCTCTAGCAAGCACACTCGTGGCAAGATAATATGTGAAGTACCTGATGGCTGGAAATTGAATGTTCCTTATCTTACCACGCTGCACTCTACGGAGATCATCATAGCTCAGCTCATGGTAAAGATCCAACAACTCGGGGCTGTGATTTGATCTTCCTTGCTGTCCCAGATGGAGCAACACCTATGACCCTGCAAAATCTTTTCAAGTCCATGTTGCATGCACGATCATAAATCTTAAACTCAACAGTGGGGTTAAAAGTAGAGTTATTAAACTTAAAGCTTTCAACAAAAATCTTAGTGAGGTTAGCATATTGTGGCCTCTCATCCTGCATAAATTCCATCAAGCCAACATTGTTAATCATCCTATGAAGTCATCATAAATCCCTGCATCTCTCATAAAGTTAAAGCATGGAAAAATAGATGGATGAGGAACACCATCATCTTCCTCTTCACCATTCTTGGTGCCAAAAGATCCTCATTGTATGATGGCCTAGGTGCACCTCTTGATCTTGAAGCCCTTGTTTCCCTTGAGGAGGATGGTGTTTGCCTCTCAAAGATTTCTCCATAAGTGTGTTTATCCATCTTCCTTTTCTGAAATTTTAAACAAACCTCATAAAAATGATTTTAGAGTGGTTAAATCAAGGAAACACTAGGGAGACTTGCTATAGACTAAACATGCATCAAAACTAGTTAATCTAAACAAGAACAAGCATGCAAGCTCTAATAACATGTCACCTACAGTACCAAAATGCCAAAGATATAAGCAACTAAACAAAATTCTATTTGGATAATCGGAGGAGTCACATACCGGAGAGCAATTGATCCAAATTTCAGCAGCAAAGATGGGCTGAGCAAGTAGATCGAAAAATCTCGAGCAAGAGCAGCAAGAACACGAGTTTGAGCAATGGTGGTGTGTTTGGTCGGGAGAGAGAAAGGAGTGGGAGAGAGATGAGTGAGTGGAGGGCCAGGTGGACCCCACACCAGGGCAGGGCGCGGCCTGCCCCCACCGCGCCGTGGGGGCGTGTGGTGGCCTGGTGGGTCCCCCTGGTCATCCTCTGGTACTCCCACGTTCCTCTTTAAAAACTAGGACTTGTAGAATATTTTTCATAATTTTTTGAAAACTTTTATTTCTGACATTTTCTGGGTACTTTAAACAATGAAAACTAGAAATGAATTTATGTAAAGACCAAGCATTACTTAACTTTGCAAATTACAGTAGCAAAACAGTAGGTAAAAACAAAGTGAGAAAGAAAAATGTTGTTTAGCAATTTTATGCATGTAAAACATATTTGTTAACAAGGTTGATCAAGTCTTGCCACCAAATACATTTTATATGACATAAAAGAATTAAACCACATTGAACAATCATGTTACCTTAAATGTATAGCTATAGATCCAATCATAATATATTGAAGTTCTTCATGAGGTTCATATATAGGGCAATCAATACTTCCCACTTTGATACTTTTAATATTGGTAATTGTATTCACTCCAAATATTTTTCCAGCTTCTTGGGAAAATAAACAGTATGCTCTTTGTCATTAACATGGAAAGTCACTTTTCCTTTGTTGCAATCAATAACAGCCCCTGCAGTATTAAGAAAAGGTCTCCAAGAATAATAGACATATTATCATCTTCAGGCATTTCAAGCACAACAAAATCAGTTAATATCAAGCAATTATTAGCCACTTGAACAGGAACATCTTCACATATACCAACAGGAACAGCAGTAGATTTATCAGCCATTTGCAAAGATATATCAGTTGGTATCAATTTTTCCAAGTAAAGTCTCTTGTAAAGAGAAAAAGGCATAACACTTACCCCTGCACCTAAATCACATAAGGCAGTTCTAACATAGTTATTTTTGATAGAGCAAGGAATAGTTGGTATACCTGGATCTCCAAGCTTCTTTGGAACCTTACCATTGAAAGAATAATTAGCAAGCATGGTAGAAATCTCTTCATTAGGATCTTTCTCTTGTTAGAGACAATATCTTCATATACTTTGAATAAGGAGGTAACTTAATAGCATCAGTCAAAGGAATTTGCAAAAACAAAGGTTTCATCCATTCACAAAATTTGTTATAATGTTCTTCTTCCTTAGATTTGAGTTTCTTAGTAGGAAAAGGCATTTGTTTTTGCACCCAAGGTTCTCTTTCATTACCATGTTTCTTAGCAAGAAAATCTTCTTTAGTGTACTTTTTGTTTTTAGATTGCTTTTCAGGTTCCTCTTCGCTTTCCTCTTTATCAGAAACATTGTTCTTATCTTTACTATTTGGATCATTAACATGCTCGTTGTCTTTAATAGGTTCAGGAGATTCCTCAACATGTTTATGTTTCTTCTTCTTCTTTTTCTTAGAAGGAGAAGTAGTTTCATTAGTTTGTTGAGAATCTTGCTCAATTCTTTTAGGATGTCCCTCAGGATATAAAGGATCCTGAGTTGAAGCACCACCTCTAGTTGCTATACCAAAAGCATGTTTATCATTTTCTCTAGAAGCATTATTAAGCAAATCTTTTTGCACTTTAGTCAATTGCTCAATTTGAGTTTGAACCATACGAAAATGTTTAATGAGTATTTTAACATCATTAGAAGTTCTTTCCAAAACATCATGCAAATGATTTATGACATGAGAATTCTTTATGAAGCTATTTTCTATTCTCCTATAGAAATTGTTTTGCTTAACAATAAAATTATCAAATTCATCTAAGCATTGATCAGGAGGTTTAGAATAAGGGATATCTCTATCATCAAAGCGTTGGAGAGAGTGTACCTCAACCGTAGATGAGTGAGAAATTGGTTTACACAATTCTTTTATAGGTGCGAGATTTTTCACATCTTCAGATTTAATACCTTTCTCCTTGGAAGATTTCTTGGCTTCCCTCATTTCTTCATCATTTAATTCAATCACTCCTCTTTTCCTCGGTGTAGGTACCGGAGTTGGCTTAGGCAGGGTCCAATCATCATGATTTTGGCTTATCTTAGCCAATAATTCCTCGGCTTCATCTGGAGTTCTTTTCCTGAAAACACAACCAGCACAACTATCCAGGTATGTCCTAGATTCAACAGTTAGTCCATTATAAAATATATCAAGAAGTTCATTTTTAGCTAGTTGATGTCCAGGCCGAGCTCTAAGTAAAGAACAAAACCTTGCCCATGCTTCAGGCATTTTCTCTTCCTCATTTTGCTTAAAGTTAAATATCTTCTGCAAAGCAGCATGTTGAGCACTAGCAGGAAAATATTTCTGAAAGAAAGCATTGACTAAACCCATAGGGCTCTCAGTAGATCCAGGAGATAAATCATTAAACCAATTTTTAGCTTCATCTTTTAGTGAGAAAGGAAAATTTTAGTAACAAAGTAACTGCGTTTCTTAATATCATCAGAAAACAAACTACTCAAAGTAGAGAGAGTGTTCATATGTTCCACAGCACTTTCATTTTCAGTCCCTCGAAAAGGTTCTTTCTCAGCAATAGATATAAAAGACAAGTCCACAGAGAAATCATAATCTTTATCTTTTATATTTATGGGTGATGTAGCAAACTTAGCATCAGGAGAAAGTTTATAATTGACAGCACGTCTTTGAATGAGATTTTTAATAGCATTAACATCTTTAGAAGTGTCACAATTCATGCATTCATCAATAAAGTCATCATCAAGTTCAACATAGGCTTTCTCAAGATCATCAGTAGTAGTTTCTCTAGTTTCAGGTGAATAAGCAGGTGTAACAGGAGTTTCATTAGGTGTTTCAGTATTTTCAAGTTGTTTAGATTTAGCAATTGTAGCATCTAGAAAAGGACCTAGTGAACCTCTTTCGTCAAGCACAGTAGAAGCATCACAAATTCATCAGAAACATTCTCAGATTCAGCAGAAGTAGCAGCACGTGAAGCATGTGTATGTGGTGGTGTTACAAGTTGGCTTATAACAGACGGTGAATCAAGAGCAGCAGAAGTGTTCAGAGTTGTACCTCTCCTTGTAGTGGATGGCAAAATACGAACCTTATCATCACGAGGTTTACCCATGATGAATGAATTGCAGCGAACAATATAACTCCCTGGTGAGCTTATAAATAGAGCTATGCTCCCCGGCAACGGCGCCAGAAAATAGTCTTGATGACCCAAAAGTATAGGGGATCGCAACAGTCTTCGAGGGAAGTAAAACCCAAATTTATTGATTCGACACAAGGGGAGCCAAAGAATATTTATAAGCCTTGACAGATGAATTGTCAGTTCAGCTGCACCTGGAAGTGGACTTGCTTGACACAGATTATCAGTAGCAACAGTTTTATGACAGTAGCAGTAGTGAAATAATAGAAGCAGTAAAATAAAGACAGCAGTAATAAATGCGGTAGACAGCAGGATTAAAATACTGTAAGCATAGAGATGGATGGACGGGCGCTGCATGGATAAGATAATTCATGTGATAACCATTCAAAGGGCAATTGCAGATAAATGATAATAGGGTATCCAAGTAATAATCAATCATAAGCATGTGTTCCGTATTTAGTCGTAAGTGCTCGCAATGAGAAACTTGCACAACATCTTTTGTCCAACCAGCCCGTTTGCAGCGGGGTCTCAAGGGAAACTATGGTAATTAAGGTGCTCCTTTTAATAAAGCACTGGAGCAAAGCATTAACACTCCGTGAACACATGTGATCCTCACGTCAAAACCATCCCCTCCGGTTATCCCAATTTCTGTCACTTTGGGGCCTCGGGTTCCGGACAATAACGTGTGTATACAACTTGTAGATATGATCCAAAACAATAATTATCATCATGATTAAATAACATGTTCAGATCTGAGATCATGGCACTCGGGCCCTAAGTGACAAGCATTAAGCATAACAAGTTGCAACAATGACATAAAGTACTACCGATGGATACTAGGCACCATGCCCTAACAATTCTCACAACTATTACATGAATGATCTCATCCAATCCCTACCATCCTCTCAGCCTACAGCGGGGAATTACTCACACATGGATGGGGAATCATGGATGGTCGATGGAGAGGCGATGATGATGATGATGATGGCGATGATTTCCTCCAATTTCCCGTCCCGGCAGGGTGCCAGAACGGAATTTCTGGTCCCCGAAATAGGGTTTTCGATGACGGCGGAGCTCTGGATGTTTTCTGAAAAAAGTGACGAACCCCCCGAAGTTTTTAGGTCAAAAGTCTTATGTAGTCCAAAGGGGAGCACTGGGGGCCATACAGGGGGCCACACCACACCTGGGCGCGGCCAAGGGCCAACCGCGCCTGAGTGCGTGTGGGCACCCTGTGCCCCCTCTTTGCTTCATCTTCTGGCTTCTGAAAAAATAAAATTTCTGGAATTTTTCTAAAACTTTGACTTTATGCACAAAAACGAGACACTAAGTCAATTCTGTCGAAAACAACGTTAGTCCGTGTTAGTTGTATCCAAATCACACAAGTTTAAGGAAAAACAATAGCAAAAGTGTTCGGAAAAGTGGATACGTTTTGGACGTATCAGGCACCCGTTGACGCTTGTTATAGGTTTGTGTACTGTTTTAGTTGTTCCGAAACAAGGTCAAATCGGTCGGCTGAACCAACTGCCAAACGTTACGACGAGTAATCCAAGCACGGTGACGATCGTACAGTTCGCGCTGCGCCGCTACAGCATCAGACGGTCATGACTCATGATCACGTTTTTGCAGAACGCAATGGGCACCCGTTGACGCTTGTTATAGGTTTGTGTACTGTTTTAGTTGTTCCGAAACAAGGTCAAGTCGGTCGGCTGAACCAACTGCGATCTCGCCTAGCTGACCCGCCCTCACAAATCACCCTCTCAGCCGGTCCGTCACCGCCCCCGACCATACCTCTAAGCCCCACGCGCGAGTTTCACTGGAAATTACATATTGCCCTTTGCTAGAAACCATTTGAAATCGGGTGGGGCCCACACACACGCTGGCATAGGCATTGTGCGCGTTGACTGAACAAGAACAAGAACAACACTGCAGAATAAACTCAGCATACCACAAGGGCAAGGGCGGCGGCGGTGCCTCCTCTCCGCCCCCATCCTCCGCCACTCCTCCCTCTCCCTCTCCTCTGCGTGAGACTGCCGGCGGCAGAAACACCAAGATGCTGCCGTCGATCTTCTTCCGGAAGGGCGCCTCGGGCTTCTCCTGGGCCTCAACCGCCGACCAGGTCACCGCGGGCCTCTCCGCCGCTGGACTCACCGCCATCGTCACCGGTAACTCCCTCTCGCCCTCCTCAGTCTTCCCTTGCCGCCGCCGACGCTCTCCGACTCTGCCCTAATTTCGAATTCGATCCCAGGGGCGTCCAGCGGGATCGGCGCCGAGACGGCGCGGGTCCTGGCGGCGCGCGGGGCCCACGTCGTCATGGCCGCCAGGAACCTCGCCGCCGCCGACACCGTGCGCCAGGCCGTCCTCGCCGACACACCCGCCGCGAGCCTCGACGTCATGGAGCTCGATCTCTCCTCCATGGCCTCCGTCCGCAGGTTCGCCGCCGACTTCGGCGCCAAGGGACTCCCGCTCAACATCCACACTAGTTACTGTTTCCAATCATACATACATACCTACGCACCTTGGTTGCCGAGGGGATGCGCTAGTTGATTTAATGCGATTTCGCCTGTTCAACGCCCAAATCCCTGCTACTACGAGGCCAATACGATGTGCCCTGTTATCAGTTTGGGTGCAGATAGCTTCAGCACATTTCCATGACAGATTTAGTATCAGGTTTCAGGCGATTACTACTACTCCCTAGTTTGAGAAATCTTTTTGAATGATTTAGTTTGAGAAATGTTATAGTAGGAAGTTACATTTTCGTGGACAGTGAATTGATCTGTATGAGTTAATTCTGTGGGATTATAGTGGGTCTCAAAGTGTGCTGCCATAAGCTAGTCATACTAGTAATATAGCTATGCCACTTCTAGCACCAGGACACTTGATCCTGGATACGTGCAAAGCCTCATGTATTTATGTCTAGTATCTTCGTGCCTACTCGCTTGCATGTCTGTTCAATTATGTACTTTGTAGATCACTGCATTCCCTGATCTCATGATGCTTTGATTCTCTAACAGCAACAATGCGGGGGTGATGGCCACTCCTTTCTCCCTCGCAAAGGATGGCATCGAGATGCAGTTTGCGACTAACCATGTCGGTATGATTACAAACTGCTGCCTACTTTTTACTAGCTGATGATTGACCGGTTACGTACCCTGACATACAAGTGCTTCATCTGAACATTCTAGTGCCTTAATATCTCAACTTTCTGAACTCTATGATCACCATTATACGCTGTAAATCCTAGCACAATATACCAAATCTGCAAATTATCTCAGCAGAAAGTTGTCGTTTCTATTTCACCAAACCCTCCTAGTTTCATTTTCTAGACGAATACCTGAAAGTTTCAACTCATTATGATGGTTAGAAAAACCAAGGTAGTAGTAAAAAAATGACTTCCGTATCATAATATCCAGGGCATTTTCTCTTGACACATCTTCTGCTGGAGACCATGAAGAAGACCTCCCATGAATCAAAAGTGGAAGGAAGAATTATTAATGTTTCATCAGAGGGGCACAGGTTTGCATACTCGGAAGGCATCCGTTTTGACAAGATCAATGATGAGGCAGAGTATGTGACTGTGCAGCTGTTATATGTTATCCCCTCATGTTTGCTTCATTCCAAGGCAAACCCGTTCACTTGCTGTTCAATCTTGTGTTGTGCAGGTATAGCACTATTGCAGCATATGGGCAGTCAAAGCTTGCGAACATTCTGCATGCTAATGAACTTGCTAGGAGATTCAAGGTATGCCTCCTTCCATCAAAGTGTTCTCCTCTAACGCGTGCCCATTTACTAGATTACGTGATTAACTTGTGCCACCAAGCACCATCACTGTTCACTGGTTAAAAGAAGGCACAGTTTTCTTCGAAGAGTTCGTCTAACCTTTAAAGTTGCACAGTTCACTGAGTTAAAAGAAGGCCGAGTTGTTGTTACACGCAATCTTGTTGAGTGTTGACATGACGTCATGTGTTTCACTGTTTATCTGGGTCTAGAATAGCTGGAGAGCAAACTGCACCAAACTTCATGGGCTAGTAGATTGCCAGACTTTTGTAAACTGTTTGCTCTTAACATGTTCTGTCTGTTTTCAAGTTTGTATCTATGTTACATAGCTTTATTTGGTTCAAGCTATGAGATCATGATTCATGATACACCATTTTGTCAAACAGGAAGAGGGTGTTAACATCACTGCAAATTCTCTCCATCCTGGATCTATCATCACCAACCTTCTTCGCCACCACAGTATCATAGATGGTAAATACCCTTGGTGGACATTAGTGCTCCTGCTTTCATACAAGAAATGGTCTTGATTCACGCCTGTTCTTGTTTGAATAACTCATGGTACTTGCAGTACCAAAACTGATAACAGAGTACAAGAATGACATAGAACAATGAAAATAAATAACCAGTAGCTAAGAAACTAAATTAACTTTTACTTGTGGTTGAAATTACGCCTCCAAGGTAAAGCGCTTCCTTTGGAATGGTAACATCTGATTCGATCATTTTATCTTTACGCAGTTCTCCATCGGACACTTGGTAAACTGGTGCTGAAAAACGCCAAACAGGTACATTTGTGCCCTATGCTCAGCCTTCGTGTTTTTCTGTCTCCATTGTACAACATTACGGAGAGTCCATCATGTTAAAGAACACAATAGAAAAAGAAATGTAGCATCCCGCATTCCAGTATGGATTGGCACTTGTCATCATATCTTGTCAATCATAAGTTACTATTCTTTCTTTACTGCAGGGAGTGTCAGTCGCGTGTTGGTTGCTATTGTGGCGTGTTTTCTTTTTCACCAATTTAGACCCTGGGGCACAGGAGGGTTTTAAACCGGATGTAAATGGCATTTCCACGATGTCTAGTGCTCCAGGGACCTGCACTGCACTTGGTCTGCTGCAGGCTCCTAGACTCTAAAGATCCTACACTTTAGCATGTACGGTCCCTGCAAGATGACTACTACTATAATATCGGTAGTACAAGTCTAGATCTCAGCAAGTGATTTGTTTACGGCTGTCCTTTAGATTCAGTGTGCAGTAACCATATCTTTAATTCGCTCGTTACGAATCTAGATCTCACCAAGTCATTTGTTGACATGGACATGATGAAAGTCAGTAGCCATTCCTTATGAGTTCGTAGTATTCCTTCATTCTATCCATTGCAATTCCTGCAGCCTAGCTTTGCTGCCTGGATCTGTCCGGCATCATCGGGTTTTGTGTTGTGGTGACTGAAACTGCAGGGGGCGGCGACCACGTGCTACGTCACGCTGCACCCGGGCGCGAAGGGCGTGTCGGGGAGGTACTTCAGCGACAGCAACCTTTATGAGCCGAGCGAGAAGTCCAAGGACGCGGAGCTGGCGAAGAAGCTCTGGGACTTCAGCGTGGAGCTGACGACATGAGCGATTGATTGATGATGCTGCTCATAGAATGAATGATGATGGGGAAGAAAGCAATGTGTTGTACGACAACTTACCGATGAAACTGGTGGTGGAACAGAGGACTCGATGTCTGAATTCGAATCCTTATACATACAGATGGAATGAAAGTTGAAACACAGCTGCGTGGTGTCTCTGAACTGTGCTGTGGTGGTGTCTGAATTTGCTGTGAGGTTAGCAGCAGCGGTGTGTGAGTGAGTGAATATGCTGTGGGTATCAGCAGGTCTGGTTGTGAGATCCTGCTGGGCCAAACACACACAAGGGGGGATACTTTTGTCCGGTTCGGAATGCTGGACTGTAGATCCTGCTGGGGCCACACGTCAGTGTGCGTGTAAGTAGGACAGGACGGCCCGTGATGCACAAGGGGACACGCAGCGCCCGGGAGGCCAGATCGGACGGATGCGAGGGTCGTGCTACGTGGAGAAACGCGGGCCGTCCACGGCAGAGAGATTTTACCCGTCGTCTCGTCGCGCTCTGAGGAAGAAGGAAGAAGAGGAGGTGAGAGCGAGGGAGGTCGGCTGCTTATCCGCACGTCCACCTCTCGTCTCCTCCAAGAGCCACAGCAACAGAGCGAGGCAGCGGGAGAGAGACTGCCAACCAGCTCTCCAAGGGCGGGGATGCCGCCGCCGTCGCTTTGAGCTCCCACTCACCGGCCCAGCTTCTCCTTCCTAGCTCGCTCGCTCGCAGCCAACTCTTTCTTGCCGGCCGGACGCCATGGCCATGGGCGCCGTGCTCTCCTCCAGCAGGGCCTTTGCCTCTCCCCTCTCACCCTCCTCCTCAACAGGTACCCGCCCAACACCCATTCATTCTTCACGCATTCACCACCAACTTCATTCCGTTTCTTGGATTTAGAGTTCGATTCTGCGGCAAATTGAGGTCCATTCTGCTTCTGCTACCCCGTATGATGCCTCAGTAGCTTACCATTAGTAGGGCCGGATACTTGGAGAATCCGAAAAGATTCTGTCCCCACCGGTGCACCATCTCCTTCTGTTTGTTCGGGAATTCGCTTTCAGAGATCGGGCCAATCCACATCTCTGCTAAGATGCCGAGAATAGTTCTTGGTTTTTTTATGCTTAGCGAAATCAGCCTATGACGGACAGCAAGAACAGGCCAGGGTTTTTAGTTACACACACGGAATACAGCAATTGATCCTGGGTTTCTTCCTTTTACAACCGACGCACAAGTTTTAGTGCCCATTCATCACCACAAGTGAATAGTAATAATTTGCTACCTGAAATGCCATGCCAAGTTGCAGTTATTCTCCACAGGAGGGAAGCTAATCCTCATGGTGGTGACTCTTTCTTCTTTCTTTACAGGGAAGCAGCATGACAGCAGGTGGGTGTGTTCCCTGCTCCCTGGAGACAGAAATGGCCGGCGAGTCACCAGGAGCGCCGAGACACTCGCTGGCCAGGTCCAGCAGCCTCTGATGAACCCTCCGGCCATTGCAAGGCTCAGCAATGCAAGCCTCAACAGGAGACTCCTGTCGAGGGTCGAGTGCTTCCTGTCGTCTTCGGACCCTGTCACCAGCGGCTGGCACAAGCCGAGGAGACGGGAGAAGAACCTCACTCCCTTGGAGAGCGCAACCGGCTGCGTCAAGCCGGAGTACAAAGTGCCGATGAGAAAGCGCGCTGACTGCAGGGCCGAGCAGTACGAGATGACCGGGTCGCCGTCCGACGTCCCTGCCAAGTCAGTCCTGGTTGGAGACACAAGTGAGGTTTCTCCATGGTGGCAGCAGTTCCCCAAGCGCTGGACCATCGTCGTCCTCTGCTTCTTCTCCTTCCTGCTTTGCAACATGGACCGCGTAAGTCACTTACTACTGCTTGCAATAATTGTGCTACGTAAGGTTGTTGTTTGGGTGCTAATCATTTACTACCTGAATTCTGCCAGGTCAACATGAGTATCGCGATACTTCCGATGTCAGCAGAGTTCGGCTGGAGTCCAGCAACCGTTGGCCTAATCCAGTCTTCTTTCTTTTGGGGCTACCTTCTCACTCAGGTAGGTACATTGCTATTAGTGTACCTGCAGAATTTGCTCTGTTTAACTCTCTTGGCATGGCGGGCCAGTCATGGATACTCGATTTCGTTTTCGGTTCAATGAAATGTAACTCTTGATACCCTGTTTTGAAAAGTACAGGCACTTGATGTACATTTTGCGCTGTGCAGATTCTTGGAGGCATTTGGGCTGACCGGTTTGGCGGCAAGGTTGTTCTTGGATTTGGGGTCGTATGGTGGTCAATTGCAACAATGCTTACACCCGTTGCTGCCAAGCTGGGCCTTCCGTTCCTACTAGTCGTTCGTGCTTTCATGGGGATAGGCGAGGTTGATGTCTTCTACTGTCACTCTACATTACTTTATGCTATTCATGAGATGCTTATACAAAAAAACGCTTTAAAATGGTATGGACCATTATTCCTCAGTAGACTTTTGTACAAGATTAGTATCATGAAAAAGTATGTACTATTGCAATATCTTATCTGGATTATCAAGTACTTTCTTGTGAAACCTAGCATCCATATCATATCAGTTTGTTGATCTTATTACTAGTGCGGGCAATGTTAAGAAACAGAGTTTCATGTTGCAGCACTACATTTTGAGGTTGTCCTTTTTTGCCTGTCATTGATTGTTCCTCTTATATCTATAACTTGACAGGGTGTTGCCATGCCAGCTATGAACAACATTCTTTCCAAATGGATCCCGGTTTCAGAGAGGAGCAGATCTCTTGCATTAGTATACAGTGGAATGTACCTTGGTTCAGTTACTGGCCTGGCCTTTTCACCTTTCTTGATAAGCAAATTCGGTTGGCCTTCTGTGTTTTATGCATTTGGATCCCTGGGAAGCGTGTGGTTTGCACTGTGGCTACGCAAAGTAAGATATACTGATTTCTGGCACTAGTTTCTTGCTTTATGGCAATGCTATTTTAATGCAGGCTAATCAGTTGACTTGTGTTCGTCATAAGTACTTTCTTGAGACGGAGTGTAGTTTAACGTGAACAGCTCTGGAAATGAGAACACTTACTTTAATTGTTGACATTCTTTTGGCATTTAAATACTTGTCCTTTTTTTTTCCAATAAAGAGATACTCATCCTTGTTATTCAGCTAATTGCTAGTCGCCATTCTTAATTAGGCACGCAGCTCTCCAAGTGAAGATCCGGACATAAGTGAAGATGAAAAGAGGCACATACTAGGTGGTAATACCATAAAAGAGCCTGTTAGCTCCATACCATGGAGGTTAATCCTATCGAAGGCTCCAGTATGGGCTCTCATAATATCCCATTTCTGCCATAACTGGGGAACATTTATTCTCCTAACGTGGATGCCAACATACTACAATCAGGTACTTTTATATTGTCAAATGTTTTGCAGTCACCATTGGATTTCTCATACCAGACAAGGACACCATGTCATATCATGTTGTACTTCGTCGATCGTATACAGGTCCTGAAGTTCAATCTTACCGAGTCGGGGCTTTTATGTGTTTTGCCATGGCTGACAATGGCCGTGTTTGCAAATATTGGTGGTTGGATAGCTGACACCCTTGTCGCGAAAGGGGTTTCCATAACAAACGTCCGTAAAGTAAGTTCATCATCTTATTTCCTGTATGGATTTTTGGCGACTGTTCTGTGCATACTTTGCCAATCTTGACATACTCTCGCAAACTGTTTCTGCAGATCATGCAATCTATCGGTTTTCTCGGACCAGCCCTCTTCTTGACACTGCTGAGCAAAGTCCGGACCCCAGCCATGGCGGTATTGTGCATGGCATGCAGCCAGGTTTGCACTGATGGCTGCCACACATGGGCTCATAACTAGTTTCTGAATTCTGATACTACTAGATGTTGTGCTATAACTGCTTGCTGATATATCTGTCCAATTCTATGGTAGGGGAGCGATGCATTTTCCCAGTCTGGGCTGTACTCGAATCACCAGGATATAGGGCCGCGTTATGCGGTAATGTTCCCATGTGAACTATTCAGCTCTCTTCTTGTATTATTCAGCTCAGACAAGAAATCGGTGTTTAGTTGCTCCTTGGGCCTTGTAATGATTGCATCTAACCTAGACAGTGTCCCACAAAACTGCAGGGAGTACTTCTCGGGCTGTCGAACACTGCCGGTGTGCTCGCGGGAGTTTTTGGCACTGCTGCCACCGGCTACATTCTTCAGAAAGGTAAAACCCTGTTGTCGCACAGAACATGCAACATGTTTTCTTTTGGGGGAATATGCAGAACGTTTGTGTGAACTACTGAACTAGGCTAACTTCGTATTGTATGTGTCAACTGCAGGTTCCTGGGATAATGTGTTCCAGGTGTCTGTTATACTGTACATAGTAGGGACAGTGGTGTGGAATGTCTTTTCGACTGGGGAGAGGATTCTTGAATAAGCTGTTGGATGGTCCTATATGGCGCCGCTGTACGAAAATAGCTGATTTTGCTGAATTTTTTTTGGTGTACGAGAAGTAAAACTCTCTTCTAGAGCGAGAGATACCTGGGAAAAAACTCTCGTTTTTTAGCAAGAGATATAGCTGTATTTGATCTTTGGGCTTACGGAATGAAGAGCTCCAATTCCAGGGAAAGCCGGGTTGTGAATCGAAGATAGCGACTTGGAACCAAAGAAAGAATTATGTGATGTTGGAAAGCAGCTGCACCAAACCCTAGTCTGTCACGGTGTCACCTGTTGTTTTGTTTCTGAAGAAGTCCAAGCTACTTGCTGTCCCAGCTTTTGCACCAACCAGAGAAAGAATTCCTCATGGTCTATTTTTGTTTTCCGAAATCGATGAATTGACCGTGTTTTTCGGCTGGCTTTCGAGGGAGAGGCGTGGCTACCGCCAGATTCATGTACTTTGCAAGCATTTTTGGGAGAAGCACACATTTTTTGTTTTGTTAATTTGCGAGATTGTTCTTGTTATTTTGCATGTCCTGTATGGTTACATCACCTGACAGTGGGGGTGCTTAAAGCATACTAGTGCATGTAAAACAGTTAAGTTACCAAATCATCACGAGGTGATCAGTTGATTAAAAACTACTCAAATTTATTTTCCTATAGCTGGTGTCGACCTGGTTGTTTGCTTGCTTGCTTGAGTACACCGGAGTTTATTTAAATAGTTGTATTTGCAGTGTTTTGAATAAAAAAAGTTCAGACCTTGGTAGATGATGAAATAGTGTATGGTGGTCCCACCCCCTTTTTTTTAAGAGAAGACTTCTTACCAACCAACAGCACAAACGCAACTCGCAATGAACCGGTTTAGAACTGAGATAATAATGCAAAGGAGAAATTTCCTATGCTGAAGATAGCAATCATGTACTACATTTTTCCAATTTTTGTTTTGTAGAAACGCATTTCCCAAAGAGTAATGAAAGTGTGTGTGGCTCAATAATAACCAGCTCAATCTTGTTCGAGAGATGTCTTCTTCCGTCAAACAAAAACAAATAAGTGTTGCCCGGAAATGGATAGAGACGGGCTGTGATTAGCGGATCCTGTTTGAGGGCGTTCGAGAAGATGTCTCCTCACATACTAATAATAATACAAATAATTTAAAATATAGAGATGCAGAATAATTCATTGGCAATTTTTTAGTTTCCCTCCACATTTCCATTTTTGAATTATTATTCCATAACGAGGAGAAGAAAAAAAAAGAGAAAATCCGTCCCAAGCCAATCGTGTTCCTCCGTGCGGCCTTGACTTGCTTCGACTCCACCCACACCGGCCGACGTGTCCCCCGCCAACAATCCCATGCCTCGCCACGGCCGGCCATGGCCGACAACCCGCCGCCCAACGACCGCCCGCTGCTGACCAGCCGCCGCCGCGAACCATCGGAGGAGCCCCGCAGCGAGAGCGACTGGGGCGGATCCACCCGGGAGGGCTCCCCCGGCGCCGACACCACATCCGGAGAGGCCGCGCGGATCTCGCGCACCGCCGCAGACACCGGCTGGTGGCTCGGCGAGATCGAGCGCCAGCGGGTGCGCCTCGTGCGGGACTGGGTCCAGATGGCCGCCCGCGACGCCGGAGAGCCTCCCCCGCCGCCGTCGCCCGGCCTCCGGATCCGCGGCCGCCAGGCGCGCCTCGAGCTCCTCATGCGCCTCGCCGCCGACCGCCACGCCGAGCTCCAGCGCCTCGCACTCCGCCGCCCCGTCTCAGGCTTCCCCCACCGCAACCGGATCCACGTGCGCCCCCCTCCCCTCCCAAGCCAACCACTGTTCCATTCCATTGCTCCGCTCTGCCGTCCCATGCTTGCTTTTCAGGTAACCGATGATGTGCTCCTTTTCTAACCATAGGCCCTGCTCCGGGGGAGGTTCCTGCGGAATGGCGGCCTGCCCGAGGAGGCGAGGAGGCTGCCGTCGGTGGCCGCGAGGGAGCTCGGCCAGCTGCGGCAGCGCCACCCCGTCTCGGGTCTGCGGTACGTCCTGTTGCTTATGCTTATCCTTGATTGATGTTAGCATTTCCTTTTAATTTCATGTAATTCATGCATACCATTATTGGACGAACTGATGGGGTCGTTGTCAGGAGATTCTGTTCATTTGGTTGGAGAAGGTCCATCCTATAGAAGAGTCCATCATTCTTAGTTGTTAGTGAGTACTGATGCTGATATTAGCTACAGTTTGATCATTTTGGCTGCTTGTTGCTCGCATAGTCCCAATCAACATATAATGGTTGGAGTGATGGTCATTATATGATGTTTGAATGAATGCTAAGGTCCCCTGGTTATCATGTTAAGTTGCGCTTGCAGATCAGCGTTACTCATTTCACCCACAGAATTTAATCTTCTCCTGCTCCGTGAGTAACATAATTATTTCGAAAGTTATAATCTGAACGAAGGAAGAGTGTAATTATTCTCTCTCAAGTGAAAGGTTGCAACCTTACCTTACTAGCGAGTTGTGACCAGTGTGTGTGTGGCCGTCTTCACTTTCTTTCGGGACTGGTATAGCCGTTCCAGTTATAATGTACTCGCGTAGTGTTTTACTGTGTATTAAATAGCACTCATCAATCAATTTTATCTTTCCTACTTATAAAGGTTTGAGTTGGTGGTTGTCAGTTCACTCCCTGTCCAACCTCATTTTAGCCCTTATAAGTGCGGACATGCAAATCTATGAGCATAGCAGCGAGCAGTACTCTACCGAACCCTGTGTGCCTCACCTCCCACAATACCCTCGTCCAGCCGCCTCGCATTGCCCAAACGCACACACCTTCCGTCAACTTGGTTCAAAATTCAATCAATAATGGCTGCTTTCAATCATGCCAAAGCACCTCAGTATCTAGCCTACCGGTTTGCTTGGTCTGTAGACGTTGTCAAAATTTGCTTGCCTGTAATGGTAGCTGTGTCCTAATAATAGTATATAATCTATAAATAGAAGTATCAGAGTAAATTAGTCCAATACATATATTTCGTTGTTACGTAGCGTAACATGGACGTCTTACTAGGAACCCATTGCAGTTATAATGTACTTGTGCGATGTTTTACTATGTATTAAATAGCCGTGGTCAATTTTAATAACTAGAGAAGGGTTCCACTACAGATTGGAGAATCTCGTACGAGGTCAAGCAGCTAGCCTGTCGGATCCATCTTCAGCTCAAAATGTTGAACTGTCCACCACTGACCATTCTGAATCAACCCGTACTACGTCTGAAGATACTCAGGACACACATGAACAGGAAAGCGAGAATGTTGATCTTCAGCAAACAGAAGGTATAGCAACAGCATCGGATTATGGAAGTAATACTACTCCTAGTATTGCTGAAGGATTGTCCGAACCTCGTAGCCAGGAGGAGAGTTGGCAGGAAGATTTGGAGGTGGATAGAGGAAGAGATTGGGAACAATTCTCCCGTACTATTACTGTTGGGGAGGTATCTGGAAGAAATTGGCACGACAATACGGACAACAGTTCATCTGATGAGAGGACAGAGGTCGGAGATCATCAAGCTGCATCTCTTCCTGAAACAAGTGATGAGTCAACTAGTGATGATAATAATCTTCCTGAAGCACATGAAGAGCAGCATGGCAGTAACCATCTCCCTGAAGTGCTCGAAGAGCTGCATACCAGCAATCATCTTCAAGAATCACATGGAGAGTGGAACGAGGACAACGATCCTGCAGAAACACACGACGAGTGGCAGAGTGATGATCATTTTCCAGAGGTAAATGAAGTGTGGCATGAGGATGATGAGTCCAATGACACCGCACATAACTGGCATGACGATAATTCAGAGCAACCAATTGACCCGGAATCTTCGCTTATTAGAAGAGCTAATACGTTCACTCCTGGTGATGACGATAACGTGTACAGCACGGAACTAAGAGAGCTTCACAGCAGGTTCTTGTTTCTTTCTTGCAAACAGAATGTTAGCACACACAAATTTATTCAGCATGTATATGTAATCTAAATGCATTCTTCATTCTGCAGAAGGAGCGTTTCTAATCTTCTTGATAGCGCTTTCCGTGAAAACCTAGATCGACTTATCCGGTCATACGTCGAACGGCAAGGTCGTGGTCCTCTCTCTTTGCATATGGAAGGAACACCTGCAGCCGCAGCAGCCCCCGAGCCACCGGTGTTGCAGGGTCAAGAGCAGCTTAGAGATGACGAGGAGGAACAGGAGCTTCGTGATGCTAATGTCAGGCCCCGCCTAGTGATTCCACCTCCGCCTATGCCTCCTCGTCAACCGCTTTGGCATACAGAGCTGCATCATAACAACTGGATAAGACAGAATATACACCGTTCTGATATTGTGAGCTATTCTCTTTGACATTGTTACGGCACTGTTTCAGTACTTTTTAGTTTGCATTTCGAGTGAATAAACCATATTTGTATAGATAGTTAGTTATACTATAATTTATTTATTTTGCCACATCCAACATTTTTATGTGTTGATGAGATTTTTTCGTACTGCAACACAATGCTTCTTGTATGTTATGTTGGCTAAATAACTGGAGGCTCATGTTTCTTCTGGTTTGCTTCTCCAGGAATGGGAGGCTATCACCGATTTACGGGCTGACATGGCCAGACTTCAGCAAGGCATGGGTCACATGCAGCGGATGCTGGAAGCCTGCATGGACATGCAGCTCGAGCTGCAGCGTTCCGTAAGGCAGGAAGTCTCTGCAGCCCTGAACCGCTTCATCGGGGAGCGAGGTCAGTTGCTCAGCACCGAGCTCCTCTTTTCTGCATTCTGTCCCTGCTAGTTTGGAAATGAAAAACATAGTTAACCCGAACGTCGGTGTGTGTTGGGTATGTCAGCGGAAAGCAGAGAGACCATAGACGACGGATCGAAGTGGATCAATGTGAGGAAAGGCACCTGCTGCGTATGCTGTGATACTCCAATCGACTCTCTTTTGTACAGGTATGTTTCTGTCTCGGCTACTGTTGGAAGGCTGTTGAGCTTATGATCAATTTTCAGTAGTGCTAAGCACAATATTGTTTCCCTGGCTGGTGCAGATGTGGGCACATGTGCACGTGTTCGAAGTGTGCGAACGAGCTGGTCCGAAGCGGAGGGAAGTGTCCGCTGTGCCGCGCGCCCATAATTGAGGTGATCCGAGCTTACTTCATCATGTAGGTGTTAGAATATACGATGAGGAAAGGAAGAAGATGGAAACTTTTGCAGCAGCATGATATAACCCGGACTATGATACGAGGATTGTGCAGTTGTTTTGACACATTGGTTGTTGGTTGGTGTGTGTGTGTACATGTTCTCCCCAATGTAGTGTAAGTATGAGTTTTTGTTGGGTGGGTTTCACTGATTTGTGTATGAGTTTTTTCTGCTTACAAGAAAGTTGACCTGATGAGATTGGCCACTCCTCTCAAAACATGTGTTCTCACATGGCTTGTCTGCCGTCATTGTCGTCATGCTGAAGTGAAATTCGTATGGATGGAGAAGGACATGGTCGTGCTGAAAGATTCATGTTTGAATTATATACGACTAAATAAACTTTACAATCTGACTATTATTTTTCTGATCAAAGAGGTGCCAAGTTCATCAATGTGTCTTTGTTCAAAGGGGTTTCGTAGGCACTTTTAGAGGATCTATTCATTTGCTTGGCTTGTAGAGTTGGAAACAATAGTTTTTTTTCCTTTGATCTTTGCGTGCAATTTCAAAGGAAAATAAGTCGAGCTCCATAAAGTTTTGTCCTTGTTCCAGCGACAAGTAGGGAAAGTGTCATCATTTGAATGACTCAGAGATGTGTGGCGACATCTGAATCTGGTTTTATGCTGTAGATTCCCGTGAACCAGTGAGGCTCTAAGATGATAAATTAGAATCAGGTCGTTTGAGATGATGAATTTAAATGGTTCTACGGTCGAGTGTAAACTAAAGGGCCTATTTGCAACCAGGCTCGATGAGAATTATAAGGGTGCGTTTGGCATCTCAACATTTTAAAGTTTTCTCATAATAATGTGGTTTCTAATACTTTGACATGTTTGGCTCTAAAAATATTGAAGTTCTGAAAATCAAAGTATCTCTAAAACTGTGTTTTTTTTTGTAGAGAATTAGAGAAAGAGGCCTGCCATTTTTTTTCAAAACTAAGAAAGGACAAAAACAGTAGTATTTCTCTGCGGGGCGTTGGAATACTTTGGTCTTAAAAATACCGAGCTACCAAACGCAGCCTAAACCATTACAACTCTCTATTTCGACGTCGAAGATGAAGAGAAGCCTCCAACACCCAGACCATGTTGATTCAAAAGAATTTTAAGCTTGACCAAAGTCTAAACGCAAATTACCCTCGCTAGATATATCGCCATATCGGAGTACTATATATTCTCTTCTTGTTGGTATTAGCATTTTTTCTGCAGACTTAATCAAATATGAAGGGGTTTAACTTAGTATGCATATACAAACCTAATGCATCACTTAATTAGGAAGATGGAGAGAATGAGTGAGCCGAGGTCGTTCTGTTCCTTTACCTCTGCCGAGTGGGCCCCGCACCCCGGTGACGGTGGACAGTAAAAGAAAAGAACCGTCAGCTTCTCCAACACAACGGGCCATGGCGACTCCCGCCGCTTCGTCTCCGCCGCCGTCGCCGCCACCGCCACCATTCTCCGGCGCCGCCGCAACCTCCGACACCGACTACTCCGACGGGTTCGTATTCCCCGCGCATTCCTTCCCGACCCCCTCCCCGATCACCGGATGATTCGTTCCGATAGATCTGCAGGCGTTGCTTCCCTTCCCGATCCCCTCTCATGAGTCTCATCTAGTAATGCTACCGTGGTGACGCCCCTCATCTTTCCTGTTTGTAATAACTATAGGTCCACCGAGAGTGAGGTCAGCGTGTGGGATTCACACGGTAATCCCATTTGTTAATCACATAATCTTTTCTTGGGGTCATGTATTGTAACCTCGTTGTTTATGGCTATTCCTCTGTTTGGAAACTCAGAGTGAAGATATCTATCTCAGTTTGGGAGTGGAACCAAATGGTTTTGATGTATTCTCCAGTTTAAATTCCGCCTTGTTACCCATGTTTCTTGTCTGTTTTTTTCTTTCTGCAGATTTACAGAGCCGTGCGGCATGTCACGAGGCGCAGCTGCTGGCCGCCATGTCAGTCGACGCTAGCCTTCTTCCAGCCCTCGACGACTTGCTCCTCGAGGTGTACGCCGTGCTGCGTCCGAAGCCCGTCGACTATGAGCGACGGAACGCCCTGGTCGATGTGTTCAACAAGATGACCACTAGAATCTTTGGTAAGAGAGTAGCAGATGTGACTGAAATTTCTTAGTCATTGGATTGCATGCACGATGAGTTTCTTGCGGAAAAATAGGAAATATGCTCATACATCACCATGATGAACTTATACTCTCCTCAACCGTAACTTTGTAACCGTCTCCAGCAATAGAATTCATCAGTTATACTTTTTCTATTTTGAGATCGTACAGATGCTCACTTTACTCCGTACAATAAGTGACCTGTAGCGCTGTTGGAATTTGGAAAGGTTTCTGTTCAGACATCGAATGCTGCTATATGATAGCCACTTCTGTAGGGAGAAGAACTACATAAAAACAAATTGCAAGATGCTAATCACAACACATAATATCATCCCAGGATCACATTTTAAATATCCTAGAACGAGTTCATCACAAACCAACACTTACACTGATATGTGTCACCATGTACATTTAACAAGCGATGTTTTCTGATTATTGTCTCTTGCATGTTGATTTGACCTCTCCTCTTAACAAATCATTGCAGGTAACAACAACGGGTTCCCAGTTGTGCAACCATTTGGTTCATTCACCATGGATTTATTTACTCCTAAAAGTGACCTGGATCTCTCCGTCAACTTTAGTGCTGATACCGAGGATCAGTGTGTTCGCAAGAAAAAGATTTCCGTCATTAGGAAATTCGCCAAAGTTCTATATTCACTTCAAAGTACTTGCTACTTCCTTGAGCAGAACAATTTTCACACTCTCATGACTAGTCTTCCGTATGTCCATCTTTTTCTTGCTGTAATATATTGTCGATTTCAGGGGACGGAATTTACTGTGGAGTTTTACCTGTTGTAAGTGCTAAGGTGCCTATTCTGAATGCTATTGATCGGGGCACTGGCATTGAGTGTGATATTTCGGTTGAAAACAAAGATGGCATGACAAGATCGATGATCTTCAAATTTATTTCCTCGCTTGACGAAAGGTTTCAGATACCAAGTTACTTGGTAATGTGAATATCTTTGTCTTCATTTTTTATCATTTCCTTGTGTAACATACCAATGCTTGGTGGTTATGCTGAAGCTATGTGACAACAACGTTTATATATTTCTGTTTATTCCGCAGGTCAAGATTTGGGCCAAGATACATGATGTGAATAGCTCGAGGGAACAGACAATGAACTCGATGTCAATCATTTCCTTAGTCGCTTTCCATTTGCAGGTACCAATAAACTCGAGTCTCCGGTTTGTTTTGACTAGTGACTATTGACCAACTACCTCTTGCACTGCGTGTTAGATTCGTGGACTTAGATTTCACTGTCCTAACTTGTGGCAGTCAGTAGTGTAGGCATTTAATACTTCTTTGATATTTCTTTATCTGATTAGAAGTTGAATTTTCTTACTACTCTTACAATGTGCAGCGCAGACCCGCCATCCTCCAATATTGCCTCCGTTCTCTGCTTTATTAAAAGGTATATTTAATTAACCTTTTCTCTCTGCTCTTTTTTAATTTACTGGCACCATTCTGCTATGGTATTGCCATAAAAGGTGTGAGCTAATTATCTTGTTTTCGCCCCTTGCAGATGGTTCAGATTCTGCTAGTGTTGAAAAGAACATCTCGCTGTTTAAGGGGTTTGGGAGCACAAACAAAGAATCGGTAGCTGAACTGTTTGTATCATTAATGGGTAAAGTGAGTATTTTGAATCTCCATTTCTTGTCCAGTTTGTTTGTGTAATTTTTCATATTTAGAGAATAAGTATAATCACTTAGAATCCCACATATATAGTACTGCATGACCATGACTTGTGACAAGTTTGGCCTTTCATCCTGCAGCTAGTATCGGTGGAGAGTCTATGGGAGCACGGACTCTGTGCTAGCAATTTCGAGGCATCATGGATCTCCAAGACATGGAAGAGAGGAGTTGGTAATTTAAGTGTAGGTATTCTGCACATTGGCTAGTACTCATGCATGATAGGTGACAGAATGTCAGGCTCATCCGAAACCCTCTATATCTTCATGCAGGTCGAAGACTTCTTGGACCGGTCGCAGAATTTCGCGAGGGCGGTCGGGAAGGCGCAGATGCAGAAGATCTGCAGATGCCTCACAGATTGCGCCTCGAACCTGACGGACTTCATGCGGGGCAAGATCGATGCTCCGAAGCTGAAGAACCGTCTGTTTGGGCGCCTGAACCCGGATGATCTGGTGAGCAAGCCTCGTTTAAGACTAGGCAAGAGGAAACGGGAACGGAAAGTTAGCCCGGTGAGCAGATACAGGATTCAAAAGAGAGTAAGGCATGTTGGACAGAACGTGGAGCCGTCGTCACAGCAGGCCGATGTTATACCAGGCACTGCTCCCACCGTCGTTACGCCTCATCAGCGTCCCGCCGCCCAGACCCAGTGTAGTAGGAGCGTGGGTAAGCCATGGTGGTGGCCTCTCGTTGTCGTCCCTTCGGGGTTCGGCTATGGATTATCCGTCCAGCTGCCTCCGGCTCCTACAACTCCCCACCCTGGCCCAGGATTACTGGGCCGAGCACCGGGCGATCCGGTTATAGTGTCGACCGATGGAGTCGATCCGCGGAAGCAGCAGCAAGGCCAGATTCGTGTCGGATTGCTGGGCCGAGCACCAGGTGATTTGAATTTGATTCGATCGAATGATGGAATCCAGCTGCCGAAGCAAGGCGGGCTTCTTCCGACGCCATGCCAACTTGAGTTGAGTAGTGGAGCTGGGCAGCTCCAGCACAAGGAGGAGAAGATCACGGTGCCTCCAGATTCCTGGAGATGACAATTGCGGTTTGTTGATAGTTTGCTGGTAGCGTTAGCAACAACCGTGTCTTTCGTTTCGTGTTTGTGTATGTTGTACAGCTAACTAAACTTATCGCCCGGCACTTTGCGCTTTGTTAACAGTAGTGTATGTTGTTGATGAAAGTTTACGTGCTATAAGATGTTTTTTATTCTGCCTGTGGTAATCTAAGCCAGAGAAGTCTACCTTTTTCTTCTTCATACGAAGCACCACTGCTCTGGGTCCCACTATAATGGAAGAAGTTTAACGCGTCCAAAGGCTAAATGAAAACAACGGGCCGCTACATAATCTTCCATTAGCTTACCCATGTTAGGGTGAATACCCAGAAACTGGGGAGGAGGAAGGAGAGTGCCACCGATCGCCGGAATCTTGTTGGTGCACAGTATTCCATGAACTTTTTTTCACAAGATGCAACGCATGGGTGTAGTCGCAAATTGTATATACAAGTGTACGTACTCTATGCACTTAATGCATGGCATGACATCCTGTCAGCAGTAGATTACTCGTTTAGTCGTTTGTACTGTAGTACGTAGTACGTATGCATGCATCTATCTATCCTATATATCAAAGCAGACCCCCTAAGCCCTCCGGACGTTGCCTCCACGTCGCCTCCTTTTTTGCGCCGTCCGATCACGGAACGGACGGCCTACAGTGTCAGATGCACTCCGCGCCGTCCATCTTCGATCGGAAGGTAAACAGACATTTCGCTCGGTGTTTTTACAAAAAGGATCCTCTGCTTGTAGGAAATAGCGGAGCAGTCCCGACATTTGCACGCAGAAGGACCTACACGAGAATTGCAAAAACTGCAGGGGCCTAGCTGCAAAACTGCGCCACAACTCCCGCTCCCGCTCGCCGCCGTCGCCGACGCGCGCGTTTCAGAACGCGGTGGCGCGCCGCCGGCGAGCTCGACGCCGCCGCGGCCGAGCCAGCCTGTACTGGCCGCTGTGACGTCAGCACGACGTCACAGAGGGCCCCGCGTCAGATTTTTTTTATTTTTCCCAATTTTTTTAACTGTTAAATGCTGTAAATTCAATAAATTTAAATTTAAATATACCCACTAGGACAATACAATAAATATATCAAAGTGGCCACCAAAAAAAATGTTTACTACTCATGTCGCACAACAAAAATTTAAATTGTCCATTTCGTCCAGCGGAAAAAATATGCATACCATATCCGAACGATCGGAAAAAATAAATACTACCTACTTATGGCAAGAAAACAAACATGTCTTCAAATTCCAAATTGGTCAACATTTCACGAAAATCCAGATGCACTTCCTCTAAACATTATTTGGAAAAAAAAATAAAAAAAATCATATCCTCTAATTATGGATTGGATTTAAATTAAACTTTAAAATTTATCAAATAATTTATTTCCTCCAATTATTCAGCTAAAATAAACATGTACTACAAATTCAATAATTTCCCAAATTTCCACACTTTCTAAAAAAAGGATATTTCCAATTTTAAATTTTACCACACGACATTTTTCGAAATCCAAACAATTTTCCGAACGCACGCTCTCTTTGCATTTCATTGATTTTCCAAATTTCCACACTTTTAAAATAAGAACATTTCCAAAATTGAATTTTACAAAATTTACACCAACAGCGGTCAAATTTCGAATTTGGATATTCGGAACTTTTAATTTAAATGTCCTCTGAATCTTCTGAACTAATTTCTGGAACTGAACAAATTTTAGCCACACGCTTTCTTTGTATTTCGACAATTTTCAAAACTACACACTTCAAAGATGTGGACATTTTCGAATTTCAACTCTACCGCCTGTTGGGCCGGGCTGGCTGATGCACAGCTGGCTCGGCCCTTTTTTTTCCCCTCTATTTTTTTCCTTGCTTTTTAACTCTGAAATTTGCTTAAATTTAAAGTGCAAAATTCTCCCAAATTTCAATGTATTGAAAACTAAACAAATTTTGACGCACATATTTGCAGACTTGAATTTTCCATACCACGGTGTTCCCACTGAAATTTAAACAAATTTTTAATTACGCAAGGTGTAATTGGGCAAGGTGTAAACATTTTCTAAATTTCAGAACACCGAAACCCAACCAAATTTTAATGTGGACATTTCCAATATTGAGTTTTCCACACGACGGTATTCACAAATATTACCAACATATCAACATGCCTATAAATCTGAGCATTTACTAAACATGCAAACAATTCAAACATAAATAGCTCCCCCATTTGACAATTTCAACTAATTCAAACAACTTTTCAACATATACATTTTTTTAAATTCCAACAATTTTAAATTTTAATGTGGACATTTCCAATATTGAGTTTTCCACACGACGGTATTCACAAATATTACCAACATATCAATATGCCTATAAAATCTGAGCATTTACTGAACATGCAAGCAATTCAAACATAAATAGCTCCCCCATTTGACAATTTCAACTAATTCAAACGACTTTTCAACATATACATTTTTTTGAATTCCAACAATTTTACGGTCTAAACAACTTCCGAAAACGGACATTTCCAATTTTGAATATTTCAAAATTCCAACTGTCTTTCAAATCTAACCATTTTACCAACGTGAAAAAAAAGACCAGATCTAAATAACTTTCTAATTTGACTACTTTTCGAAATCTAGACAATTTCCAGACAAGAACTCTCATTGCATACCAACGATTCTCAAATCTACACAATTTATAAATGTCGACATTTTCAAACTAGAATTTTACAACACGGGTGCGGCGTGTCGCCGCACCAAATTTACCTAGTCTATTATATCAAAGCCCACCCCGTTTGCCTCCACCACGCTGCTCCACGTCGATGCAATGCACTTCTACAGTAAAAAATCGCACTTCTACAGTTCCTGCGCGCCTCCGCGCCGTCAATCTTCGATCGGACGGTGATCGGATGTTCAGCGCGACGTTTTTATGAAAAGGATCCTGCTTTCACTGGAAATTGCGGAGCAGACCCATCCTCCCCACGTAGGTGGACCTATCCGCAAATTACAGGAAGTACAGGGACTTCCCTGCAAAACGCCCCCACATCTCCCCTTCTCCTTCCTCTCTCCCACGCGCCGCCGAACTCGCCGCCGCCGCCGACGCGCTTCACCGCCGCTCCGCTGCTCCTCCGACGAATCGAAGCACGCAGCGACCTCCGCCGTCGCGCGCTCCCCCTCCTCGCCGAGCACCGCGTGCCAAAATGCAGCAAACTCGCCGGAATCGTCAACGTCGCAGTCACCATCCGCCGCCGCGGAAATACTCGCCGCCGGCAAGTCCAGCGACCAAATGGTCCGCCGCGCTGCCTCTCCGGCTCCCCTCCACCTCCTCTTGCGAGTCCGCGCGGACCCAGGACGGCGCGCGCGCCGCGCGCAGTCGCGCTCGAGCAGCGCGGACGCGTCCACCACCGGCGGGCAACGTCAAGCGATGACATCATCATGGGCCCGCTGTCAGATTTTTTTCCCCTTAAACAATTTCGCAATTATTGAAACACTGACATATGGGTCCCGAATGACAGATTTTTCACAAATACAGAAAAATATTGAAATTTGGGGGAAAAATATACCTTCTAACCTATGATTCAATGTAATGCAAATATATTTGTTGAATATTTGTCGGATTAGTTTTCCACATAATTTTCCTGTTTTCCCACTTGGGGGAAAAAAAATTCAAATTCCAACGGTTTCCCAAATTTCGATCACAACGGGCACGGTATGACACCGCGCTAAATTCCACAACTGTATTGCCCATTATGAATAAAAAAAATGAAAACTCAATCTCCTCCACGCTAATTCCCAACCGATAATATTTAACCATAATAAACAAATTAATATGAAGGTTATTCTTTTTAAAGCATTTCGAGATGGGAAAAATAGGAATGTTGAAATTTGGGAAAAAATATATACCTTCTAATCTATGATTCAAAGTAATGCAAATATATTTTGTTGAATATTCGTTGGGTTAATTTTCCACATAATTTTCCTGTTTCCCTACTTGGGGAAAAAAATCAAATTCCAACGGTTCCCCAAATTTCGATCACAACGGGCACGGTATGACACCACGCTAAATTCCACAACTGTATTACCCATTATGAATAAAAAAAAGAGGAAAATTAATCTCCTCCACGCTAATTTCCAACCGATAATATTTAACCACAATAAACAAATTAATATGAAGGTTATTCTTTTTAAAGCATTTCGAGATGGGAAAAAATAGGATCATAATCGAACATTCCAATTTGCTAAAAAAAAATGGAGATACTCCAAAATATATCGTCATTCTCATAAAAAAAAATGCTGCCTATTTGTGCCAAAATACGACCATATTTGATCTTATCAATTCAGTGCATATTTGCATACAATACAAAATAAATTGCTTGCATAATTCATTTTGTCTAAATATAGAGTTAACTTACAAATTTAATGGAAAAAATACAAACATATTTTAGCATTCCAATTTGCTAAGTATTTTGATATACTCTACACGATAAATCCCGACGGATTTCAACATTTTGAATCCTAAAGGGCACAGCAGCACTCTGCATTATCGCCCCAACTTACATAAATTTGTTTCTATTTTCGGTAAAAGTTAGCTGAATATTTACAACAACAATTGTTTCCTCAAGCATGATGGCCAAATTAACTACATTGCCAAAATGGCACACAAATGTTACGGTAACTAAATTGTTTTATTAATACTAAGGAACTCCCCACATATTTTCTTCGAATTTTATAACTTCCTGGCCTACATATACAAGCACAGAAACGTTTGTCATTTTTAGACATATTCCTGCTTATTTAAAAATGCGAGATTTTTTAAGTTCATCTAAACATGGTACTCATGACTGCAAATTAACTACATTGCCAAAAAAACTCACACGTTTGGTACGCAATTTGGGAAAAACAAAAAAATATAAACACAAATAGAGAATTTTTTTAAATCTTTCCACAGTAAATTCGATGAGAATTTTTCGACCTTCTCGACCGCAAATTCCATCTGCTGATCTTCAGCCACGACAAATGAGATAACAAAAAGAATGCGGTACGTTGCCCTGCCGAGCGTTTGGAAATAATCTAAATGCATTTCCCCTGCTTATATGAAATTAAATTTAATAACTGTTCACACATTGCATTCTTAATAATTGTGCAATTAAATTAAATACTTAAGACAAAATACACGCATACCTGAACATTCCAACTTGCTAAAAATTTGGAGATACTCCGAATTACAAATTCTTTCTTTTCCTTCACATATTTGCATTCTTCCTATTCTTTTATCTTTTCCTTTGCCTTCTTCCAATGTCACCAAACTTAAATATTTTTGAAGAGTTCGTCCACATACAAAGTTCCTGTTTCAAGCACACAGATGACCAGTAGTAATAGAGAAGTGCTAGATTACAAACACTCTACCTCACAATACATATTTCTATGCGAGATTACAAACACTCTATATAAATAAAGTGGAAGCTTTAACAATCTTTTCAAGATGACCAAACGTTATATCACCTCAGAATACGTACTTCTATCCGATATTACAAAACACTCTACACAAAATGCACTTAATTATACATGATACATACATTTCTATACCTAATACTACTACACATGTCAATGCAACGGGCGCGGCGTGTCGCCGCGGGAATTTTCCTAGTACCTACTTAAACATTGATCGATATATCTGAACATCGTCCGTCTGCGTCATGCATGCTGAAGCGACCTTGACTTGTAGTCCCTCCGTTCATAAAAGAATGTCTCAAATTTGTCCAAACATGCATGCATCTATACACTAAAATATGTCTGCATACATGCATGTTTGGACAATGTTGTGACATCTTTTTATGGACGGATGGTGTAGTATTTGATTGGTCAAACATATAACAACTTCTTGCGCATGCATTCTCGTTCTGCTAGAAGATCGAGCTCCGACTTGTCTCGCTCTAGAATGTTGACTTGACCAGCTGCTTGCATAAGCAATCATGCATGGCTTGCAAGTGACCAACGCGACCCAAGCCCAGCTTCTATCTTGGCCTTCATCGTCGGCCACTCTTTCCAAAACATGGGAATATATGTGCCGAGACTGGCCGCCCGGCCGGAGTCTCTTTCTCTGGGGCATTCCTGGTCAGTGGTCACTACATACATATATATGCTCCGTCCACGACGACACGAACGAATATTCCACAACTATTTGCGTCCGCCCATGCATGCACCATATCTCACAATGTCGTCCTCAATCCAAGTTTTCAAAACATGTAAAAACAATTCATGCATGGAGATGGATGCCTTTCTTATGTCTATCCTGTGCGGCTGCAAAATTTCATCCTAAACTACTAGTTTACCCGAGCTAGCTACTCGAAAGTGTGCGTGTGTATGCATGTCTTTCATATACTAGAACCTCAAAAGCCTACTAGATAGGTCTCAAAACAAAATGTTGCAATGACGACGTACAAGGCAAGGGCAAAACTATGTGCCACATGCCTTTTTTTCATGCTGTTACGCATCGGAGAATTGATGGCTCTGCATGTATAGTCAATGGATCGTGGCAATATGGAGAGTTGATAGCATAAAATTACCAGTTTTCGCGATTCTGCTGTATTTTGCTACCAATTTTGGTTCCAATCACAGTAAGGTACCGGATTTTTTCGAAGTTTTCATAAGAAATCCAAATCTTAGGTGAACGCATGTATGTATGTATGTATGTATGTATGTATGTATGTATGTATGTATGTATGTATGTATGTATGTATGTATGTATGTATGTACCAGATTACAAGCTCGTCGATTGTACGCCCCCCTCTAGCTCCTGCACTATAAGGCGGCTTATTTGACTTGGAATTCCTACTTAACTTGACCAACTAGAGGATCTTTAACTTGTCTCTCTAGAATGTTGACTTAATTTGCGATGTTGTAGTGTTGAAAGATCTTGTGACCGTGGTAATGGCATCGTGTCAGCAGTAGATGATGCGGTTATACTGTACGTAAACAAGCACACGCAGGGTAGGCTAGCTCGATCGTCGTCTGTCTCGTGTTGCATACTGAAGCTAGCGACTTTTTGACTTGGAAATATTGCAACTTCTTGCGCATGCATTTGCGTACCACTATACTAGAAACAAGATCTAGAATGAATGTTGACTTGACCAACATGCAATTTGCTTAAAGCAATCATGCATGCATACATGGCCTGCAACTTACCAACGCTACAGCTTCTTGGCCTATCAAGCTTCATCTCTTTTTCAAAATAGACACATCTTCTATATGCATGGCCAGCCGGATTTTTTTTTTGCATTGAATGTCGACGTCAAATATTCATGGTCAGTGGTCACTACATGCATGTATATGCTCCGTCCAGAGCACGAATAATATTTGTGTCCGCCCGGGCACCATATCTAGCTCACAAGCTGTCCTTCTGAGTTTTCAAGTAATGTGAAAAAAAAAATCACGGACATTAGGGTAATGTTTTATATTGATGGCTTGCAGAATTTCGTCCCAAACTTTTTTCTGGCAAAAATGTCCCAACCTATGACCATAAGTGGGACAAAAATAACATAAATACGATAATAACCGTCTTCTTTCCTCGATAACAATTAATTAACCATAAATTCAAATTGGCTCGGGAGCTCATCTGCTCCTGGCTGAATAATTTTTTTGAAATAAATAGTAAAACGTGTCAAAAAGTTCTGAACAAAATCAGTGATGAACATATAAAAATTGTCTACATGCGTGCCAAGTTTCGTGGTGAAACAACATTCCTAGTGCTCTGTGCAAAAAAGACAAAAGCTCCGTCCAGAGCACGAATAATATTTGTGTCCACCCGGGCACCATATTTAGCTCACAAAGTCGTCCTTCCGGGTTTTCAAAAAATGTGGGAAAAAATCACGTACATTAGGGTAGTGTTTTATCTTGTTGGCATGCAGAATTCGTCCCAAACTATGACCATACTTGGGACAAAAAAATAACATAAATACGATCATCACATCTTCTTTCCTCAATAATAATTAATTAACCCGTTTCAGTTTTCTTCTTATGGATATCGGTCTTGGTCGTGGTGCTCGCCCTCCTATGCCCTGGATGAAGGGACAGAGGAATCAGAGTAAGTGAATAGAATCCTGCGTCACTTTTTCTTTGTGTGTCGCAAATAAACATATTTTCTGATGAAATCTTAGGGGGGGCACAATATATGTGTAGAACATACCCCGTGCCCATAATTTTTTCACAAGGTACAACATGGGGTGCGGTGCAACTACTCTCAGATTGTTGTTTCGGCTCCATACTTTTCCATTCTCCTAGAAAAATAATGTATATACATACGTACACTACATAATAATACAACAAGTATGCATGTATGCATGTGTGGACATGTCCATCGCCGAAGCTGAAAAGCCTACTAGCTAGTACGTAGATCTCTAAGCAAAATGTTGCGTTTACGTACAAGGCAAGGGCTAAACTATGTACCACATATATGCCTTTCATGCTGTCATGCAACGGGGAATTGATGCCTACATATATATAGTCAAAGGATCGTAGCATGGAATATTTATATAGCTAGCTATGCGTCTAGCTAGAGAGACTGATACATGGATATATAGGGATTTTGATGCCGTTCATTGCATAAGCTCGGTGGATCAAAAGCCTACCTTGCTTATTTAGTTAGGAGTACGTACTTAGTCATAAATTATTAACTTGTTCGATCACCATAGTCAAACCTAGGCTAGACAGCCTAAAAGGCTTACGTGAGAGCCTTCCACGCATATGCAACTATGCAAGCGTTGCGATGCCTATATCTTACGAAAATAGAAAGGAAACAAGAAGAATAATCGATGGACGAGCTAGCTCTAGCTGCATGTGAGAGATTATTTTGCCGGCCGGTGTTTATTTATTTATTTTGTGCTTTCTGGTCATGCGTGCCAGCTTAATTGGCATATCTTCTTTTGTTTTATATATATGCATAGGCTAGCTAGGTATACCATACCTACCTATAGCTAGCTACGTGCTCCGGTCACGTATATCCGACCCGCCGGTCAAAAATTATTTGATCGCTCAGAGCGTGTATGCAGATATATGTGCTGTTCTTAGCTGGCAAGTCATGTATCTATATATCTTTGTCTTGTCACACTTAGGTGATTGAATGTATGGGTACACGCTCCATCTGATGGAACGACTCCACTAAACATTTTGGATATTTCCGTGTCGTCTTTGTATGAAAAACTCAAGATACACGAGGCAGGCGCATTGTCAATTGACAAATCAACTAAAGGTTGCACTTGAGATATTTATCTTTAGTGTTTTAAGGAACAAACTCTCATGGGCGATAAGCCTACTTGGAACAAATTGAAGGGTAGTACAAAATGATGCTCCATAATCTAGACGATATATCCGGTCCGGACCAGATACTTTCATTGCTCGGTCGCTCGGTTTGCATGCCAAGGAAAACATGTTTTCCGATTGGTACCCCCTCTACCGGTATATAGATGACATGTGTTCAGCCTAGAGCCTTTGTTGTTTGGAAACATTAAACAACCTACGAGCACTGATTTTAGTGGAGGCATCCACTTTGTGATGGTATATTTCATTATGCTTAAATGATATTTTTTATAAACATAACTTAGCATCATATAGTCCTAGCTTTGCAGGTTATATTCATGTGTAGTGCTCGTCTATTATGGATAGATCAGCACTGTAGAGTCCGGCAGAAGAGGAGATAATTGCTCTTAATATTTTGGTCTCTCGAGGAGGTTTAAAAAAAGGCCCCGCCACGCCACACATGGGTGGGGTTTTATTCATCTTCATTATGAAACCTGATTGGGGCTTGACATAACTAATTCGATTCGGAACATATCTTTTCATTGCCTGGTTGCTTCTTTATGATTCCCACTAGCACAGATGAGACATGTTCGGCTCAAGGTTTTGTCGTCTGAAAAGTCAAACCGCCTATGAGCACTTATGTTAGTGGAGTCGTCGCTTTGTGATGGCATATTTGATTATGCTTAGCTAATGTTGTTTGCTATAAGCAGAAGTATCATATAGTCCTAGCTTTGTCGGTTATCTTCATGTGTTATTGTGTTATTGTATTGGTCGGCATTGTAGAGTCTGGCGGGACATGAGATAATTACTCTAGCATTTTGTTATCTCGAGGACGTTCAAAGATACTCCAACACGAATGGGTTAATTAGTCATCTTTGTTATGCGACCTGAGGGTGGCTTGACATACCTAATTTGATTTGGAACATATCTTTTCATTGTCGGCAGCGACGGAGGAAGAGGGGACGAGCAGGGGCTGAGCCACCCCCAACAATTTGATTTTGTTCATAAACTCACTAATATTCATGCTTAAACTTAGTAAGTCGTGCCATTTTGCCCCCTCCAACATGATTGTGCCCCCTCCAAGCCTAATTGTTGGCTCTGTCCCTAATTGTCGGTTGCTCGTTTATGGTCACCACTAGTATATTTGGCACGGGTTCGGCTTGAGGTTTCATGTTTTGAAAAATTAAACAGCCTATGAGCACTTACTTTAGTGGAAGCATCACTTTGTGACCGTATATTTGATTATGCTTACGTAATATATTTTTATAAACGTAAAATATAGAATCATTGCTTTTGCAGGTTATCTTCATGTGTACTTTTTTTTTATCGTCTTGGTCGGCACATTGTACCATCTGGTGAGACACGACGGGAGCTGGTTCCTCTAGCATGTTGATTCCACGAGGAGATTTTAAGGAGGCCATTCCACACGCGAGTGGGATTTTAGTCACCATCTTTTTGCAAACCGTGAAAGCTTCACATTACTAGTTCTTTTTGAATCCCACTTTTTTTTTGTTATGTAGAAATGATGTATGACGAAATATTATACTCTTAGCGCTGAATCTTGTTTTAGTACAAGATCAAACTAGATCATCATGTCCTTATTGTGTCGGGGTATCTATTCTCTTAGCAATGAATTCACCGATAGTACATGATTGGACTAGATCATCAGTAGTTAAACTAGTACCACAAACATAACAAAATCTTTTTTTACTTGGAAACAACGCATAAAAAAGTTTAGGGCCCTTTGATTCGAAGGATTTCCGTAGAAATTATGTAGGATCGGAATCCTTTGGAATTTTTACCACGTTGCGCGTTTGATTGTAGGAATGAACCCCACATGATTTTGCTCTGAGAATTACTTTGCACTGCATTTCATATAGAAAGCCTTTTTTTTTTTTTTTTTTTTTTTTGAGGAAAGGGTCTGATCCATATAAACAGGGATACACAGTACAAATTACAAACTGGTCCAGCAAGAAACAGAAAATACAACCGAACCCCTGCAACTTTGCACATAGCATCCAGCGCACCCTGGAAAGAACGCGATCAAACCCACCGCCGCGCACCCCTGAAACCTAGTCGCCGCCGGCACCGCCGTACCTCGCACCCGCTGGAGAAGAGGAGCCACCACTCATAGTAGACGGCCGCAGAGTCCATCCGCCGCAGGCGACGGAATCTGACGCATTGAACGGGCACGGCCACAGCTTCTCTTCACCAACACCACCCAACTTCCCGCCGGTGCAGCGCCGTCCAGGACCACCACCCACACCCACCTCCCGTCGCCGCTCGCCATACCACCACGGCCGGACGAAGCCAAGGCGAAGAAGGAAACCACCTGCACACCCAGCACCAAAACGGAGCAGCCGAACTCGATCCGCTCCCCCCCTCGCCGCCACGGCCGGCCAGAGAAGCAAGCATCGAGAGGCTCCACCGACGAACACACTCGCACACCCTGCCTCCCTCTCCTCCTCCCCCTCGCCACCGAGGCCGGCCAGGAGCAGGCAAGGAACCCGCAGAACACGGAGCCAAAAGCACTTACAGAAGAGGAGTGCCGCAACCTCGCCTCCGCGCATCTTCCACCATGGAAGCTTCACAGAGGGCAGATCCACGACTAGCTCGACGCCGCACCCAAGCATCGAAGCAGGCCACCTCGAGGAAGAAGCAGATCGGGCATCCGCCACGAAACACGGCATCCGCCAGACACGAACCTAAACCTAGAAGGACCTATATACACACGCGAGCAGGAGCCGGAGCTCCCCCCCACCTCACGGTGCCGAAACGGCGACCGGAGGCGGAGGGGAGCGGCGGATCCGCCGCCGAAAAGAGGAGAACTCGGTGTCGCCTTCTTTTCCGCCTCGCTGCACTGTAGCAGGGGACGGGAACGAGAAAGCAACCCTATGTTCTTGGAAAGCCTTTCTCTAAGCCATTTTCTCCAATATATCATTTTAAAATTCTTTTTTCCCTGCTCCATTTGTGTTTATCCTCGGGAGAAAACCTTTCCTAATTAATTTGATGTAGACACAAAGTGTGGATATATACCCTGTGCTAGCCAGGCAGTGATGGATGGAACAAGCAAAAGCAGCTGTAAAAAAAGATCATGGTATTCTGTCGATCTTGGGAGCCTGCGTACGTGTGCGGTACTGCATGGCACACGCACTGGCCAGAATCTTGAGACAACCGGACGGTGGATCGGGACCTCAATCATTGCATGCGGCATCAGATAAGGCCGCAGATGCACGCATTTTGGGAACGCAAGTCACAGGCTGACACGAGTAAAACCAGCTAGGCTGGCTATAAAAAAATCTAGGCGTACTCATCAGGACTTGTGGTAGAGATCAGGGAGGCTACTGTGCGCAAGCATTGGATTTGGCTTTGACAAACCTAGTCCCATGTAGGGTGCACAAAGTCAGCAAATCTCAACTGATATATGCAACCTCATAACTTTACATGTTGAGATGATATTAACCTTTTTGTAAGATAATAATTATATATCAAACTTGCGTCAAGTCTTATGGAAGTCCACGTTTTAACCTCCCACCACAAATCAGTTATCTTCTACTACAATTTACCTTTATGTGCCAATAGTTGTTTTATGAGGTAAGAACGTAACTAGAGTCGACGGAGTTGTCCTTCTAAAACCGGTTATCACCTAACGACAACGTATCACATGTCGGTTGTCCTGCTTCCGAATTGGGTCCACACCCAGCTCGACCACATTTCATGCGGTTTAGCCTTGAACGGCACCGAAGCGGAAAATGCAAGGGGACACTCCTTTGTCACAAAGAAGACCATTTGTTTATGTAAACTTCGGGAGGCCTAGGTATCACTGATCTTGAATGTGTCGGTTGAGCCCTCAGAATGTGATGATCCTGGTTCCAATGGAACGATCCACGACGACCTTAGGTTGGATTCGATCTCCCATGTGATGATGTACATCCGTCGTGACCATGCCCTCAGTTTTATAAAACTGAAGGTTTTACTTATTCTTCTCGGTGTATATAGTCCCCTCTAGGTGTCACCACCTCTTCCGCCCCCGATATCCTTGTGGATTGACCCGAACACGTTACGCTCGGGGTTATATAGTGATAGTTGACTCATGCGTGCAGAATACCCTACATGCTCTCCCATGTAATGTACATCCGTTGTGACAAAGACCCTCAGTTTTTTTTTGAAGGTTTTTACCTATTTTTTATAAAATAAAAGGTTTCTACTCTTTCCTTATCTAGGCCTAGCTAGTTGTAGGTCACCACCTCTTCCATCCTGCTATCCTTGTGGATGAACCTGAGCACGTCAGGGTCGGGTTATAGAGTGATAGTTGACTCATGATAATCAATCATGCCCTACATGCCTACAAGGATATATGTGCAATTGGAAAAGCAGATCAATTTACCTTTCTGCCCCTGGCTGGCTGGTCAATGCAACTTGCGCTCGCATTGGAAAAGCAGGTCACAACTGGGCATTTGTACTCTGCTTCTTTCTCATGCCGCCTATAAATACAGGCTCGCCTCCTCTGTTCTCCATTCAATCCATCTGCAGACCCTACTCTTCCGCCAAGATCGATCCGCCCATAGCTTCTTCATCGATCCTGCACAAAGCAGCTTGTTGTTTTGCTTTGCGTGGATCTGCTTACGTGCTAATTAATGGCGATCCTCGGCGTTGCCGAGAACAGCAGCACCCACCCGCAGCAGCAGCAGCAGCTCAAGCCGACCACCTGCAAGCCGCAGGCACCGGCGGCGCTGGCATCACCGGAGACATCCAAGGAGGAGCTCAAGGGCGTGCGGCACCTGTGCGAGCGCGGCATTAAGGCCCTGCCAGCCCGCTACGTCCTCCCACCATCCGACCGCCCGGCGCCCGCCGCTGCCCGCGGCATCCCCGTCGTCGACCTGGCCCGCCTCCGCTCGACCGTCCCTTCCGAGCGCGTCGCGGAGCTCGCCGCCATGGACGCCGCGTGCCGCGACCTGGGCTTCTTCCAGGTGGTCAACCACGGCGTCGAAAGGCAAGCGGTGCTGGACGTGGCGCGGCGGTTCTTCGAGCTCCCGCAGGAGGAGCGTGAGCGGCACATGTCGCCGGACATCCGGGCGCCCGTGCGGTACGGGACCAGCTTCAACCAGCTCAACGACGGCGTGCTCTGCTGGCGGGACTTCCTCAAGCTGCTCTGCAACCCGGCGAAGCTCGACGAGGTCGTGCCCTCGTGGCCAGGCAACCCCGCTGACCTCAGGTATGTCCGTAGGTGTCACTAATGGACCACTCACTTACTAATTAACCTTCCTAATTTACTACGTACAATAGCTTATGTAGGTCCAGATTAGAAGTTAATTAGGAGTACTCCGTAGTTGCCATGATGCATGTGCCATGCACGCAGCTGTTTATTTGTCGCTGTTAATTTGGCTTTGGGATACACCTGCCACTAGCTTAATTAGTCTTGGTAGTTTCTTGCTTGACTCCTATTCAATCTTGCGCATCTCATTTGACTCCTTAATATAAAGACAATTATACAATTTCAAAATGTCTAAAACAAGAGAACATAAGATGTCCGGAAGCACTAGTGTCATTGGTTTGTGGGTGGAAACCGTCGACTTTACTTATTCTGCAGTAAGCATATGGCTACTGCATGCACATATATATTGATCATATAAGATAGCCTGATAACAAGAGAACATAAGATGGTAAATAAAAGCGAGATAGGATGCACCAACTAGTTAAACAGAAGCAATTCAATTCACTAATTTTAAACAAGAAGAAACAGGAACAGAGCAGACAATGAATTGACAACTGAATCTGGTGGTGAATGGTGATGCAAACCAAATCCAGACATAGAGCCAGCTGGCTTGCTAATCATGCATCCATTTCTGAGTGTTTGCACTAGCAGTGTAGCAGAAATAATTGAGGAAAAGCAGGGCAACAAACAGCGCAGCCTTTTTGCAGAATGCGCCGTCTCAGGGCATGGCCAACGCTCCACGCTGGACCACTGCCCTAGCTATCCACGTCGGAAATCACAGTCCAGCTTGCACAAACCTGTCGCTTGCAGGCCTCCTCACTGAGAAAAGCGAGCGAAAGAGAGGAAAAGCATGGTAGATGACCTCGTGCAGCCTCGTCTTGTTCCTGCCAGGAGAGAGAAGAGGCATTGGGTAAAGCTGAAATTGTATGGAGCAGCATGCGTTGGGTACATATCTTGCTACATGATGCCTCAGGTCACTTTTTCTTAGACGGAGAGCTGGGGCAGTAGAATCGCACTGCTTCCGCTGTACGTGCCGGCCCTCACCAGTCTCACTCACCAGGAACAAAGTACACAAACAAACTTCTTTCCGACCGGCCAGGGAATGCATGATAGATAGATAAAACAGAATCAAATCTCCAGGATAGATTCACCAGCACATTTTGTCTGTCTACATCGAATTTTCTCAGTGTACAACAATAGCACGCTGACAGGTGGGACCTATATTCCATTTCGGTGTTGCAGGGAGGTGGTGTCCTCCTACGCTCGGGCGAACCAGAGGCTGTTCAGGGAGCTGATGGAGGCGGCGTTCGAGGCGATGGGGATCACCGGAGAAGGCGTGCTGGAGGAGCTCGACACGGGAACACAGATGCTGATGGTCAACTGCTTCCCGGCGTGCCCGGAGCCGGAGCTAACATTGGGGATGCCGCCGCACTCCGACTACGGCTTCCTCACCGTCCTCCTCCAGGACCAGGTCAATGGCCTCGAGGTCAACGATGGCGAAGACTGGCTCCTTGTTGACCCCATCCCTGGCGCGCTCATCGTCAATGTCGGCGATCACCTCGAGGTATGCACATCTATCTCGTGTGCTCGTATATATAATATTTGTGATAAAATCTAGAATTATATTTTACATATCTTATCGTCACGTCAAGGAGATATAGCCACCAAACATTTAACCTTGGTCACTTCATAATAAGATGCATAAACATAACCCAATCAAATTGGTGGCAAAATATATCAAACACTAGCGGAATGGCGGGCTGTTTTCGCCTAGTAGTCAAAGTACCGCTAGGGTACATATATGATTGAGCAATCGAAACCAGACCAGCCGCTGTTTTTCCTAACTTCTTCTTCTATATGGTGGATACTCCATAGGTAGAGGTGTAGCCTTTCTTTTTAGAAAAGTCAATCAGGTAGGCGACGGCGCTTGCTGCTCACAAAAGTTTCAGCTCCTAGACGCAAAACATAGACTACTAGCAAGCTAATATGAGAGATAGATGGATTCCATGCATAAGGCCGGGCAAGATAATATTTTTTTCAACTAAAAGGAGAATAATATATGAAAGGTAGCATATATTTGTAGGCCAATATACATCTTGCTGTGGCATGACCTCGTTCCAACACGTGTGCCTACGAGCTAGGCTGGAAGTAGCACTCCACTTCGACTTGATATAAAGTTAATTGTGGGTGCTTGATGACTGTCACTTGACATATGCCCAACACAAATATATTTATGCCATCTTTTTCTTATTTAAGCAAACCAACATGACCGATGATTCTTCTACCTTATGCATGCGTATTAAGCAAAGTTCCATTGGCCTATGTAGACTAGTTAACCTAGCCAGCTTAGAAAAGATATATATTAACTCTAATTCCAAACTATATGAAGAAAGTGTATTCATGTTTGTGGTGTCTATATTAAATTTTCCCTGCCTTGTATAATTCTGCGCAGATATTTAGCAACGGGCGGTATAGAAGCGTGCTGCACCGGGTGCGGGTGAACTCAACGCGGTCACGGATCTCGGTAGCATCGCTGCACAGCCTGCCGGCGGAGAGGGTCATCGGCCCCGCGCCGGAGCTGCTCGCCGACGGTACCCGACGACGGTACTTAAACACGGACTTGGCCACCTTCCTCAACTACCTATCCTCTGCCGAGGGGAAGCACAAGACATTTCTCCAGTCGAGAAGGATCACTTTGCCATCTTAGTCTTCACCTATCAAGCAAATATATGTTTTGACCAGTGTCAAACAGTACCGTTGATTGGCCTCCAGTCCATTAATCGTAGCTAGTCATAGCTATTTGGGTATACTGCGATCAAATTGATCCCCTTTAATTAGGTAGCTTAATTCTTAATTTTGGTTATTTTATTATTAATATTATTTAAGAACTTTGTCCATAGACTAATGGTGAACGTGGTTACAGAGTACCCCCTAGGTTGCTAGCGAGTCTCGTGGTATGTGTAAGATGTACACATTGATTTGATGTTCTATGTTCCAATAATGAGTCCCAATAAATGTTTTAATCCGATGAGTCAAGTCAATTTTGGAATGGAGTTTCACTGTCAGAGCAAATCTACCGATTTGTTGAAACTAGCTGACTTTTGCGCCAGAATTAAAAAGATTTAAACGTCCTAGTGCGGGCGTATTATTTCGTTCAAACATAAGATATCATTTTCGCTTGTAGGCGTGTGGATAGGTTTGGTCATGCGTAATTTCTTCACATGAGGAACGGAAAAATTAATGAGAATATGTGAAGTAATTTCTTCACATGAGGAAAGGAGAAATTAATGACAACATGTGAAAGGTAAGATAGGATGGTTCCTCGTCCATGTACCATTTTATTTCCCGAAAGGCGTTGTATTTTCCAAAAGGTGATCAGATTTTGCCGAGGGGAAGCGCAAAACTTCTTCCTCCAGTCTAGAAGGATAACTTTGCCACCATCATAGTACTCATCATCACTCAACGTAATTCTCACCGATAAAGAAATTGAGTGGTCAAACCATACCATACCATTGATTTGCCTTCAATCTATTAACCCCAGTTAGTCATACATACTTACCTATATAGTGAATTTGTGATCAAGGTCGATACCCTTTATTAGGTAGCTTCATTCTTAATTTTGGTCCGTTAATCAATAGTTGTTAGTTAAGAACTTCATCCATAGATTGATGATGAACACGGTTATGTAGTCTACTTCATACACAATGTGGTGTATGTGAAATAAGTACGCAAGAATCAAGTCAACTTTGACCAGGAGAGATAAATATATACATATAATTGTTTTTGTCAAAAATCAAGGTAGAGCGGCCGCCCTACCTTGGCCTAATGGGGACTTCGCCCTGATGATGTATGTATGAATCAACTCAACTTTGACCACCAAGGGTTTACTTATACACACTACGAGCTTGTTTGCCCAAAGTAAAATCAGGACCGTATCCTTGAAAGAAAAAAGTAAAATCAGGACTGTTTGCCCAAAGAAATACTTACTACTAGTTTTTTTTTTTTGAGAAACAATACTTCCTACTAGCTAGCTTGTAGTAGCATTGGAAGAAGCCCAACCTAGTATACACCAGGCCTGATCAAGTGAAAAGGCTTGTCGATATATATGGGCCGATGTGCTCCGAATCAACAGAAACGAATGAATCAGAGTCCGCGGATGAAAAGAGAATTGACATGCTAGGCTGGCTGGCTAGCTAGCTAGCCGGAGTTGCACCGTAGGTGCAGACCGATAGCGAGAAAAAATGTTTTTTTTTCCACTTTAATCGGCCTGATATGTATGCCGTTTATTTGATAATTATGATAAAAATCAGCCGACTATTTTACCTTTACAATACCGATGTGGGACGCGGGGTATTGTGATTGTGATATATATATCCCATGCATCTGCGATGTAACGGAATTGTCCGTCCGTGGAACGGGATCCTATGGAACGGAAAATTAAGGACACACATTGACAAATGGAATCACGTGCATTCCGTACGTCCTTCACAATAGTCCAATTCATTCATGTTAACATGCCGACGACGCCGTTGAAACGTACTGTACGTACGGTGGCAAACGGCTACACGTGCATGCGCATGAGTATCCAATGGAAACGTCGGTGGATCTCCATGCATGCATCCGTACGTATACATACGCTTGTACTCATCACCTACCTTCCACTGCAAGTCAATCCATCCTTCCATCTACCTACACGGCTACACCACACCATCATGCGTGTTCCTATATATATATTCTCTGTATATATAGAAGCTCACTCCACTAGCTCAGCTAGCTTAGCCATGGCGGCCTCGCCACAACCGCTCGCCCTCACCCTCCTCCTTCCTCCCATCACCACCCTCCAACAATCCCCAGCCACGCCCCCGCACGAGGAGCCCGCCTCGCCGGATCAGTCGTCGAGCCGGAATCAGCAGCAGCAGCTCCGATGGTCGTCACAAGCAAAGCTCATCTGCCCGCCGGCCCGAGGAAGATGAGGCCGATGCTGCTGCCGCGCAAGAGGAGGCTGTTGCGGGAAGTCTCCGCGACGGAGCTGGACGCCGCGTTCCGGAAGAGGAGGAGGCCTGCAGTAGCACCACCACCACCACCAGCTGCTGCTGCCAGTTCTTCTTGCACTACTGAAGGTGAAGCGTCCAGCGGCAGCTGCAAGAAGAGAAAGCCACGTATAGAGATCCCTTAAGCATACAGTATCATTATTCATATTTATGATTGATGTTTCTTCCCCGATTTGATCCATCAATATCTACATAGATAGTTATGCTCCGAGTTAAGGCAGAGATGTTGCTTTCCTGTGACGATCACCGGCCTCAAAGATTCAACAAGAGCGAGGCTGTTAGCGGGTTGCAACAAGTTTCACAAGATTACACGTGCACGTTTACTATAGTTGACAAATGGAATCGACCATCGATCACAAATTGCTAATTTCCATCTTCAACGCGGACTGCCAGATTCTGTCACTTGGAAACTCGCTACAGTTCGACCAGTCTACTCCTCCGGCTCGGCTTACCTCGTCCAGCTTGTTGGCACTTTTGATGCCCACAACATCTCGATTATTTCGAAAGCTAATGTAGAAAATAAGTATAAATTGTTTTCTTGGACTCTTGTGTAGCACAACATCCTCACAACGAGCAACTTAGCTCTTAGAGGTTTGAGCATTCAGTCCCTCTGTCCGCTCTGTCATCTGCATGCCGAAACCTCTGTGCACCTCTGTTTTTGGTGCACCTAAGGTCATGAGTGCTAGCCGGGCACATCTACTTCCAGCCCGGATTGGTGGAAGGGCGGCTTCAGACCGTTTTCTGAAGGACCGGCGTCGGGATTTCAGTGATAGTGCCATACTGCCATGAAGCGAGTACCTCGCGGGTGCCGATTTGGACTGTAACTTGAGTAGAACAAAAAAAGTAGTAGAATTTAGAGTTATTGGCCTGCCAAGCATTTTTGGGTACCAAAACTGAAACCGTAAGTGTGGCAAAAAGATTAGGTGCATGACACATTTTTTCGATAAAGAGGTGCATGACACATGGATCATGTAAATAATGAACCCATTTGGTAACATTGATACTTGGAAATGATATCAATCCCGTTGTCAGTGTGCACTATCTGGCCGATGTAGTAACACACACAGGGTTCGGATTTCGTAGATCCGTTCCTAACGTACAGGCTATGCGATACAATCATAGTACAACTTACTTACAAATGTAGCTAGTGCTACTGAAGCAATATAAGCGCCTCTTCAATTTCACCTGAGGCGTGCATCTTTGATACCATGTAGCTTGGCGTCTACCTCTTGCATGTTCACAGGGAGAGGGCTTGGTGCAGCAAAGGCCAATGTTTGTCAATTATCATAGACAATAGAGAGCGTACACCTTTTTCCTTCAAGGTTGCTGGGGTTTGTTGGCAAAGCTCCAACACTCTTGTATCAGCTGAGGATCGACAATCTCCATTATTCTATCAGGGAAGGTCATCTCTGTATACTTCACAATGATCAGTCCATCCTCAAACATTCAGACACGGCAGACACACTGACGGGTGGTCCCAGCAGGATCTCGCGTCCAGCATTCAGGGAAAAAAGTATCCCTGTGTGTGTTTGCTCCCAGCAGGATCTGACAACAAGACCTGCTGATACCTACAGCATATTCACTCACTCACACACCTCTGCTGCTACCTCACAGCAAAATTCAGAAACCAACGCAGCACAATTCAGAGACACCACGCAGCTCTGTTACATTTCATCTGTATGTATCAGGATTCGAATTCAGACATCGAACCCTCTGTTCCACTACCAGTTTCATCGGTAAGGTATCGTACAACAACACATTGCGTTCCTCCCCACCATCATCAACATTCATCCCATCATGGATCAACTCAGGCGGTGAGCTCCACGCTGAACTCCCACAGCTTCTTCGCCAGCTCCGTGTCCTTGGACTTCACGCTCGGCTCGTACAGGTTGCTGTCACTGAAGTACCTCCCCGACACGCCCTTCACACCCGGGTGCAGCGCGACGTAGCACGTGGTCGCCGCCCCCTGTTTCAGTCACCACAACACAAAATCCGGTGAGGACGGACAGATCCAGGCAACAAAGCTAGGGGCAGGCATTGCAATGGATACAGCGAACAAAATGGCTACTGAGTTTCATCATGTCCATGTCAACAAACAGATGACTTGGTGAGATCTAGATTTGTAACGTCGCTTGCTGAGATCTAGACTTGTACTACCAATATTATAGCAATGGTCATCTTGCAGGGACCTACATGCTAAAGTGTAGATCTGTAAAGTCTAGGAGCATGCAGCAGACCAAGTGCAGTGTAGGTGCCTGGAGCAATAGACATCGTGCAAATGCTTTACATCCGATTTAAAACCCTCCTGTGCCCCAGGGTCTAAATTGGTGAAAAAGAAAACACACCCACAATAGCAACTCGCGATTGACACTCCCAGCAGTAAAAAAAATAGGAACTTATGATTGACAAGATATGATGACAAGTGCCAATCCATACTGGACTGCCGATGTGTTCTTTAACATGATGGAGTCTCCGTAATCTTGTACAATGGAGACAGAAAACCCTTAAGACTGAGCATAGGGCACAAGTGTACCTGTTTGGCGTTTTTCAGCACTAGTTTACCAAGTGTCCGACTGATAACTGCATAAAGATAAAATGATGGAATCAGATGTTAGCATTCCGAAAAAGCATAATCTAGTTTCATAGCTACCGGTCATTGGCATCCTTTTCCATTGTTACTACGTATCTTTTTTTGGTGCAGCAAGTGCCATGAGTTATTCAAAGCAACAACAAACGTGAATCAAGGCGATTTCTTGTATGAAAGCAGGAGCACGTAATATCTGCCAAGTGTATTTACCATCTATGATACTGTGGTGGCGAAGAAGGTTGGTGATGATAGATCCGGGATGGAGAGAATTCGCAGTGATGTTAACACCCTCTTCCTGTTGGACAAGGTGATGTATGATGAGTCATGATCTCATAGCTTTACACAAATAAAGCTATCTAACATATATACAAACTTGAAAACAGATAGAACAATATTAAGAGCAAACAACTACATAAGTCTGGCAATCTACTAGGTACTAGCAAATGGAGTTGGGTGCAGTTTGCTCTCCAGCTATGTCAGTGTAACAACTACTCGGTCTTATAGATACATACCAAGACATGATGTGATGTCATAGTCACGTAATCTAGTAAATGGGCACGCGTTAGAGGAGAACACTTTGATGGAAGGAGGCCTACCTTGAATCTCCTAGCAAGTTCATTAGCATGCAGAATGTTCGCAAGCTTTGACTGCCCATATGCTCCAATAGTGCTATACCTACACAACACAAGATTGAACAGCAAGTGAACGGGTTTGCCTTGGAATGAAGCAAACATGAGGGGATAGCATATAACAGCTGCACAATAATCACATACTCTGCCTCATCATTGATCTTGTCAAAATGGATGCCTCCCGAGTATGCAAACCTGTGCCCCTCTGATGAAACATTAACGATTCTTCCTTCCACATTTGATTCACGGGAGGTCCTCTTCATGGTCTCCAGCAGAAGATGCGTCAAAAGAAAATGGCCTGAATATTATGACACATACAGGAGTCATATGTTACTGCATTGGTTTTTCTAACCATCATAATGGGTTTTTGAAACTTTAATGTATCTGTCTAAAAAATGAAACTAGACGATTTGATGAAGTTGAAATGACAACTGTCTGCTGAAATAATTTGCAGATTTGGTACTGTTCTTGAATTTGAAGCAAATATTTGGCGATCATAGGGTTCAGAAGGGCTAGGCGGACACCAACGTTGACATAATTTCAGACTCTGAAGGATGATGCGCCAACCTCACTGTCTAAGGAATGCAACTAGAAGAACAATATTGACAGCACTACGGTGTTCAAATGAAATGCTCTAAATCAGAGGGTATGTAACTGGCTCATCATCAGCTAGTAAAACGTAGATAGAACCATACCGACATGGTTAGTCGCAAACTGCATTTCGATGCCATCCTTTGAGAGGGAGAAAGGAGTCGCCATCACTCCTGCATTGTTGCTGCCAGAGAATTACGGCATCAGGTAATCAGGGAATAGCATGAGCAGTAGTGGACGTATCCAGGATCTGGTGCACGTAGTTACACAGGTATACAAAAATACAACTAGTATAACTAGCATTTGCCACTTGCCAGCACATTTTGACCCTAGAGAATTAACTGACACAAGTCAATTAACCCTCCATGAGATGAAATTGGCCATTTCTATATATAGCATTAATCTAACTAGGAGTAGCACAGTAATCGTCCTGACACCTGAACTAAATCTGCCATGGAAACGTGCTGAAGCTACAAGCTACTGTATGTATCTGCATACAACCAAGCAGCCAAACTGAATACTAACATGTCACAGGACAGTTGTAGTAGTCCTCGTACTAGCAGCGATTTGGAGTTGGACAGGTGAAATCTACCACTACAATTCCGCCTCGATTGGAAGCAGTAAGCAGTTACTTAGAAGGGGGGAAAGCGAGAGCAGTGCGTATGTACGTACACGAGGATGTTGAGCGGGAGTCCCTTGTCGACGAACTCGGCGGCGAAGCTGCGGACGGAGGCCATGGAGGAGAGGTCGAGCTCCATGACGTCGAGGCTGGCGGCGGGGGCCTCGGCGAGGACGGCCTGGCGCACGGTGTCGGCGGCGGCGAGGTTCCTGGCGGCCATGACGACGTGGGCCCCGCGCGCCGCCAGGACCCGCGCCGTCTCGGCGCCAATCCCGCTGGACGCCCCTGTTGGGAACGAACCGAACCGAATTAAGAGCGGCGGCGGCAAGGGAAAACTAAGGAGGGAGAAGGAGTACATACCGGTGACGATGGCTGTGAGTCCGGCGTCGGAGAGGCCCGCGGTGACCTGGTCGGCGGTAGAGGCCCAGGAGAAGCCCGAGGCGCCCTTCCGGTACAAGATGGACGGAAGCATCTTGCTTTGCCCTCGCTGGCCGGCAGTGCGGAGAAGAATTGTTAATCAGCAGCAGTGCGTTCTTGTTGCCGCCGGCGTGGACTCAACAATGCTGGGGGCCTCCATCCAAATGATTTCTACAAGAATAAACCTAGGATTCGTAAAATTCTCAGCAAGTTATCGAATGATTCCTCCTATGCTAAGTTTTTATTCTACTAGTTAGGAGGATGTGGTTGGATTTAGAAAAGGTGAATTGGACCGTCAATTCCATTTCCAATATGGAAAGGAAAAGGGATACAATTCAAATTATGTTGTTTGGTTGTGAATGAAATTTACCACTGGAATCAAGGGATGGCTTACAATTCTAACTACTGTTTGGATGTATAAACCATGGAATTGGATGTTTTGTTAAGTTTTGATAATATAAACTTGTCAAAATGTATGAAAAAGAGTGGATTATGTGCATATTTGAAATGTTATATATTATTTTTCACACATAATAACTCTAGATTAGTATCCATATCAGTTCGTCGAAATATTCAGACAAACTGAAGAAATATGCAAACTGAACTACTGATGTACAACCATCAGACGAACTTCAACATCAGCTTTCGCATGCATGCGATTTGAGGGTGCAGTAGCAGCTGGGTGTGAGGGCGTGCTCGTGTGAATACAGGGGTGCCGCGCGGTGTGTACCACCAGGAGAGGGTGTGTGTCGCCGGAATTGAAGATCTTACGCCGGTGGTCGTCATGGACGTCGAGGAAGAAGATCAGGCTTGTGGAACCTTCCGCGTCAATTCCTTGATTGTAGGGTAGTAGACTCCTCGAATCCGAATTGAACTTTCAGTGCAGATCCTTGCGCGTCGGCTACATTTTCAGTGTAGATCTAAACATAATCATCAAAAATTGAATTGAACTTTGAAAAGTTTGGGGGGGGGGGGGGGGGGGGGGGGCGATGGCCCCCTCTGCCTCAAATAAGCCATGTGTCACCGAATGTGATTGATATGTTAACATAAGACGTTAGCCCATACATTAACATCACACGTCTCTGCTGGGCCTCGACACTTGGGCAACCTATATAAACCCTTTTCATGTACCTCCGAGCACCACACTAAACCTTGAGAACACCACACTAAACCTTGATAACACCACACGCAATAAATGGCACACTTGAATTGCGCGGGTGCCTCGTCATGACCTTGTTGATCTTCTCCAACACATACTACCGCTTAGGATGTATATGATATCATCGCGTCTTCCACCTTGAATCCTTCTCGTCGGGGGGTCAGCGTGTACGCCGACCGCCGACGAGGCATTCACCGTGTCATTGTCGGCGACATGTGACTTGATGGCCAGCGACCGCACAAGTCGAAGGATAGTTTTCAAGTTCCACGGCAATCTCATTTCTGAAGGAACGAAAGAGAGTTTATCTATTTGACAGGTAGCACGGGTCAACAACGATGACTCAAATACAATGTAGATGCAGATTCATCACACTTTATTCATGGCGTGGCTACATGATCGTGCAAGGAATTACAAGAGGATATCTGCAAGCTTATATATGCACTCGACCAAGGAGGTTTTGTGTATAGGGTTTAACCTATGAAGATGATTAAATGGCGTAGTGTCGAGTTATGAAAGCTGGATTTTCAGGGTGAAGTTCTTGACATATATATAGGCTTCGGTAAGTGCTTCTCTCATTGTATGTTAGGATTTCGTTAACCCGTGAATATTTTTTAATTCGGTGAAAGTATACTTTTAACTCCATGAATGTTTCCATAACTATGAAGCTTTTTCAAACCATTGAATATATGATTAATCCAATGAAAGTTCTAGAACCTATGATTTTGTGGGTTAGGAGGCGGCATGTATTTTCTGTGAACCAAGAGCAGCATGTTAAAACCATGCATTTCTTTGAATCGCCTAAATATTTTGTTTAAACTGTCAATTTTTCCGGAACCACCTAAACACTTTTTGAATCCATGAAATTATTTTTTAAACCGTGAACCTTTTTCTGAATCATGTGAAATTATTCTTTTAATGTGTGAACCACATGAATATTCTTACGAACCTCTGTCATTTTTTATAACCGGATCTCATTTTCATAATCACGTGCAAGTATTTGTGAACCATGAACATTTTTTGAACCACCATGAACATATTTGTTGAACACAGTTAACTTTTATTTAAACTTTTTTAAAATTTTCAAACTATGTGAATAATTTTTTAAACACGGATTTTTCCACAAAAATATGAAATCTTTGTTTCAAATAAAATGTTAGACGCTTTAGACCTGATAACCCCCAACAATAGGGGATCACCGTAGACACTATATTTCAGAATACACCCGTATTAGTTTATATAGTACAAAAAAAGTTTTTGAAACCTATCAACATGGATCTAGTTTCAAAAATCTCGACGCGAGTAGCTAAAAAGTGAAAATGGTATGTAATTCCGACGAGCGGTTGTTAAGATATATCATTTCGAAAATTCGATTTTGATAAATAAAAGTGAAAACTGTACTCCCACATGTATCTCTTTCTCTCTCATTTTATCCCATTTTCATTCTCGGTGTGACATTTGGCGGACATGTGAACAACCGCAGAAAGCCACACGAGTTAGAAGGCGACACTCGACGCGACTAAGAGAAAAAGCCATGATGAGATTACGGTTTTTCTATTATTGGGAAAAATTTCTCATAATATGTTTTACAGAAAATCATGTAGGGCCCGGTCGTTGCCATATGTGAGGAAGGCCTTGTTGTAGAGCCGGGTGCCTGCATGCATGCAGGCTGCCATGGGACATGCAAGTCAGCAAAACCTGGGTGCAAACGTGTAACGCCGCAAAGAGCTTGCATTGCATGCATGCTGATGAATGGCCTAAAAGCCACTGGTTAATTAAGTCTTGTCCTCAGACTCGTACACTACGAAATTCAAAATGTGCTTCAGGCGCACATGCATACGTGCAGCTCGACAATGGCATGGTTATCTTCGGTCGGAAGGCAATGCATCGTGGACGCGGAGCCCAAGGCGAGCGGCAGGCACTGTACCTACCTAGTGCGTTCTAGACGAGTTTACCGGCCGCGTGTTACCACGTAGCTCCTGCAACGCCGCGTGTCCGACCACTTCTCCCACGCGTCACCCCGGCCCAGCTCCATCCATAAAGCTCCACCTCGATTCCAGTTCAGTGTTCACTCTTTCATCCCCACGTACACTAGCTAGCAGTATAGTAGCGAACCAGCAGGCAATGGCTCCGAAGCGTCGCGGTGGCAAGGTTGTGAGCTCGGTGGTGAAGAGGACCAAGGTGGTGAAGGAGACCGTGCAGGTGGCCACCACCACCATCCTCCCCGACTCCCTCTCCCTGCCCGACACCCAGGAGCCCGAGGTGGTCGACGTCCAGCGCTCCACCGACGTGCGCGTCGAGGTCGTCACCACCCCCGACGCGGCCGCCGAGCCTCCGTCCTCCGCCAACAAGGCCACCAAGAAGGGCGCCTCCGCCAGCCCCAAGTCGCCGGAGCCGCCAGTGGTGGAGCCGGTGTCCGTGCAGAGCCAGGAGACGCAGGAGGCCGCCGACCCCTTGGGCTACGAGGACCAGCCCGCCGACAAGACGGCCCCGGGACCGGGAAGACGGAGGAGAAGGCCGGGAAGACGGCGCCGGAAGGCCCCGAGACGCCGCGGCAGAGGAAGCCCAAGGTCGGCGGCGGCAAGTCGCCAAGGCTCAAGTCAGCGAAAGGCCGCGGGCGGCGCGGAGGCGGGAGCCGGCCGGAGATGGGGTACAAGCGGTTCGTGTACCGGGTGCTGAAGCAGGTGCACCCGGAGCTGGGCGCGTCGGGGAAGACCATGGAGATCCTGGACATGATGATGGCGGACATGTTCGAGCGCCTGGCGGAGGAGGCGGCGCGGCTGACCAAGCACGCCGGCAGGGAGACGCTGACGTCCCGCGAGGTGCAGAACGCGGTGAGGTTGGTTCTCCCTGGGGAGCTCGCCAAGCACGCCATCTCCGAGGGCACCAAGGCCGTCACCAACTACATGTCGCAAGGCTGAATCCCTGCTAGCTACATTGACCAAGGCAGTGTGGTAGTGGGCTAGTCTGTTGAGTAAATTAGTTGGTCAAGAAGTTAGTTAAGTGTCGGTGGATGTTGATGTAGTGGAACTAGTGTTTGTGTTAGTGCCTGATGTTTTAGATTTGTAGCTAGATTAGCTAGTGTAGATGACTGATCTCTGTTTGTCTTCAGTCTGTGGTATGTATATGGGTTCAGTTAGCCTAAATGGATCGACTTGCAGTTGCATGTACCCTTTGTGTATCGATCGATCTAGCAAAAATATTTAGTCCTTGGTGAAACGTTAACCACCCCCGGCCTGATATGCATCTGTCGCAACATTGCTATGAACCGGAATCCATTCCTTGCCATGATTTTCTTTAATGAAAGCTAGCGCATAAACACAACCGAACCAGCACGATTTTTATTTGCAAACGTAGTGCATGGATTGTAGGCAGTTTTGTTGAACAAAGTGACCGATTATAGTGGGTGAGTATCCGACTTCAAGTGATGTTATCTGATCCTAGGCAGCAGGTTTAACCTGCCGCCCGGCATTTTGTTCCAACGGCCAAAAATTAGGCAAAATTTACAGCCAAAAATTAGGCAAAATTTGAAATACGCAATGGCAAAATTTTCTTAAGTCTCTTCGTGGAGACTCCAATCAATGGTGCGCGGGTCGGAATCTAAACTATTTCATAAATAATTTTATGTTTGAAATAAAATTCTTCAAAAGTCCATGGATGTCACGGAACTTACTAATCTTAGTTGGGCCTGTATTCACCCCGTCGCGTCGCGATAGAATCTTGTCTCTCCGGCCAGTAGCCCCGCCTCTCCACTCTTTGCGGCCCTCATCTCCACCCGCGAGTACATGCATACGCTGCGACCACCTAAACTTCTCGCATAATAACACTGGATTTGATTATATGCAATTGAAAAACAAGGACACCTTCTATTATCCATCACCTCGTGTGTTTTTGTAATAAAGCCTGTTCTCTACCCGCGAGTACATGCATACGCTGCGACCACCTAAACTTCTCGCATAATAACACTGGATTTGATTATATGCAATTGAAAACAAGGACACCTTCTATTATCCATCACCTCGTGTGTTTTTGTAATAAAGCCTGTTTGTCGACCACTACGACCGGTTAAAAAGGTTCATAAAATCTTGTTGGGGCGAGGTAAATTAAGACAAATATATTTATACTAAATTTTTATACTTCAATAAATATGGTCTTAATTTGTACAATCAATTTATTGTTTGGAATGCAGATTTAACCACATACCAATTTATATGAATACTAGTTATAGTGTTAATTTATATTACTGAATATTTTGATTGCTAAATTGAAATTTTATGTTGTAAAAACCTTTTTGAATTATTTTTCATGGTTGCATTTTATATGGTCTGTATGTGTTTTTGTCTGTAAGTTCGAGTGTTCTTGTATATATTTCAGTATACTTAATATAAATGTACGCTGGACATAGAGTATATCTTAAACTTGGTTCTAGTGTATTAAAAGGTACAATATATTTATGTAAGCTTCTAGATTATAAACGGAGGTGTCAGTAAATGTGTCTTCCAAGTTGGCTTTCGTAATAAAATGACAACATGTGATTGGGTACTTTGTATTGAAATCGCATTACTTAATCCCAACATGCACGAACATATAATTGTCACAAAATCGACTTTTACATACATACAATTTGAATTTTTTTTATATATAATGCTTATCTTGATGCTTGGTTCCATCTGGTGTATATAAGCAACTAGATTCGAACGGCGCGTCTCGCGCGCGGCGCTTGTTGCTTCTTTGAATTTTTTGCCCGTGGTTGCCACCATTTTTACAGATCACTTAAAGAATATCTATATCCATATGAATTTGATCCCAAATATATAGATTTGGAAACGTATTTTCCAGATCATAGGAAATCAGTAATCAAAACATCATACAATAAAAGTTTTAAGCAACAGGAAGATCAAAGCAATGGTGATGCACACTGGGGAAGTAATATAGAAATTCACACCGCATTTAATACATAAGTTTTGATCACATAGAGTTAGCAGTAAATACATAAGTCTTCTGGAACACCTGATGAGTTTTTGTACTCAATAAAAATTCTAAAAGCCTCAACAGCATTAACAATGAGACATTTGGCGATGGAGACTCGGATGGCATAACCAAAATATCACCCAGCACAGTTTTTTGAGGCAGTCATGGACTCAGACAATGAACAGGCAAAATAAGTCTAATTTGCAGTAACGAAGTTCAGAATTAATCGAGGGTAGGTACGTGGACAGAATCAACAATAGGTACAGTTTGGTTGGACCTTAAGGAGTTTGTCACCGCAGGGTAACTTAGTTTCTAACTCTCTTTGCTAGACCACCATTTCCATCAACATGGATCGATGTCTCTTCTCGAAGAAGCTTGTTTACTGCAAGTGTTTTGATTGCAGTTTTTTCAACGGCTAATGGTTGCCCAATGTGAACTTGATTGTCAGTTCCTTAGAACAAAGCCTTGCGTGCAGTTGAGGTGGATGCTACATCCTTGTTCCTGTACACGTGAGGTAGGACATGTCATTAGAGAAGTGGTTGCCAAATCATAGGGATGAACTATCAAAATATGTGTAAGTACCTATAATATGGAATTCTGCAGAAGGAATTAGGAGTGGCCTTGATTTGTAAATCATAGCCAGACTGATGCAATAAGAAGGAGCAGAAATTAATATCTATGTAGTAGACAATAAGAACAATTGTGTCTTAACCTGGAAATAAATATCAGTGTGCAGAATATTGACAGTATCCTTGTTTTTCAAGGAGTGAATAATATGCTTATGAGTTGGAACACAAAATATAGGATTAGCTAGTATAATATTGACCTGATCATCGGTGCCACTGTCATCCGAAACATGGTGATTTGCTGGTGCTGATCTACCAAGGGCTGCTTGTAGTGCCGTAGCACGGTTGCGGAGGGCATCTTCCAGAAACGCGCTTTCTGTAGTTCTGCTCAGCATATTTTAAGGTCTGCATAGTTGGCATCTTCTATGATCAAAACAGAAGTGAAATGAAGACAATCGATGAAGTATGTAACTGAAGCAAAACATTAGAGGTGTGGCTTGCCGTGCGTCGCTTGGTTTCTAAAAAGTAAAACCAGTAAATGGTTTGGCACCCTATTAACAGGTTATTGTTCAAGATATCAATATCACATTTCGCTACCTTGTTTTCAAGGGGAATATCTTGAGCTTTAGCGTCATATTGACAGTATTGAGTGTAATGGTGATTGGTGCACATATATTTTAGGATAAGTGGGAAGACATGCATCCCATAAAGTAGAAGCAAAAGCAGTGTTGCGATACAACATGATTTACATGATATGATATTTCATCACATGATAAATATGCCAGCTAGAGCGCTTCCTGTATATCACACCAATGAAGAGGCACATGCATACGAACGCCAAAAGCCTACTAAATTAGATTAGTTTTTGGGCTGAAGATAAATGTATAAGAAAATTTGATAGCAATGAGATTGGTTTTTACCTTTCAGTTGTCCATATTATCTTGTAACAAATAGGGCTTGGAAATATTTAGCTGAGAGGTGGGGAACTTCTGGATGATCAGTGAGCTGGGCATCACTGCATATCAAAATAGTGTATAAAATAGTGTCTTACTTTGAGTAATCATTAAACACAACATCACTATTGTAAATATAAACAGAGCTACGATAGCAAAACTGAATATGTCGTTTCACAGAAGAATAAGCCAAGCACAATAAGTTTCAGCAATCACATGAAAGTTCTTGAGTTCATATTCAGACGTATATTATAGTTTCCACAATAAGACTACCATGTCAGTACAGCAAGAAAGAGCCAACACACCAGAAGGTTGTAAAACCAAAGAGGCATGTAGCCAATACAAAAGATATCATCCACATTAACCTTATCTGTAACATAGCAGGAATAATAATTAAAGACAACATCTACAGATACTGCTGACATGGTATGAATACATAGGGTATGTAAATTTAGAAATGGCAGGCACAAGTGACATGACACGAAATGAGATGGCGTATCGTTTAGTCAAGTACGGCAGCCACAAGTGACATGACACGAAATGAGACGACGTATCGTTTAATAAAGTACTAAGGTCTAGAAAATGCAGAACTGCAAATCTCCTGATCAAAAGCTATAAAGCAATGTAACCCAAGCAGCTACGGGTCGCAGAACCAGATAAACAAAGTCAGAACAAATAGACATTTATCTATACCAATTGTTGACCAAAGAGCCCGTGAAAACAGCCCATAACGACACACAACCAAAATATCTACTACCAATGATAAAAGAGTAAATAATATCTAGCATATAGCCATACACTCACGTAACAAATAGAAGTTTATTACGCACTCAGGTCTGCATCATAAAGAAGTTACCAGAAGGGCCATTCCAATTTTTCGAGCAAAGAGGTAAAATCTCTTAATAAATTTCAGTTCAAAATTAAAAGAAAACCGTCATGGGAACATCACATAGAGAAAAGACTCCAAATTGTTGCCTACATAATTCTATTTTTAATTTAGTTAACAAATCTACATAGTAGAAATCTAAATATCATCACAAATATTGCAACACAAGATCCTTGCAAAATGTGGTTGATTAGTATTTTGAGGGCTGAACAAATAAAAGATTTTAACAGAAAGATATTCATTTTGGTAGACATGCAGATATGTGGACATAACACCATACTGCCAATTTTGAGCGCTGAAACACAACACAATGGACCAACTTTCAGCTTCACAAAGTACAATTTTAATGCTGCAGTACTTCACGTTCAGTTTTATAATTATTGTACCTTATTATTTATACATAATCTAAAGTAGTCAAACACTTGAAGCATTGTACATTGTGCACCAAAAAAACATCTTGTTATGACAAAACAAAGAGCATACATGTATAAGATGGCAGTCATAGAAGTATATTATCTCATGTAAGAAGGGTTGGCCGTTTAGGTCTGAGACTGCTGGTCTTCACCAGATAAGCCCTGCAAAGTTGAAACAATATCATCTCACGTAAAACGTGTCCCAACACGGAGAAATATATTTGATAATGGATTTGTAAGAAACCGACTGGTCAAATTATAAGAAGTATAAAAATAAAGCTCAAGATGAGAGGAACAGTAGAACAGTTCATCAACCAATCTATTTCATAAATCCTGCCTATAGAAAAACTTGACAACAAACATTAGTTATTTATCATATTTCTATTTAAACATGAGAAGTAACTATAAGTCAACAACTTATACTATGGGGTTATTATGTCAAAAACTTCTGGAATACAAAGTACAGGTTTCATCAAGTTAATATTAATTTTTCATTGAGGGGTTCTTAAGACTGATACACAAGATGCATAGGAACATCTTTAGTTCCTTTCTCAAGCAACCGAGTTCACATGCTGAAACTCCAAGAGAAAATTATTCAAGTTTGAAGTTTCTAAAATGCAGGACAGTGAATAAATCACATCACACTGAATAAATCACATCACACTGATAAATCTGGTCTGCAGCTTCTATATTTTAGTCTAAGAATAACAATGCCTGCAGATCAATCTATCAAAAGAATCTAAAACATAACTGTAGGTCAGATCAACCCCTGATAAAGCTATCAACAGAAGAAAAAAAACATACGGCTGCAGTCCAGATTGGACACAAACCTAAGATTCACCAAAATACAGCGTGTACTGTAATCATGATAAAAGTACACATACCTAAGAAGAACCTAGCCTCCAAATTGGAAACAGAGAAAGGTATAATGAAGCATGTACACGTACCTCTATTTTTCGCATAATAATTCTAATTAAAATCAGCTCCTGCCGACAATTCCTCACCTAAAGGAAGCAAGTATCTAACGGTACATTAGTATATACAGTCCTGGAACCGGGTCAGAAAGAACTAATCACTGGCTATATATATGGTAGGATTAATGCATGAGTAATTCAAAGAAGCTTTCCAGTATACCTGATTGGGACCAGGAATGCACGCATGACTGTCAGCTCGCTTGTGCTTGAAAAAAGATCTGAGTGATTCAAGCACAGAGATATTGAGAGCGTACTCAACCTCAACCATCTCATTAATCTGCTCTACTAATTATTGGTTTAAGTGGATCCGTAAGCACATGTTTATCAGGTAAATGATTTGAAGCGCAAAAATAAGAAACATTATATGAACTTCCATATGTATCAAACATTACAATGCAACATTGTAGTAATTTAATATAACTCACCAATAGAAGTAATAAGCTGAATTGTACAACAGGCTTGTACAGCAAGTAGGAGATGATGCATGCAAATCATGATGCAATAATTAACCATAGCAGATCATTTCTTGGAAGCCAAAGTCTCATACACAGTATGAGAAGCTGAAACCATTTAACGTGATTACAGGAGGCATTCATTTCATGTCCTACTCCTCACCTGAGATGAATGACTTCATTGATGTTTTTCTCAGGCAAAGGGTCGTTAAGCTGCTCCTTCCTTGCTGTCAATAATGAAGAGACATAACTATTATTAACTTTGCAACTTAATGACCACATTCACTAACAGGTAAAAATCGAAAGAAACATTGCTAAGTGTAGGACATAAAAGGGATCCACACCATTAAGATTCAACCTTTAACCAACCTTAGAGGAAGATTTGGACCCAATATTCCACCTCCAATGTTGAACCATGTTCACACAGAAACTAAAATACTGGATTTTTGGTACGACCAGCTCCTTATACTAAATATTGAGCTATACAGTTACAGTACTGTTGGATCACAATTACTAAAGGTCTACAATTGCACAATTTCTAATGAATTCAGTGCCGGGAGATGACATACCCTGGCGACTAATTCTAGTTGTCATGGAGCATTGCAACAGCCCGATGCCTCTGTGTGCTTCCCAACCAGCAGCAGCGAACAATTTTAAACAAATATAATGTCGAGAGATAAGTTACTTTCTTCGCTGAACTCTGTAGATGTCATGGAGCATTGCAACAGCCTGCAACCTACATGGTGCTTCATGACCATCAGCGACAACTGGCCAATTCCAACTAAATTCAAAATATGAAGAAATGAGTTACCTAATTAACTTATTGGCGATGAGCACTCCTGGTTGTCCTGTATCATTCCAAAAGCATGCAGCCTCCAGCCCTGCACGGTTCCTCGCGACCATCAGGAGCGAGCACTTGATTTACATGAATTTAAAACAAACATGAAAAGTGAATATGGTTCGTGTTAGATATATGTATGTGTAGAATCAAAAGATGAAAATGATTTACCTCGGCTTGGGTCAAAGACAGCACTGCAAAGATTATTGACTTGAATTCTTCTCTCAGTTATAATCTAACGTAAACAAACTTCCTGGTGTACACCCTAAACACCAAAAATTCAGATCATTTGTTCTTCCTAGTGTATCCTCGCATTGTTGAACTGCACTAACTTTTGTTCCGAAATATGTGCGACTCTTCAAAAGCAAATAATCGTTGGCTACCTGAAACTGAAAGAAGGTCGAAGCACGAAATTAGATGAGTTAATTATGTATACCACATGATTAAGGCACCAAGAGTCCATTTACTGACTTACAAACCAGAGCCAAGAAACTGAAACAGTGCATCAAGAGAATATCTATCATCTTGTGAAAAATCCACTGAACCATACAAAATTGAAATTAGTGGTTCAGTGATCTCAGTAATATGATGAGATTGCAATAGGCAATAATGGCCTTCAAATTTCGACTATCATGAATAAAAAATAGATAACCGCTTCACCAGATAAAATATGTTGGCTCCTGCGATCATGTCAACAAAATTGTAGGCAATCAAAGTACTGGTTACATGACAATTAATATTTATTTTGAATTGAGGGGATTTCTTTGGGGGAAAATCATATTATGCCAACGGGAATAAAAGAACCAACAGTTCCATATATTTCTCCTCATGCTCGGATTAACTCTTATTCTGACAGATGAATATATATTATCTTTGCTGAATCTTAAGGAGAAGAAAAGCACCTTCTAGCTACAATTGGAACATCAATATTCAGTAACTTCATTGTGGCCATGTTCAATGCTTGCACTATTGTTCAGATCTGAATTAGTTCTAACCATTACCTCTAGAGCATCAATATTAGAGCCCAATCTTCCATATAACTTCGTCTTCTTCTTCCATAGCATATCTGAACCAAAAAACAGTAGAGATGAATCCTGCAGCAATAGATCAATAGGCATGATAATGGACCAGATTTCACAGCAAACCTGGCATGACTGTAGGTAATTTTACACTTATACTTCATTCATAGCACACCATATTACAAAAATAGTCTTTTATTTATCAGATCCACACAAAACAGAAGAAATCTAGGAGGGAGAGCATGTGCATCACCTCTTGAGATACGTAGAACAGGAAGGGGTGGTTGGAGGTCCGGCTAGAGGCGGCTGGAAGACCTTCAGCACGCAGCCATGGACGCACCAACGACCTAATGAGTCGGGGACACGCCAATGGAGGTCGAGCTCCTCGCGTGCGCTGCCTCCGTGTCATCGCCGGCTACGGCTGAGAGAGAGCACGAGAGGAGGTCAGAACGGAGAGAGAGAGAGAGAGAGAGAGAGAGAGAGACCTGAGAGAGAGAGAGAGAGACCTGAGGGATGGACTGGTGCGGGAGGTGCTCCAGGCGCCGGCGCTGAGCGCACTTCCGCCGTGCCTCTCGCCGCAGGCTCCTCGTCTCTGTCCTCTTTGCCCGATTTTACACCTGCGTTGAGGACGACGGCGATGGCGCGGGAGAGGCGGCGCGGAGGGGCGGGGAGCGCGAACCGCGAGCAGGAGGGCGCGAAGGGGCGGGGTCGCGGGAGAGGCGGCTAGGGTTTCTAGATGGGGAACCGGAGATGGCTGTGGAGCACGAAGCTGCAGCGGCGGCCCGTCCGACTCGTCCGCACGCAGCTCTCCATGTGCGCCGCCGCCCTCTCCGGGACGCGCTCCTACAGCGCTCCTCCCACCCTACCGCGGCCGTCCCTTCCGGCTCCGTCCGCTCGCCGCGCAGAACGCGTAGGAGAGGCGACGGCTGGGAGGACATAGCTGAGGAAGACGTGTGTGCGGCGGCGAGCGGCGGCTGCGTGAGATGGCGAGGTGGAAGAGGAGACGCGGGGTGGTGAGGAGAGAAGCGGCGGCGCAGGAGGAGACGTGGGAGGAGAGGCGCGAGCGAGCAGTGCGGGATTGGGGGAGGAGAGACGACACGCGATTGGAGCTAGGGTTTCACCGCGGGCGCGCGTCTGGTGGACGCGGGTTATATATCCCCAGACGCGAAATGACGATTTTGCCCAGAGCGGCTCCGTCGGAATAACGGCCACTGCCACCGCGCCCGCAGAGTCACCGGATTTTCCAGCCGCAAGGTCGATGACAGGCGGGACCGGGCACAGTAAAAAACAACAGCGCGATCGGACGGCTGAGATCGACCGTAAATCCGTATCTAGGGTCGAAATTCGCTGAGCAACGGTGAGCCTTCTACCCCCCCATGATTATAAGCTCTAGATTTTTGATGTTTTCGGAAATGAAATTTTATGCACAGAATCAAACATGTAATCTAGTGTTTGCTATGTGTGTGTATTTTAATATGTCTGTCGTGGTGGGATCACGGCAGATGCCATGGGTATGGCTTAGTTGGGGCCGAACGGTCGTTGGGGGAATCCGGGGAGGGTTTATGCACTCAAGACGTGCACAAGCAAGAACATGCAAGAAACCACAAGAACATGAACAAGAAACCAAGAAAGCCAAGAACACAAAAGACACCACGATGTACCCAGGTTCGGGGCCTTCGTGAGGAAGTAAAACCCCTACTCCTGCCTTGCCTCTCTCAATATATCAGTGTGGTTCAAGTACAAGGTGCTCCTCGAGCTGTATGTTGCTACCAAAGTGAGAGCTCGAGGTAGAAGGTGAAACTACGAAGGGGGAAATGAGCTAGGGTTTGTGCCTCTCTCCTCTGGAGGTAGAGAAGCCGCATATATACACAGGCCGAAGTACATTTTTACCCCTGCCTACAACTGACAATGGCATGGCCAAAAGGTAGAAGACAAGCCTCTGCCTCCTGCCAGCCCAACGGCCGGACTGTCAGGCCAGCCAGGCCTAGCTTTCCTCTTGGTCATACTTCAGTAGCCTGCCGAGGTCTAGCCTGTAGACCTTTCCCGAAATGGCCAAGTCAGCTCCTAGGCCCCCGAGCTTCCGGGAACCCGTGGACGGACCTCGCCGTCCTCTGAAGCCTCGGGCTACGAGCTCTGCGGCACCCGTGACCTCTCTGACATGCCTCGATCCTTGCTGCCAACCTCGGATAACACTCCTGATCATATACCTCGGTGGAGAATATCTTATTCCTGTGGTAGCTAGCTGACTGCCCCGAGGTTGATACCTCGGAGGATATACCTCGGAAAGTATACCTCGGACGTACACCTTACGTCGGATGACGCCTCCTGCGTCCTTGCTCAATCGTTCCCTCGGACAGCTTACTGCCTTAACCTTACATGTCTTTACCTCATCATTACCCTACCCGGGGGTAACCCCCCGACAGTAGTCCCCGAAGCTGATGTGGTCTCGCAGCCTCGGATGAAAGGCCGCATCAGGTTCAACCCGAAACCACATGCGCTACAATGTTTTGCAGGTCACCGAACCAATACCCGAGAAATCCATCGGTCTGTTCCTCGGGCCATACTGCTTTTCCGAAGTATCCGCCGAGATCTCGGACGTCAACCCCTCGATTTCTGCATCCTTACTGACTTCGGTCAGAGAACACTGTTCACGTGTCCCATCCGTCACTTCCTGGTCCACGATAGTCAAAGCACTCGAGTGCTTTCCACCACGCGGCCCACGTCAGCGGAGGTTTCCCGCTTGCGCCGCTTCGCGCTCCAGTAACCGCGCCGCACGACGGTTTGCCTCCTGCAACCGATCCTGTGGCCTGCTCGCCCACCGCTATCTTCGTGCCACGTGGGCCATTGTGCACAAACGATCCCACTCGCCGCTCCGATAACCGCGCGGTAGTGCGCAGTTACCGCCCGCGGTTATAAATATGGGCCCAGGGCAGTGCTTCCCTCTTCTTCCTCATTCACTCGCCGTCTCGCCTCCATCGCCACCAGCGCCGCCGCTTCCGGTTGAGAAGAAACGCGTTCCAGCCGCCGCCGACGAGCAGCTCCTTCGTCGCCGCTGCGACCGCGTCACCGGCGCCGCCCTTCAGCACCTCGTTTTCACGGTATGTACTCCCTTTCTTGATACCCTAGGCATTGCCCTAGGTTTCTTCCTCTTCGCGCTTTGGTTCTTCATATGTTCTTGAATAAAATTCTATTTACCTCCTCCGGTAGATCTTACTCGCATACTTTTTGGGTAGAAATGAGTTTCATACCTCGGACAGACGTTCGCCTAGCATATATGTGCCTCTATGTACATTAGATAGCCGTCCAACTCCTCCTGAGTTAGCCAGATATAGCCTTAGATTCCAGATTTACTTTTTCCTTTGCTAAACTTCTGTGCATTCTCTGCAGATTGATTCTGCCGAGATGTCTCCTCCTGAGACTTCGGAACAAACCGAGGTTCCAGACCTCGAACTGGAGGTCGGAGAACGAGCCGGCTGGGAAGGTTCGGATGTAACTCCGGACGAAATCCAGTGGCTCAGGGCGACTCGGCGGATTCCCGCCGGGGTAGAATGTCGCCTGCCAGAGGGCGAACTCGAGCCTCAAGTCAAGGAAGGGGAACGGGTGGTCTTCGTCGCGCACTTCCAGCGCGGCTTCGGACTGCCCGTTAGTGATTTCTTCCGGAGCTTCCTCGACAAGTTCGGACTCCAGGTTCATCACCTCCCCGCCAACGCCATCACCACTCTCTCCTGCATCGTTTCCTTCTCTGAGGGATACCTCGGCCTCAAAGCCACGGTAGACCTCTTTTCTCGCTACTTCCAACTCAAGCGGCAAGTGATCCCGGATCCAAAGAACAAGGATCTGCCCAAGCAATTAACCGCCTGCGGAGCTGCCACCGTAGCTCCTCGCCGAAACTCCATCTTCCCACGTATCACTACTCCGGACACCGTTCGCAAGTGGCTCCGGACGTGGTTTTACGTGAAGAACTCCGGCGAAGAGGACCTCCTCAACCTGCCGGCGTTTAACCTCAGCCCTCCTACAGAACAGCTCAACTGGGACTACACTCCCCCTCACAGCGGCGAACTCAAGTCCATCCATGGAGTACATTGCGAAATGGCAGGACCCGGAGGACCCCGGAAACGACGGGAAAGTCCTGACGGCTGATGACCTGGCCTGCACATTCGTGAAGCGCAGGGTCTCCCCTCTCCAGGCGAGGTCTCACAAGATCTGCCACATGAGCGGTCTTTATGACCCCACCCGCCATACGCACGTTGCACTGGACAACGCCGCGGTAGCTCGGCGAGTCCGAGCTATCACCAAGTCCAAGATCCCTGACGCTTGGACATGGGGAAGAGAACCCCACTACCGGACCAAGCCAGCGAAACAGGTACGCTATTCCGACGTTTTCTTCGTACTCCTTTACCACCGAGGTCTTGCTACCGACGTTCATCTTGACAATTTTCTTCCTAACTCCTTTTCATATGTCTGCCATACAGCTGTTCTCCCGCCAGACCGCCGAGGATGGAGTCCATCCTGCGGACCACTTCGGCAAGGATCTCCCTGTCGAGGACCCACCATCCAACGTGGACCCTGACAACGAGGATTATATGCCCATTGCCTCGGCCCGCATCACCACCGCGGGTAAGCCTCAAGCACAAGCTTCAGTTCAAGAGATTTCGGATGACGAGGAGGGGTTTCTCGTCATGGAACCAATAAACGCGGTACCTATCTCCTGCCTTCCTCACCTTCCGAACTTTACTCCAGCAACCAGCCGGAAACGCGCTGGTGCCGCAACTTCGGCCGCCGAACCATCCGCCACTGGAGCCTCCGGACCCACTGAGGCTCCGGTCAAGAGACGTCGGCTGAAGAAGTCCGGAAATCCTCCTCATGCCCGGGGGGCAAGAGGTTTCCTACCTCGGATGGGTAATGCTTTGCTTCTATAGCCAACAATGTTTGTTGCTTAAACATATTACCTCGGTATTAACACTTAACCATCTTCCTTCGTTGCAGTGACCCCATAGACGTGGATCAGGAGGTATCCTCCATGACTGCACCCGTTGGTGCCTCTGAAGCCACGACCACCCCGACGAACTCTCGCCCCGGATCTCCTCCACCGAGGTCTGGCCCGGCCTTGGGGAAATCTGCCCCCACCCGAGGTCAGACTTCTCCGCGTCCTCAAACGGATGCGGGGACCAATCGCGCCAGAACTCCGGCTACCGCCTTGCCGGAGCCTCGACTCTCCCCCCGCAGCCAGACTGCCCGCAACCAACAGCAGCAACAGCAGAAGCATCAGCAGAAGCAACAGCAAGCACAGCCCAAGCAACAGCCCCAAAAACCAGTTCGCCAGACTACCTTGCCGTTGGAGAAGGGCAAGGAGAAAGAGAAAGAGACGGTGAAGTCTAAGGTCACCCCCAAACCAACATCTGGGTCTGGCACCCTGACTATCTCTTCTCCTTCAAGGATGCAACCGAGGTCTCCTCCCCCGGTGACACGCCGAATTCCTCCATTCGCCGCACCCGTTGATGAGACTGCCCCTCCGGCCGAAGAATATGCTCGGAGGGCATCTCTTATATTGGATAACCGGCCTGCTTCAAGCTCCGAGGCTGCTTTGGCCTTGGAGGCCTCGGTTAGGGGCATCGAGCAGGGCGGACCGTGGGGATTTCCTCCTCTGCGCACTGACAGTGACCAGAGCCTCGGCTCCTTGGAACACTACAATGCAGACTGGAATTCTGCAGACGAGGTCTCCTCGGCCTCCCTAGCTGCTCCGGTGGCTGAGCATCCTGCGGGAAACAGCGCCTGCGGCCGAAGCGTATATGATCTACAAACTGCTGCCCTGCGTGCTGCTCAAAACATCGACGTAAGTCCTATTCTCTTTACTTTCATGCAGTATCTCATCTAATATCCACCATTCCCAGTCCCCGAGATTCGAGGTAAACTATTGACGCTCCGCCGGAGTTAAAATTGTTTGGCTTGAATCTCAACTTTCCATTTTCATCCGACGTATCCAAACCATTTTATCTTACTTTAGCATGCACCTCGGGTACGAGTCCCCGAGACTCCTGTCGAGGCATACCCCGGCAACATTTTCCCAATGATTTGACTCCGAGTCCCCGAGACTCTTGTCGAGGTATAGCCTTTCTAACCGAGCTATGTTTTTCTTCCTTGCAGAATACTATGAACGTCCGCACGGATATCTTTCATACCCTCTTGTTTGACCACAAGAAACTCCACGACGAGCACAAGGCCGTCCTTGCAGAAAAGAACTCTTTGGACGAGAAGCTACAACAAGAGAAAGCCGAAGTAGCTCGTCTGGTAAAGGAGCTCAAGCGCATCACTGAGCTGCGGACGTCTGAAAAAGAGCAGCTGCAGGCGGAAAAGGCCAGTGTTGTCGAAACAGAGAAGAAACTTCGGGAGGATGCCGCCAAGGATCACCAGGAAGCGCTCCAGTTAGCCGAGACCCGCGCCACCTCGGCCACGAGGCTTTGGAAGCTCTGCAAGCGCAGGTCAACCAGTTTCTCCCGACGCTGCAAACTATCAACCGCGAGATGGACGGTAAGTTTCTTGCCCCCTTAGCTTTGCTTTGTCCTCAACAATACCGGCTCTTTGCCGAACTATCTCTTTCATTATTAACATGCTATCCTTCTGCAGAGCATTTCACCTACACCCAAGTCTCGGCCCGCAGTATCACTGCTCGGCACAGGGAGAGGCGTAAGGAGACGAACCCCGTCTGGACCGTTGAGGACCACATCGTGGCCATCAAGGCTCGGATCAATCCCTTGAAAACCATTGGGTCGGAACTTCTTGATGCAGGTGCGTCTGCTTTCCGAGCCTTATGGCCTCTTGCCGACGCTCCCAAATCTACGCCCGAGCTCGCCGCCCAGCTTCGCGACACCGAAAGAAGATTGCGAGAGTGGCGCTCATCTTCAGCTCGCGCTGGAGCTGATGCCGCTCTCAGGTTTATCATGACTTGGTGCGAGAAGATCGACCTCGAGAAGATGAACACTCTCCGGCGAGGCTCCCTTGGTCGTCCGACCCGATCCTTGTCGCGCGCCGCCAAAAGATGGCCAACTACTTTGCTGGATATGCCACCACGAAGAACTTGAGCGAAGGAGACACCTACTCCGACGCCGAGGATTACGAGCCAGAAGACGAGGAATACGAAACAGAATCCGACGTCGAGGCCGAGCAAGGTGACGGCGGTGAAACCCGCGAAGCAGAAACCGAGGCTTCTCCACAACCTGGTGCCGAGGTTACTGCCGACGTTGCCAGCACTTCCCAGGCTACCTCGGCTCCGGACGAAATCCCTGCTACATCGGCTGCTGCCGACGTAATTCCTGATGCCTCGACCTGAACTTATGCTTGGCCAAAAAACTTCATTAAATCCCCGGTATGCCGGGACGCAGATGTAATCAAACTTAAGTAGTTCCTTTGCTACCTCTATTACTATCATGCTCATTCGAACCATGCTTTTCTAAGCTTTATGTCGAATCCTTTTGAATGATTGCTCGAGTTTACTTTCGTGTTTACTATATTTGGCATTCTTTGCTCTTGTCTGCCATTCTGGCGTTCGACAGTCGAGTCACAAGATTGTTGTTCATAGCATACAGTACTTGGTAAATTCCGAGGTATGTTTCAAAGTCATCCGACATAAAAAAGAAGTAAAAACAGGGGTTAGTAAACGACATATGCCGAACTGTCTTTTTGGACCGAGTCCCCGAGTTCATTTTCATGTTTCCCATGTTCTTTCGTCTTTGCTCTTGACTGCCATGCTGGCGTTCGTCAGTCGAGTCACAAGATTAGTTACATAGCATACAGTACTTGAAGTTTGAGACGAGGTTCAAAATAGTTCGGCATACGAACGAAGAAAGAGTACAAACAAAAAGAAACATGCAATCATAAGAGCGAGGCAGTCCCCGAGCTCACTCTCGAGGTGCCGAAGTTTTTATTTAAAGATCAGCCGAGGTACATACATTACTTCCTTCAACAGTAGAAGGGTCGGAGTAGAGCTACATTCCATGGACGCTGAAGCTCCAAATCGGGTCTGTCCAGCCCATCTCCCCTTGGCTCCTGTGCATCTATAAGATAGTACGAATCATTGTGCAAAGCTCGGCTCACAATGTATGGTCCCTCCCATGGAGGTGACAACTTGTGCCGACCTTTGCTGCGCTGAACAAGCCTCAGCACTAGATCTCCTTCATTAAACTTTCGGGGTTTTACATGCCGACTTTGATAACGTCGGAGACCCTGCTGATATATTGCTGACCGAGATAAGGCCAATTCTCTTGCTTCCTCGAGCAATCTACTGCATCTTCCCGAGCTTCTTTAGCCTCGGCTTCTGTGTACATTGCCACTCTGGGCGCATCATATTCAATGTCGGTTGGCAGCATTGCCTCGGCCCCATAGACCATGAAAAATGGCGTATAGCCAGTTGATCTGTTCGGTGTGGTCCTTAGACCCCACAGAACTGCTGGTATCTCATCGATCCAACACCCCGGTGTTTTCAACAGTGGTTCTACCAACCGAGCTTTGATTCCGGCCAATACCAATGCATTTGACCTCTCTACTTGCCCATTAGCCTGTGGGTGAGCCACCGAGGCTACGTCAAGTCGAATTCCCTTACTCATGCAGAACCGAGCAAACTCTCCGACAGCAAAGTTCGTGCCGTTGTCTGTAATGATACTATGAGGATATCCGTATCTCAGGATTATTTCCTTCAAAAAGGTCACCGCCGTATGACCATCCACTTTTCGGATTGGCTTCACCTCGATCCACTTAGTGAATTTGTCCACCATCACCAGTATGTGAGTCATATTGCCTCGGGCTGGCTTGAATTCTCCCACCATGTCCAGACACCAAACTGCAAAGGGCCACGTGATAGGAATGGTCTTGAGCGCCGAAGCTGGCATGTGCTGCTGCTTGGCGAACCTTTGGCACCCTTCACATTTCCGAACTATATCTTCTGCATCGGCATTGGCGGTGGGCCAATAGAACCCGTGCCGGAACACCTTGGCCACCAGAGCTCTTGTGCTGCAATGATGTCCACATTCTCCTTGGTGGATTTCTAAAAGCATCTCCTTGCCTTCAGCTGGTTCGACACACCTCTGCAACACCTCGGTCACACTTCTCTTGTATAGCTCCTTGTTGATGATGGTGTATCCCTTAGCTCTCCTCTGGATTCTCCTTGCCTCGGTTGTATCACTTGGCAAACTTCCATCGGCTATGAAGTTCATGATCTGCTCCGCCCATTCCGGCACTGGATGCAGAGGAAAAAGCCTCTCATCTATCTCCATTGGTTCGGTCGCCATGATCTCCTTCATGATTTCCTCCACCATTGCTCGGCCAGTCCCCGAGTGTTGGTGCGAAGTCCCCGGGTCAGACCCGAAGTTCCCATCATCTATCTCCATAGGAAAAGCTCCATCAGTCCTCGGATACTGCGAAGCAGTCCCCGAGTCCGGCCAAACGCATCCGACGTCTACCTCCATAGGAATAGGCTCAGACTCCGAACTTGGCGGTAAGAAAATTGACTCGGAGTCAGGCGAGGGCTTGATTGAAGGAGTTCTCAAATGGTTCAGCGCTATCCCCGGTGGCACCGGTTCTTTGGATGAACCGAGCTTGGACAATACGTCGGCGGCTTCATTCTCCCCCCGAGGTATGTGCTTGTACTCACATCCTTCGAAGAACCCAGACACCTTTTGCACATGAAACCGATACAACTCCATGTTCGCATCCAACGCATCCCAAGTGCCGGTGGATTGATGCACCACCAAAGCTGAATCGCCGAAGCATTCTATACGCCGGACACCTATCTCCTTTGCCACCTTGAGCCCATGGATCAGGGCCTCATACTCCGCCACGTTGTTCGACGCCGAGAAATGGATTTGCAGCACATACTTCAACTGGTCTTGCTTCGGCGAGGTTAGGACTACGCCGGCACCTAATCCGACCTTGGTCTTGGACCCATCAAAGTGCATCTTCCAATAATTATAGTCCGGCAAGGGCGGCTCATATTGCATCTCGGCCCAATCGCATAAAAAGTCCGGCAGCGCCTGCGACTTGATTGCATCTCGCCTTTCATAATGCGGAGTGTATGGAGATACCTCGATCGCCCATTTGGCAACTCGCCCAGTTGCGTCCTTGCATCCGATGATCTCCGAGATTGGAGCATCACATACCACCGTCATGGGATGCTCTTGGAAGTAATGCTTCAGTTTCTTAACCGCCAGGTATACTCCGTACGTCATCTTCTGGTAGTGGGGGTAGTTTTGCTTCGACGTGGATATCACCTCGCTCAGGTAGTAGATTGGTCTCTGCACCGATTTGCCTCCTTCGTCTCGCTCCACCACCACTGCAACACTTACGACCCGGTTTGTAGCCGCAATGTATATCAACATCGGTTCATTCTGCAAAGGGGATGCCAACACCGGAGCAGTGGACAACATCTTCTTCAGCTCATTGAACGCCGCGTCCGCCTGCGGGGTCCAAGTGAAACTGGTACTTTTCTTCATAAGTTGATACAATGGTAAGGCTTTTTCTCCTAGCCGACTTACAAACCGACTTAAAGATGCAAGGCATCCCGTGAACTTCTGCACATCTTTTAAACAGTTCGGCAACTTCATTCTTTCGATAGCTCGGATCTTAGCCGGGTTAACTTCTATACCTCGGCTCGATACGAGGAAACCGAGCAATTTTCCAGCCGGGACACCAAAGGTGCACTTGTCCGGGTTAAGTTTCAACCGATACTTTCTTAAATTTGCAAATGTCTCTTCGAGGTCTTCGATGAGAGTATGCTTCTTTTTAGTTTTGATAACAATGTCATCGACATACACTTGCACATTCTTGCCCATTTGAGAATGTAAGCACTTCTGCATACACCTTTGATAAGTTGCCCCGGCATTTCTCAAACCGAAACACATGACACGATAGCAATACGCCCCGTACGGGGTAATAAAGGCAGTCTTTATTTGATCATCAGTGTTCAGTGGGATCTGGTGAAAACCAGAATATGCATCAATAAAAGACAACAGCTCACATCCAGCCGTAGAATCGATCACTTGATCAATCCGAGGTAAAGGAAAGGGATCCTTCGGGCACGCCTTGTTCAGGTTGGTGAAGTCAATGCACATGCGCCACACCTTGACTACCGCCGGTTCGTCCTTCTTTTTCTCCACGAGGACTGGATTAGATATCCAGTCCGGATGCAGCACTTCCATGATGAAGCCTGCAGCCAGTAACTTCGCCAGTTCTTCGAGTACCACCTTTCTTCGGTCATCTGAGAGCCGCCGCGTCGGTTGACGCACTGGTTTCACCTCTGGCCGAACAAACAAAGAGTGCTCTGCCAACTCCCTCGGAACACCTGGCAGGTCTTTAGCCGACCATGCAAAAATGTCCCGATTCTCACGGAGGAAGTGACAGAGCGCGCTTTCCTATTTCTCGTCCATGCCAGTACCAATGATGGCGAAACGCTCCGGGTTCTCCGAGTCCAGCGGGATTTTCTTGGTCTCCTTGGGCACCTCGAATGAAGCGCTCATGTCCGGAGTAATTAGTCCGGACATGCCGAGCTGAGTAGACTGCGCCATTGCCACCACCTTCTGAAGTTGCTTCTTCTCCGCCGCGATCACCAAGGACTCGGCTAAACTAGATCCCGCCGAGGCACATTGCATAGCCTTCTTGTAGTCACCAGAAATGGTTATTATTCCCTTGGGCCCCGGCATTTTCATCTTTAGGTAAGCCACATGAGTGGAGATCATGAACTTGGCCAAGGCTGGCCTTCCCAGCAAGGCATGGTAAGGGCTCTGCAAGTCCACAACCTCGAACTCAAGACTTTCAACTCGGCTGTTATCTCGGGTACCAAAACCCACGTCGACCCAAATCTTTCCCATAGGTGCACAAGAGACCCCGGGCACAATACCGTGAAATGTACAGCTGCTAGGCTGCAACTGGTTCGGTGAGTATCCCAGCTTGACCATTGTGTCTCGGTACATGATATTTATGGCACTCCCATTGTCCACCAAGACTCGGGTGAATCTCACATTGTTGGTCGGCCCACAAAACGTCGGATCCACCACCAGTGCATAGTTTCCAGGGCTCGGCATGATCCGAGGTGTATCTTGCCTGCTCCAAGTGATCTCTTGCTCGGACCAGTTCATGTATTTCACCACCGCCGGAGATACTGCATTCACCTCCTTGGCACGCCTCAGCATACTCTTCTTATCAGTTGACTCAGTCACAAACACCACGTAGCTCTGATGTACTTCCCTATAATCATTACCGGGGTTCTCATACCTCTGATTCTCAAAGGACCACGTTTGGCTTTGGCCGGCACCACCGTTGTTGTTGTTGCCCTGGGCACTCACTGCATTCACCGGTTTCGCCTGCACCGTCTTCTGGTTTTGGGCCGCATGCACCGGGGTTGAATTTGCTCCGGTTAAGCTCTGATTCTGCGCCGCTATGGTCGGCTTATGCTGCTGCTGCGTGTTCGGATATTGAGGTCTACGCCATTGGTTCGGTGGCCCACTCCGGTTTGCCCCAGCTTTCGCCCCTTCTGCAGCGGTTCGGTGATGAAAACTACACTGCAGAGTGGTATGGTTGGGTGTTCTGCCATTCCTGCCATGATAGATACATGGTCCATTCACCAATGACTCGTAAGTCACAGGTGGTCCGGCCTCCTGCCACTGCTTCGCACCACCTCCCTGATTCTGGTTCTGGTTCGGAGTCCACGCCTGACCCTCAGTCTTCGGTTTCTGGGCGCCTCCAGGTCCGGACTGACTTGGGTTTACAGCATTGACTTGGAAATCTGGTTCTCTCCTCTTCTGCCCGAACTCTTGACGGTTATCAAACCTCGGTCCGTTGTTGCGGTTGTTCATCGGATTCCTCCTGTTCCGGGCATTCCCATCCAGCAGAGGCTGCATCGGATCGCCAAGGGCATAGGAATCAGCTATCCGAATCGTCTCGGCCAGAGTCTTTGGCATATCTCTCTGGAGCCTCTGCCACAACATGCTACCATACCGACATCCATCAGCAAACCACGCTATAGCCTGTGCTTCGATAACTCCCTCACAGGAGTTCCGAACATTGCTCCACCGAGTCAAGAATTCTCGGTCAGTCTCATTGTCCTCCTGCTTGCACGCCTGCAAAAGCTGAGGTCGGTTTGGCCTCCTGTAAGTGCTGGCGAAGTTGCTATTGAATGCCTCCTCTAAATCCAGCCAGCAATCGATGCTATTCTCCGGCAGATTGTTCAGCCAGATCCGAGCAGGACCTTCCAACATGTGCGGGAGATACCGGACCGCCCATCGGCGATTGCCCCCCGCAATGTATACTGCTGAAACATAATCAGCTAGCCAATCTTGCGGCTTGGTGCTCCCATTGTACGGCCTGGTACTCCGACCCAACTGAAACTGAGACACGGTGGAGGTGGTTCCTTCATGATCCGAGGTCCAAAACACGCCGGACCAGGAGGGCCTTCCTCCTCCAACTCTCGGACATGTAAATCCGATCTAGCTTGTAGCGCGCATCACCTGTAGGCAACGTCCGAGCTCCGATACGCTCTCCCAATGCACCATCCACTCTATAGAATCCAGCCCGCTCCATGGCTGAATTTCCATCATCATATCGGTCGCCACCTCGACCGACGTTCTTCGGCTGCGGAACATACTCCGGCTCTTGCTGATACTGCTCCTGCGGCCGGGGTTGCTGCTGATGCCTCGGGGGCTGAGGTGGTTTACCTCGGCCAGCCGACGCTGCTTGCCCACCGTTCTGATTTCCCTGAGCTGAACGGCCCTTAGCTCGGCTTGCATCACCTGGGCCGGGGTCTCCATTGGCTCGGCTAGCGTTGCCGACCTTTTGCTTCCCAGCTAACACCGGATCGTACACTTGCAGCTGCATCTCCTTGTTCCGACCTGAAGTGACACTCCGGGCACGATCGGCTCCTCCGACGTGTGGAGACGAGGCTTGCCCCTTGGACCCCTGGCTAACTGGCCTAATCGAATGGACCGCCTGCGAACCGCCAAGCCCGGCCTTGCGGAGGGCTTCATTTTGCTTGCTGGCCACATGCACTAACTCATTGAGCCGCTTCTGCTGCTCACGCCATGCATCTCCGGTCAACTCCGATAGCCCGGCCCTTACTGCTTCGGCTGCTCTAAGGTTCTTAGCTGGTGAACTATACACCGGCCTACCAGTAGCCGACCTGCTACTTGTTGCCTTACTCGAGCCCGAGACTGCAGCCCTAGCCATCTCCCCATAGAGGTCCTTGCCTCGGTTGAGCAGAGCAGCTTTCTTACGCCGCACAACCGGAGTAAAACCATCCTCTATACCATGTGCAGCATTGTACTCCTTCTGCTCCATATCGAACTGCTGCTTAGCCTCGGCCAGCAACCGAGCTTCTCTCAGCACCCTCTGGCGCTCTGCCTCTAACCCGGCCACCGTATGCTCCACACTTGCCTCTACTGCGAGTGGCCGAGCTAACCTATCAACGATAGCTTCTAAGGGAACTTCTTCCCTTGGCATGCCCAACTGCTCATTCTGACTAGGTTTCTCGTACGGAAACTTCGCCGTCCGACCTGATTTCTCAGGCAGCGCGGTTGGCGTCGCCTCCACCTCGGCTAGCGCGACCTTGCCAGCATCTGCCTTGCTAGCTGCAGGCTGGTACCAGCCATCATCACCTCCACACACCTCGGAGGGCGAGTGACACGCCGACCCAAAGCCGCCAGGAGAGGAGTTTCGTCGTCCACGAGCACCTGCTCCGGGTACTCGCGAACCACCTCGACAGCAACGTAGTGGGGAAGCTGCCGAGCATCATGAGGAAGCCATCGGTGGGGAAAGGCTTGCCGGCGAAGCACCCCGCATTGTCGCTCACAAAGGCGAACTCGCCGATCTTGGTAACAAGGCCAGAAAGAACACACCAGAGGAGCCCGTCCGGATGGAAACTCCACCCAACGCCTCAATCTGCCCCACGGTGGGCGCCAACTGTCGTGGTGGGATCACGGCAGATGCCATGGGTATGGCTTAGTTGGGGCCGAATGGTCGTTGGGGGAATCCGGGGAGGGTTTATGCACTCAAGACGTGCACAAGCAAGAACATGCAAGAAACCACAAGAACATGAACAAGAAACCAAGAAAGCCAAGAACACAAAAGACACCACGATGTACCCAGGTTCGGGGCCTTCGTGAGGAAGTAAAACCCCTACTCCTGCCTTGCCTCTCTCAATATATCAGTGTGGTTCTCAGGTACAAGGTGCTCCTCGAGCTGTATGTTGCTACCAAAGTGAGAGCTCGAGGTAGAAGGTGAAACTACGAAGGGGGAAATGAGCTAGGGTTTGTGCCTCTCTCCTCTGGAGGTAGAGATGCCGCATATATACACAGGCCGAAGTACATTTTTACCCCTGCCTACAACTGACAATGGCATGGCCAAAAGGTAGAAGACAAGCCTCTGCCTCCTGCCAGCCAACGGCCGGACTGTCAGGCCAGCCAGGCCTAGCTTTCCTCTTCGGTCATACTTCAGTAGCCTGCCGAGGTCTAGCCTGTAGACCTTTCCCGAAAGCCAGTCAGCTCCTAGGCCCCCGAGCTTCCGGGAAACCCGTGGACGGACCTCGCCGTCCTCTGAAGCCTCGGGCTACGAGCTCTGCGGCACCCGTGACCTCTCTGACATGCCTCGATCCTTGCTGCCAACCTCGGATAACACTCCTGATCATATACCTCGGTAGAGAATATCTTATTCCTGTGGTAGCTAGCTGACTGCCCCGAGGTTGATACCTCGGAGGATATACCTCGGAAAGTATACCTCGGACGTACACCTTACGTCGGATGACGCCTCCTGCGTCCTTGCTCAATCGTTCCCTCGGACAGCTTACTGCCTTAACCTTACATGTCTTTACCTCATCATTACCCTACCCGGGGGTAACCCCCCGACAATGTCCCTAAGGACAAGAACATACAGCTGATGGATTTAATTTGATGCAATAAGGTGCTGGTTTGCTTAATTCTTATGTTGTAATTCTTTAACGAAGATATCCTTGGATATTTGAACTACACTAAATGCATTGGTTATCTCATGTCCCCTTTAGTTTTCACAATTCGTATTTGCTAGTGTTGATATATTTTGCATAGACTTTGAATTTCTTGCTTTTTTTGTCATTGTTAGATCTTGTTTAGTCTTAAATTATTGATGCAAATACTTGAGCCTACCTATGTAGGCTTTGTGCTTGAAACATACCCACCTAATTTAATTTCGTATTACGATCGATAAAGCTAATTTCGTATATAGTCTTAAATCACATGGTCACCCACCATCTAAGCGACATCTAGCTCATTTCAAGCATGTGTGCATCGTATTAATCACTAGTAGGGAAAACCTTACCTGTGGCGCACCAAAAAGGGCTACCAGTGGCGCACGGGACGTGCGCCACTGTAGCTCCGCCAGTGGTAATAGCTTATCTGTGGCGCACAAGGCCGTGCGCCACAGATAAGCCATCCTGTGCGCCACAGGTAAGGTCCCTGTGACACCCCCTTATACGTGCAACTGCAAAACTGTGCGCCACAGATAGCATTTTTGTGCGCCACATGTAACCATGCCCTGTGCGCCACAGATAAGTTCCCTGTGCGCCACAGGTAACATGCTATGTGCGCCACAGGTAACATATATTGCAATTTTTTTTTTGCTGTACCGTATTTCGTATATGCACAGGTATAAATACACAGGGAGTATAAATACACAGATTTGGCCAAAATAAAGTAATCACATTCGAAGGTTCCAAAATAGACACAAATTCATTACATTTGATCATACATCCCGATTCATAACACTAAAAGTAGCATGTTCGAATAAAAACTGAAAACAATAACAAGTTTATGAATTAGGTTTACAGGACACATAAAAGTGCAACCACATTGCACTCGGAACAACAACATATCGACCATATGATCACTGCTTGGCCGGTTGGGGCTTGCTCCTGCTCGGTCTCGGTTGGGGCTTCGGCGGAAAGGCTTGTGTCCATCTAAAGTGTTGAACGGCCGGTAGTCACCCTGATCTTCTGAGCGCTTTTCAACTTCGGCGTTGGGTGGAAGCACGTTGCCGTTGTAGAACAGCCCTTCCTTAGGGAGGACATCACGGACGATTGTCGTTGCAATCGAGTTCTGGATGCGACAGAACTCCTCTCTGTGTTGCTCATCAGTGGCCTCCGTCATGTTCCTCAGGCAGCGATCACAGAGATTAGATGGCAACTGTAGTTGTTGCTAATCCCGTACGTACTCCCGCATGTGCATTAAGACGTAGAAGGCGTCCTGGTCACTCGTTGCCGGCTGCGTGACGGATTTGAAATTCATGTGGTGGGCGAACACCAGCTTGCCATCTTTCTCTTTTCGTACTTCCATGGGGCCTTCGTGGAAGGCGTAGCCGGTGAGAGCATCATTCATAACACTCTTGATATGTTCATAGTCTTTCTTCTTGTGCAGCCTCCCCGAGTCCAAATAAAATGCTTCCGAACGTCTCGGGTACGCAACAATTAGGACACAGTATTTGTTCCTGCACAAAATGAGACCGGCCATACTCAAGTTAATCCTCGTACGGATGGAAATGCATGAAAAGCATGAGTAATGGAGGAAAGCGAATGACTTACTCGGGAAAGTATGGCATGAGAAAGATTTGCCTCTCATGATTCTTCTGGAAGAATTTTTGGACGTACCGCGTCGCTTGTCGCTTACCTTCACTGTGGTTGATACGGCCCTCCTGAAGGTGGTAGGGGTCCATTACCGCTAGGACCCGGGTTTCCTCTCTCATAAGCATGTACTCCATCTTGAGAGCAAGCAGGCGGACGAAGCACAAGGGGAGTCGCTTCATATGGTACATGTCGAAGAGCTCTTCAAATCTCACGAAGAACACGTCCGCGGGGTATTCATCGACAAGGCCAATGTCCTTTGGTACCTTTACCGGGAAAACCGGGTATGCTGGACGTGATGATTTGATAAGAGTGTCCTCGATATGGTGAACCATGTCATGGAGACTCCGCATATCCGGCGTTAGGAGGTTCAATATTCTCGGTGGCAGGATCGGCTTAGCCAACTCGTGCGTCGAATGCCAGTTGGAGACGCCTACCTTGTCCTTAGCCCGGATCGGCTCCTTAGCCAACGGCGCTGGTTGGCTGTTAGAGGCGGGGCCCGGACACCCTTCAGTTTTCTTTTCCGTCCTCCTTTCTTAGTCTTCTTCTCGGTCGGGATGGTTCCTTTCTGAATCTCCGGGATAATCGTCCTAAGGAGTGTATCCTGGCTGAAAGGCTTGTTGCCTCGTTGATCCTCGGTGAAGAGGACAGGCCGTTCAGGCGTGCCCTGAGAACTGAACAGACGCTTAGTGCAGTGAGGAGCTTGAAGATCCTGATCCTGGTGTTCTCTGTTGTCAAAATCCATGAAGTCATCACTATGATCATGGTCATCATCCTCTCCTTGCATTAGCTGATCGACACGATGAATCGCCGACCCTGGTGGAAAGACTAGTGCAGGTTCAGATTGAGTCTTGTGGTCTGCAGGTGGCATGCCCCAGATGTACTGCATCATCTCGGTTCTTGATTTGCCGACCCTACCGGTGTTGGCTGTGGCGGGGTGCAGGTGACAGGAGGGTCCAAACGGATCAGTGCCTTTGGCCATGTCATGGGATACCCAAGCATCCACGGAGGGTTAACTCGGAATCGGCACCCGCGGGTTGACTTGGAGGATAAAGGTCATCATAACCCGAGAGCACCCGATCAATATGTACCCGAAACACGCCAGGAGCCATAGGCAGGTTGTGCATCACGCGTTGAGTTGGACTCATGATGCTTGCTTTTGCCACATCCCGAAGCTCATTCTCCACATGCAATAGCAACGTGCATCCCACCTCGTCGGCCTGCGAAAACATGCATATAAGGCGTAAGAGAGGGCGCCAAGGATGAGTTATATATACATATTTGCAACGCTTAATTACCGTGAGGGCTTCAAGCTCGGGTAATGGCGTTGGACCGTGAACGGGCATGGAAGAGATGACGGAGGGGCTGCTAAGCTGATGCGCGCCGGCTGGCGAAACCCCTTCAGCAACTTCATTGTTGGCGGCCGGCGTCGCATCCTCCGTACCACAAGTAGGGTTGGCGGCCGGCGTCGCATCCTCCCTATCAGAAGTAGGGTTGGTGGCCGGATTGTTGGAGTTGCTTCCGACAAAGCTGGGCATGATAAACGGCCCTTGTTGCCCTTGGACCATCCAAGTCTTGACCGACTCCATCAGGGTAGGCATGATGGCACTGAGCGTCTCCTGCAGCTGGTTTTGGATAGGGCTGGAATTAAAACTCGAAACTCGTGAGTTAAACGAGTAGCTCGTGACTCGGCTCGGCTCGGCTCGAACTCGGTGACTAACGAGCCAAGCCAAGTTTCATTTCTGAACTCGTTTGTTGACCAAGCTACTCGTGAGTAGCTCGCGAGTAGCTCGATAACTCGTTTAACACATTCTAAGGGTTCAAACATGCGAGCATACAAGAAAATGAGCAATTTTCCTACTAATTCTGAACTACAACCATGATGATCTTTCTCCAATGTAGATCAATGTTGAAATATAAAACCTTTACACCATTATCGGTGCAAAAAATATTAACAGTTTTGCACTAATATCTCATAAAAATTATATTTTTTATTTGAGCGAGTTAAACGAGCTACTCGCGAGCTACTCGTGAGTTTAGCGAGTCGAGCCAAGTTTCATTTCTGAACTCGTTTGTTGAACGAGTCGAGCTCGGCTCGACTCGTCAGGTTAGCGAGTTCAAGCGAGTCGAGCCGAGCTCGCTCGGCTCGGCTCGAATTCTAGGCCTAGTTTTGGACTAACCCAGGCACGGTTGCTTTCACCTCCTTATCCACAGCCTCCTTTAAGTCCATCTCGGTGAACCTCTTCCTCTCGTTTCGCACCTCCTTGGACTCAGTAGGATAGTAGTGAGAGTGCTTGTGATGCTTACCGGCGCCGACCACACGGCCACGATGCGGCTGTTCGGTCGCAGGCCTGTCCTTGGCCTGGTTGTACGCCCTGACCCAAGGAGTGTCCCACGGGAGCTTCTTTGTCGAACCCTGGGAGGAGGTTTGAGTAGATTCCGCTTCCGCCTTTTCTTCTGCCTGGAGAAGGAATGTGCTCAAACCGTTAAGAAACGACGTGAGTGTTATATATAATATAATCAACTTGATTACAAGCACTTTAACTAAACTGGTAAATTCCTTACCAGATACTTCTTCTCAAGCTCCAAGACCTTCTTTGCCGTCTTGAGCTCCCCGGTGTCCTTATCAATAACGTAATGGGCCCTGATCGTTCTGCGGTCCAACGGGTCCTTGAACTTGTTCCAAGGGTTCTCACCTACACGTTCGGCGTCCTCCTTGTCCCAAATGGGCTGCTTTCCATCGTAGCCACGGGTTCCAAGAGTGTGGACACCTAAGGTCTTGTCCCGCATTTCCTTCCCCCACTCCCGCTTTTTCTTCATCCCTGGGGTATCCATGGCGTCCTTGAAAGTAGTCAAGTCCGCCACCGATATTTGGGGATAGGTGGCGCGGATCTCTTCAAAACTGCAACCTTTGTCCAGCATCTTCCTCACCCTATACTTCCAAGAGTTTAAGCCTTTGCAGATCTTGCCGAGGGCGCATGTGTTTACTATGTTTTTCTTGATATCTAGGTCAGTGTAGGGCGCCGGGAACCTGTACCGCGAGTGGAGCTTCTGAATGAGTTGCTTTTCCAAAGGCTCTGTACTTTTCTTTTTCCGTAGTTCTCCGTCGTTGATCGAGCAGATTTCACGAGCAATGGCGGCACATTGGATGCCGAAGCCCTTCGCATATTTTTCAGGCTCTAGAGGCGTACCACTGACCTCGTCAATCTTTGTGAATACTAGGCGGCCGGTGCCCACCACGTTCTGGCGCCTTGGCTTCCGCTGACGCTTGGCGCTGCTACCTGAGGTGCCATCTGTGCCGGCGGCGCCCGTGTCAGTGGTGTCGTCCCCATCTGACGTATCCTCATCCTCCTGGGGATCATATTCATCATCACCCATCTCGTTGTCGTGGTCCTCATGGGGTCTCGACCGTACATCACTCCCTTGATCAATGCGCAGTTGCTCGGGAGTTTGCGAGGCCAAAAAGTGGAGGTAGTGGTTCTCTAGTTCTTCGTCACTGAACCACCGGCTTCGTCGTTGTCCGCCATGTCTGCACAAATTAGTACGGTATTAGTAACAAAACAAAACGGAAAAATCCGGCATGACCTTTGCTAAAAAAATGTAGCTACGGAGTGCGAAATTTGCCGAAACGGAAATGAATCAACATTTCGGCATATCTCAAGCAACTCCATTCATGCATACATCCACAACTCATAAAAAAATTCACATCCATCCATGCATACATCCATTCACAACATACACAACACATAAAAATGGACAACTTGCATACTCCATTCATGCATACATCCACAACTTGCAGCAAGTAGAGCAACAAACTAGCAGCAAGTAATGAGCACCAACTACTTAGCAAAATTTATGCAACTACTATGTTGATGCAAAATTTACTTAGCATCTAGTCTCCAAATTTATTCATCTACTAAAATTTTCAGCAGTAATATTGCAGCAACTAGCAGCACTAACAAGCACCTAACAAGCAACTAGCAGCACTAACAAGCAACTAGCAGCACTAACTAGCAAAATTCACTGGGGCATTCTAACAAGCACCTAATGTGCAAGGGAGAGGGCATGGAAGAGGAGCAGCGCACCTCGAGGAGGGGAGAGGCAGGGGAGTTCTTCGACGGCGAGGGGAGCGTGAGGAGGGAGGGGAGTTCGCCGGCGGTGGGGCGGGGCGGGTCGAGCACCGCGGGCGCGTGGTGGCCACGCGTGTCGAGCACGGGCGCGTGGCCGCATGGGAGGAAGAGGAGGCGCGCAGGGGCCGCGAGCGCAGGTCGACGTCGGGCGGCGGTGGCGGACGGCGTGGGGCGGACGGCGTGGGGCGGCGACGGCGTGGGGTTCGTCGACGGCGAGCGACGCAGGGACGGCGAGGACAGCAGGGTCCCGGCACGCGCGTCTCTGGACACTTAGCGAAAATTTGAGAATTTGGGGAGAAAGAGCCAACCGCACGACCGGGCCCACATGTAAGTGGGCATAACTTATCTGTGGCGCACGGCCTCGTGCGCCACAGGTAAGTTTTGTGTCACTTACGTGTGGGCCCCCCTGTGCGCCACAGGTAAGTTATCTGTGGCGCACGGCTTTGTGCGCCACAGATAAGCACGCCGTGCGCCACAGATAACCTGGGGGTTTTCCACTGTTTTTCAAAGTTTTCAAAAGATTTCAAACTTTTCAAAACCAGAAATTATTTAAATTGCAAAAGTTTGCACATATATTTGACAATATTGTTCAGATACTTGAAAAAATTCAAAAACATCCAAAAAATTCAAATATTAAAAAAATTGAAAAAAATTCAAAAAAATCAAATATTCAAAAAATGTCCACACAACTAAGATACAATTGGAGGGATATTTAAATTGCACAATTGTTCACATATATTTGTCAATATTTTTCACATACCATAAAATTTTAATTTTTTTGACAAAATTCGAAAATTGTCCACACAATTAAGATACAATAAGAGGGATACAAATGAGGGATACAATAATGTTCTCATATCAATAAGTGTGCTTCATGACTACAAAATAATAAGCGCTTCGAAGAATCGTCAGCGTTTGCCAATTGCAATGTTCTTTCCTTTTTTGGTCGCTGTTGAAAAATTTAGCCCGACATTGTGACTTTTTCTTGTGTATGGAGGATCTGCTGACTTGGGTGGTACTGTGGTCCTGCTTCTTCTTGTGGTGTATGTTTCCTGATTGTTGTTGTCATCTTCTATATTTGGGTCACCGAACTTGTCGAAGTCTTCCTCGTTGGTGACTCCATCCATTCCGGCGATGTTCCTTTTGCCTCTCCTCACAACATCACGGCTAGGCTTGGACGGGTCGGTTATGAAGAAGCATTGTGTGCAGTGCTTAGCCAATACCCAAGGCTCATTTTTTGCGGTGACGTTGGCGCTTGATTTGGCTTTGGGTATGGACATGGTGATGAAATATCGGTCTTCGGAGTGACGTTCTTAGCCCATATGACACGAAACATCGGCACTATTTCTCCAGAGTAGTTTAGCTCCCATATCTCCTCGATCCTTCCGTAGTATCTTGTCAGCACGTCACCGGTGTAGGATTCCATCGTTACCTCTGAGTTTTGATAATCAGAGTTTTCGTCCTTCTCCTCCGTGTAGAATGTGTACCCGTTGATATCGTACGCTTGAAACGTCTGGAGGTTGGTCGCGGGTCCATGTGCGAATGCGAATAAGAGGATGTCATCCGTAGAGATCATTGGCGGCGGATTAGCCTTAAGCCGTTCTTTGAACCAACCCGCGAAAGAGGAGTAGTGCTCTCTGATTATTTCTCCCTCCGTCCTCGTCTTGCCCACATCACTATACTTCTTCGTAATTGTGTTTTGGTGCTCTGTCAAATAATCGTCAACCATATCAATGTGTTGTAGTGCTACTAAGTTGGCCCTGTCAAAGTCGGCGCGTCGACCTTCAAAGTCCACATGCAAATCCTTCCGGCCATTTCTGTGACCTACTCCACCTAGCCTGCCGAGGTGCTTCTTGTTTACGGGCAAACCAACCGGGTTCTCGAGCTCTAGAAAATTCGTACAGAAAGAGATGCACTCTTCGGTGAGAAATCCTTGGACGATGCTGGCATCCGGACGGGCCCTGTTACGGACAAATCCTTTGATGATCCCATTCAACCGTTCGAACGGCATCATATTGTGCAGGAACAGCGGCCCGAGATGGATTACCTGTGGCGCACAGAGTTGCTTGTGCGCCACAGGTAATGTGGTTACCAGTGGCGCACCAGCCTGTGCGCCACAGGTAACAGCATTACCTGTGGCGCACAAGAAGATCTGTGCGCCACAGGTAACTTCTCACTGTTTCCACAAATCTGTGGAAACTTACCTGTGGCGCACCAGTATTCTTGTGCGCCACAGGTAAAAAATTACCAGTGGCACACAAACATCTTGTGCGCCACAGGTAACATTTCCACAGATTTGTCAAAACAGGAGAGAGAATACCAGTGGCACACAAAATCCTTGTGTGCCACAGATAAGTTTTCACGTATAAGGTTTTCCCTACTAGTGAATGTATGTAGAAATTTGAAAATTTTAAAACTTCTATAAAACAAAGTTACTGTTGTGTTTTCTTTAGGATTGCATGGAAAATAAGAGTTCTTATGGATATAATGCATAAAACTACATAATTGATACTCAAAGATAAATCGACATTATGATTAGTAGATTGCATTATCTCAAAAATGAATACATACAAAAGTTTATACAACAATTCAACTTACATTTTTAAATACAATGTCCTTGAAAATATTACAAAGGCATACACGAAGTCCTGACCAAAAAAATTATATAAATTATTCTAAAATTATTTAAAATAACAAAAAAATAGAGCAGTATATTCTAAATGTAAAAATACTCTGCCACCTGCAACGCATGGAAGAGGTGGGCACCTTCTAGCGTCAAGTTTTTCCTCTGGCAATCTCAAAAAAAAAAAAAAAATCCTCTGTCTTGGGAACAAAGACCGCTGCTAGACTGCAGCCTGTCCCCAATACCGTGGACTCCAACAAAACCCACGATGCCTGGGATCAAGAACTGAGAACGATGCCCCATGTTCGCTAGTCGAAAGGCCGTCACCAACTACATGTCGCATGGCTGAATCCCTGATAGTTAGCCGACGGAGCGGCAGCTAGCTAGCTGCAGTGTGGTAGTGTGCTAGGTTGTTAAGTAAATTAGTTGGCCAGAATGTTAGCTAGTGTCGGTGTATGTCGATGTATAAGTGTTAGAGTGGCTCTGCTTAGACTTGTATGCTGGTGTAGGTGATAGGATCTTTGTTTGGTCTTGGGTCTATGGTATGCCTGGATGGGTTCAGTTAACTTCTGGTACTGGTAGTAAACCAAATGGATCGACTTGCATGTGGGCCGACGCAATGCATGACCAGCTGTATAATGCTAATTAATTAAGCTACTGTTCTAGTGTATTGCCATTTGTGTCGAGGAAATGTATGGTTATCAGTAACATAACTAAGCTCCCAAGAAATGGCGAGCTGTGGTTGCTCGCAGGACATCAGCCGTTCGACCAGCCGTGGACGGTGCAGATGTACTAGCTTGTTACTGTAGTATGGCGGTTCGCTCGGTGGGTTCTCGTGGGATTCTAGGCTAATCGTTGACTGATTCCTGCCCTCCAATCCACGCGCTAACCGGCTTCACCTCTCTCCATGTCCCGCTGCGAGGCAATCGCCGGCGGCAACGAAGACGCGCGGGCCTGAAGGAGAAGGTGGTGCAGGAGCTACGGGAGGCTGCTAGGGCCCTCATCGCGCGACGCGCAGCCAACGGGGACGCGCTGCGGCGGCGCTGGAAAGGGATGGCGGCGGCATCAACCATGGAGGACGAGGACCACGCGGGGTGGCCGAGGAATAGCCGTTGGCGACGGCCTCCTCTGCTCTGACCTCGACCTCAAACGCAGCGGCGGCGTGGTGCACATCCTCGAGCGCGGTGGTAGTCGTCGCCGACCACGGCCAGGGAGGCGCCGCCAGTGGTGGCAGAACCAGGGCGTTGGCGCTGTGACCATGGACGCGTCCGCGGCTCTTTCGGCCTGCCCCAGTAGTCCTGCTCGGGGATGCAACCAAGTCGTGGTGTTCCTGGACGGTGAGACCAGGTGCTCATAGCGTTCAATCCCCTTCCAAATTTTGGTTGTGTTTCAGATTTTGAGAGGCTAGGGTTTGTGATTTCTCTTATTTTACCTCAGATTGGAGAGGGCCAACAATACATTCAGTAGCAGCAGCCTACACCGCTGAATCCATTCTTCAATTCCCCCCTCGAGGTATGGAACCTGTCCCCAAATCCTAGATTAGTTTAAAATTTTGGTGCCTACATTCCGTCTGTCTGTGGCCAGATTTAGTTCACAAAGTAGCCTGTTTAGGGAGAGGAAAATAAATTAGTAGTTTGCTAGCAGCATATGTGATTGCTTCCGATTGTGCATGGTCTAAAGGTTGTAATTCTATATTTCTTTTGGTTTGACAGGTTGCTCTCATGGTCATTCAGCCCATTCACTTGTACGATTATAAAGTTTGCAAGTGGGAACAACAGATTGACATTTATAGTTGATCTATGTTTTATGGGATAGGATTGCATATTTTAATGATAGATTAGGGCTCAGCTCTTCATAAAGAAAGTAATTTAAATTAGATATGACGAGTATAATTTCACTTTCATACGTTGTTCTTTGTCAAATATAAATTATGCATTAACATTCCAATCATAGGTTGATAAAGCATTATATTCTTCTAAGTTTTTGTAGCCTGAACAAAAGATTGTGGGTTGCAACATACATGGGATGCTCGCTGTTCTAATATGACTTTCTAGGCTGATTTTATTCGCTGTTCCCATTTTCATGTTGCTTGGGAAAATTAGTTCACAATCATCTAGAGTCAAAAAAAGGAATAATTCATAGGAAGTTCCGAACTTCACGGCCCTTCCGCTCCACTGATGTTTCACACCTGAGGTTGGGCTCATGCTCAGGAAGAGGTCGGGCAGCTCTAATGGGACCGTGACCCTTGCATTGGCGCCCCCATCGTCCTGTCATTTGCAGCTATCGACGGGGCAGTGCCACCACCCCACTTAAGCAACTATTGCTCCGACCACAATTCCCTCATCTCTCTCAACTGGCCAATCTTCTATTAATTCCACATTGATCTCTAAGTCAGTTCTCCACATTGAGGAGTTGCTGCACAATAATTTCAATTTGTTGTTGCCTTTGCATGAGGTGAAGCAAGCAGCCGCTAGGCACCAACAACAACCGACAACAATAGCCTTTCTCTTAAATCTTTATTGTTTCTGTAGAGTTCTGCGCATCTTATTGATTTTATCGGTACTGTGTGAGAACCGATTATTTTTTAGGTATGGCATATGTAATTACCGGCACAACAACGGCTCTTAATTATGTGCTTGGATCATATGCAGCACAATGATCCAGCAAATTGATCTGTGTGTGCTCCCGAGAAGATCATTGGGTGACCAAAATGTAACAGTTGATGCAGCTCTTAACGATCCTTTGTAGCTCAATCGATTTATTGGTCAATAGAATTTTGATATGAGCGCGTCGAATTTCATCCACAAACACACCGTACATCATAACCTTATAGGATTACATGTTTTTCTCACTTTTTGCAGCTTGGACAAAAAGCACGGGACGTAGCATATATTGGATGCATATGAAATCACTATGTTTGATCAGTTCTATGCTTACCAAGACAGCCATATATTAGACGGTCTACTTAGTTACATAGATGAAGATCGATCCTTATGGAACCTTAGTTTGGTGCTTTTTTTCTTCTAGATTTTTGGTCACCCAGTTCTTATAGTTCATGGTTCGTGCGCTCAATCTGCATGTGGGGTTTCTGTTGTTGGTGGTACAAGCATGAGCGATCTAAAAAGCCACATAATTAAATTTATGCTCATTTCCTACATGAATTATATCAAGCAAGATAGATACAATTAAATTACCACTAAATTTATGTCATATCATTTCAATAATTGCTTCATATGTGCTATTTCTGCACTTATTTTTGCTTTTGTTGCCTGGAATTAAAATATCTCAAGGTAATACATGAGAAGAAAGTTTTTTTTAACCATACAAAAGAAGAAAGATAGTTGGTCTATAGTTGTAACCTGATAACTGTAACCTGCTAGGTCTCATTATTGTTGCATGTTCATACTAATATGTGTTCACTTATAAAACATTCATTTTTCCATTTCAGGTTGTCTTCATTTGTCTCGAGGATTTTTTTTCTATTTTTCCAAATTTAAAAGAGAAGATCATTGGCATAAACAAAGATTTGGTATTGATTTTTCTCTAGAATCAAACTAATTTCGAGAGTATGCCTACTGTGCCCTCAACCTAAGGCTACAGCAGCTCGGGTCTGGTGAATCTGGACCGCCGCGAGCTCCAGTGAAGAAGAGAGCACGAGGGTACTGTAGGTTATAGAGATGTCATCCATAATATGTTAATCCTTCTGCACTAATTTTGTCAATGCTCGGTAGACAATAAGGTTTGCAATTATTTCATGTTCTCTTAGGAAATTTAATTCTATATGTCGGTTATATGTTTGGATAGTGTCTTGCCGAAGGTGGACGCCAATGTATCGCGCTGGTCACCGGGTTGACCAGTCGGTGACTATCAATGGCAATTCGCAACAAGCTCTTGAGGGACGTCATGCTTGACAACGAGATCAAGCTTGACGGGCCAAATGTGGGTGGCTCCCTAGCCTCGCATGTTTTGGTGCTTACCTACAGGTTGCTGCCTTTCCGAGGTTGATCTGATGATCTGGTTGCTTTACCGCTGGGGTGTGCTATCGTTTAATGGGTCCTTTACCACTAAAGAACTGTGCTGTTTGCGTGGTTGAGATCATTGCTCTCCTGCCTAACCAATCGCCTTCTGTGTCAAACATATTTGGTTCATGATCAAGTAACGGTGAAATTTTATAATGGCCTTTCTGAACTTTAACTGATACAAAGTACAGTAAACTTTGCAGATAATTGGTGGAAAGGAGGACATTGAGAATTGTTGCCTGAAGAAGGTAAGCTGTAATTCATTATGTCCACCTGATGGGCAAATCCTTAATTTTGTTCCTCTGCTTTCTGAAGTTTTAATAGCTACAAAGGAGTTGGCTATTAACTCTGCTCTTTGCCTCTCATTGTCTCATCAGAATCAGGGTCATGGAGGCCTGTGTGTTAGACTGATACCATCATAGGTAACAAGGGGAATTTCGGCTTTCCATCATTGTACATCTGCTCAGATGTTCTTTTTGCTAATTATATGTTTATTTATCTCCATCAATTTTGCATCTTTCAAAATTTGTGCAGGTCTCTCTTCCTCCATGCCTGGACATGTTGTGGAGATGACGCTTGCCTGGTTCAGAGTAACGCAGCGTGAGGTGGTACAGTTGCTAGCTATGTATGCCTTGGTGGGGCCGTGGCGGCCATGACGGGAGGGGCGATAGGGGGGAGATCATGATCTAGGACAAGGTCGTCGGCGGTGCGCTCAAGCCGGTGACGCTCTAGGGGCACAAGTCTCTCATCTCATCTCCTTTTCCATCTGTAGAACCACCTGAAAGGATGAATACTGTTTTTGCTCCGGATCATATATAAATGATAAGCTGATAGACACTCTTATCTAATATTGCTGAAACGGTTCATTGTAGTGGATATGCTTATATTCTGAGTGGCTGCTCAGATGTTTCATTGCAGGATGTAAGTTCCTATTTCCTTGATGCATTTTGCAGCATATTTTTTTTATTTATGTTAGTAGCTTGAAAGTTCAAGGTTTCCTTATGTCCAACACCAGATAGTACGTTAATAAAAGGACAGCCAGAAGGCATTAGTTTTGTGCTTACCGCCATACCCTGATTAAAGTCTTAAAGAACAATTCAAGTGGACCATTTATTTAATATGTAATCAGCTCAACATAAGAACTACTCCAGTCCAGTGGGCTCTAGACATTCTAATTGACAACTACATATATGCATGCACAATTGATACTATTAGTGATTTTGCCATTAGTTTTACTTCATAGCATGAACTCTAAAATGTTAGCTCAACTTCTCCTAAAGGAACTTGATAATGTAATTTCTTAACCTCTACGTAATTGCATATGATTTCAACTTTAAAGTAGCACGTTTGTTGACTGCTCTTTGGTTGGCAATGGAGGTGCCATCAAGGCCAAATTAAGATAATAGAGCCTGCTTGCTCTTCCAGCTGGCTGACATGTTAAATTCCTTGGACTGTCAACCAGAAAAATATGGAATGGACTTCGATTAAATTCAAGTATGCTAGCCCCGGTGAGTTCACGGACGAAACTTGTAGCCAGTTTCTGTGATATGCAAAGGTAACAGCATTACTGTAGCATGTACTCAGATTTGGGAAACATAATTGAGTTCAGCAAAACACTAGGGTAGCTGATTGCAATTCTATTTTTTATTGATACACATGCCCATGATCAGAAATAACCTATGCCTAAGTGAGACTAGGTGGAACGAATTTAGGAATTAAATGATCATCTTAGTGGTCCCATTATGTTACCATTAGAATTTTTTAGTGTGACTAAATAAGCATCCAGTGCGCACTCTAGAACCTAACAAACATAATAGTTCAGTTTTACTCCACTGCTTTCGGACAATGATGTTCATAACTAAATTTCCATAACTATCATTAACAGCTCCAGAATTCCAATGAGCAGTGTAGTTGCCGAGTGAACTGTCTAGGATACATTTGCACATATCTATTTCACAGGAATTTTTTAGATTTTCTATTTCTTTCAATTCCTTATCTATTTGTAATCGCTTGCTATCTTTTATGTTTCATCAGAAAGAGCACCTCATTATGTCGCTTCGTGAAATTCTTGCTAAGTTATCACTATCTTACTGCAATACTACATCATGTTAAGCAAAAGCAGCCTTTTTGTTTTCCTTGTTATATATACAAGATGAATGTGCCCTTTTGGCTATCTTCTTTTTCTCATCTAGACCTAACCACAACGGATTTGTTAGAGCTGGAGAACGCCAGGTTTGGCCTTATATATTCATCATTCTCTCCACTATTTGCAAGCTTTCACATAAAAACATATTATTGTAAGTCGAATGACCATACGCAGCTAACCTATGAATTCTCATTCCTTCTTTATTGCTTATTTGTTTAGCAATATATCTTGATCTGGTAAGTTTTTTTCATTTCAACCAAATGTAGGGATTGCACTATTTATTCATTCCGGATTAGGAAAAAGCATGCACATGATGTTTCTAGGTCTTTCTTACACCGCTGATAAATGCTTGGAAGTAGGAAAAGAACATGATGTTGTTATCACAAAACAACTATGCAATATGATTTTACTTTTCCTACCATGTACAAATGTTACAATATTTAGAGCCCTACACTAAAGTAAAATTAGACTTTCAATTGCAATGTGCCTTCTTTTCATGTCCACAATTTCTGTAATTGCCTGATGCCTATAAATTTAAATTCGCTTTTCTTTTATTTCTGTTGCATATGGGTGGGACTGCCAGAATAAGTGCTTATTATTTAGTAGTACTAATTAACACACCCAAGCTGTCAAACTGGCTTTGGAAAACAGGAAGTCCAGGCTCAACCCATATACATAAAAAACAAAGCGATGCAAATAAACGATGGGCACAGCAAAGCGCGCCTGATCCTTCTAGTACTATTTGTGTATCGATGTAGTATCGAAAATTATTTGGTCCTTGCTAATGGTACTGCAGAGGCGAGCGACTAGCTGCTTCCATTCCGGGTGAACAATGTCATGGTGCGGAAGAAGCTGAATGCTTGGCGTGCCTTGAGGCCCTTGAGGGCATCGAGCACTATGTTGATCGTGCAACAACCAACAATGCACTAATTGTAGAGTCAGACAACGAGAGTGTTGCCACTGTCATGCAATCAGTACAAGGAAATTTGGAGGCGAGTAACGTTCTCCGGATGAGGACGTAACCAGTGAACCCATCTTCGATTGACCACCAAAAAAGTTCTTAAAAAAATTGGAGATAGATAATGCTCGTGTAGAACATGTCACAAATTTTCATATCGATATTCATACCACAGATCAAGAAAACAAATAGACAAATCTGACAATGAATAGTGCAAAATTATAGTTAGGCTTTACATTTGGCCCATTGTAACTGTTGGTAACAAATTTGTCAGTTTCTCTGTTGATTCTGCGTTTCAAATTTAGACTTAAAATTTTGTGATGATATACATTTATTTTATGGCAGTGTCCAATCTTTTTTCATATTTTTTGAAAAAACTTTAAATGGTCAACTGGATATGGGTGCACCGGGTGCACCAATTACTCGGGTGCACAGGATACGGTCTCTAGATTGGAGGGGGCGAATATGGTGCATCGGGTGCACCAATTATATTTTAAAATCACTTATTTAACCTCCATCTAGGCGACTTATATCCCGTTCAACCATGCTTACATTGTATTCATGTATGTATCTAGAAATTTGAGAAAAAACTAAAGTTTAATAAAAGAAAGTCACTTTTGTGTTTTCTTGAAGATTACATGGCTAATAAGAGTTCTTATGGATAGAATGCATACATTAAAATCACAACATAATTGATAGTCAAAGATAAATGGACATTATAATTAGTAAACTCTATTATCACAAAAATGAATAAGTACATAAGTTCAAACAACAAATAAACTTACTTTTGAAATAGAATATCCTAGTAAATATTACAAAGGCATAATTGCAAATCATTAACAAAAAATATATTAAAATCTTCTAAAATTAGGTAAAGAAACAACAAAAAATATAGAATAGTATTTTATAAATGTTTGACTCATCTCAAAATTGTCAGCATTGAGGAAACCTCAAAGAATTAAAGGTTTTCTTTGTCTTTGTAAATGTTTATTTTAATGAATTTTTCTGGTACTAACTTTGGTGGATTTGACTATAGGGTAAATTAAATCAAATATATTTATACTAAAATTTTATACTTCAATTAAACTTATTTGTAGCCTAATATGGTCTTAATTCGTACAATTTCTTATTACTTCGAATGCATAGTTAACTACATACCAATGTTTCTGAATATTAGTTATAATCTTATTTTATATCACTCAGTAGTTTCCTTGTGCTAATTTAAATTTTATGTTGTAATAAAATTTTCTCTTGAATTAATTTTTCATGGTTGTATTTTATATGGTCTACATTTGTATTCGTATGTAAGTATGTGTGTTCGTATATATATATATTTTTTTATATACTTAATATAATGATAGAGTTTTCTTAAATGTATGCCAACCAAACATCTTAAACGTTGTTCTAGTGTAAGGTACACTATATTTTTGTAAGCTTCTAGATTATAAAGCGGAGGCATCGGTAAATGTCTTCCAAGTTGCGCTTAGTAATAAAATGACAACATGTAATGTTGGGCACTTGGTATTTAAATAGCATCGCTTATCGCAGCATCCACGGAAATAAAAATGGTCATACAATCTACTTTTCCATACACACAATCTGATTATTTTGTACAGTGCCAATCTTGACGTTTGATTCCGTCTGGTGTATATACAAGCGTTTTTGCTGTTTTCTCAAATGAAAGTCTATGCATGGAATCAACTATGGGATTTAGGTTAATAAGATGCTGGTTTGTTTAATTCTTGTGTTGTGATTCTCTAACGAAGAATAGGATATATGTGGATATTTGAATTGCTTGCTTGTTTTTTTTCATTGTCTGATCTTGTTTAGTCTTAATTTTTTGGTGAACATAGTTGAGCCTACCTATGTAGGATTTGTGCTTGGAAAGTACTCGCCAAATTTAAATCCGTATTAGGATAAAGCCAGTTTCATATATAAATCGCTTATTCACCCTCCATATAGGCGACTTCTAGCTCGTTTCAACCATGCTTACATTGTAGTATTCATGTATCTAGAAATTTGAAAAAAAAACTGAACTTTCATAAAAGAAAGTCAATGTTGTGTTTTCTTTAGGATTACATGGATAATAAGAGTTCTTATGGATAGAATGCATAAATTAAAATCACAACATAATTGATAGTCAAAGATAAATGGACATTATAATTAGTAAACTGTATTATCATGAAAATGAATAAGTACAGAAGTTCATACAACAATTAAACTTACATTTGAAATACAATCCTTGAAAATATTACAAAGCCATAATTACAAAGTCCGTAACAAAAAAATATATTAAAATCTTCTAAAATTAGATTAAAAATCACAATTTAAAGCAGTATATTCTAAATGTAAAAATACTGTGCCCACCTACAACGCATGAACGAGGTGGGCACCTTCTAGCGTCAAGTTTTTCTCTGGCTTGGGAACCAAGACGTACCGCTGCTGGACTGCAGCCGCCCCCCCCCAGCACCGTGGACTCCAACACCACCCACTCTGCCCCCTATGTGATCAAGAACTGAGAACGATGTCGAAGGGAGCTAGAGAAACAGGGCTTCAAGGCAGTGTCGATCCACGATGAAAAGGAGAGATCGATCGAGATGGAAGAAATTACATATTAGAGAGCTATAGAAAACCATATCAACTTAGTCTAGGGTTGGATTGCTAATGTAGGCTTTTCTTCGGTAGCTCGGGTTGCGATCCACTAAGTTGCTTCAAGAAATTGCTCGGTGCCAGTGTAATGAGATTAGGCCCGGTACCTTTTTTTTCTTCTTCTGGTTTCGCTGTCAGTTAGGTGTGCATGAAATTTACCACAAGTAGTTGGCGCAAGCAGTTGTTACAAAATGCAAGTATGCCAGCTGTAATTTCTTCTAAAGAAAATAACAATAACAATGTTGCTTTGAGAGGAAGTAACTAGCTTTTTTTTCGAAAAGGGGGTGCGGATCCTCAGCAGGAAGAAACTAGTTTTTTTTTCAAAAAGGGTATGAGAGTAATAGAGTAAGGCACTCTAGCGGAAAACCTACGTTAGAGCCCGGGCTACATGGAGCCCATTATTTGAAATTTTGAAATCGACATTTTGAAGTCTCTAAAAATCGTGAAAAAAATACCGGATGTAGATATTGTCTAGATCTATAATCGTTCAAAGTTTCAACCCCAAATTCGTTGTATTTTGGGCTACACAAAAAAGACAAACGGGTGGATCTGGGTGGTGAGGAATACACCATTTCAAAATTTTGAAATTTCTCCCGGTTTGTATTTTTTGTACAGCCCAAAATACAATGAATTTGGAGCTGAAACTTCGCACGCTTGTATATCTAGACAATATCTACATCCGGGAATTTGTTTACGATTTTTGGTAACTTAAAAATGTTGATTTCGAGTTTTCAAATGGAAGATGAGAATTGGATCTGACACTTAACTTAAGTAAGGTACTAGCAGTAGTGTTGCAGCTACCGGTACTAGGAAAAATGGAGTCGAACTTTACATGGTTGTTGCCTTGTTGGTTTCATCATATCATCGTAATAAAACTTGGCTCAGCTAGCTGGTTGTAAGCAAGTACGTAATTCATGCATCAAATTATCGCATATTAGATGAAAAATGACCAAGCCAGTGACGAAAGATAACATCAAGAGATGACGTCTAGCTAGCAGGCAGGCAATGTGTAGTTGGGATGAGCACATTGACAAGGCCTCGATCTCCTCAGATCGATCCGTAGTATCCAGCTGAGGCCGACCTGCCCGACAGCGACCCAGAATTGCTATCAATATGGACTTCTTTTTTCTACCACTGTGTACAAGTGGCAGGTTTAACAAACCGTTGCCGCTCCATAAAAAGCCGTGGAAGAGAAATCAAGGCAGTGACACGAACCTTGCGCAGAGTGGCACTTCGCTTTCATCACCACTGACTAAATGCCCGTTATTAGTAATAATAATTATTATTATGGACACAGCATGTCATACCCAATTAGTATACAGTACTCCCTCCCCTCACCTATAGTTTGCGTTCTAGCTTTTCAAGGATTTACCCTCTTAGTTTGCACCTATATAGCTTCAAATTGAGTTGAACTGTTGCTATGCTCCCAGCCTCCCAACCTGTGACTTTGATGTGATTTTCAACGTTGGAGAAGCAGGCTCAGATCCTGCATGCGGATGGAGATGGAGTCCTAGCTAGCTCTTCACTTTTGCTTGACTTGTTAGCGGTGAGTGGGTGTGCCACGCAATATTTCATTTCTTATTGGGCACATGTTACTGTCCATCTCCATTACCACTGCTTTGCAAATGCATATTTGAAGACGTCTCTTTCGTTTGTTGGAAAATATTATCGACAAAGGACGAGGACAACTATGCTTTAGATGTGGATCTCGTTCAAGGTTGAACTTTCAATCTGCTTTCTCTCCTCTTAGGAAGCAGGGCACTCTTGAAAGAATTAGAAATTTTCAAATTAATCTAATCGAACTAAATATTACGACAACAATTAATATTCTCAAGATAAACTATCATCAGCAAACGGGACATGCAACAAGTATATATAACCTGACAAACCAACTAGCAGTGTGGAACTAAACGCCTCCGCGGTTTTTATAAATTATTTGGTCCATGGAGTTAAAGCCCACATAAATTCCAAAAGACACAAGCCTATTTAATCAAGGCTTTGCTCCGTAAAACTAATGTTGTGATGTTTACATATAGTAATACTGCACTCTTAGCTTAATGTTCACTGACATGGTAATAAAGAATCTGATGATGTGTTGCACGCTAATCCCTGATAGTTTTTTATATGACCTCTTGTGTTTGCTTCACTTACACTCTTAGCTTGGAGTTATGCAACTGTTGCGTGTTCCCAACCTGGAGGCCGGAGGGTACTGTACTGGATGTGTCCTAGCTAGGGCTAGGCTAGCTGCTTAGTTTTGCTTTGACTTGTGTGAACTGTTAGCGGTGTGTGGGCGTGGCACGTAATAAACATTTCATCGTTATCATCGGAAAGATGTCATTGTCTACTGCTTTGCAAATGGCCTTATACTAGTACTAAATTAGAAGATGATGTCTCTTTTGAAATTTGTTGGAAAATATTGTCGACAAAGGACGCCGAAGACTATTCTTAGACGTGGATCTACTTCAAGGTTAAACTTTTTTTCTGCTTTCTTTCCTTCTACGGAGCCATTTTCTGACAACATTATAAAATACATTTAGCTTATTGTTTAGTGACATAGAGTAGTAGAATTTGATGGTGTGCCACGCTCATAAACATCTTCTCTAAACCCGCGGACCTAAAACTAAGACAAGTACGTATCGTGGCGGGATGCCAACTTCTCTTCCTTCCTCTGTCGGATAGAGTGATCTGGTCCCCGCTCCAACTGCATGCCACCTAAGCTCTGTCGTTAGCCTCCCCCGCGACACCACCCCGCCACCTTCTAGTCTTCACGAGAGCGCGAGGGACCCCTGCCATGATCTCTCTATGCGTGCGCCCCACTCCATGGCTGCCACCACTGAGAGCTCGATCATCGCCACGACGTTATTAAGCTCAATCGTCGCCCTCTATGGTGTTTCTTTTCGCGCCTCCCTCGTCCAAATGCTCAATCGGACCGAGTTCGGCTGCCACTTCTGACCATGTGCCCCTCCATCCAATGCAAAACCCGTTGTCAATATTGCTGACGTGTTTGTTCAGTCGCCCGTCATTGGGCAGGAAGAAACTTATAGAGCCAACACTACATGGGATCTTGTCGCGGGGCTACCCCCGGGTAGGGTAAGATGTGGTATAAAAGAGCTCTAAAGAGTGGACCGGGTCAAGGTCAACCCGAGTCAAGGTCAAACCGAATTAACCAAGTCCCGGAGGGATTGAGACTTGGAAGAGTTGCAAACCGGCTTATGATAACAGGGTCACTTAGGCGGGTTATATTGGCCGGGTCACTTAACCGACATACCACCATGTGTCTATTCTTGTTTATTCTCATGTGCAGGACTATCCATATACGACCATCAATGATAAAAGTAAAGGAGATGAGGTTGATCCGGCATAGCCTTGCCAGGTCACAGGAGGAAGTCCGGCATGACCATTCCGGGTTAAGGAAGAGAGAACCTTACCTCGGATAGGAAGTCAAGGGCTTTGGCGTTTAGCCTGGCAGGTGCGCGCTAGGCACGGGAGTGCCAGGCACGGAGGCGTCTGGCACGGGAGCGTGCCCTGACCCGGCGCAACCGGGGAAAAGGCTACAAGGCTAGACTCGGCGGCGTGCCCTGTCCTGTCTCTGGCAGAGGGAGCATTCTAGGGCTAGGCACGCCCTGTCCCTGACAGGAGTGCCATGATGGCAAGACCATTGGGCGTGGCTACAGTGTATTGTGCAATCCGGTTTAGCCTATATATATATGGCTCTTCCCCTCCTGCGTGAGGGACGGCAGAACAGAGAGATAGAGATAGCTCATTTGCCCCCTGAGTGCTTAGCTTCATCTTCTACCTCACAGAAGAGCTCCATAGGCTAGCAATACAGCTCAAGGAGCAGATCTTGTACTTGTGTTTGTGACTCACCCATATACATCGAGAGACAGGCAGGAGTAGGGGTGTTACCTCCTCACGAGGGCCCCGAACCTGGGTAAATCGCGTGTGTGTTCTTGTGTGTTCTTGGTTCGATGTGCTTCCGTGCGCGCTCCACAGCGTGCAAGCCCTCCCCGGATACCTCCAGCGTCCTTCCGGCCCGCATTTAGCCATACCTATGGCATCTGCCGTGACACCACCACGACAGATCTATCGAAACAATCCACCCTTAAGAGCAACTATAAGGGTTTCCAAACCTCCCTTATTTGTTCATTTGTCGTCAAATTGTCCACATAAGCACCTCAACGGAGCCCCCATTTGTCCAAAGTTATCCACACCCCCCCCCCCCGACACACACACACACACGCTCTTACCGCGGATTCACATCCGTCGTTGGACAATCGTTCACCTTCGCACTTCTCTCGGACTAGTCATCGCTGCCGCCGTGAAATGTTTTTGCCTCGTTTTCATACCTCCCATGAGCTCGAGCAGCAGATCACTGTCGAAGAGTTTCCAAGGATTTTTTTTAGTTTGCTTATTGTTTGAAAGTTTGAATCGCCGTTGGATTTCATATGGGTGACAATATTTATATTTAAAGTCAGATGTATCGTAGAGAAATGAGAAAATAAAGAGAGAGTCAAATTGAAGGGGATGGCCCTTCGGAGTTTTAAACATGACCGAAAGTAGTATTGTTTGGTTGCCTAAACGCACGGTGCAGAGACAACAAGAGGGGATTTCTTTCTTTGGGATAATAATATCCTTTGCTTCCTTCCGTATCTTGATTATGCCAAGACTGAGGGAGGGGGCGAATCCACTCTGCAAGATTCCTCGTCCCCTTCCCGTCCGGTGACAAAGATCCCCCTCCCGCCGCCGCCGCTGCCTGTCCCCTCACCCGCGACACCCTAGCCCCAGCCCATAATTAGCGACGGAGAAAGCAAGTTCCCCTATCCGGAGCAACCAAAGATTTCCGATTTGGTGCCCTCAATCAATTCCTAGAAAGGAAGAGAGAAACTGATAGATAGCTAGGGAGGAGCGATGGGGGTGCCCAGCGACGAGGTGGTGCAAATCCGGCACCCGGACGCCGCCGGCGACCCCACCGTCGTCACCGTCAGCTGCCCCGACAAGACCGGCCTCGGCTGCGACCTCTGCCGCGTCGTCCTCCTCTTCGGCCTTAACATCCTCAAGGGAGGTGCGTTCACTCCTCCTTCATCCACCTTCTCAAAAATCCCATCTTTTTTTCTCACTCTCCTGACTGAATGTCTCTGAACTAAAACTGTTGCCTGTGGCAGACATGAACACGGACGGGAGGTGGTGCTACATCGTGCTCTGGGTGGTGGCCAGGCGGGGCCGGCGCCCAACGTCGTGGGACCTCCTCAAGGAGAGGCTGGTCGACCTCTGCCCCGCCGCCGCGCCCTACGGCCTCGACGCCTCCTACCTTGCAGCCGCCGGTCTCGACGATAATCTTGCGCCCGCCGCGCCACAGGTCTTCCTGCTCAAGTTCTGCTGCTTCGACCGGATGGGCCTCCTGCATGGTATAGTAGTAGATTTCATCACCTCATGCCTTTGTCTCGAGTTAGATGTGGTGTTAGTAAATCTGCCTAACTGTTTAACCTCCAATATCACCACAGCTGCGAGGTACTCGATCCTATAATCCATGCCATCTTAGAAGAAGAAATATTGATACTACTGTTCTACTATTTGCTGAAGAAACATACGTGTTACTGTCTGACTCTTCTGATCGGACAGCAAACCCTCACAGATTTCATGACTATTGACTGAATTCATTTCTCTAGTTTCTTCTGAGACGCCCGATCATTATCATTAGACCGCTCACAGACGCAAGCGGAACGAATTCATGTGTTTATGTACTTGTGGTCAATATGTATTCATGCTGTTTAACTTCATCTTGCAACTGGTGTTGTTTGGCGCAGTAGTGCCTTGCCCTGTAATCAGGGTTTTAATGGGCAAAAATGTATTTTTAGTGAAAGAGCAGGAAAAGATTCAACCGTGTGACATGTCTGATCCAGGCTCTCGTGCTGGGAATTAATTTCATGTTTTGCAGACGTGACACGTGTGCTGTGTGAGATGGAGCTCACAATCAGGAGGGTGAAGGTCTCCACCACGCCTGACGGCAGAGTGATGGACCTTTTCTTCATCACAGATGCTAGGTCAATTTCTTATACATCCTTTTCGGCGCGTCATATATGTTCTTTGGTTATGTCATTCCAATAATAAAATATGTTTCCTCCTTTTATTGATGATTCCAACAAACTGCTTGCTAAACAATGTTCCTGTTTCCCAAGTGGGCAAGTCGTAAGTATTTTCGTAGGATACGAACTGCCATCCTTGCAATATTTTGATGAGGATATACGATCCTTTATAACTGGTCAATCACTTGCTTGAGCAGTATGAAGTTGTCAAGTTATGTCTTTATAGTTTATCATGCTGTCATCATTTGTGTAGTTTATGTATGTGTCCAGTAAGGCCCATCATTTGAAATATAAGAATGACATTACGCTGTGAAGGTAGATGAATGGATACCTCGTGCATCGTGTTGACTCGTTCAAATAATTTCAGGGAACTACTACACACAAAGAACAGAAGGGAAGAGGCTTATGAAAAACTTCAGAGTGTGTTAGGCGACTCGGTGACAAGTTGTGAGATAGATAATGCGACAGAAGACATGTCTTCTTGCCTCCAAGCTTCCGCACTTTTGCCGCCTCTTGTCCTGGACCAGATGTTCAACATTGATCTCATAGAGGACCAATTGAGCAGCTCAAGGTCCAACAGTAGCATGTCGGTCACAACGGACAACTCCCTCAGCCCCATGCACACGCTTATTCAGATCCAGTGCGTTGACCACAAGGGCCTCCTATATGACATCATGAGAACATTGAAGGACTGCAACATCCAGGTAATAACTGAAGCCTAAAATAAATGCCGCTCGCTATGTGTTTTTCGCTTTGCTTTGTGAAATAAGAAGACTTGTTTCCTGTCAGATTTCTTATGGCCGATTCTACGCGGGCCAAAAGGGCAGGTGCGAGCTGGATCTGTTCGCGGTGCAATCAGACGGGGAGAAGATAATTGACCAGCAGAAACAGAGGACGCTGTGCTCCCGCCTAAGGATGGAGCTCCTGCGGCCGCTCCGCGTGGCGCTGGTGAACCGAGGCCCTGACATGGAACTGCTGGTGGCAAACCCGGTCGAGGTGTCTGGAAAGGGGAGACCGCTGGTGTTCTACGACATAACCCTCGCTCTCAAGAATCTCCACAAGCGGGTCTTCTTGGTATGCGATCGTGTGCCTACCAATGCTTTGACATATCAAGTGATGTATCCTTGTAGTAACAATGACTATATGGTTGCAGGCGGAGATTGGGCGGCACGTGGTGGATGACAGGGAGTGGGAGGTGTACAGGGTGCACCTGGGTGAGCACGACCATGAGCTCTCTTGCTCGGCGCAAAACAAGATCGTCGATAGTGTCATGAACATGCTGATGGGTTGGGACTGATTTCACCCATTCTCTTGTTAACATCGTGTAAAATACCAGCTTTTGTTTTGTGTATAGCAGCGTCGACTCATTGTACAGAGATACGTCGATGGCTGTAACTAAGTTGTTGCTCACTGGCTGGCTAGTTAGGTCAGGTCAGATCATAGGCTTGAGTCTGAAATAGTACTAGTGTATTTGTGCCTAACTGGTAGATTAGTAACAGATAGAACAGTAGTATGGCAGTTAAAGGAAGTGCTGCCACTTGGATTGACAGTAATATTTTGCTTTGCTTACTACTAATTTCGTGTTTAGAAGAAGGCATTGTCTTGTTTTGTGCAAAATGTTGAAATTGATAAGTGGCAAAAGAAAACTGGGCAAAACCAAATGTGGAAAAAAAAATCCCATTATAAAAATAGCAGTTTTTCCTATGCATGTAATTTGGTAAAATAATCAGCAGACATGGACGAAAATGAACTCAACCGTAACCCAGAGCTTTGGAACTCGGGTTCGACTAGACCTCATTTCCTGAAATCTTGGGTTGGCGATATGCTATTATGCATAAGTCAGTATGAATTATTTTCCATTGATCCAAAATGTATCTAATTGGATATATATTTTATTATTTTGGGAACCGCTTTTATGGTTTAATAGTTATCAGTGCGCCTTAAATTGATATGATTAAAATGCCTTGAAATAATTAAAATATTCTTAATTTGTTTTCTAGAAAAAGGAAGGATACTTGGTTTATAGGCCTCCTAGGAGGAAAAGGGTGCAAAATAAAAGACACTTAGTGGGTGCTAACCACTCCAGCGGACATGATCTGACTTGGATGACAATCTTTCACGATGTTCAGCAAAGAACAGGACTTGCATATCTGCCATAATATCAAAGCAACAATCACTGTATTGTACTCAGCTTATAATATCAATTGGCAGTGGTTTCTCCTTAAAAAACAATGTCGTCGAAGGCCTGAAACTATTTATTTTGTTCTTTTGTTAGACCCACATGTTGGAAGTTGCAGCTGAGCCTAAAGGATATGATGTGAAATAGTATATAATATCCTTACAGGAAATTGGTACACATATTTGAATTGGTACAATATTTCCTTACAATTGTACATCTGTGTACAATTTAAGACAAGTCATACCTACCATTAAATGGAATATACTCCCTCCGTTTAGGTTTATAAGTCCTCTACGTATCCCTAGGTCATGAATTTAACTAATATAATACGAAAATTAAAATACAAAAATTATACCATTAGAAAATATAAAGTCTGAATTTTCTAATTATATATTTTTTACAATATATAAATCACATTATGTTGCTCAAATTTACGACCTAGGGATACGTAGAGGACTTATAAACCTAAACGGAGGGAGTAGCACCCCGTTTACGAAGAGCGACTCCTCAATATGTAAACGTTTAGTTTCCCAAAGACAATTAGACCATGTGGAGTCCTCTGAGGACAATACCTTAACCTGAGTGGTGCCAGTGGAGGATCCAGCATATGGGCCAAAGGTCGGGACCGACTGGAACTCGAAGATATAGAAGTGTTGAGACCACAATGGATCAAAACACAACCTAAGATCAGTGCTATAGCCAGGTGGTCCAGGTTCAGTATCCGGAATTGCCAACCACTTTTGAGTTGGTGGATTGCACACAATGGCGTCGAAACTTTCTTTAATCTTATTACGTCCATGATAAGAAAGAAGTAGGCCATTGCTGCAGTCCTCAAGCTTTGAGTACTTATAACGTGGTGGCACAAAGTCAAGTCTTGTGTCAATTTTGCTGTCACTTGCAGGAAGCCTGGCGAGATGGATGGCAGTATGAAGAGACCAGGAAAGTATGCCAGGCTCACGTTTTTGGTACAAGAGACCAGCAGGAGTTCTTGGGAGCTTCCGGCTGTAGTGTGGATCAAATGAGAAGGCTAGCCAAGACTTGCAGACACATTTGAAACGGCAAATGGACTTGAGTGGCAGCCGAGACAGGATGCCCACCACCAGCTCATCGGGTAGTACACACGTGGACATCCCCACCAGGTCATCAGGTAGTACAGACGTGGACAGGTAGGTCCCTACCTGCCGGGGTTTTCTATCTCGCTTGAGCCAAGCTAGCATCTCAACTTATCTGCATCAAGAGAGAAGAATATGATATACCGAGAAACAATATGATCAAGCCTGTTATGGTATTGTGACCCTGTTACCAAAAGTAGCTGACGCTAGTTGCATTCAACAGTACATACCGATCTGCATGCTTAATGTGGTGTTTAAGATATTTACTAAAGTACGTAATCAATAACAGAGTAGTTAGGTTAGCTAAGAAAATCATCTCTCCGGTACAGACGGCCTTCATTAAAGATAGGAACATTTTAGATGGTATTGCTCTTTTACATGACACCTTGCATGAAGTAAAAGCTAAGAAATTAGATGCTGTTTTCTTTAAAGTGGATTTCGAAAAAGCCTACGATAAAATTAATTGGGACTTTGTTTTCGATATCCTCAAGATGAAAGGATTCCCTCATAGGTTCATTGACTGGGTGCGTAAATCGGTTGAGAAAGGTAAAGTTGCTATTATGGTAAATGATCATATAGGTAGCTATTTCCCCACCATGAAAGGGTTAAGGCAGGGGGGCCCTTTTTCTCCTATTCTTATTAGCATAGCAGTAGATGTGATGGCTGTCTTGGTAGAAAGAGCAAAAGCTGGTGGGCTAATTAAACCGTTGATACCACATTTAGTAGATGAAGGGCTAGCAATGCTACAATACGCGGATGACACGATTTTTATGTTCTAAGACGATTTAGATTCGGCGAGAAATCTCAAGAAACTACTGTGCATTTTTGAGCATCTTTCTGGTTTGAAAATTAATTTTCTGAAGAGTGAGGTCTTTTGCTGTGGAAAAGCAAAGGATAGGAGTGTAGAATACGTCGATCTTTACTTGTTTAGAGGGTGTGCTTCCGTTTAAATATTTAGGGATGCCCATGCATGATAGAAGGTTGAGGCTGATTGACTGGAAACCGTCAGAGAATAAAGTAGAGAAGAAAGCTGGTGCTTGGGTAGGAAAATACACATAGTATGGCGATAGATTGATACTGTTAAGATCCTGTCTTACTAATGTACCTTTATATCATCTCATTTGCAATCAAGTTAGGAATTTTGTTATGCTGCTGCCATATTAGATACACGAATCCGAACACAATGGTGCATATCTCACATATAAAAAAGAAATCTTTTTTGACGGGATACAAAAAATCATCTCATTTGCAAGTAACTAGCATCTCTCAGATCACACAGATTAAGATTTTTTTACCTCTGAGTATACGGGACGGTGATCTAGTCTCCTCCTGCCTGCCTGCCTAGTCTGCTCCTCGATCGAGTGAGAGTGAGTTGCGGAGGGTGTAGAAATGGGCCGTTCGTTCGTTCGTTGTGTCTCCCAGTAGAATAGAATCGGCCTTCTTCTGGTCCGTAGCAAATTCCGTTCCTTGGGTTTAATCAATTCAGCCCATTGAACTAGGAGTATTTTGGGTGGATTTTTTGGTGCTCCCGATCTGTCCAATGCGTGCATGTCATGTACCAGGACTCGAAAATGGACCACAACCATGCACATTATGCATGGGATGCCCGTACTGATAGTATCTTGACTTGTCTTCGCCCACCAAAGTTTGACTGATGCGATCAAAAGACTACGCTTATACTTCCTCCGTGCACAAAATGATGTCTCAAACTAGCCCAAATTTACATGTATCTACACATTAAATTATGTCTATATACATGTAAATTTGGTCTAGGTTGAGACATCCTTTTATGGACGGAGGGGTAATATACTACTCCATGGAAACCACCAAGCCCAAGAATTATAACACTACTTCTACTTAGGAATCCATGTTACAAATCTCTCGAGTTAGTTTGTTGTTCTTTGAGATCCCTCTATAAACTTACTTTCGAACGGAATTTTCATGGAATCTTGTTTTTCTAGAAAATATTCTTTTGCAACTTAAGCCACTTGATCTATGAGAAACTTCATAGCATGTTTTTCGACCAAACAACTTTGTTACTTACGCATTATTGTCCACGGGGTCATCATCATATGAACATTCTTCATGCGGCAACCATTTACTCCATCATCGATCACGGTCCTATCGCACAGGGACCAAAATCCACCGGCAATACAAGATGAACATGGTACATCCACCATGCATGATATCGCCTTCAAGAAGGGACGTGCATGTGTGACAATATTGCAGGTTAGAACCAACATGTGTAGGACTCGGTGTTATAAGTATCGACACACAGACTTAAAATACGTTATAAGTATGCACACAAATAGGGCTTCCGAGATGTCATCTGACCCAAGTATGAGCAACGTTAACTCAAGTAAATTCCAGTTTAATTAAGCAGAACCTTTGTATCCGGAATTCTATTATTGCATATGTTACCATACAATCAACATCACGAGATCGATAAATGGTTCCACATTCATGGAGCAAACCAATAACTGCTGATGATTTTTTTCAGGACAAATTAGTTTAACAACCAGAGGTACGTAGTACTCCCTCCGATCGGAAATGATTGACACAAATTTGTGATGTATCTGGACGTATTTTAGTGTGTAAACACATCCGTATTTAGATAAATTAAGCTGTGTCAACCATTTCCGGAAGGACTAATAATTATCAGCTGCTAGCTAGATATATATGCATGCATGTTCTTATACTTTTTACTTATTGCTAAGTGTTGGAGATCTTAGGTAGAGGTTAGCTAATTGATACGATGAGGATCGAGAAGCTCCATCACGCGCGCCTTAATTTGATCCGTGCATGGATGCTAGTACGGCGGTCGTGCATGCGCGGGCGGCCATGGCATCCCGTCATGCCCGAGCTGCCCGCCGCCTCCCGCGGGCATGAGATTCGCCGGCACGCCGTACATCGGCATCGCCGCCGAGGAGTCGCCCATCATCGGCGCATGGACTCTGGCAGCATTCTGATGAAGATGGTCCTCTTCGGCCTCGTCCAGTGGCAGCCGCTCGTAGGTGGCGTTGGCGAAGGTGGACGCGATCACCATGACAGGCCCTGCCGCGGTGAGCGCGCACACGACGCTGCCCCCGACGACCTGACCCTGCCTGCCGGCGAGGTAGACGGTGAGCCCTGTGGCGCCCGGCGGCGAGGGCCCGGGCAGGAAGCGTTGGAATAGTATTGTGTGTCCAGTCAACTTCCCGGGTGTGGGGAGTTGACATATAAGGTGCCGACTCTGGGGTCTGTCCCGAGTCGAGAAAGTGTGCCCGAGCTGGAGTCTGTTCCGGGTCGAGGCAGTCGAGACATCGGGTCCGTCTAGGGAGCCGATAGTCAGTCGCCAGGTTCTTCGGGTGCGAAGACTTTGTCTTTTAGCCAGTGTCTTGAAGTGGTGCGTCAGCACCAGTACAGAGTAGGTAGATAGGACATGCTAGACGTCACCTGCAGTGTTTCCGTGTCATGACGTCGTCAAAAGGGACGGTGAGTCATGACATCGTAGGTCCTGTCACATCAAGTTGGATGTGACAGCTTAGTTAACTTTAGGCCGGCAGCCGGCTCAGCCCCTATTTAGAGGAGGAATACAATGAGAAAAATGAGGCAAACAATTTCATTGTGGAACACACTCCCCTCTCCCACTCCACTCTCTCGTGTAGCTTTAGTGACAACAATTGGTATCAGAGTCCGAGTTCTTTGAGAGATCTCACCGGAGATGGGCGAGCAGAAGGCGCTCATGCCGGTGGAGGTTAAGGAGGCCGCTAGCACGCTGGCAATCCAGCGGGTTGTGCGGGAGGCCGGTAGTTCATGGCCGCTGCTCACGCGGTCAAACTATGCGGACTGGGTGTTGTTCATGCAGGTGAAGCTTGAGGCACTCCGTGTTTGGTTCGCCATGCACGATGGCACGGAGGAGCGTGAGACGGACCGAGCAGCGCTGGAGTACCTGCTGCTCGCCATCGCGCCGGAGATGATCTCCACACTGGCGTTGAAGAAGACAGCCAAGGAGGCGTGGGAAGCTATCAAGACGATGCAGGTCGGAGACACTCGTGTCCACGAGGCGAAGGCGACGGCAGTACGAGGCCATCAAGTTCGGTAACGACGAGAACATCGACGACTTCGCCATGCGGCTGTCGTCGCTCGTGTCGCAGCTTGGGGTACTCGGCGTCACCATCACCGAGCCGGGCATAATCCGTAAGTTCCTCTTGGTCATTCCTACGAGGTTCTCGCAGATGGCATGCTACATCGAGACCCTGCTCGACCTCGACAAGCTCCCCATGGAGGAGCTCATTGGCCGTCTCAAAACGGCCGAGGAGCCACATGAGGCGGAGAAGCCGGAGGCCAAGCAGGCCGGCAAACTATTCCCCACGGAGGAGTAGTGGTTCTCCCGGATGCGCCTGCAAGAGGGAGGTGGATCCTCCAGCTATGCCGGATGCGGCAGAGGCAGCCCGGCTCACGGAGCAGGGAATCACGGCGCGTCGAAAGACGCGTGCCGCTATTGCGGAGTCGCCAGCCACTCGGCGTGGGACTACCGCAAGAAGAAGCGCGAGGAGGAAGCCCACCTCGTGCGCGGAGGGGATTCGGAAGATCACCTCGTCCGTGGCAGAGACGACGAAGACGACAGCGCGCTCCTCATGATGGAGGCCTGCACTATCGTGTCTGCCCCACAGCTCCCTGTTACAACTCTCCACGCGGAGTCGGGCACCTCAGAGGCGGCACCCTTGTCTCGACTGGTGGCAGAGTCAGCGACTCGACCAGTGGCGTTGTCGGAGGGAGCGTCAACTCCTCCGGAGGTACTCGCACCGATCCAATGGATCGTGGAGTGGGACTTGCCGACTCAGGAGGAGTCGGCTGTGTCTGGTCGCAATGACCTGACCTGACTCGACAGTACTGGCTCGGAAGGAGTTGGCCGTCTCGGGTCGTAAGGACCCGGGAGTGTCGGGTCGTGAGGACTCGACAGAACGTCGGGTCGTAAGGATCGGCGACATTCTCACCTCCAGACTTGGACGTGAGAATCATCATCAGGCTACACCGACATTGTCAACGACGAACACGTTCTTCCGCTGCGGCGTATGTAAGTTCTAGATCTAACCCATTGTGTACAACTTCATAGTAGATTTTGATGGTCATGTAAGATAGAATTTTTTAAAATTTCTGCATGCAACCCTATAGCCATGTCTGGCGCGAATGATCGGGAGAAATGCTAGATCAGTGGTGGTGCCCTTTGAGTAGAAATGAAGGCACCCTCTAAATGCGGAGAATAGGAAGCCCCGATCCTAGGGATAGGAATCTCAGCACGGGTTGTAAGTTGTGTAATGGACACAGAGGGAAATGCCTATGTCGCTTGGGCTTGGGTGCCCTAGTCTGAGGCCCCAAAGACCTGGGCGCACAAAAAATGCCTTGGGTCATGACCCATCCGCGTCCAAGACAGCCGCGACATCGGCGGGCGTTGAGGAGTCAGCGTCGTTGATTCGTGGGGAGGAGCTCCAGGAACGGTGAGTCCGTCCATCGTGGGGTGGTGGAGGTCCTGTCGTTCCTCAGGTATCCATCCAGCCATTTACCCATACCTGCAATTGCTTGCTGAATCACGGTAGTACAAGCACAAAGTCTACACTGAATTCCTGTCTTCTAATTAGGAAGCACCTGCAATGTTTGTGAGGAATGGAAATCAAATGGCCCTGCATTAGTCTTTCTGAGCAGCGTCTGTGAGATGTTCATAATTTGGAGCCGTTTGACTCCGTTTTGTCGTCTCCACATGTTGCACAGTGGCATGGCCATGGACAGATTTGCATCCACGCCGTAAATTTGATGTTCCCGGAATTTTAAATGGCATTTATAGCCCTGTGGTATGTCCAGGTGAGACTTTGATCGACTCACTCAACTCAAGTGAGGAGTTCAGGGAGGACGACTGCACCCAAGAAATATTTGATTTTGGGATAGGTCACCAGAACTGGAGAATAAGGTAACCATCAAAATGGAGAGAATGACAAAAAACTGCCACATTTGGGGTCGAATTGCTACGAAACTACAACAATTAGGGGAAATGTCACATAACTACCTATATTGGGTCATATCGTGACACATAGCACTGGTTCTAAAATTTAGCAAGTTTAATCCGTTTTCTAACCTCTCGGGCCCACCCGTCAGGTCTACGTGGCAAACATAAATTATTTGTTGTAACCAATTTTACAAGAACGACCTCCGGAAGCCCACGCCCGCGCCTCGCCGGAGTTCGCCGCGTCCGCATCCGACCCCGGCAGGTGCAGCGACAGCGCCTCCCCCGCCATGGGCGCGGCATGCAACGGCGGCACGGCGACGACCTCGCGCGTGCGGCCAACAGGGCGTGGCGCTCGGGGGAGGCGGCGGACGCGCGTCCTGCGCGAAACGCGCAATGCACGACGGCCACCGTCGACCTCGGCGAAGGTGAGCACGGCGTGCACGGCGGCCACCGGCGACCTCGTGAAGGCGGCCAGGGAGAGCACGCCGGACGTGGACGGCGAGCGGCCGACCGCGCCGCGCGCACCGACATGGCGGTGGCGTCCGCGACCACAGCAAGCTGCGGCGCGGACGTGGAGGCCGGCCCTCCCGCTGCTCCGCTACTCCACTTCCCTGCTGCCACGCTCCCTGAACCGCTCCGCCTCGCTCCGGTGATCCGCGCGCTCGCCTCGCGCATCAGGGCGACCGGAGTGAGCTCGGCGGCTACCGGCCGGAGGCGGGGAAGACGCAGTCGATCCGCTCGATTCGGAGCACGCCGGCTCTCGATCTTCGGCGTGGAGGTAGCTGATGGGGAGGCGGTTGCGGCGGTGAGCTCGGTCTAGGCCGTGGTGGCCCGCTGTGAGAGCGTGGCCGGCGCCGGCGACACGGCCATGGTGATGGCTCGATGTTGATTTTTTTTTTCTTTTTTGGATCTGGTGCGTCGGTTATGAGAGCAGCTGACAGGTGGGTCCGCATGAAATTATGTAAAAAGGTCCAGAATTATATACAGTTTAACGTATGACTCCTTGGACGGAAATGTGGTGCCACGTAGACCTGACGGGTGGGTCCGAGAGGTCAGAAAACAGATTAAACTTGCTAAATTTTGGAATCAGTGCTATGTGTCACGATATGACCCCAATATAGGTAGTTATGCGACATTTCCCCCAATGGTTGTAGTTTCGTAGCAATTCGACCCCAAATGTGGTAGTTTTTTGTCATTCTCTCATCAAAATGTGATGTGAATTCGATATGACGAAGTACTGAAACAGTTACATGGCGATTACAAAGTTTGAAATACATACATCTTCTGCTAATAATATAAAGCGTGCGTATTGAAATACATTGCATGCTAAGTGCTATACATTTCCCAGCAACAGAGTACGGCTCTCAGTTTTCTTTTCCCACTTAATCTTGGCATTGTGCTCTCCCATGTTTTACGGAACAGCACAGGGTTCAGATGACACAAAAGGCTTTGGGGGTGTCTGCAGATTCTGCAGTCTCCCTGTTAACATGTTCACCACATTAGTCATCGACGGCCGATTCTTCGGGTTCCACTGGATGCACCAAAGTCCCACGATAGCCAGCTGTCTCATCGTTACTTTCTCTTCCTCTGCTATTTCCTTTGTAAGTACCAAGTCTTGGCCGGTGGTTACTTTATCGTAGATCCACTCCGGGAGGTAAACCTCGTTCCTGTTCTCAGCGCTCGGGTCTGAGTTCCTCCTCCCACTCGCCATTTCCAGCACCAGCATGCCAAAACTATATACGTCTGACTTGTAGGATATCCCCCCAAAGTTCCGAGAATATAGCTCGGGAGCAATGTACCCCATAGTACCTCTTGCTGCAGTTAAGGTAACAATACTTTGGTCCCTTGCGCACAGCTTTGCAAGGCCAAAATCCGAGATCTTTGGACTGAAGTTGTAGTCCAGCAAGATATTGTGTGGCTTGATGTCAAAGTGAAGGATGCGCTGGTTGCACCCTTGGTGTAGGTACTCCATTCCTCTGGCGATGCCTAAACAAATATCTAGCATTTTTTCAGGTACTAGAAGATCCTGAAAAATATTAGAAGTGCGAGAATATGTATTTCTCTAGCGACTCTTTAGGCATGAATTCATAGATAAGAGCCCTTCTCGTCCCTTTGGAGCAAAATCCCAGTAGACGGACAATGTTTGCATGGTGGATTAGTCCGATGGTTGCAACTTCATTGATGAATACTTCTCCCTCTCCTGTAGAGTTCTCTAGCACCTTGATCGCGACAGGAACTCCATTTGGTAGCTCGCCTTTGTATACGCTTCCAAATCCTCCCTGCCCGATTTTTACCTTAAACCGTCTTGCTATCTTCTTAACTTCAGAGAATGTGTATCTCGTGGGTTTTGATGTGCCGTATGTTTTGAGAAACATTTCAACCTTCAAATGTATCTCTTCGTTGTATCTTGTCTTTAGTGAAAGATAAAGTGCAGTGGCAACAATCAAGAAAAGAACAACTAATGTGGACGCTGATGATGCAGCTGCATAAACGGAGAAGCAAATTAGCATACTGCATTATCTCGGAAATCGATTACTTAGTTATTGTAGTCGAAAAATGTAGGATATATTGTAGCTAGCAATACCAGCAGATCTCCCCTATAGTTTCCTCTTAAAGTTTATTTCTAGGAATAAAATCTGTGCATAACAGAAACCTCAGTTGCACTAATACCTGCAATGACTTTGATGCGTGAACCTGCAAATACCAAGAAGACAATGAGATTTGGTAGATGATTTCGTGTAAAAAAAGATTTGGTTGATTGTTTAAAAAAAATAGTAATTCTACTTTGAAAAATCGTCGCTACTCAAATGATTTCTAGTGCTAACAAATCTGTAAGAGATTCAGACATGTCAAATTATAGAATACATAAAATTTGAAATAAAAACTGTGAAACATTATTCTTTTCAACTTTTGTTACAAAAATAAAACGGTTTGTTATGATTATATGGCTTTTGGTCAGTTAGAAACAATACCATGTGGCATGCAGAATGTTTGATTCCTTTGTGAGCTGAATGCACACCATAGTCCCTTGCTTTCACAACCATGAGAGCAGGAGGGGCCTTCAAAGTTGCCTATGAATAAGTCCACTTGTTTTAGTTCTTGCTCGAACTCAGCAGAACTGAGTATTCTTGTTACACTTACATTGAGTATTGTTGAGAAGTCGCCCCACAAGATGGGTATTTGGATGACGCCATCTGAGACGACCACACAGTCCGACATATAATCAGACATGAGACCAACGCGGGCACCAAATAGAGTAAGTGAGTTGTGTTGCTAAGGAAGGAGATTGGCCCCACAGCATCAAGGCTTGGTGTTAACTCTCTCGAGCAGCATGCTAGGACTGTATCGATACTATGATATAGCATGTCGCAAGTGCTTTGGCGCTGAAAATCTGTGACAACATCAATTGGTATAGTTCTGGATATGAGCTTTTGGAGCAAACCGGAAGATGAGGAGTCTACAAGTGGGATGATTTTGATGAAGTTGAAGCTGTAATCTATGGCGGTCACTTTGCATAGGCCAAGAAGTGGGTGAACTAGGATGGTGTCTTGGCCAGAGCATGCTAAATTCATGCATGTAAGCCGCATGATGATGATGTACTGGTAGACTCGAGTTGAAAAGGAAACCTGATCTCTGGGCCATGTTTGCTGCACTTGGACGGTGGACAGTATCTGAAGAAATCTTTATCATCCCATGCCACAGCCAAGTTGGTTCCATGGTTGATAAGAGATAGTAGGAGGGCTGCAACGAGGAATTTGCTCATTTTTTCTGTAGTGTAACCGAGATGCAGATGAAGATGAAGGCAAGCACGGTGGTACAAGTAGAAAAGGAAGTGACACCTATTTCGTAGTTTTCTTGAGGGAAAACTTATTTTTCTAGCTTCAAATTGAGAATCCAAGTCATGCTGTAATGGTCGATCTTATAGCTGAGTGGCTTAATCATGGTGGAGGAATTCAATGTGCGAATACAACCACCTGCCCTGCTCTAGTGCTTAGTGTGACTGCAGACGTACAGCTGTCCAAGATTTCATACTCGGTGCAATTCTAATACTTCAATGCGGAAAGTGGCACTGCTTGGAATTCCTGTACCGTGAATGCTACCTGTGGAAAATACGAACCGCCAAAAAATTCCAAGCCTAACATCCGAGTCTTTTCTTCTGGCTCCAGAGCTGCGTACTGATCAGAATTGTGCTGACTGATTGCTACATATGTCTACTAGATTCCAACTCTAATGTGAAGCTGTCATGACATCTCCAAGACATATATTCTCCTTTCAGCCGGTGAGGTGATCCACCTGAGTGCGGATCTTCCATCTCGTGAGCTGGTTTGCAGCCACACTAAGGCTACAATTCTCATCAATAATGCAACATACTATGTGGCTACCATCAACTATATACAAGTAGAAAAGAGGGAAGCCTTTATTTTGTACTCCCTCCATGCTTGAAAAGAAGATGTTTAAATTTGGTTTGAAGTCAAATGGTGCAAAGGTACGATTGACCAAATTTGTAGGAAAATCTATCAGGAATGACAATACCAAATTAGTTTGTTGAAATGCGCAATATAATATAATATATGTTCATATTTTATCTATTTAGTGTTGTATTTGTTGATATTTTTTCCTACAAACTTATTCAAACTATGCATCGTTTGAATTTATACAAAATTTATAGGCCTTCTTTTCAAGCACCAAGGAGTAGCTTGTACGCCTTAATTATCATGGAGGAATTCCAACTGTGAATGCAACCCCTGCCGTGTAATAGTTATTCGAGTGTGATTGAAGACCTACTGCTGTCCAACATTCAGTACTCACGAGTGTGATTGGAGACCTACTGCTGTCCAAGATTTAGTACTCCGGAGTGTGATTGGAGACCTACTGCTATCCAAGATTTAGTACTCTGGACATTCTAGTAGTTTAATTCAAGCATCACTGCTTGGAACTTCTGGTGCTGTGATTGCTACCTCTGGAGAATACGAACCGCCAAGAAATTCCACTCCTAGCATTTGAGTCTTTTGTTCTAGATCCAGTTGCGCTCTGGTAAGAATTGTGCTCGACTGATTGCTATATATGTGTACAAGTTTCTCACTCCAGTATCTGCCTGGAGAATACCCCTTACCAAGTATATGGGCTAGGAGAGAAAAATATCTGCCACTGCTGTCCTGTATAAACCAAATAAACTTTCTGTGTGACCCATAATATCCCAAACATACAAGGCCTGCCTGTTAGTGTTGCCTCCATAACCAGGATATCAATCTGTGAAGCAGTCATGGCGAACCCTGGGGCATTTCATCGTTCTATTACCTTGCAAGCCTTTACTGGCTTGTTTATGCTTTCAGTTTTCGTTGCAGATGTCCAGGGAGGAGATGTGTGCCCAAGTTTCTCCTGTGGGCATCTCCATGACGTCCGGTATCCTTTCAGCCGGCAAGGTGATCCACTTGAGTGTGGATCTAAATCTTACGAGGTGGTTTGCAGTGATAGTGAGGCTACAATTCTCATCAGCAATGCCACATACTATGTGACTGCCATCAACTATACTGGCTCGACCTTCTGGGTTGTTAACGCTAATTTGGAGACTAATGGCAGCTGCCCTCTTTCTTACTACCCTTTTCCCGAGGAAGGAATACCTGACTCAGATGGTTCTTTAAATTTTTATACTTTTTCCTCTTGGGCATGCTTTGTTAATTGTTCACGAGCAATAACGAATAATAGTCGATACAAATTTGTTTCTTGCCTAAGTACGAATAGGTCACACATTTATTTATGGGCTACCAACGACGTGTGTGAAATTGCATATCTTGAACATTCTTGTCGATACTTGAAGACGATTCCATTTAGATCTCATTTCATGGATCACGTATCCCACGCACCTCGCAGCTACAAAATGCAAGTTATGAAGATATCATGGTATTCATAAGGAAGGGATTTTCGGTACAATTTCCTTATCATGATGTGCTAGAGCCAACTACTCGTTGGTTCATCCAAGGATGCATGAGGAACTCAACCAGGTGAGTCCATTTCATCCCAAATTTGGTTCATATTAGTAATTATATCCAGAAATGATGTACTCTCCTAAACCTTTTTCTGTGCAATTTTTTCTTGCAGATACTTCAAGGAGCATCTCTCCGGTGCCAGCGTGTCACATTGGATCCATGCCTTTTTTTAGTGAGATACATTTCATAAAATGCTTAACAGATTACTCCCATGAACAAATATCACCATCAGCGTCCCAATATGTGGACATTAAAGCCATAGTATCTGCTATTGACATCCCTAAATTCCTTTTTGGTACGTGATAATTACCTACATTTAATCATCGTGACTAACATGTCGTTCCGTAACTTATGTATGCCAGCTGACTTGTTTTGACAGTACTATGCAGTTCGTGTTGGCGCCCCTAGTTGTATTCATCTTCCTTGCGCATAAGTACTGGAAAACGAGGATCACAGTAGATGCAGTTGAAAAGTTCCTCCGCATGCAACAAATGATCGGCCCTGTGAGGTACGCCTACACAGACCTCATTACAATCACTGGCCATTTCAGAGATAAATTGGGCCAAGGGGGCTACGGCTCCGTGTACAAGGGTGTGCTACTCCCAGGTGATGTTCATGTTGCTATCAAGATGCTAGAGAGTAACTCCGGTTGTAACGGGGAAGATTTTATCAGTGAGGTGTCCACCATCGGTAGGATCCACCATGTCAATGTGGTCCGTTTAGTAGGGTTCTGCTCTGAGGAAATGAGGAGAGCGCTAGTCTACGAGTACATGCCTCAAGGTTCTCTGGACAAGTACATTTTCTCTGCTGAGAAGAGTTTCTCTTGGGACAAGCTCAATGAGATTGCTTTGGGCATTTCCAGGGGGATTAACTACCTGCATCAAGGGTGTGAGATGCAGATTGTGCACTTTGACATCAAGCCACACAACATTCTTCTTGATGGCAATTTTGTTCCAAAAGTTGCTGACTTCGGTCTCGCCAAACTTTACCCAAGGAATAATAGTTTTGTGCCATTAAGTGCCTTGCGGGGAACTATTGGGTATATAGCTCCTGAGATGATATCCCGAAGCTTTGGTGTCATATCAAGCAAATCTGATGTTTACAGCTTTGGAATGCTGCTGTTGGAGATGGCTGGGGGCGTAGGAACTCCGACCCAAATGTAGCAAACTCGAGTCAGGCATACTACCCTTCATGGGTGTATGACCGGCTAACTAAGCAAGAAGTGAGGGAGGATGAGATATCTTCTGTTGCGACTGAGATGCATGAGTTGGAGAGGAAGCTTTGTCTTGTTGGGCTGCGTTGTATTCAGATGAAGTCTCATGATCGACCAACAATGAGCGAGGTCATAGAGATGCTTGAAGGTGGTGTCGACGGCTTGGACGTGCCTTCCAGGCCATTCTTCTGCGACGATGAGCACACCGATATCACAGATTCCTACCATTTATTCTCCGAGCTTACTGCCATCTCCGAGGAGGCTGAGTGAAGACATGTATGCAATGTTATGTAATTGCTGCGAGGAGCTGGTGCAGTTGATTGGCTTGTGGAAAGTTGAATTTATACTTCTAGTTGTACCTACAGAGTAAGAAATAATCTCCCATGTTTCTCTACTTCTGTGATTCTTATGCTGATGCTTATAATAGCTTGGCGCTGGAATATGGAGAAATACAAACTGCAAATAATATTCATGGTAAACTGCTGCAGTGTAATCCTTTTCTGCAAGACATTACATCTGTGATCGTACACTGTAATCGTGAGATGATATGTTATGATGTGGATGAAATTAATATAGCATGTTAAAATGTGAAGTGGGGCTTGCACCGAGAAATATGGAAGAGAACCTGCTCCCACTCGCTCCCCACATCAGAGCCGTCCCGCAATTGGAGATTCGATCCATATCCATACCGGTGTTGTATTCAAGCATTTCTGAAGGTGCCTATGCTCATATCTGACAATCACACATCTAAATCGTCACCAGAGCAATTGCGCTTAGACATATCAGGTGATGTATCCTTGTAGTAACAGTGACTATGGTTGCAGGCTGAGATCGGGAGGCATGTGGTGGATGACAGGGAGTGGGAGGTGTACAGGGTGCACCTGGGCGAGCACGATCACGAGCTCTCTTGCTCGGCGCAAAACAAGATCGTCGTTGGTGTTACGAACATGCTGATGGGCTGGGACTGATTTCCACCCACCCTCTTGTTAACATCTTGGAACATACCAGCTTTTGTTTTGTGTAAAGCAGCATCGACTCATTGTACAGATAGATGTCGATGGCTGTAACTAAGTTGTTCCTCACTGGGTCATGTCATAGCTTGAGTCTGAAATAGTACTAGTGTATCTGTGCCTAACTGGTAGACGAGTAACGGCTATTACAGTAGTATGGCAGTTAAAGGAAGTGCTGCCACTTGGATTGACAGTAATATTTTGCTTTGCTTACTACTAATTTCGTGTGTATTCTGGGATCTGGAACGCGTAGTTGGATCATGTTTAGAAAAGACATTGCCTTGTTTTGTGCAAAATGTTAAAGTGGCAATGGGCAAAACCAAATGTGGAAAAAAAAATCCCGTTCCAAAAATAGCTGCCACTGAGATGATGTCTTTGGACAGTAATTGGTTCATATAATAATTGATGATCCTCTGATAGGACACCACCTCGGCATATAACTGCCACTCTCTCATGTTGACTTGGTCGTTGGGTCAGTCTTGGGCCTGGGCTGCACTGTCTGCTGGGCCTCTCGTCTCCTGGGCTGCACCGTCTGCTCGATGCTTGACGTGCAGGGCTTCAGGTAGCAGATGGGTAGTAATCCTCAAAAAAAAAAAAAAAACAGATGGGTAGTGACATCAGCGCGCTCAAAAGTGGTACCAAACTTGCAATATCCTGAGAATCTGAACAATTTTCAACAGAAAAAATAGGGAAACATGCAACTTGATGTTCAGAGATAATTGATGGTAAGGTTTGCTCCTGATAGATAGATGAAGCTCATCAGAATTCCGTGAAAGAAGCATATACACTTTGTGGACACTCCAAATTACAACAGAATAATAGGTAGCAATACAGATTTTATTTTTCATGGGCGTTCCTCTTGTCTTCTCCTCATGTTACAGCTGTGGCGACCGCAGGAAATTTAGATTAGAGAATGGATTTCTCTTGAACTTGCTCGTGTCTAGGGTTGTCCTTCGGCCTGCTTAGATAGCTGGTACTCTTTCGCTAGCTTTATAAAATCTGGGCCATCTGGCTTTCCATCTAAAACTACTGGCCTGCCTTTTACTGATATTGATTTCCTGCTAGTAAAAGATTGTGACCATTTGGTTGTCTTCGACTGTATCGTGGCGGGATCAAGGGCGTCCACGACTTCCAGCATGGACGGCCGCAACTCGGGCACTTCTTGCAAGCACCGGCATGCAATCGTCACCACTGCATTCTCCTGGATCGAGTCGTGCCGGCGCGAGTACAACTTCAGCTCTCTGAGTGGGTCAAAGTATTTGTGACTTTGCCCAACTAGCAGCTTTGCAAGCACCACACCAAAGTTGTACACGTCTTTGCTCATTCTGACCGGTACAGTGACGTCAGTCTGCTTTGCCGGTCCAAAGCCCCACAACTTCGCCGTGTAATCCTAAAATTATGTCAGGACCACAAGATTAAAATAAAATAGTAATTATTCTAAATCTAGTGATTTTTGTATGTTGCATTTGACATTTTCCACGCTGCACTGTTAAAACGGCAAATTCAGATGTTTCACTATTAAATTTAGAGGAAGTTGGATACATATCGGATTTGTGATTAACTAGGATTCCAAGGAAATTTACTCCAAAAACAGTGACATCTTTAATTAGTAACGATTTATTATGTAGAGATTAGTAAATACGTAGAGAATACCCTTTTTTTTCAGGACATATATTAATATGAGCTACAACTTTATGAAACATACCGAGTCAAGGAGAATGCTGGAAGCCGTGAAACCAGTGTAGTAGATCATCTGCTTGCCTGACTCATGTAGAAAGGACATCCCCTTGGCCACTCCAAGGGCTATCTTGATCCGTGTGGAAAGTGGCATACTAATCTCGGAGAGATCTGCATCCATAGTAACAGTCATGCATACACACTGTTAGCTAGTTAACCATGCATGTTTGAATCAATTAAATCCAAATCACTATGTGTGCTTACTAATCTCGGAGAGGCTGCCCCTGGGCATGTACTCGTAAACGAGTAGTACACACTGTCCGTCTTGGACGCAGCAGCCCAGTAGGCTCAACAGATGAGGCTGGTGCATGCTCTCTATAGTCTGCAGCTCCGGCTGTCGATCACAGATGAAATTCATGATACAAAAATGAAAGCTGTTGTTTCCAGCTGAAGGAAGGATTGGACAGGGTCACAAAATTTGAATTAAACGTACCAGCCAGTCATCATAGTCGCGACGAAGTTTCAGGACGGCGACCATGAGCTTGCCGAAGGCTCCCTTGTAGACGTGGCCAGGGTCAGTCTCGCAGAGGAGGTTTTCCTCCGAGAAGTTGCTGGTGGCGGACCTGAGCTCGTCAAGCTTGAATTCATGCCGCCCCCTCAACTTGTGAAGATATCGGGAATAAACCTTCCAGTTCGAACCTCCTGCCTTGTTCCCATCGCCTGCTCCTGATCCAGCCTCGTTATCGACATTCGTGTGATTGACCTCGTCAACGAGGAGGGGCAGCGGCTCAAGGGCTTCTACGACCTCGCGCATGGACGGCCGCTTCTCGGGAACGCTATGCAAGCACCGGAGCACGATTGTTGCAGTAATCCATGCTGCATGCTCGGAGTATTCCCCCCTTAGGCTCGGGTCTACGATATGTTTCAGCTTGTCCTCGCAGGACAGGTAGGGGCGCCACCACTCCACCAGATCTCTTCTAGCACCAACTAGTCTCGCGAGGATGGGCGCCCGCTCAGACAGCGGCTTCCCGTCGATGGCCTTCCGGCCAGTCAGCAGCTCTAGGAGCACCGCACCGAACTTGTACACGTCGCTTTCTACGGTCAAGCTGCCGTCAAGCGTCTTGTCCACCGAATTCTCATTTGGCAAGGGATTGCCAAATAGCTTCGCTGTGTGATCCTGAAAATTATATCACAAATCACCAGGTTAGAAGATAAATTACTCTAAACTAAGTGAAATTTGCTAGAATGTTGTTTCTAAAGATCCAGCAATGCTGACTTTCCGACCAATCTTTTTGCCATATTAAATTGGAAAGGGTGGTGGTACTTTGCCATATATTTTGCACTTAGCACCCTTGTGTTTTAAACAATCAACCTATAGTCTTCTCGCCTAACCCTATCTGTTTTTCTGCACACTCGCGCCGCTCTCGCCTGCGCTGCGAGTCCCCCAACAGCAACGACCTAGCCTCCGAACTCCTCGACCACACCAGCCTATCTTATTGCGATGCCAAGAACGATGAAACATCTCTGGTGTTATTTCCAGTAATGATTTACCTCTAAGTTAGTAAAATATTTTTCACCATCAAATTATCAAAACTCTACCCTTCCGAATGGTTCCAATCCAAGCCAAAGTTCTGGTGAAGATTAGTGCCTCGTTATCGACATTCGTGTGTTTGTCCTCGTCAACGACGTCTCGCATGGACGGCCGCTTTTCATGAACGCTATGCAGGCACCCACACACGATTGTTGCAGTCACTACAAGAAAAGCACCAGTTTCTAACGGCTTTCTATATGCCGACGGATTTTTATCGCGGTCGTCGACATACAGCTTGATATGCCGAGCGCCAGAAGAAAACCGTCGTCATACACAGGGCCGGCGACATACCACATGTACGCCGACAACTTCCACATACTGGTCGTTCGCATCCACTAAGCCGTCGGCGTACATGATCTATGCCGACGGTCCAATCCGGTCAGCCGTCAGCGTACATGATGTACACCGACTGCACATATCTAGCTGTCGGCATATACCTTCCGGCGTTAGTCGACCTAACAGCGTGCATAGATGCCAATGGCCAGGTCAGCTTGGTCATCGGCAACTAGGCCGATGCCGTCAAACCTAACCGACAATCACCTTTTTTACCGACAGTGTTTTCGTGCCGACGGCGGGCAAAAAACCGTCGGCACAAAAACGTATGACGATGGCTGGCCCGCCCTATGCCGACCGAGAAGACGCCGACGGCCGTATGCTGATGGTTTCTGGCCGTCGAAAACTGGTGCTTTTCCTCTTGTCCAGCGAATGTTCATTTGCTAAGTGATAGCCAAATAGCCTCGTTGTGTGATTCGTAAAATTATACTCGGTATCACAAATCACAAGGTCATTAACATTTTTTCCAAAGACAGCAATGCTAGCATTCGACCAATCTTTTTATTACTACTAGCAAAATATGTCCGTGCGTTGCTATGGGTGATTGGTGGTGCAAGAAGTTGACAAATTGATCAGTACGCTGCTAGGTGACCCAGGCATGCTGCTAGTGTCGTGCTTTGGTCCATTCCCATGTTTATCGTCCTGCCACTCATTCGAGGTGCATGCCTCGACGTTGGTCCTGTGCCCCTGCCCCTCTCCAGATCCTGGGTCCCTGATTTTGCGGGGTTTTCCCCTTATTTTGCCGTGTTACCTAGCAATAGTCGGGTCTCTGGGTCTTCTCCGGATTCCTGGGTCTTGACGAGTTCCCGGGTCTTCTCCTGGTTCCTGGTCTTGGTTCACGGTATTTCTGGGTCCATCTCACTAGGTTACTTTTTCGGTTCGTCAATCCTTTCGAGGGCGAGGTTTCACACCTTGAGCTGGCCACATGCCAAAATGGGTTCGAACACCATTGCTGGGGTGGTGAGAGGAGATTGTGGGAGGGGAGGGGAAGATGGCTACCGGTGTTGGAGTGGTCGTCCGCGTGAGGCTCTATCCGAATTTCTGGGATGTTATCAAGTCAAATCTCCTTGAATTGTTCAGTTGTCGTCATGACGGACAATTAGAATTGTTTCGTCTGAATTTTGGTGAAACAATTTTATTACCTAAGGTTAATCAAGCAGAAAGGATTTAACAATTTAGACCTATCTGTCTTCTTAATGTTAGTTTTCAAATATTCACTAAAGTCACTACGCTAGGCGGAACAAAGTGGCAGACCATGTGATTCGTCCTTCTCAGACTGCTTTTAGTTAAGGACGCAACATCCTGTATGGGGTGGTGATCTTGCATGAAACAGTTCACGAACTAAATAGGAAAAAGTTGAATCGGGTAATCTTAAAAACTGATTTTGAGAAAACTTACGATAAGGTCAATTGGTCTCTCCTTCAATAGGCTCTCAGAATTAAATGTTTGTCAAATGAGTAGCGTGTTTTAATCGATAGCTTTGTTTCGGGAGAAAGTGTAGCCATTAAAGTCAATGGCGACATTGGTAAATAATTCCAGACCAAAAGGGGCCTAGGCAAGGTGACCCATTATCGCCAATTCTATTTAATATAGTGGTTGATATATATGCTTGCGGTCATGATTGATCGCGCAAAGTCTGACGGCCAATTGAAGGTGTGGTTCCTCATCTAGTTGATGGTGGCTTATCCATTCTTAAAACCGATGATACAATCTTTTTTATGGAACATGACATCGAAAAGTCCTGAAACCTAAAGTTATTTTTTGTCGGCGTTAGAGCAATTGTCGGGTCTAAAGATAAACTTTCACGAAAGTGAATTGTTTTGCTTTGGTGAGGCTCAAGACAGTGCCTCGTTGTATGCTGATCTTTTTGGCTACGAGCAAGGTTAGTTTCCTATTGACTATTTGGGTGTTCCGATTTATTATCAGAGGCTTACAAATGCTGAATGGAAACTGGTGGAGTAGAGACTTCAAATTCGGTTAAATAGCTAGAAAGGTAAATTATTATATCCTTGGAGGAATACTGGTTCTTATAAATTCAGTACTAACTAATATGATACTTTATATGATTTCATTCTTCCAACTACCAAAAGGAGTCTTGAAAAGGTTAGATTATTTTTGATCAAGATTCTTCTGACAAGGAGACAGTGAGAAAAGAAAAATATTGACTGACTAAGTGGATTGTGTTTTGCCGACCCAAAGACCAAGGAGGACTCGGAATTCGTGACCTTGAGGCCAAGAATAGGGCCCTACTTGCTAAATGGATCCTCAAACTTCTTGCTGAAGAAGGGACTTGGCAAATCCTCCTTTGGAGGAAGTATGTGGGCTCACGAGCGTATCTCGGATTTTTTGAAAACCTGGCGATTCACACTTCTGGGCTAGCGTTATGGCTACGAAGAAGTTCTTCTTCCCACATCGGTTTTTCTTAATGAAGGATGGGTCGGAAATTAGGTTCTGGGAGGATAAATGGCTAGGTCAAGCCACGCTCCGAGAACTATATCCGGGGTTGTACAATATTGTGCGACACAAATGCCGTACACTCGCTAGGATGATGGGAACTTTCCCACCGAATGTTTCGTTCAGAAGAAGTCTATTTGGTGCTAGGCAAGCATTCCAGAATGCTTTGCTGCTGCGGCTAGATTCAACAAGAATGGTAAATTCTCGGTAAATTCTATGTACAAAGTGTTAATCCTACCTTATGTACCAGTTGATAATAATAAGGAAAATTGTAAGATGAAGGTCCCGCTAACAACTAAGGTGTGTTTGCGTGGTATTTTCGTCGAGGGATAATTCTTACAAAAGATAACCTTGCAAAACACAATTGGCACGGAAGTAAAAAAGAGTGTCTTTTGTCACCATGACGATACTATAAAGCATCTATTCTTCCAGTGCAAGTTTGCTAGATCTATATGATCAGCCATCCAGATAGGCTCTACCTTATACCCCACGTAGCGTTGTGAATATTTTCGGCAATAGGCTAAATGGTGTGGATCCTAGGTTTAAACTTCTTATTAGTGTGGAAGCGATTGCTGTTTTTTGGTCGCTATGGTTATATAAAAATAACAAGGTTTTTAACGATAAAAAGATTATGTTATGCAGGTTATCTACCGGTACACACAGCTACGCTCCGTTTATGATCGTCCTACAGCGTGTCGAGCATCGCGAACTGTTTTCGGAGGTGTCTACGCGGGTAGAGGCTGCGGCGAGGGGTTATTTTCCCAGCATTATGGCAACGTAATTGATCTCTGGATCTGCCCTCCATCATCATAGGTGTCTCTACAATTTCTCATTGTAGTTCGCCTTTTAATTTTATTGTTTGGAGACTGGTATATTTGTTGGGCTGTTTGCATCCTAACTATGCAGAAGACGGGTATAATACTTAAACTTTTAATTAATAAAGATCCCTTTATTAAAAAAAAAATCGACACTGCCGGCGGAGTGGCAGGCGGCGGTGGGTTTCGTTGTCAAGCTCTTGCATTACCCCCACGCTCCTATGAAAAATTTAGGACCCGTAGGACTAATATTTTTTATTTAAGAAAAGAAAACCATCGGTGAAACTCACCCAGCGAAGCAGAACGTTTGAACCTTTGAAATCCCCCTGGGCCATCGGCCTGTCCGCCCAGTGAAGGCATGCCAGACCCTTTGCCGTTCCGACGGCAATCTTGAGACGCGTTAACCACGGTGACTTATGGAGATCTGCAGCCATAAACGATCACACACTGCTAGCAAAATTCCCATACATGCTACTGACTAAAATAAATCCAAATCGCCATATGCTTGCTTACCGTATAAAAGGTAGTGATGGAGGCTGTTCGAGGGCATGGACTCGTAGACGAGCATCCTGTGCTCGTAGTAGTCGCAAAAGCCCAGCAGCTTCACCAGATGAGGATGACACGACAACGCCCTGAGATACTCCAGCTCCGTTTGATCGACCATCTGTTGTGATTAGCGATTGAAATGAATCAATCAGCTGATGGACTCATCCGGCTGTTATGGAACGCTGGCCATTACGCGGAAACCAAAGAACGTACCAGCCACTCGCGGTCGTGGCTGAACTTGTTGATGCACTTGACGGCGATATTGTGAGGCATGAGACTAGTACGGCCGAGGTTGCCTGTGTAGAGACCGGGACGCAGAATATCCTGTTGAGGCTTTCTTCATCGAAATTGTATCCCCGGAAGTTTCCCTTGGAGAAGTTGTTGGTGGCGGACATGAGCTCGTCCAAGGTGAAAACATGCAGACATTCCGGTGACCTATGAAATTCAGATTACAACAACCGTTTAGCTACCATCGTTACAATATAAGGAATTAGATCGGATTAACTGAGGCCCAAGTAAAGGAGGGAGAACGTACCTCTTAGCAGCTGCTTTATCCAATGTTTCATCTCCATGGCCATTCTCCAGAATCTCCTCTTGTTGTTTCTGTGCAGTACTTTTTGTGCCGTATGAACTACAGTCCACGTATTGCATGTTGACTATTGCAGGATTGATGCCCTCGTCGATACTAATGCCGATCTCCTTGATACGCTCTAGATCATCAGCTGCACCCCCAAATTTTCCAGAGATCTCTTTAAGGCTTGGCATATGGTCGATAACGATTAGTGCATTGCCTTGTTTATATTGTTCCAATCCGCCCGCGTACCTCGAACCAAAAAATTGTGTAGGTCCATACTGCGACGGCATTGAAAACTAGCTTGAGCTTCAAAAGATTGGGCATTGCACCCGCCTCGAATTTTATCCAGGCTATACCAGCACTGAACCTCAACTTGAAGTACTTGAGAGCTGAGAACCCGGCCTTATCATAGATGATCTTATCAGATCTCTCCCCCTGCACATGCAGCGAAAGAGCAGCGAGCGCACGCAATCCTCTGAGGATTCCAACAGCATCCATATCTAGTATGTTCATTGTAATCTTCAGAATGCATAGGTTTTCATGGTTTTTAACCCACATAGGAAATCGTGAATGTGCTGAGATTTCCAATCTCTGAAGAAGTGGTGCTACAGAAGTAATCAGCGGTTTGGAAGTGATTGATTTGATAGCGCCAGGAAACACATTATACTTAACCGTGGAGCCATGAGAAAATACTATAGTTCTGAGGTTGCCATGTTCTCTGATTAAAGGAATCGGATCAGCGAAATATTCAGTGGTACCGGTAACATAAAGATTCTCCAGATAGTTCAGTCTGCCAGCCTTCTCCAGAATCCACATAACGCCATCATGATATTTCGTGCTTTTCTCATCATAAATACTGAGGTGCATCAAGTGCGGGAGATTGAAGCCCTGTGATGAACTAGTGATAACTGCGTCACTAATATCCAGTGTTTCCAAACACTTTAGCCCATCGGTAGGCAGTTTTATGCAGATACCACAACCAATCTTCAAATATCTCAGTTGATTCAGTTCTGAAATCCCAGTGAGGTCTACAGGGTTGTCTTTGCCGCCATGACCGGAGATTTGAAGAACTAAAACACCAAGAAGCTTGAACTCTGTAATACAAAGCATACACTCGAGTAAGCCAAAATAAGTAAGTGACCGAACTTGTGACTTTGTGATGTTTTCTGGTGTCTTGGCATATCTTGCATCACCAAAGAGGAGAGATAGTCGACGAGCCTTATGAGAAAGTGCCACGTTCTTTTGACTGTGGTCTATTGCCACAATGAAATTATTTTCTGCCGACATGTGTGCAATAAGATCATGCACCATATCATGAACTGCACATGACAACACATAGTTGTTGTAGCTGATACGTATAGGCTGGATGAATCTTCTACCAATAAGTTGATGGAGATAGCTTTCTGCAACTTTCTCCATGTCTTGCCCTTTTATTGTATGAATGAATCCTTCAGCCATCCATTGCTTAATCAAATCATTATTTGAGAATGTGCAGCCCTCTGGATACATAACAAGATATAGCAAACATGTCTTCAAATAATGAGGAAGATTGTTGAAGCTCAGATTCAGTGCTTGTCTTGTTCTTTCTGAAGTAGAATGTGCCGAGAAACAAGAGCTTAACGACTTATGGATATGCGCCAACAGATCCTCTGTGATGACAGGCTGGCTTGCTAAAAGACTAGCTATGCTGATTGTTGCAAACGGCAAGCCATCACAAATTTCTACGATTTTGTTTGAAATTTCTTGAAATATTTCAGGACAGTCACTTTCAGAGCCAAAAAGCATGTTAAAGAATAGCTTCCTTGAGTGATCGTCATCCAGGGGTTGCATCTCAAAGACATGTTCTGACTGATGACAACAACATATCAGTGCAACGTCTTCGATCTGTGTAGTTGTTACTATTCTGCTGCCATTACTACCCTTTGGAAGAGCATCATTAATAGTATCCCATACTGATGAAGCCCATATATCATCGATAATAATTAAATACCTGCATGCCGATAATTAACCCATATCAGTGTCTAGACAAGAGAACAGGTGTCTTAGTTTATTTTGTATGAACATAAACAGTACTACCTTTTGTTTCGCAGATATATTTTGATTTTGTCAACGAGGTCAGGCTCATTACGATATTCTGGGGGTTCCTGCCGCTGGAGTTGCCACAGCATATCACGGAAAATTCTCTTCATATCAGGTTTTCTGGAAACCCGAATGAAAGCTCGACAACCGTACTGCTTACCAAATTTGTTGTACAACACTCTAGCTAGTGTAGTTTTACCAAGACAAGCAGATCCAAGAATGGATACCACCTTGAGCTGCTTGTCCCCATCTTCAGCAAATGACTGGATGAATTCGTCCATCCGGCCATCGATTATTACTGTGTCCTCATACAACGTTGGAAGCATAGGGCCAAAGGACACAAACCTACGCCTCAAGGTTGAACTTGGGGCGGAATCTGGAAGAACATACGCCTTGTACCGTTCAATTGCCTCTTGAACGCACTTGCTGAATTCTGATACCATTGCCTCGATGTCTTTGGCGACAGGGAGGCACCTGCGGGCTGCACAAATATTAAGCTGTCGATGTAATCCTCCATGTCGTAAGACAGGTCCCGCGCCTCATTCATCCAACACTTGGCCATCCGAGAAGGGTCCTCCAGCTCTGACAGTTCATCGACGTTGGAACTTACACTTTTAACTTCATCGCTGAATAGACGCATCCGGTCAGTAGGGTGATCTAGCAGCAGCTTGTCCAGCTTCGCAACGAGGGGCCTCATAGCGCCCAGCGAAGCACTAATCGGGGCCTCGTTCTCCCTGCCTCTGCTTTGGATCAGATCATCTAAACACACACAAAAAAGTACAATTAGTTAGTTAATGAATATTGTTGATTAATTGATCGTCTTCATCTCCGCTCCTCTTCCAGGGGCGACACAGCGAAACACTAACCGCTGCATCCCCCCCCCTCCCCTCCCCCCTCCCCCCCCCCCCCCCCCCCCCTCCCCGTCTCCCTAGTCCTTGGCCCACCAGCCGACGGCGGTGCCGGCTCTCGTACCCTCCGGTTGCAGGACAGCGGGCTGCGGCTTAGGGCATCTCCAATAGCCCTCCACAAATGGATGGGCCGTGTCCACTTATGTCCGCGACAGAGAGCATGCTCCAATGGTCCACCGCAAATGGACAGGCGAGTGCGGATTTGTCTGTTCCTCCCTAGATTTAGCCCAAATTTGGTTCGGATTTGGGGCGAAACAGACAATGCATTTTCGGCTGTTTTCCTCCGGTGTCCCTCCCTGGCCTGGCGGTCGACAGACACAAAATCCCTAGCCTCCACTAACTACCAATCCCGTGACCGGCGATGGCCATGCACCCCCTCCCCCCCCCCCCCCCCCCCCCCCCCCCCCCCCCCCCCCCCCCCCCCCCCCCCCCCGCCCCCCTCCCTCCATGGTGGACGCCAACCTTCCCAACCCGACGGCCGCCATCTCCATGGTGAAAATGAATAAGGAGTGTCTCCCCAAATCCGACAAGAGGGCGGCCCGGATGCAGAAGACGAAGCAGCTGGCGGCCGAAGTCAGGGCAGGCAAGGCTCGTGTGGCTGAGGTGGAACTGGCAGCCGCCGTTTAGACCCACGCCAGCACGAACATCATCGCCACCCAGGTATCGCCTAAGTTGTGCTCATGCTCAAGGGGAGGTCCTCGAGGCCGCACTTGCGGGCGCCATCCTCATCCTCGTTGCAGTTGTGGCCTCAAGGACAACCTTGGTCTCGTCCGCACAAGGGAAGCCATCACTGTCCGTCTCGCCTACTCTCTCGATGACACCTTCGGCCATGCTCCCGCCCACATAGGCACCATCTCGTCTTGATTCGTGGGACACGTCACCTGGAGATACTGTCGGTGCCGCCTCGACTTGACCGCAACGTCACCTTGAGTGTCGACGACGTCCCGGTGCGTAGTAGGCGAGGCCACAGTGGATGTCGGACTCGGCAAGCATGCCACAACCGAAGATGATGAGGGCGGCCCAAGCAACGGTACCTATGCAGTGAGGCCGAGGGGACACAAGGCCTCCAAGCAAGATTTGAAGCGCAAGGCAGAGGCTATTGCATTGGAGGAGACATTGAAGGTGTTTATCGTTGGCAAAGAGGAGTCAACGGCCAAAAGATATATGAAGAAACACAAGGACAAAGAGGATGCAATCGCCTACTATGTTGAGATGCAAAATAAGAGGATAAACTGTTAGGCATGAAGGTAACACGAATGTGGCAACACATTAACTGAGCTTTTCATGGTGCTACTTCAGTATCAGGACTGGTGCTTCATAGGAAACCCCTTGTTCTGATATTCGTCGGTCATATCTAGCAATGGCGATGTTTTGATAACAAGTAATTACATGAAAGTTGCTCAGTTCCGCTATGAGGGTTAAAACTCATTATCTAATTTTTGACTCGATCCGGCCACGATGCCACTTGCATGTCCTTATCTTTCTGAAGACGTGTTTGGATTAGCTTATCGTGGCTCATGTGTTGTCAGAGTAGGGGTTGATGTCGATGTTATTATTGTATGGCGAAAATCTTGGTTTTTCTCTTTGACATCAACATTTTTGTCTCAAATTGCATGCAACATTTATACAAATGGAACATAGACAATTCAAATTTGCCAAGAAATGAAAATTCTCTATTGTGTGAAATGGAGGGCTCGTAATATAATCAGTAGTTGACCACTAATTAGCCCTGCCCTATAGATGCTGCCACTTTGCCATCAGATAAGATAGAACGGTAGAAGGTTATTATGAGTTTACAAGGGAAAGAGTTTACTCAACGGCTGCTAATGGAAGGAAATTATTATTTCCGCCGTAAAAGAAAAGGAAGCGCGATCCTTTCTTATATGAATCCAAAAGTAACGAGTTAAGCGGTACTAGTAAGTAAAAGGGGCTCACCTCTGGTCTGAGGACTTGAAACGGAGAGGGCGCTCTCGTGCACCTCAGAAGGTTCCTCCTCCACGATCTCCCGCAAGTGCTCCATTAATCAGAAGAAGTGGCCAACTCTAATTTCTCGGTCCTGATCTCAACCCGGGTGAAGAGGGGTACCTACATCGCGTCATTGATCTGTCTCCGGGGACGATTCAGGGCATGTACAGCTCCCAAAGAACAGATCAAGCCGACTTCCACAGCTTCTGCATAAGCCTTTGCGTCTAAACGGACAAAAGATAGAGGAAGATTGATTAACGAAGATGCTGCTGCAGCTGCCATATATACACATATACTCTGTACAAATAGGAAAACTGTGCGAATCAAACAACCTCAATACAAGATGCGCCTCGGCGAGCTCTCTCTTTGACCTACGGTGTTTCCGAGAAGCGAAAGATGCTTCTCTATCTCTTTGTTTCGTCCTCTCTACTGTGAACAAGGTCCATGACGATTATTTGTATGTATGCCATTTCCCAAGTGGCAAGGCTTTATGGCAACATATGCACATAGGGACTCCATTTTCATATAAACTACTAATAAATCCCCAGTCTTCTACATGGACCAGGTCCCTCCACCCCTGCAAAAAAAAGTCCCTCCAAGGTATCAATATTTCATTCATATGAGATATTGTATGGTCCTTGTGATTCAAGTGTATGCATTCGCTGTCCAATAAGGATGAAATAATTATTATTACTATGGATCAAGCATCCAATGTCTTTCGCTGCGTTGCTCATTGCTATAGTTTATTGGTCACTGAAGCAAGACGGCGTTTTGCCATGGTACCGGTTGAGATTACTACCACTATAAAATCCTCTCTCACCGGAGAGGGAAGCATCTCGGCCTGCGTTTCTTCAGCTCGTCGGGTACGGCGGCTCACTGTGCCTCCTCTCCCTGAGAACGACATTCTCGAGCTGAAACTCCTCATCCACATACGGTGGATGGAGCTCCCTGACGACCTCAAGGCCGACCCAGACTACTCCATCAACAAACCAAAGCGCGACGTCGCGTGCTACGAGGGCCCAACATGCCGATGCAAGAACAACCGGGAAGGGCGCTGGGCGTTATGGGAGGGGCGCACAATTGAAGAGGTCCTTGGATCTTGCCACACTGGACGGAGCGTCGCGTGCAGCACAACCCCTCTCCGTCCCGGGGGCGGTCGTACTGCACCGACACTGGCGCATGGCCGTACTCCACCACCCCTGCGGTTTTATAGTTCTAATTTCTTATTTGTTGTTGTAACCGCCATTTGGCGTGAACTACGTAAATTACCGCCGCTGTGAATGAAATTTTCAGTTTAAGTCTGAGTTCAAAAATTATAAATTTTGATTAAATTACAGTGAAATCAAAATTAGAGTTGAATTTCAGTTTAATTTGCCTAATTGTTCTAGTGGCTTGTGTTTGGCACACCAAAGGTACGTAACTTTGATTGGTGGCGTGTTGGAACACCACTGATGCCAGACTTACCAGTGGCACGTCCGTGACGCCCCACACGTACGCGCCACTAGTATACTTTATTCGTGGCCCACAATCAACGGCATGTGCAAAACACGCTAGTAAGGACAAAATTCGTCACACCACTATTAGGCTATTTCCTACTAGTTACTGCCATATCATAAAATTGTACTACCTCCGTCGCAATTTATAAGACTATTGGTAAGCCAAAATAACCTACAAAACATCTTACAATTTGAGACAGAGGTAGTACATGCTTAGGGGGAATCGATGGTGTATGTTCTGCTCTTTTTAAAAGCAGAACAATTTTGTCAATACACCGTCCACCTTATTAACAATACTAATCAGGATCTTGTTAGAGATAGTCCATAATCTTATAAGCCTTCACCACTTTAAAGTTCCAACCCACTACGTGCTGGGACTCCCTTGGCCGGGTGGTTCACTTCTATAAGCTCCACCGACTTAGACATGCCGTGTTGCATCAATTCATACAAAATATTACCTTGGTACATACTATATTGACGATAGGCTACAAGATCATGACTTCACGTACAAGGTAAGGAGGAAACCCTAGTAGTACAAGGCATCCACATCTACCGAAGGCTATATATATGAAGGCACATCCATCCCGATGCACCAATTCAAAACTTACCTGACGCAATGCATTTTTGTCTTCGACATAGCCTAAACCCTACATTCTAAAACCTCTGACCGAACACATCTATAAGCTCGCCAAGAACTGTACACATATTGTAGCCACGCCATGAATAAATTCTGAAAAATCTTCAGCCATATTGTCTACGACTCATCCCTATTAGCCCATGCTGCCTTTCGGAAAACAAACTCTGCTTCGTTCCCTTGGAACTGATGTGGGATCGTGAAAACTATCCTTCAACATGATCTAACGTTTACTAGTAAATAAAGTTTGTTTAATGATTCGAAAATAAAACTCCTCAAACTTTCTACCATTTTGTACTTTTCGGTAGTGAAGCAATTCATGGCAATGCTATGTGTATTCCAAAATATATATGTTTGTGGATATGTCCCATCGAATATCCTACCATATTTTGCTCTATGCAAATGTCATAGTGTGCATTCTACGTGCACCAAATTCCTCCAATGTACGTATCTGCATTTCATTCAGATGAGATGTTGTATGGTCTTTATGGATCAAGCATATGCATTCGCAGCCCAATGGGAATGGCATAGTTGTTACTTTTATGGATCAAGCCTCCAATGTCTCTTTGTTGGTGAGATTGTGTGTGATACATACAGTTTATAATATCATAATCATGTGTATGTATTCATTGCTCGAGGCAGACAGGCTCTGGTGTGTATTCAAATAATCAATAATTGTCACTGCAATCAAGAAAGAATCATCAAACAAGTAACTGTAATTTATTTCTTTTTTGTTGACTTTCTTGTATCCTTCGTGCTATGATGATGTACTAATCCATAGTTCATTATTTGTGTGTCTACATTGATTGCTCGAGTAAGATAATAAGTCTGTATTCAAACAATCAACTACTCCCAAGAACACACAAAAACTATTAAACACATCCAACGACTTTTTGTCCAACACTTGTCGGACGTTGAAATCAAGCCATATGTATTTTGGTTGTTGGAGCGTCTCATGCATGGAGCAGAGGAAAGGTCGGATGCACAGCTCCACTTTGTTTTAATCAAACTTTGGCAGATCTCCAAGTAGCTTTGGAAAACTCCACTCACTTGGGTGTTATATACAAACAACCACCGCTGCAGAAGTTGTTGGTGGACAATTCTTAATAGAAAAAATGAGCTGTACGCGCCGTGTTATGTGGTTAGGACTCGACGATGTTAAGTAAATTGTAAAATACTGGTGCACACTAGCTAGCCGCGTTCTTTCTTTTTTTAATCTAGGTTTGTTTGATGTGATAGATGGGTTCGCATCATTGCCAATAAAACTGTATCGTCGTCCTGGATTTCATCTATCCGTCCATTGAGCTGCTGAAACACATTCTCTATCCTATCCACAAAATTGCAATTCCAAACGGGCTAGGGCGTGGCGATGGAAGCTGCGATTATCGGTGTGGTGGGTAGGATCGCGCCTATGCTCTTTGGTTTCCTGCAGAAAAAATACACGCTGATCAAGGAGCTGGAAGATGACATCCGGAGCATCACAAATGAGTTCAAGATGATTTCTGCAACCATTGAGGAAGCTGGTGATCATCCCCTGCGGACCGGCGGCAAGGTCCATATGACGTGGATCGAAATGGTACGGGATTTGGCGCGTGACATCGAGGACTGCGTCGACCACTTCACGCACCTCCTCAGTCGCAAGACAATCCCCGCGCCTACTCGTCTCGAATTCGCCAAGGAGATAAAGAAGCTCAAGAGCAGATCTGTGGATGCACGCCAGCAGATAGAGACGTACAGCACCAAGAAGAAGGGCAGCGGTGGCGGATCCGGCACCTTGGAGCCGTGGGGGCCTGAGGCGTACACAGCTGCGCCCGTGGGAATGGACACAGCCCGGATTGAGCTCATGGGGCTGATAAGCGAGACGCCGCAAGACCAACCCAAGAAGCTCAAGGTGATCTCCATTGTGGGATTCGGTGGCATCGGGAAGTCTCAGCTTGCAGACTACGCCTACAACACAATCGATGAGACGGAATACCCAGAAAGGGCTTGGGTTCATACTGCGGGCAAAGGTGCAGGGGATGTTCTCGACGAGATGAACCGGCAACTGCGAAAGAATTCCACAACCAGCAGTAGCAGTGGGCGGCGTAACGACGGCTCCTACGATCTCAGAAAGCTCCGTGCAAGCCTCAAAGAATACCTTGATAAAAAGAGGTACATATCATATTCCCTTCTTGTACATATGCATTGATTTACTGCACCTTTGATATAGCTAATAATCGCATCTTTCCTATTAGCGCATATATGATTCGACTAAGCTTCAAATGGATCTTGAATTTGCTAATTCAAAGCTGTTTAAGGATTAACTAATACGTGGTGGTCCTGTCAGCAGCATCAATATTCATGTTTACTCTTGTCATTTTTAAGATGGTATCCTCTTTTCTTTCTCGATGCATATCATATTAGATATATTTTATCAAAGTCAAATGATAGCGTAAGGTGTGAAATAACGTAGCAACAATTTTCTCTTGGATCGTTTATCGAACCAATAGGACTTGATCGACTTTAACATGGTATCAATCTACTCGGTCGCTTGTACATTAACGTGGAGCTACATGTTAGAGAGATATTTGTATATTGTAGTTTCCCTATTAGATAGGGGGCTCCCTGCATATTTACACCTGTACATGTACTATATATTGTGGCCTTTGGCCCCGTGGAATACAAGTTGCATATTCCTAACATGGTATCAGAGCTCGGTTAGGGCTCCACGCACGCGCAACTCGTGCAGTTTTTATTTTCTTTCCAGCCGCCGGTTTCGTACAGATCGAATCGATCGATCTCTCTCTCCGGCAGCCACCGTCACGGCAGCCTCCGTCCCCAGCCGTCCCTGTCTCCGGCTGCCCCGTTCCCGGCCGCCACCGCCCCGGCCGTCCTCGTCCCCGGCCGTCCCGTCTCCGACAGCCTCCGTCACCGGCCGCTCCGTCTTCGGTCTTCGTCCTCGCGAGAGCTCCTGCGCCCGCCTCTGCCCATCGTCTCCGGCCGAAGCCGTCCGGCCCGAAGTCCTGCCTTGGGCCGCTGCCGCTCGCTCATTGCCGGTCGCGCTAGTCGCGTCTGCTCCAGATCGAGACCAGTCGCGTCTGCTCCAGATCGAGATCAGTCGCGTCTGCCTCCAGGTCCGCTCCAGGTCCGCTTGTGCGATCCATCTGTGCGGCTGCAGTTTTGGTCGGTAGTGGGCTACAGTAGCAGCACGTCCAAGCGCTCAAGGATTCACGCGCGTGGACACCACCACGTTTCCTGCACCTCCAAGCTACTAGCTGCCAAGGCCAGGTGCACGTTTCTAGTCACCAGGTCGTCTCCGTTTCCAGCACGGAAGCTCTCTGATCTGCGTTGACTTTCGTTCTATTCAAAAAAAAAAACAAAAAAAAAATCGAAAAAAAGGGTGGAGATGTCTGCATCGTCGGGCTATGTCGCGATTCCTCGCTGCTCGGTGATCTTTGATGGCACGAATTATCCTGATTTCGCTGCCTTTATGCGCATTCATATGCGTGGTCTTCGTCTCTGGGGTGTGCTTTCCGGCGAGGTCTCGTGTCCGCCGTGCCCCATTGCTCCTACTGCTCCTATTCCGCCGACGCCACCAGTTCTTGCTGCCGATGCTACTCAGGCTGCAAAGGATGCAGCTAAGAGTGCGGATGATGTTGCCATTGCTGCGTATGACCGGCAGGTCAAGGAGCATTCTGACGCCCTTGAGACCTACCGGTTGGATCTGACTGCTTACACCCAGTGGATTGATGATGATGCTCGTGCTGCGGCTGTTCTCACCGCCAGTGTTCTACCGCAGTTTGCCTCTGAGTTTATGGGCCTCAGTACTGTCGCTGACATGTGGGCTCACCTTCGTCAGCGTCATCAGCCGTCCGGGGATGCTCTATATCTGTCTGTGGTTCGTCAGGAGCATGATCTTCAGCAGGGTGACTCTACCATTGATCAGTTCTACACGCAGAGTGCTGCTATCTGGCGTCAGCTCGACTCTCTTCGCACTGCCGTGTGTGGTGCCTGCCCGTGTTGTCAGACTGTGCGTTCCGACTTGGAGTTTCAGCGCGTATATGAGTTCTTGTCTCGGCTCCGCAAGGAGTTCGAGCCCCGACGTGCTCAGCTGCTTGCTCGTGGTCGTGTCCCTATCTCGGAGGTGCTGTCTGAGCTTCGTGCTGAGGAGACTCGTCTACGTGGCGTTGGGTTGCTTGAGGTTCCTTCTGTGCTTGCTGCCCATGGTCCTCCTTCGTCGCCTGCTTCATCGACTCCTTCGCGGTCCACTGCTCCGCCACTTTTACCCACTCCTCAGGGTCAGGGCCTGGGTCGTGGCCAGGGTCGTGGCGCTCGTCCACGCCCTCACTGCACCTACTGTGATCTGCCTGGCCACACCGAGTCTCGTTGCTACACGAGGGAGCGTGATCTGCGTAAGCAGAAGGCGTCTGCTTCTCCCGGGACTCGTGCTTCCTCTGGCTCGTCAGGGTCTTCTCCAGCCGGCTTCACCGACCAGGACATTATGCGGCTCAAGCGGATGCTCGCCGCTTCAGGTTCTTCTTCGACGGGTACTGCTGGCTCTGTGACTGATTCTTCTGGCACTGCGCGACCACCATCTTCTACACAGTCAGGTACATCCTCGTGGGTTCTGGATTCTGGAGCTTCTTTTCATATGACTTCTGATTCTTCCACTCTGTCCTCTCTTCGACCTCTTGATTCTCCTCTTAGTGTTCTTACTGCTGATGGTACTTCTCTCTCTGTTTCTAGTCGAGGCACTCTTTCTACTTCTTCCTTTTTTGTCCCTGATATTTCTCATGTTCCTCGTCTTACCATGAACTTGTTCTCTGCCGGTCAGCTTACTGATTCTGGTTGTCGCGTCATTCTTGACGCCGATTCTTGTTCTGTTCAGGATCGTCGCACGCAGGTTTTGGTTGGAGCTGGCCCTCGCCGCCGTGATTCTCAGGGGCTTTGGGATATAGACTGGCTTCGTGTTCCTTCCGCTGCTACCTCGCCTGCCAGTTCTCCTGCTATCGTCGCCTCTGTCACCGGCTCTTTTCAACAGTGGCATCATCGTCTTGGTCATCTTTGTGGTTCTCGTCTGTCGTCATTAGTTCATCGTGGTCTTCTGGGGCCTGTCTCAGGAGATGTTTCTTTACAGTGTCAGGGTTGTAGGCTAGGAAAACAGATTCAGTTACCCTATCCTACTAGTGCGTCTGTATCTCAGCGTCCTTTCGACTTAGTTCACTCTGATGTTTGGGGTCCGGCTCCTTTCGCTTCGAAAGGGGGCCATCGATATTATATAATATTTATAGATGATTTTTCTCGTTACACTTGGCTGTATTTTATGTCTTCTCGTACTGAGGTTCTCTCCATATATAAGCGTTTTGCCGCCATGGTTCTTACTCAGTTCTCTACGCCTATTCGTGTGTTTCGTGCTGACTCTGCTGGTGAGTATATCTCCAAGCATTTGCGTGGTGTTCTTGCTGAGCAGGGCACTCTCGCTCAGTTCTCCTGTCCCGGTGCGCATGCTCAAAATGGCGTGGCTGAGCGTAAGCATCGCCATCTTCTTGAGACTGCTCGTGCGATGATGATCGCCTCTTCTCTTCCGCCTCATTTCTGGGCTGAGGCCGTTTCTACCTCGGCCTATCTGATTAATATCCAGCCTTCTGCCGCCCTTCAGGGTGCCATTCCTCTCGAGAGACTCTACGATCGTTCTCCTGACTATTCTATGCTTCGTTTGTTTGGTTGCGTTTGCTATGTTCTTCTTGCTCCTCGTGAACGCACCAAACTAACCGCTCAGTCTGTTGAGTGTGTTTTTCTCGGATATAGTGATGAGCATAAGGGCTACCGTTGTTGGGATCCTGTGGCTCGCCGGATGCGTATTTCCCGGGATGTGACGTTTGATGAGTCTCGGCCTTTCTATCCGCGTTCGACCTCCCCGACCTCTACTGTGGAGGATCTCTCTTTTCTTACTTTTCCTGATTCTCCTCCCGATATCCCTCATATTTCTCCTCCCTCTGATCCGGTGCCATCTACTCCGATGCCTTCTTCTCCTCCTTCGTCGCCGCCTTCTTCACCCTCCCTGTCCCCGTCTCCGCCTCCGTCTTCTCCTGTTGCTCCTTCTCATCCTACTTTTCCTTTCTATTATACTCGCCGTCCACGTGTTGTGACCGAGTCATCTGATGCACCCTCTACTTCCGGTGCACCGTCTCAGCCGACTTATTCTCTTCGTTCTCGGCCTTGTCCTTCACCTGATTTCTATAATCCCGCTACCTACAGTGTTTCGGTTGTCTCGGAGCCGACTACGTATCGTGAGGCTGTTGTTCATCCTGAATGGCAGCTTGCCATGGCTGAGGAGATTGCTGCGCTTGAGCGCACTGGTACGTGGGAGATCGTCCCTCTTCCTCCTCGTGTTCGTCCTATCACCTGTAAGTGGGTCTATAAGGTTAAGACCCGCTCTGATGGGACTCTTGAGCGTTACAAAGCTCGTCTGGTCGCTCGTGGCTTTCAGCAGGAGCATGGCCGTGATTATGATGAGACTTTTGCTCCAGTGGCTCACATGACCACTGTTCGGACTCTTCTTGCCGTGGCATCTGTTCGCCATTGGTCTGTGTCTCAGCTTGATGTTAAGAATGCCTTTCTTAATGGTGAGTTGCGTGAGGAGGTTTATATGCAACCACCACCTGGGTATTCTGTTACAGATGGCATGGTCTGCCGTCTTCGTCGCTCTCTCTATGGCCTTAAGCAAGCCCCTCGTGCATGGTTTGAGCGCTTTGCTTCTGTGGTCACAGCTGCTGGTTTCTCTCCCAGTGCTCATGATCCTGCGTTGTTTGTTCACTGTTCTCCTCGTGGTCGCACTCTTCTTCTTCTTTATGTTGATGACATGATCATCACTGGTGACGACCCAGAGTATATTGCCTTTGTCAAGGCACGTCTGAGTGAGCAGTTTCTTATGTCGGATCTTGGTCCGCTTCGTTACTTTCTTGGGATTGAGGTTTCGTCCACCGCTGATGGTTTCTTTATATCCCAAGAACGGTATATTCATGATCTTCTTTCTCGTGCCGCTCTTACTGATGAGCGTACTGTTGAGACTCCCATGGAGCTCAATATTTCTCTTCGTGCGTCTGATGGCGATCCTCTCTCTGATCCGACTCGTTATCGACATCTTGTCGGGAGTCTCGTCTATCTGGCTGTTACTCGCCCTGATATTTCTTATCCTGTCCATATTCTGAGTCAGTTTGTTTCTGCTCCCACTTCGGTTCACTATAGTCACCTTCTTCGTGTTCTACGCTATCTTCGTGGAACGATCTCGCTTTGTCTCTTCTTTCCTCGTTCTAGCTCGTTACAGCTTCAGTCCTACTCCGATGCTACTTGGGCTAGTGATCCTTTGGATCGCCGTTCACTTTCTGCTTACTGTGTTTTCCTTGGTGGTTCTCTCATTGCCTGGAAGACGAAGAAGCAGACCGCAGTTTCCCGTTCGAGTGCAGAAGCTGAGTTGCGAGCTATGGCTCTTTTGACTGCTGAGGTGACTTGGTTACGGTGGTTACTTGCAGATTTTGGTGTCTCTGTTACGACACCCACGACTCTTTTGTCAGACAGTACAGGTGCTATTAGCATTGCACGTGACCCAGTGAAGCATGAGCTTACTAAGCATATTGGCGTTGATGCTTCTTTTGTCCGTGCTAGTGTGCAGGATCAGATTATTGCGCTCCAGTATGTGCCTTCAGAGTTACAGTTGGCGGATTTTTTCACGAAGGCCCAGACTAGAGCACAGCATAGCTTTTTCCTCTCCAAACTCAGTGTTGTGGATCCACCATGAGTTTGAGGGGGGGTGTTAGAGAGATATTTGTATATTGTAGTTTCCCTATTAGATAGGGGGCTCCCTGCATATTTACACCTGTACATGTACTATATATTGTGGCCTTTGGCCCCCGTGGAATACAAGTTGCATATTCCTAACACTACACACAACACAAACAAACTATTTTTCCCCAACGAAACAGGAAGTTTATCAATCTTCCTGGCTTGTTGAATCAGGCGTATTAAACGTATGGTGTGAAAAACCTGGCTTTTTAATCTTCTCTTAACATGCCTTAAATTTTTAGCCGGTCACTTTTGAATCACAGTTTGATTGTCATAGTTCATGAGAATAGACGATATTGGTTTTCCATCCATAGGCAGATCCATTAAGAGATCATGAAGCCATTCTGCTCTGAGAGTCACAATATCTAATATTCTGAGTTCTGCTTCCATTGTTGAACTTGTTATAATGGTCTGCTTGCAATACTTTCATGAAACAGCCCCACCACCAAGAGTGGATACATACCCACTTGTGGCATTTGACACATCACTATCAGAAATCCAATTTAAATCACTACACTCTTCAAAGTACTCTTGAATACCCAGTGTAATGAATTCTAAGCTCATCATTCCTTTTAGATAGCGCATTACTCTTTTAGAAGTGTGCCAATTTTAGATATCACATTACTCTTTTAGAAAAATGCCAACGATCATCTCATGAGTTGGCTCATACTGTGTACATCGTGCTTACTTTCATATCCTACAAGGTAAGCTACTGAGGTTAATTATATATACAAATCCGTGCGCTTGTAAGATTGAACCGTGAGACTATTAAAAGATGAAGTGAAAAAAGGAACGTCGGATCCCTTTTGTAGTTCATGCTTGTTTGTAAGATCATTTGATGTAATCCATCCTGGGTGAACTCCAACACGTGGGCATTTGTATACATGCTCGATGGTGGGTGTTATTGGCGCTTGTGTACCATAGAGTCTCTCTGTTTTGTAGTCGTGTTTCTTATTCCCCTCCTCCACTTCATCATGATTAACTAACTTTAACTCGCCATTAGATTTCTTTTTCTTGTATTTATTATGTACAACTATCAAAGACTTGGTAATCTGTCCAAGTAGCGAATGTCTTGTAACTCGTTTTTATTGTTCATAGGTTCTTCATAGTAATCGATGGTTTGCAGACATCGTATTGGGACGATATAAAAGATGCTTTCCCTGTGGCTTCCGGGGTTAGCAGCAGAGTTATCGTTACGACGGGCACGCACTCCATAGCAACTAAATGCAGCGTTCGTGATGGTCATGTCTACGTAATGAGAACTCTTGATGGCAAAGACTCAAGAGAACTGTTCTTCAAGACAGCTTCACTGGACCTGTCACCACAACCTGATGAAACGGAGCTGGGTTCACAAGTAATAGGGAAATGTGATGGTTTACCCCTTGCTCTTGTTACCACATCCAGGGTGTTGTCTGGCAATCCCACGGAGGAACAATGGGAAGATCTGGCCAGAAACCTTGCCGAACATATGGAGGACAAAGATGCGTTAGTAAGTATGCAGCGTGTGCTGGACCGTAGCTACACCAGCCTTGGTAGCCAAGAGATCAAGACCTGCTTGTTATACCTAGGTATTTATCCAAGTGGCTATCCAATAAGGACAGGAAGCCTGATTAGGAAATGGTTAGCTGAAGGGTTTATCAAAGACACTGATACTAAGCTCAGTTCCCTCGAGGTTGCTCTTCGCAATTTCAATGAGCTGGTGAACCAAAGTATCATTCAGCCTATTATTGATGTTAGCAGCAGCAACAACAGCGCAGTGTTGAGGAGATGCCAAACTCATGGCATGATTCTCGAGTTCATCCTGCGCAAATCCATGTGTCAGGAATTTGTTACCTTGATAAATGGCAAAGACATGCCAAACTCGCAGCATTTCAAAAGTAAGAGTAAAGTCCGTTGGCTTTCTGTCCAGGATAATGCAAGGTGCAAAATAGATCAAGAGGATCTACCTCTGGTTCGGTCTCTGACAATCTTCGGTGTGGCGCACGATTCATTGTTGGACTTTTCCAAGTATAAGCTGATGAAAGTTTTGGATCTAGAAGGGTGCAGAGTTGAGATGGGGGATAGCCATCTCAAGGACATATGCAGCAACTTGGTGTTGCTCAGGTACCTAAGCCTCGGAGCCGCTGTAAAGGTCACAGCGCTTCCAAAGGAGATCGCAATGCTTATGTTGTTGGAGACACTGGATGTAAGAAGAACCAAGATAGAGATTCTTCCAACACAAGTGATGGAGCTGCCGAGCCTGATTCATATGTTTGGCAAGTTGAAGCTCCAAGGTAGTGGTATAGTAGACCGGGCAATAGGTAAGGTACATACTTGGTTGCCTGGGAATAGCAAACCAGAGACGGACAATGGTATAGGAGACCAGAAATTGAAACAGCTAAAGACATGGTTGTCAGAGAATAGCAAATTGGAGACGCTAGCAGGATTTGTTGTTGACAAGAGCCAAGAAATGCCACAACTCATTCAGTATATGGTGCACCTGACAAAGGTGAAAATATGGTTCGAGTTCACTCCCAATAGCGACAAGATAAATCATTTCACAAAGGCCATCAAGGGTTTCATTGAGAGAGGCATCAGTCGGGAGAATGCTCCTTTACTCTCACTCAGCTTCAACACGGAATGGCATCAAGACTTGTTGTTTTTGCATCTGAAAAAGGATAGGCCCTATTATCTTAGATCGCTCAAGCTGCAAGGAAGCAAAATATTCAGCACCCTGCCATTGTTTCTTACCATGCTTGGTGGCCTCACTAAGCTGTGCCTTTCATTCCCTGGTCATAAGCTGAGCAGTGAATTTCTGGCTGCCCTGATCAAAGTGCCTCACATGGAGTACCTGAAGCTGGTTGCAACTCAACTGGACAATCTCGTCATCCAGAAAGGTGCACTCAGAAGCCTGCGGCGCCTGTGCGTGGTGGTTGATGTCCTGACTGGGCTGGAAGTCCAAGAGGGAGCTCTGCCGCGCCTGGAGTCGCTCTGGCTGCTGTGTAAGGATCTTAATGGTATCAGTGGCACAACCATCCAGTCCCTGCCACTTCTCAAGGAGGTTGCTCTCCATAATGGACTGAGCGCCCAGACAAAACAGGAGTGGCGAAAAGAAGCAAAGGACCACCACAGACGTCCCAAGGTTTCGTTTGCCGAGACGAAACTTATAAGAAGTAAGCCTGCTGTGGAAATTATATTTGTGGCACCAGCTACGGATACCACGGCTGAAGGTGTTGCCATGCCGGCCAGTGCCACTCCTACTGAAAAGTCTGGTAAGCAAGTCTAGTATGTGTAACTTACTTTGCTCGGTTGGTACTTTGTTCAGTTTTTGGGGGTGTGTTGAGTTATATATACAATTTCACTTCACAGACTAATCAATGTGGTGTTTGCTATTTTTAAATGTGCAGTGCCAGATGTTACTTCTGAGACTGGAAGTGAGCAAACTACTACCACCGATCATGTGTTGTCAATAAATCACTGCGCCATTGCACAGAAAGAAAATCATGGTAATTAGTGAAGTGTTCATTTTTTTATCGGGCGAACTAGTGAAGCGTTCTTGTCTCAATATCTCCAATGTTTTCAACAATCTTATTTTGCTTAATCGCTAGTACTTTCTAAATTATTAATTTTCAAAACAGGGCAAACCCCCACTTGGGTTAATTATTGGTGTCGAGTTACTAATCTTCACCCACACATGTGACTTTTTTATTGTGTAGGTGACGGCCAACATGATTATCTTCAGAAGAAATATATTGATAGACGTGATGACTCTAAAGAATTTGCTACAGAAAATAGTTCTAGCACTTCCACGGAAAGTTGTGAAGGGGAGATGGGAGGAAAGGATCAGCGGATGGAAGACGACACACAGGTTCCTGCAAAAAAAGTAGATGACACACGGGTAATTTACACATTCCAAGGGGCAAGGGTGCCTGTTAGCTTTTCCAATGCTCTCTCTTCGTCACGTAGCTACTAGGTAGAATTCAAGTACAGTTAGACGTAATATTTCTTCTGGTTAATACGAGTGATCTTAAGTAGGTTGATGTGCTAGTTCTTTTCAGCTTATAAGTGGACACTACTCGATTTTTGGAAAATGTCACCCCAAATTCTTCATATGAGAAAACGCTGGTCTGGCATTACTTCCCGACACCACTTCTCATATTTTATGCTTCCCCTCAAACTTACACTGTACCCACAAACGAACAAATCCTCATTCTCTCGATTAATTCTTCTGTTTTCCAGTTGTTATACTCATGTGGTATTGTTATTTGTTTTGCAGGGACGCCGTATTATTATCCAGTGAGAGATGATATTACACAGATGCTGAAGATGGTGCATGAGGATGGAGCTGCATATGGTAGTGATGTGTTTTACTATGCTTCAGAACTTCTTAGAGAAATGGAATATCGTGTCGTATTCAGTTGTTACAAGGATGCAACAGCTGGAGACAGACTCGATTGAATCGAGAAGGCATGGGACCAAAAGAAACAATAACCAGAGACCAACTTATGATATGCTATTTGGTTTGAACAAATTATTTCCTTCAAATGCGTTATTTGATTTGAACCTGATTTGGTCTAAACTTGTATTGTTTTCACGAACCTATTATTTGCTCCCAGAATCTGTCATGGTTATTTGATCTCAACTTTTATTTCTATAATTCATTTTATTCATTTCTGTGTCATTAATCTGTTAGTGTTAGAGTTATATTATGATTCCAGGTATAGCATGTATATTTTCTCTGTTATAAAAGGGGTTTCCTTTATACACTGGTTTCACAGCTTCCAACATTTTCCTTGCTTAGGTACGTCTGACATCACCTTGTCGTTCATACTATAAATGTCCTGAAAAAAGGCTATATTCTGGAGTAGAGATTTCTTAGTCACAGACTTCACTGCTCCCTCTACTTAATTTTTTAAAATCATATTTATACGTTTCAAAAAAAAATCTGAAAAGAATCATGCATGTTGTCGATTATATATCCCACAAACATGCAAAATCTTGATTTGAAATAATTTCTATTCGGATCTACACAAAAATGAAAAATGTGTGGATCTAAACGTGCACGCTTTTCAAATCTACAAAGCATACAAATTTATGATTTTTGTGTAGCCTAGAATATGAAGTAATTCAAATCAAGATTTTTGCATGATGCTGGGATACATAATTGGAAACAGGCAGGATTTTTTTCAGCTATTTTTAGAACTTATAAATATGATTTTGATTTTTTTAAGTAGAGAGAGCACTGGAACTCGGGAGCCGAAAGTGTTTTCCATATATTTTGTACATATTTACTAACTTATTTAACGATTCCAGTAATTACTACACCCTCTGATCTGAAAAAAGTCGCCAATTATACATACAAGTTGTACATTAACGTTGTTTTCTCACGACACTTTAAACGGATCGGAGGGAGTATATTAATCTTGTGTTTGTGAAATAAGTTTTAGGATTACATAACGAAGATGTGGGTCTTTAGACCGGCAAAGCAGAGTAACTTAGCTACAACGGTCAGAATGATGACGGACATGTACAACTTTGGTGTGGTGCTCGCAGAGCTGCTTCTTGGGCAGCATGAGGGTTGGAAGCACTGAATCTGCTCGAGAAGTTGTACTTGTGGCGGGACGACTTGAACCAGGAGCGTCTGTCCGTACTTGGCGGAATTGCGTGAGATGCGGTCATCCATGCGGGAAGTCGTGGACGACCTTGTGCCGCTTCTACCAAGGCAGGCTAAGGACGGACAACCCATGGACACGAGCTAAGTTCAAGAGAAACTCATTCTCTAGTCTGAATTTCCTGTGGTGTCTACGGCTATAACATGAGGAGAAGACATGAGCAAAGTTCAAGAGGAACTCAACCCCAGGCAAAATAAATCCGAGTTGCCACCTATAATTCTGTTATGATTTGGAGTGTCCACAAAGTTTCTATGTGTCTTTCACGGATTTCTAACTAACTTATCTATCAACAGCAAGCCTTACTATCTTTTACTGCTTTTGAGCACGTCCCCGACCCCATTGGCAGACGCAGAGGGTGGGCAGGGTGGGCCGGCCCACCCAGAATTTTGAGAAATTTTTGGACCCCTAGATAAGAATCAGATTTGGCCCATCTTGGCTCGCTCCTGCTTCTTTTTTCATCCATCTGTCCTCTAGCTCGTACGCTCAAGGTCACGGACGAGACTGAATTCGCTGCACGAACCCCTCGTTCTCTCTCTGTAAGTCGACCATGGCGACGACCTAGGTCACCTAGCTCCTACGCAGCTGCGCCGCCGCCGGATCCCCGGCCGTCCGGCGAACTCGGACCTCCTGTCCCCGACCCTCCTTGCCGTCCCGCCGCCGAATCCCCGGCCGTCCGGCGACCTTGGACCTCCTGTCCCGACCCTCCTTGCCGCCCCGCTCTAAGCCTCCCACGCACCCGGCCGCCGCCCGCTCGGCTAGGGCCTAGGGCCAACCCCAGCCGGCTAGCCGCCGCTGCTGCTGCCACCGGGCACCAGCCACCGTCGGCCGCCGGCCGCCCGAGATGCCGCCTGCCGAGCTCCTTTCTCGGAAGGTATTGCCATTTTGCCAGCCTTTCACTCTCCAACCGAAGTGAATCGAATTTGTGCTACACCATGTCCCCAAGTCCCCAACCAAACTCGTGTAAATTGACAATTTGTTGTCTCCAAATAACAACCTGTTGATTGTATAAGTTGTTTATACTTTTTTTCTTGTAATTGTAGAATTCATTACGAAGAGGAATAACGATATCATGTCTCTTTTTCGGAAACATGAAGCAAAAAAGATGGTTCATATTGTCACGTGACAACTTTTTTTTGAGTGTGCCCACCCTCCAATTTTTTCTTGTGTCCGCCACTGCCCGACCCAGTAAATTTCGAGCGGGTTGAACTCTAGCTAGCTAGGGCGCAGTGGAACTAGATGGGAATAAACATAAGCACCTGGCGGGCAGGTGAAAAAAGCGGTCCAAAAAAGCTGACCTAGTAGGGCTTCCAGGGGTCGACGGAGTGGAGGAGAGGGGCCGGGCGTCGACAATGCCGGGGAGGGATAACTTCAGCCGGTCGGCGAGGTGAGCCGTCGCCGTTGTGGTCGTCGTCAGGCTGGACGTCCACGAGGACATTCTCCTCGCCATCGCTTGGAGTTTTCGCGCCAGGACAACAAGTTTGCAAGTCGGCGGCAGCAGATCTCGCCACTGACGGAGATTGTACTAGTCCTGTCGTCCTCCTCCAGAAGGCTTCTTCTCCTGCCGGTCAATCACATCTGAGCACATTCAGTCATGTTAAGACATTCTACAATGACCACATAAGCAATACCGATCGAGTGCCAGTGGCCACTGAACTTGCTGGGACGTTAGGAGCACTTTCATGAACTGCGGTGCGGATGTTCCGGCTGGTGGTTGCGGCAAAGGTAGCACAACACCGCCACGGGCGCCGCCCTCATCGTCCTTGGCTCGTTCCTCTTTGTTTGGAAGCGTCCCGTGGGCCGTGGCTCCTCCGACATATACGATTTGTGCAATCCGATCGACTTAGGCTGCAGTCATATCAGAGATAACTGTACTTCTGTGCATCACTTAAAAATAAATGCACATAAGACCGATCTTGGACCACTCATAACTATCATATGTTGAAATGCACCCCAGAAACACGAAGCCATGAAAAAAAGTAAATAGCCTAAAGGACATGATGTGAAATAGTGCAGCGGGAAATGGGCAGCTGTCAGTAATGCTAACAGCTCTTAGCAACACCAAGTTAAACACTGATAGTTGCCAGATTTTACTTGAAAGTGATACAGACTGAATCACATATAAGCGAAGCTGACAATATAATTATGACGTGATTGTACTTATGTCATACCACTACATCTACAGAATAGATTGTCGACGATAAAGCCATAGATCATGGACCACGCATATGTTGAAATGTACTGGGGAGACACAAAATCGTGAAATGAACTAAATAGCCAAAAGGATATGATAAACTGAATTAGTACAGTGTTTCCTTGCAGAAATGAGCATGTGCTAAGAAACTAATCAATTGAGCGGAACAAGTACTCTTAACAGCACTGAGCTATACATTGCCTGTAAAACCGACTGAATCACCCATAGGCAGACCTGACAACAAAGTTCAGACACGATCTCCACAAGATCCGCTTGAAAAAAGCATAACAAGTTCTTGTCGGACATTGTTTATCTCAAAACAAAGAAGCATAACATCTGGAACATATGAGCAGAATTCTCATAGTGAAGAAACAAAAAAAACATGAGCTATTTATTTATATTGTAAACTGTTCATGCTGGGGCGAACATAATTAACTCATACCTGGAAAGAACATCAAACATTCAGATGAAGTCTTGATCGGAGAAGGTTCCATGGATAGAAAAGAATGCATGCCAATATGTAACTATGTCTACTTTCAGTCACACTACAACAGAGAAATGTCCGTTGCTGAACTGCAGTGAGCAGCTCTAAAACAGTCATAGCTCCACTGCTCGTTGTACCTACAGAAATGCCCTCGCAGGTCTTTGCAGGTATTCATGTCTGAGTATAGTTCCACTCGATATGTTAAAAACATCAACACAACAGATATATTTAATCTGCAGTTTTCCATATCAAGCAAGCATAACTAAGTTCCATCAGAGTTAACAGGCTGAAAAGACAAGTACTACTACACCATTCAGACAAACGGCACACGAATTAAGCCACGGCTGTTTCATGCAGATAATGCATAAAAGGTGGTTACAAAGTAGCTAAAGCATAGTACATCATGAGCGCACTAGAGCCGGAACTTCGCCATAGTATGGCACATAGAATAGACTACAGTACAGCTTAGTGTACTTGTTTGGAACCTTTAGAAACCGTGAGCCTTTTCCAGTACTAATGCTAACTGAAACGATCTTATGAGCTATCCTGTCATTGAGGATAACTATCTCCCTCTCCAAGTCAAAGGCTAGGATGTCAACATGATCGAAATACCAAACTCCTATCCGGTAATAGCTGATCAACTTGTCCCTCCCAAATACATCAGTCGTATTTACACTATGCTTCACTACCCAACTGTCAGGTCCTTCCAAATTCCAAATCAGCACCATGGAGGCATGAAATTCTTGTTTCGCGTAGCATAAGACCCCTGATGACTGTCCAAGACACCCCTGGCCATATGTAAACATGTCTCGAAATCCTGGCAGCCCAATGATCTTATAGTTGAGCCATTGGGCACTTGTGCCAGATGCCTCGAGTGCCAGAATTTTATGCTCAAAACTGTACCTCACGTACAGCACCCCATTTACAAAGAGCGACTCCTCAATATATAAACGTTTAGTTTCCCAAAGACAATTAGACCATGTGGAGTCCTGTGAGGAAAATACCTTAATCTGAGTGGTGCCAGTGAAGGATCCAACATATGGGCCAAAGGTCGGGATGGACTGGAATTCGAAGATAAAGAAGTGTCGAGACCACATTGGATCAAAACACAACCTAAGAACAGTGTTGTAGCCAGGTGGTCCAGGTTCAGTATCCGGAATTGCCAAGCACTTTTTGAGTTGCTGGATTGCACACAATGGCGTGGAAACTTTCTTCACTCTTATTACGTCCATGATAAGAAAGAAGTAGGCCATTGCTGCAGTCCTCAAGCTTTGAGTACTTATAACGTGGTGGCAGAAAGTTAAGTCTCGTGTCAATTTCAATGTCAAGTTAATATGAGGCCGCAACTTATTTATATTAAATAGCGCGTTAGCCGGGTTTGAACTTGAGACCACCTGGCTCTGATACCATATTATGGATTGAGGCACTAGCCAATTATCTCAAATGTCCAAACTGATGGAAAAGGCTAGGTTTTCTATTTTAACATGACAAAAACACAGTCGGAGCTATTTTTTCATTGATAGGATGTACAGTGATACTGCTGGGTAGAGTGATGCTTCTAAGGCTGCGGTGTGCGTGGGGATGCAGGAGGACCAAGGGGAGGGGGAGGAATGTTTTCTCTGAGTAAGGGAAGATCTCGGATGGCAAAGCTCCGACATCATGAGAACATTGAAGTACTGCAACATCTATCTAGGTAATAACAACTAAACCCTAATATCGTTCGCTATGTGTTTTTCGCTTTGCTTTGTGAAATAAGAAGACTTGTTTCCTGTCAGATTTCTTATGGCCGATTCTACGCGGGCCAAAAGGGCAGGTGTGAGCTGGATCTGTTCGCGGTGCAATCAGACGGGAAGAAGATAATTGACCAGCAGAAACAAAGGACGCTGAGCTCCCGACTAAGGATGGAGCTCCTGCGGCCGCTCGGCGTAGCTTTGGTGAACCGGGGCCCCGATATGGAACTGTTGGTGGCAAACCCGGTCGAGGTGTCCGGGAAGGGCAGACCCCTGGTGTTCTACGACATAACCCTTGCTTTACTTGCTCTCAAGAATCTCCAGAAATGGGTCTTCTTGGTACGCGATCATGTGCCTACCCATGCTCAATCTGCCAATCACTCAACAATCTTCATCGTACCAATCATGCTTTGACATATCAAGTGATGTATCCTTGTAGTAACAATGACTATATGGTTGCAGGCTGAGATAGGGAGGCATGTGGTGGATGACAGGGAGTGGGAGGTGTACAGGGTGCATCTGGGTGAGCATGAACACGAGCTCTCTTGCTCGGCGCAAAACAAGATCGTGGATGGTGTCATGAACATGCTAATGGGTTCGGACTGATATCCACCCACCCTCTTGTTAACATCTTGGAACATACCATCTTTTGTTTTGTGTAAAGTAGCATCGAGTCATTGTACAGATAGATGTCGATGGCTGTAACTAAGTTGTTCCGCACTGGCTGGCTAGTTAGGTAAGGTCATAGGCTTGAGTAGTCTGAAATAGTACAAGTGTATTTGTGCCTAAGGCCCCGCTTGGTTCGTCTTTTAGTTTTCCCCGCCTGGAAACGACGGAATGTAGCACAAAGTTACGGACGTTTTGACCTCCCTAGAATTATACCGTCCAGGGGCGGAGCCAGGATTCGGACATAGGGGGCAAAAGTCGACGACCATCAAAGTGAATAAACATAATAAAATATTAAATCCGAAATATATTATTTAAAATCTATATAAATATCCAAATATATATGCTCGACCCTTGGAAACAAATCTAATAGTAATATTAGCGCTTGAAGTTGAAGCAATCCGCTTTAAAAGAAATCTACTCCCTGGTGGCCCCTTTCTCTTCATCTTTTAGCACGACAAAATGATAAAAGACACCCTTTTAATAAAATAATCTACTGGTTCGTATGCTAATGAATCAGATCAAGTGACTAAGATTTTATTTCGATCAAGACAGTGCTAATATAGAACAAACAACAGTCAGCTGATACCTTCAGGTGTCCCGGAGCAATGTTGAACTCTTTGTCTCTAATTGCCGGCAATCCGGCCGTAGACCGCGGGCACGGAGCGGAATTACACGACGAACGCAGAACGGCGGCAGCAGCGACGGCGAGCGCCCTAGGTCTTGGCAAGGAGATGAGGAGACGGACAGGCAGAAAAGCAGGGCATAACTTTCGATGGATTAAATTGATCGGTTGGAGCCTGCGTCCATACTTCACGATGGCCTAAGCCTGATACGTGGGCTGTTGTGTATTGGGCTTAGTTACCTCTGTATGGAATGGATCAATTAGTTAACAATGTGCTAATTAAGTGTGATTACATCCGGCCATTAGCACACTGCACGTCTGCACACATGTTTGATGCAATGACGTATGTAGTACAGTATATCTCTATCTCTACTATATAATACGGCTTGAGGAGGTGTTGGTACGTTTTTTAGATTTCCGATTTTACCCCTCATCCTTAGGCTAATTACGCCCTTTGCCACCGCGTTGGTTACCCCTCATCCTTACACATGGTTATTTTCCATGGATCGTTGACCGCGTCTGGGAGGAGAGAGAGGGGCGGACGGAGGAAAGGAAGGAGATGAGTGGGTCGATCCCTTGGCGCAAGAACCCGGCCGCCGATAATCGGTCCAAGAAAGCAAGAACTGACCACGCCGGACGCCCCCGTCTTCAGTTGTGCAGCGGGTTGGGGACGCGCCGCTTGGAGACGCCGTAGCGCGGGTCGATCTCGTCCCCGTCGTCGCGGCCCGGCGGGGGAAGCGGCGCCGTCACGCGGTGCTGGTGGTGGTGTCGGCCGTGGCGGTGTCCTCTGAGGAAGCGCCGCCTGAGGTGCAGCTCGTCGCACCAGGCCGGGCGCGGGCCACGCGGGTCGCACATCCGCGCCAGGATCGGATCGTCGGCGGCCGCCATCACCTCCGGGCGGCCGCGTGGCGGCGGCGGGAGGGCGGAGCAGAGGAGGAGCAAGGAGGCCAAGAAGACGAGGCGGAGGGTCCAACACCAAGAACGCCCCATGGCCGCGCCGCCGCACGCGTGCGCGATCGAGCCCCTTGTATCTTCTTGCTCCGGTGGTTCTTGGGGAAGGGAGGAGGAGGGCGCAGTGCCTGCTCGGAGAGAGCGTGCACGGCGAGGTGCGGCGGAGGGAGGGCAGCGATTGGTTCCATTCCGCTTGATTTGTACAGTTCGGCTTGCAAAGCAAGTTGACCAATTTAGCTCCGTGCCAGTTTTCAGATATCAATCTTCAGTCTATTTCAGTTAGCGGGAGCTGACCTTTTCCTTGGCGCCACGCCATTGGGGTCCTGCGTAATGACGAAGCTCGTGCTTGCCGTTGCTCATAGGTGTTGCTGCTACTCTACAGCTGCGGATAGATATACATAACAGGTAGATCTCGATGATGACCATGACTCTTTGTGTTCTTGCTATACTGCCTTAATTTATTCTGATACAAATTATCTGTTGAATCAGTCGGGATCTCTCTGTTTTGCTAATAGGCTTGCTATGCAGCAGAGGATCCTATTTTTGTTCCCTGAATTTATACATATGAGCAATGTAATTAAAGATCTTGTTGTCATGTAAAAGCTCTAGGTTTTCTTACTTCCATGGTATATAGCAAGAGTCGACATTATAATGCAGATAGTAGTACTATGGAACTAAATACCTACAAAATTGAAGCCCAGTATCCTTTGATCATTTGTTAGTGTGTTATTTTGTTTTCTATCCGTGGAATCTGTGCCTTTTTTAAGTCACTGCGTATATATGTGTCATTTTACTGTCTGCGGAACATATTTCACTTGATGAGATGAAAGACCTGGCATGTTATTCTGGCTGTAGCATCATCCGTGCTTTGTAAATAAAAAGTATTTCACTACTTATAGCGCTGCAAAGTGGATCGTAGATTGTAAGTGGAGGTTGCGAGGAAAAAACGGAGTACCATATGCTATATTTCTAACTTCATTGTTTTGTTCATCATCGTTTAATCTGGAAGTGCGACAAGCTGGTCCTTTTTATCCATCTTGCCAACCTTCAAATTGCCTGAGGAAATTAATGTATGGGATTTGGTAGAAGATTCAAAGAAGCAGTTGCACAGACAGAAGTTGAAGAATATATCCTCATAAGATTATGACTAAGCTCCTAGGAATTAACAAGCGGTAGAATTATCATATCATCTTCTATGTCGTTGAAGTGTACTGAGATATGTGTGTAGTATTGTATTGGAAATATGGAAGTCAAATGAAGGTTGCATGTATACCTGAACAATTGTTAATGTAACGGTTAGATCAGTGCTTTGTGGTTGGAATAAATGACTTCTCAATGTATCAGTCTGCCATGTTGAAAAATATGCAATTCTTTTTCATGGAATAAATCACTCATTACTGTTATGGATGTTGTGTTGTGGACAGAATGATTGGAAGTGGTAACTGTGTCCATAGATAATATAAGATTATGCCAAATTCAGACTGAGTATATAGGATTTTATTTTAATGAGACTTAAACATGATTGAAATTTGGGTTAACCCCAATATACGTCTAATGACATATCAATATCCAAAAAAAAACCAGGTTATACTTCAAACCTAAGCTCGGGATACAATTCATTTTAGATTTGGTTCAGTCCCCAAGTTATTTCTCATGCTACCATTTTGCTTTCCAAATTTGGTCTATCCTGGACCTTTTATTTAATATTTTGGGAATCACCCTAAAAATGTACACACTTTATCGTTCGCCCAATGACACGAAAACTTACTTTGTGTGCACATCCTTTACTGTGGATTTTGTATACTTTTGTACTGCATGAGGTTATTGTAATTTTTATTAGCCCGTAGCAACGCACGGGTATTCAACTAGTATCTCTAGTATTACCTGCAGAAAATCCATGCCCCCCCCCCCCCCAGATCCGCCCCTGATACCGTCCGTTTCGGGGCAAACTGGTAGACGAGTAACAGCCCGAATAGTAGTATGGTAGTTAAAAGAAGTGCTGCCACTTGGATTGACAGTAATATTTTTCTTTGCTTACTACTAATTTCTTGTGTGTTCTGGAATCTGGAATGCCTAGTAGGACCATGTTTAGAACGAGTGTCTTGTTTTTTGCAAAATGTTGAAACTGAAAGTCGCAAAAGCAAACTGGGCAAAACCAAATGTAAGAAAAAATCATGTTATAAAAATAGTAGTTATTTTCTACGCATGTAATACAACGGATATACTTTGCAAGTAATTTTGTAAAAGAATCCGCAGACTTGGACGAAAATGGACTCTTCTGGAACCTGGAGCTTTCGAAGTCAGGTTCGACTAGACCTCCTTAAATCCCACATGGAGTCGAGACACCGGCGGTCGGAGGAGTGGCGTGGGTGCGGAGGAACCACGTCGAATGAGTGGCCCGGGCGGAGGAGAGACGTGAGGAGCCATCAGTGTGGCCCGGGCGGAGGAGCGACGCGAGAGCCATCAGTGGAGCGTGGACAGTGGTGGCGGGCCCAGATCGATTGATTAAGGCAGGTGGCGGCGGCGGGGCCGGCTAGAATCGACGGCGACGCTGAATGGCAATTGCGTTGCGCACGCTGGCCAATATTTTTTAGGTAAGATGTGTTGATGCCCCAAATATACATCATCAATGCCAGATTTTTAGGCTGCCCAAAAGACTTTTGGGCACGAGGTACGGATAGGGTATCGGATGGAGCACTGTTTTTAGCCCCAGATGTTAATAACATCAACACAACAGAGATATAGTTCCACTTAACATGTTAACAACATCAACACAACAGAGATACAGATACTCAATCTGAAGTTTTCCATATTAAGCGAGCACAAGTTCGATCAGAGTTGGCAGGCCAAAAAAGGCAAGTACTACTGCACCGTTCAGACAAACCGCAGACAAATTAAGCCAACAATCTAGTACATTACATAGTTTCTGTTTCACAAAGATAATGCACAAAAGGTGCTTACAAAGTAGAACATAGTTCATTGTGAGCGCGCTAAATCTGGAACCTCGCCATAGTATGGTACATAAAATAGACTGCGGTACAGCTTAGTGAACTTTCTTGGAATCTTCAGAAACCGCGAGGCTTTTCCGGTACTAATGCTAACTGAGATGACCTTATCAGCTTCCTTGTCATTGAGGATAACTATCTCCCTGTCCAAGTCAAAAGCCAGGATTTCAACATAATGGAAAAACGGATCTCCTTCCAGTCGGAGCTGGAAAACCTGTCCCTAAGTACATCGGTCATACTTACATCATGCTTCACAACCCACCTGTCAGGGCCTTCCAAACTCCAAATACGCATCATGCAGGCATCAGAATCATGTTTTGCGTAGCATAAGACCCCTGATGACTGTCCAAGACACCTTTTACAAAAGATACTAAACGTGTCTCGAAACCTTGGCAACTGAATGATCTTATGGTTAAGCCACTGTGCACTTGTGTCAGGTGCGTCGAGCGCCAGAATTTTATCTTTAAAACAGCCCTTCAGGTACAGCACCCCATTTATGAAGAGTGACTCATCGACATTTAAACCTCGAGTTTCCCAAAGACACTTAGACCATGTAGAGTCCTCCGAGAAAAATACCTTAACTTGAGTGGTGTCAACGAAGGATATAGTATTTGGGTCGAAGGTCGGCATCGACCGGAATTCGAATATACAGAAGTGCCGAGACCACAATGGATCAAAACACAACCTAAGATCAGTTCTACAGCCAGGCGGTCCAGGTTCAGTATTGGGAATTGCCAACCACTTTTGAGTTGCTGGATTGCACACAATGGCGTTGAAACTTCCTCGACTCTTATTACCTCCATGATAAGAAAGAAGTAGGCCATTGCTGCAATCCTCAAGCTTTGAGTACTTGTAACGAGGTGGCAGGAAGTTTAGTCTTGTGTCAATTTCCATGTCACTTGCAGGAAGCTTGGCGAGATGGATGGCAGTACGAGGAGACCAGGGAAGTCTGCTAGGCTTGCGTTTTCGGTACATGACACCAGCAGGAGTTCTTGGCAGCATCTGGCTGTAGTATGGATCAGATGAAAATGCAAGCCAAGACTTGCAGACACATTTGAAACGGCAAATGGACTTGAGTGGGAGCCGAGACAGGATGTCCACCACCAGCTCATCGGGCAGTACAGACCTGGACATCCCCACCAGATCATCAGGTAGTACAGCCGCCTGCCGGGGTTTTCTATCTCGCTTGAGCCAAGCTAGCATATTAAATTATCTGCATCAGGATTCAGGAGAGAAGAATATAATATACTGAGACATAACAAAATCAAGCCATTTGTTTTTTTTTTTTGCATATGAAGACAGCTGTTACAGCCCGATCACAGAAAGGACCTCAAAGAAACAGAAATTACAGAACGCTCCTTTCTTCCACCCAGCTCCATCTGCAGCCATGGCGCCGTCGATGGCGTGCCGCCGCTCCTGCTCTCCACTATGCCTTGGATCGAGAGCAGCCCCCGAGCGCGGGGAGTGTCACCAAGCGCCGGCCCCGAGGGGCCACACCATAGATCGCCGACGAAGCCGCCGAATCGAACCGCAACAGAACTAAGAACTCTAGCGAACTTTCACCAAAAAAAAAAAACAAGAAATGCACCGATGGCTCTGTGGTTTAAATCATAATTAGCAAATTTAAACATATGAGATCATGCCTACCGGCACTGTCTTGTGACAGAAAATGACAGATTTTATATCAAACGGCTGTGTAAGAAACTGTCTGTTTTAAGTCCAACGAGTTTCACACGTGGTGTCAAGAAACATAAACCTGAACATTTGCAGACCTAGTGTTGTACACGATGGATCTAAAATAAGGCGTGTATGTAACTAATCCATTTCCATCTTTTCTACTTTCTTCATCATGGGTCTAAACTTGGTCAGACGCTCCATGGAAAATAAATCCACCGCATCTGCAACCTATGGTTGGCATAGAACTACAATGGGTCTTCAGTCCGGACACGGTTGACGTAACTTCTCGCTTGGGAGTGTATTCGTCCATTAACCGGAAACTGGCGGTGCTGCCATTCAATGAAAACCATCTCATTTGCAAGCAAGAAAATTAGGAATTTTGAAATGCTGGTGCAATATAAGATACACGAATCTGAACACAATGGTGCATACTAGCATCTCTCACATAACACGATTTTATGATATTGTTTTTTACCTCTGAGTGCACGGGACGGTGATGCAGCCAAGGTCGGGGGCTCGGGGCAGGGGAGGAGCGGAACGGTCGTCGTGGTCCAGCTTCTGCGGCGGCTGGCCGGCGAGAGACGGCGGCAGAGGAAGATGGCGGGGACGAGTGAGCTCGCCCTCGAACCCTGGTGTAGAAATGGGCCATGCTCCTGGCCCGTAGCAAATTCCTTATTGGGCTGGAGTTACAATGGGCTAATCAATTCAGTCCATCGTGTAGACGCACACTACAATGGGCTAATCAATTCAGTTCATCTGCAAGGCAAGTGTGCATTCTGTTTTTTCCTTGTGCTTAAAATGAAGCAAGATGCTACGCTTTAGAGTGGAAACGTCTACCAACATACTCTCTCCGTCCTCAAATAAGTGGACGTTTAGCATTCGAATTTTTCCACAAAAGAGTGTACTTCTACCTTCCCAATGCACTTAAAAGTAGATAATAATGCTTCTCTCTCATTGCACGGGAATCAAGCCCAATAACATTCAACACATGATCTCCTTTTATTTACATGCACTTAGCTCATTGGAGGTGGGGTAATTAAAGAGGAGAGAGATGGTGGCTTGCATTTTTCCAATGCATTTTCTACTCCTCTACATAATTTGTCTTAAAATTTCTAGATGTCCACTTATTTGAGGACGGAGGGAGTATACATTGTACACATCTATGAGAAACTTTATAGCATGACCAAACAACTCCTACTTTCTACTATTTACGCATTATTGCCCATGGGGATGGGGTCATCATCATATGAACAATCTCCTCACGGCAACTATTTACTCCATCATCGATCACGGTGGCGGAGCCAGCATGTAACCATTGGGTTCACATGAACCCAATAAAATTGATTAATCCTCTCTACAATCACTACTTATTTACTGAAAATACCTACTTTAAGCCTAGTTTTACAAAGCAGTGAACCCAATGAAACTATTTTCTAGGTTCGCCTCTTGTCCTATCGCGGGGGATCAAAATCCATCAGCAGTACAAGACAACGGCGGAGGCAGGGGGACCAGCAGGGGCCCGGCCCCCCCCCCCCCCCCCCCCCCCCCCCAACATGCAAGCAAATTTTTTTATACCCCTATGACTTTCTTACCTTCACGTGTACCTTGGTCTCCTTTTCTATTCCTCTTATTAAAAAAAAGTAGAAAGTGGGGATTGGGAAAAGAGGCAGCCTGCCCAGGCCGAGGCGCACAGGAGTAATGCATCGCCTGGGGGCCCTGCTTGGCTGTTCGTCCCGTGGCTCTGCACGCCTCTGCTCTCTGCCGCTGCCCTCTGCTCTCTGCCTCGCCTTCCTCTTCCTGTTCGCCCCCAAATTCTTCACCATCCCCTGCTGCGTTGCTCCCAGCTCCGGTCCATGGTCGATAGCAGCTCCGCTGCGCCAGCGCCTTCCTCCATAATGCCCTCCACCGAGTAAGGCTGGGGCTCACAAACCTAGGCAGCGGACGACAAGCAGCAGTGCTCCCTCCAATTTTTACAGGTTTGGATTTTGATTCCCAATAGATCTGACATTTGTTCTGTACCAATTACTGCGTGATTGTATCCTGCCTCAGTTCCCCTTTTATATATGCCTTTGATTTTGGTTTGTCTTACTAATTCCTCAAATAGGGTAAATAATTTTAGTCATAGCTGATGGTGTTCAATTTCCGTAGGATAATCATGGCCAAAGATAAAAGGAAGGCTGTAGCAGTGCATACTATGCATTCTTATTTTGGGAAGAAAGGAAGGAGTGATGATCCGGTTACTGCACCTGATTTGGATGAGCAAGAAGAACCAGAGCATGTAGAAGAAGAAATTATAATAGCACCAATAACACCAGCAGCAGCACCACCACCACCAACTCCACCTCCGGTTGACAGAAGGAATGATGATTCTCCTGTTTTGGTAGTACAAAGGGATCCAGGGCTGCGGTGCCAAATTTGGGATTATCCTCCTAATGATCAAGAAAAGGCTCGTTTGGCATATATGAAGCATGGGCCATATCAATTTGAGAAAGATGAATACCCTCTTGATGGTGCAGCAAATCACCCTCGCAAGTTTCAGTTCCATTGGTTTAAGACCTTCCCTTGGTTAGAATACTCCCCTATTAAAGATGCAGTCTATTGTTTTCCATGCTTTCTATTTTATAAGAAGCCAATTGGAAAGAAAGGTTCGGATAAGTTCACAGTGGAAGGGTTTAGAAAGTGGAAGAAGGTTAACGATGGAAAGAATTGTGCATTCTTAACTCACATGGGAAAGGATAGTAAATCTGCCCATAATTATGCTGTCAAGTGTTATGACAATCTCAAGAACAAGCCATGTCATGTGGAACAATTAGTGGAGAAGCAAACAGAGGAGGACATCAAAAGAAATAGGCTGCGTCTCAAAGTAACAATTGATGTATTGCGGTGGTTGACATTTCAAGCTTGCGCCTTCCGAGGCCATGATGAAAGTCCTAGCTCACCAAATCAAGATAATTTTCTTGAACTGGTGAAATTGTTGGCTGCTTATGATGATGAGATTGGTGCTGTTGTATTGGGTAATGCTCCACAAAATGCTAAGTATACCTCTCCTACCATTCAAAAAGAAATTCTGCATATCATTGCTTCTAATGTGCAAAGGGAAATCCGTAAGGAAATTGGTGATGCTAAGTTTTGTATGCTTGTTGATGAGTCGAGGGATGAATCAAAAAGAGAGCAAATGGCAGTGGTTATTCGTTTTGTTGATAAAAATGGTTTCACTCAAGAGCGTTTTCTTGATATTGTTCATGTTTTGGATACATCTGCAGCTACTTTAAAACATGCACTGTCTTCTGTTTTGGTTTACCATGGGTTGGATGTTAGCAATATTCGTGGACAAGGATATGATGGTGCTAGTAACATGCGCGGGGAGTGGAATGGACTACAAGCTAAATTCATGGAAGAGTGTCCTTATGCCTATTATGTCCATTGTTTTGCTCATCAATTGCAGCTAGCTCTTGTTGCCGCTGCTAAAGAAGTACCTGATGTTCACAACTTTTTTGATCATCTTGCTCTTGTTGTCACTACGGTTGTGTCTTCTAGTAAAAGAAATGATGAGTTGCATGCTAATCAAGTTGCTGAAATGGAGAATCTCATTGAGCTCGGTGAGCTTGAAACTGGAAGTGGGCTTAATCAGGTTGGAACTTTACATCGGCCTTGTGACACTAGGTGGAGTTCTCATTATGAATCTGTTTGCAGCCTTTTGAAGCGATATCGGCCGACATTTTTGGTACTTAAAAGCATTGCTACTTCTAAAGGTTCAGGTACTTCACCTTCAGCACGAGCAAAGGCTAATGGGGCTGTTAAGTTGATGATGTCTTTTGACTTCATATTTATTCTGCATGTCATGAAAGAACTTATGGGAATCACAGATATGTTATGTAGAAAATTGCAGCAAAAGTCTCAAGATATTGTGAATTCCATGGATGATGTGAAGACTACAAAATTATTGATTCAACAGCTCAGAGATAATGGTTGGAGCAAGCTTAAAGCTGATGTGCTTTCGTTCTGTGTGAACCAGGGAGTTAAAACACCAAACTTTGGTGAGTTATATGTGGATTTCATTAATTCTCGTGTAGAGGATGAGAGTACAGTTGAGCACCATTATCGGTGTGATATTTTCATGGTTGTTGTGGATCAGCAAGCACAAGAGTTAAACTGCAGATTCAACAAACAAATAACAGAGCTTCTCATTATGTGCACTTCATTGGACCCCAAAAACTCATTCAGTTCATTTGACATTGATACTGTGTGTTCTCTAGCTTCAAAATTCTACCCCGCTGATTTTAGCGAACAAGAAAGGGAGAATCTTAGATGTCAGTTGCGGCATTATGAGCATGATATACCTGCAAACCCGAAGTTTCAGAATCTGACAACTATATCAGAGCTTTGTCAACAACTTGCAGCTATCGGAAAAAATGATGATTATCACTTGATTGATAGGTATATAATGCGCTGTGCTCCTATACTAGTTGATTTAATCATTGTTACAGAAACTAACTTGTTTGTTTTTAATGAATAGATTGATTCGCCTTGTTCTTACTTTGCCGGTCTCAACCGCAACCGGTGAGCGTGCATTTTCTGCAATGAAACTAGTGAAAACAAGGCTTCGAAATAAAATGGAAGATGGATTCCTAAGAGATTGCTTGGTAACATACATTGAGAAAGAGATTGCCGTTGGAATACCGACAGATGCAATTATAGATGAGTTTGATGAAAAACCACGTCGAGTGGACTTCAATTGAAGTGTTAGTTGCTCTATCTCCTGTTGTCTAGATTTTGTTAGCTAGTAATATGCAATTGTATATCCTTTTGTCCTCGACAATTATCCAATGAATGATGGTATAATTAATGAAAATATATTTTGTCATCACATCATCCCACTTTTTGGCTTTTTTTCTGGCATTTGTGAGTTGTCTTCTTTGTTCGCCCCCCCCCCCCCCCAAACAATTTTCCTGCCTCCGCCGTTGGTACAAGATCCAGCAAACAACACGGTACACCGGCCATGTATGTGACAACTATTTACTCCATCACCGATCATGATCCTATCAACATCACGGGATCGATAAATGGTACACATTCATGGAGGAACCAATCCTGATGATTTTTTTCAGGACAAAGATTATATTCCCTTTGTTCCTCCCGTTTTCGGAGTCCAGTTTGAACAACCAAAACACTTATACTATTTAGGAACAGAGGTAGTAGTAATTACCAGCTGCTAGCTAGATATATATGCATGCATGTTCTTGGCTATTTGATACGATGAGGATCGAGCAGCTCCATCACGCGCGCCTTAATTTGATCCGTGTGGATCGATGCTAGTACGGCGGTCGTGCATGCACGGGCCGCCATGGCATCCTGTCATGCCCGATCTGCCCGCCGACTCCCGCGGGCATGAGATTCGCTGGCAGGCCGTACATCGGCATTGCCGCCGATGAGTCGCCCATCACAGGCGCATGGCCTCCGGCAGCATCCTGATGATGATGGTCCTCTTCGGCCTCGTCCAGCGGCAGCCGCTCGTACGTGGCGTTGGCGAAGGTGGACGCGATCACCATAACAGGCCCTGCCGCGGTGAGCGCGCCCACGACGCTGCCCCCGACGACCTGGCCCTGCCCGCCGGCGAGGTAGACGGTGAGCCCCGTGGCTCCCGGAGGCGAGGGCCCGGGCAGGAAGGTCCCCGTGAGGGAGAGTATCTCGAAGCGGCCGCGGAGGGCGACGACGGCGCCCGGCGCAGACGACTGACGCAAGGCAACGTCGGCGACCGTGCCGGCCCCGCTGAGCACGCAGACGCCGCGCTGCCTGCGGCGGGAGAAGTGCGCGATGGACTCGGCGACGTCGACGCCGCCGGCAACCTCCATGACGTGGCTGCGCAGCGCGTTGGGGCTGTCCCGTGTGACGAAGATGGGCGGCTTGGGCTTGTTCTTGGAACCCGGCGGCCTGCCGCGCGGGCGACGGTTCGCCGGCACCACCACGCCGCCCTCGTTGGGCTCGCCGTTCTCGCCGCGGTCGTCGTCCTGGACGCTGCCTCCGCCGCTGTTCTCCCCGTCAGCCTTCCCCGTCATGGCGTCGTCCAACCGCTGGTTGCTGGCAGGCGGCGGAGTCACCTCCGGTGTGAGCGGCAGGCCCAGCCGCCCTTCGTCCCACCACCTGCTCGCCAGCTCCGAATCTCCGATTCGCTCTCTTCTTGGCAATCAACTTGTAATTTGCAGCTAGCTATCTCTTCTCTGGTTGCTTCATGATCCCTCAATTAACTTGTGCATACAATACATACAAATTAAGATCGAACAAGCTTGCTGTCCAAAAGAGATCTAAGCCTAGCTTTGATTTGATGAAGAATTGAAGATCGAGACTCAAATTAAAGAGTACAAACTAAATTTGATGCAGCTAGATATTAACCATCGAATTGAAGGAGAGCTAGTACCGTATGGGCAGAAATTGCAGCTAGCTAGGTCGTTCCAGGAACTGAAGCCCCTCTCCACATCGATCTATGATTTTTGTTGATCCTTTTTCTTGGTGTGCACATGTGATGCTACTACCCTCTCCGTGTTATATATGCTAGAGGATAAAGACACTACCTTCTTGCCTAGCTTTGCCATGGAGGGTGCATGATGGGTACATTCTAGTTGTACTTGTTCCACACCTGCAAAATATTTCTCCACCGTAGAAAATTAAGGCTGATCGCACCCCTTTGTTTTACCAATATTTTACGGTGGGTAACGTGGTGGGGAGTAGAACAACCGGATACAAAAATACTAATTTAACCATTTCTTAATTTGCATGGACCACTGGTGTTTTTTGCTCAAGGAATTTTTATGTATAGCTGCCTCTACGTATGTGATGCTTTATTAAAAACAAGTGATCCTACAACAAAATGAGGATTGGCATGTTAGCAGCCGACTTAACCATCACATTTATGTAAATGCCATGATTTTGAATATGCATGTTGATTGTATTTTTTGTGCGTATTATCATTGTCCAGGTACATAAATTCATTGTATACAATGATACTGAAAGCCCTGCCTCTAGATCGGTCGATGCACCCAACCATTTGTTTTTTTAGGTACAACCATTTGTTCATTAAAAGTTCATTACAAAGATTGCCATTACATTAGCCACTAAGGTCTACTCAATGTGTAGAAATTGATATTAGATTATCATGATAGAACTCACATTTTTTGACGAAATGAGATTAAACCCTAGCCCCCACACCAATTGGTGCATGGAGCTGTTTATTCATTCGTTAAAATTGTATTACACAGAGTGATATCACGCCCACACGGTAATACAACAATACAACCCACACGTAACAAACTGATATACAATGGTAAACTGGTAATGCTAGCTAGACTGATGTGTCTTAATTAATTTGGCAGGTTTATAAGTAGACCAAAGGACGTTAATTGGCGTGGTGTTGGTGAGGTCATGTACATTTTAATCACTACCGGATGAATGAATGCATTAGGAGATACGGGTAGGAGGGAGGATGTTGGAGATTAGGGCTCCTCGCAAGAACGCATGCATGCACGGTGCACCACATTTTGTTGCATGCATGGTGACGCTTTCTACCTTCTTTTCTTCCACCCCATGGCCCATGCTTGCATGCTAGTGTAGCTTTGTGTACCCGGCCGGACAGCTGCTATTTATTTAATTGCCACGTATTAAAAATATTGGCAATTAAGTAATAGTGGTCCTAAGCACAAGTTGCCAATTACACTAGCTACTTGCCCTCTCCCTGATCCACAACTACTAACCTGACTGTCCTCGTCAGGCATGGTTTGTTTAGAGTAAACTTTGCGTCTTAACTCGACACGCGTACTAGTGCATGCGTCAAGCCAAAAGGAAAGCAGCACAACTTGCTAGAACAACAGCACACTTAACCAATTCGTGTCGTTACACATAGGCGACCACGTTTTCCCATATGAATGGATAAATGGAGCAGCAAACTAACACGACAAAATATCCATTCAGAAATTCAGAAGCAAGTGCAAACATCAAGATAAATTTTACATTAGCTGTCTGGTGTTACACGAAACTGAGGGTGAAAATCTGAGTCCTATCGAATTAAAAACTGTCTGGACGATGATTAGACTTTTTTTTTCAATTTGAGGTCACACCGTGTCAAGAAATTCTGAGATGACATGAAGACTAGCAACATAAAACTAGGAGAAAACAAGCGATTATACTGCTGCAAACCGTCATCGCCGCAACTACCAAGCATCCACGCCTTCCGTCGTCGCCGGAGAAGAAGAACACCAGCAGTTGGTCCACATCTTGATGCTGAAAAAACCCCTTACCATAAGACGTTAATGAGCCGCAATAACCACCAGCCCCGTAAGGCTGGATCTTTCTCGGTAAGGAACATCGGCCGAAGGAGCCCTCCGAGCCTTTTCAACGTCAGATCCGGGGCCAACGCTACCCCAACCTTCAACTGGCGGCCGGATCCCCCACCATCTTCCGCGGATCCATAGCAGTCAGCACCGCCGTACTCCAAGAGCAGCCCCCTCCAGCCGTCACGCCTAGACGCAACGTCAGATTTGAAACTGCTCCAACAGCTTGGACTCCACAAGCCTCTCGCCGGCGCTAGCAACACCTCCGACGAGCAGGAGCAAGGGCCGGAATACCATTATTCCTACGATCACCATCGGCATCAGCCCCACCATCACGCCGACAGAGAAAACACGAAACCTAAAAAACTTAAGACAAAAACACCACACGAACGAGAGCCAAAGCTCCCATCCCCCTCGTGCCGCCAAGACAGCGAGCGGAGGATAAGGGGAGCGGCGTATCGCTGGTGGGAACTCTGGCTGCTGGCGGCTTGGGCAGAGAAGGGAGAGGACGAGCGCTTACAACTGAGTTAGTATACCTCTGGTACTCGCGTTCTTCGTTAAGTTCATTCAGAGAGAGATGAGTGAAAACAAAAGTTTAGCAGGCCCGTTGTTTTTTCTTCGAGGGAATACGTTGAATGGGCTGGGATACTTAGCATGCCCGTTAAGTTCCAATCCAAATGGGCTATAACTGCGAAGAGCACCCTAGGCCCAAGCCCATTAAACCCATGGCGTCTGTGCCTTCAAAACCCTAAACCCTTGTCTGTCCTTTTTATCTCCCCACTACGCAGCCGCCATCCCTCTCAATCTTCATCACAGCACCATCCAAGGTAGAATTTCATGCACCACCTGCTGGGGGATCTTGCTATTTCTTCTTTGTTTGTGTTCATGGATGGGTATTTGATTCGATTTGGTTTGGAATTTGAAAAATCTTGCACATATCGAAGGCTTTCTAGGCGTCATTTATCCAAGGCCTATTCAGCTCAATGTTTGTGCCAAATCAATTTGTTCATCTCCTCGCCCTATGATCTCCAGCAGTGCTACCCTGGAGACCATGCAAGGCTCGATGAACACACTCCAGATTAACAACCCCTAATTCGACTTCGTTTCCGTTCTTTCTTCTTCACGAATCTGAAGAATTTCAGAGTTTTTCTTAGATTGAGCGTTCGTACGTCTTGTTGCTCCAGGGGAAAGAAAGGAGTGACAATGGCAGCCAAGAACCCCAAGGTGTTCTTCGACATCCTGATCGGCCAGGCCAAGGCGGGCCGCGTCGTGATGGAGCTCTTCGCCGACAAGGTGCCCCGCACGGCCGACAACTTCCGGCAGCTGTGCACGGGCGGCAAGGGCCTGAGCGCGTGCGGCAAGCCGCTCCACTACAAGGGCTCGGCCTTCCACCGCATCATCCCGGGCTTCATGTGCCAGGGCGGCGACTTCACCCGCGGCAACGGCACCGGCGGCGAGTCCATCTACGGCGCCAAGTTCGCCGACGAGAACTTCAAGCTCAGGCACACCGGCCCCGGCGTGCTCTCCATGGCCAACTCCGGGCCCGGCACCAACGGCTCCCAGTTCTTCATCTGCACCGCCAGCACGCCCTGGCTCGACGGCAAGCACGTCGTGTTCGGCCAGGTCGTTGATGGGTACGGCGTCGTGGAGAAGATGGAGAAGGTCGGGAGCAGCAGCGGCACCACCGCAGAGCGTGTCGTCATCGAGGACTGTGGCCAGGTCGCCGACGACGAGTGATCCATATGAGTTCTTTGCTCTGCTAGTTTAGGCGATTCGTAGGAGTGTATGGAATGAATAAACTTGCACGCTCAGTTCCATTGTGTATGAAATACAACTATGAAGTACGTATTACCTGGTTGATTGATTTACTAACTGCTTGACAATGATTTCGTAACCAATAGCCGCAACTGTTTGTTTCACTGTCTTATCTTGGAAGAATTTCTCAACTTGTAACTTGGAAAATGTGAAGCTAGTACAGATTATACAATTGTTCAGATGGCCTCCTTGTTTTGTTGCAGTTTTCGTGTCTTTGGCTGCTTTTATTTATTCAACCCAAAGCTGGTGAGTTTCTAGATCTAACTAGAAACATTGTTATCTCGTATTGAGTTGCGTCAGTCTTTTTGAACTTGTCCACAATTAGATATGATGCAACAGCTGAGGCGGCGAGTATTCTCTTTGATTGCTTGTGCCGTGACTCTTTTCAGAAGCAGTGTGTTTGCTAGAACACAGTGAAGAATTAGGCTGGCATGCTGATGTTTTCTGATATAACACTCTGATGGGTAGGCTTTGGTGATTTTGCTAGCGTCTTTAAGTTCCTTGTTGATCTGTTGAAGAAGGGTATTGGGCTAGATATGTTTAGTTTTACTATTGCAATCCGTATCCTCTGTGGAGCTGGGAAACTGCAGGTAGCCAAGTGTCTAATACTAGATAATTAGTCGATGATGTTGTGGCTTTCAATACTTCTCACCTTGGAAGAATTACTCAACATGTAACTTGGAAAATGTCAAGCTAGTACAGATTATACAATTGTTCATACGTTTTCCTTTTTTTGTTGCAGTTTTCTGCTATTGGCTGCTGTAACTTAACCCAAAGATGGTGAGCTTCTAGATCTAACTAGAAACATTGGTTAACTCTTAAGGAGTTGCGTCTGTCATTTGAACCTGTCCACAATTAGCTGATACAGTGAGTATTCTCTTTGCTTGCTTGTGCCGTGACTCTTTTCAGAAGCAGTGTGCTTGCTAGAACACAGTGAAGAATCAGGCTGGCATGCTGATGTGTTCTGCTATAACACTCTGATGGAGTGATGGGTAGGCTTCAAGCTCTTGATTGATCTGTTGAAGACGGGTATTGGGCTAGATATGTTTAGTTTTGCTGTTGCAATCCGTGGCCTCTGTGGAGCTGGGAAACTCCAAGCAGCTAAGTGTAATGGATAATGAGTCGATTTGATATGATGTTGTGTCTTTCAATAATTTGATTCATGGATTCTACAATGCTGTGGATTCATCATTTATGTGGAGTCAAGCTAACATGCATGATTTTTTTTTTTTTGAGGGAACATGCATGTCCACTTACAGCAGCCAAAGTCACAGAACTGAAACAAAACAAGGAGGTCATTCGAACTATTGTACTCCCTCCGATCCATATTAGTGGGCATAGCTTTGTCTAAATTCATATGTATCTAGTTAAGTATTTAGATTAGATACATGTGTATCTAGACAAAGGTGTGCCCACTAATATGGATCGGAGGGAGTACAATAGTTCGAATGACCTCCTTGTTTTGTTTCAGTTCTGTGACTTTGGCTGCTGTAAGTTAACCCAAGGATGGTGGTGGTAAGAATCTAGATCTGATTGGAAACATTGGTTAACTCTTATGCAGTTGGGATCATTCTTGCAAGAAACCATTGCAGTCTTTGCTTGGACAGAAATATGGTTGAGAGTAAAACCTCTGTTTTAAAGGAAAAAACAGAGTTTTCATCCAGCTCTGTTTGTATGACCCTTTTTTCAAAGTTAGCACCGAAGCCTCGGTTAGTAGTTCTTCAATTGACCGATCGGTCATGGATTTCTGTAAACGTGTGGCAAACGTGCAACTGAACCACATAGTAACTCATACATGCATGATGCTTCCCATGCTTTTGATCTCAACTGCACGGTCAATATATAGTCCCACCGAGAACCTGGCTCAACAAGAAATGCATGTCAATATATAGTCTCATCTAGAACCTGGCTCAACATGAAAGGCATGAAAAATTGTTGGAACGAGCTGGCATCTAACAACACTGCAGATCTCTACCTGAGTACTCTATATATATCTTCAGACTACAAGGATATCAAATCCACTTTTTCCCTTATGACATCTTTCATTTTCTCCTTCTACAACTTTTTTTCGAAATAGGGATAACCCAGCCTCTGCATCAAAATGATGCATATGACTGCTTTATTACAGCTACTTTGAGATTTTGGAGAAAAACAAATTAGGACTATTGTTCTAATGAGATGTATTGTGCTGCTGGGATGGGAGGCTATAGTGGAGCATCTAGGAGTTCTGTGGTACATCGGGAGTATGTAGAAGAAGCCAGCTGAGAAGAATGAAATAATTTGCCCATTTTTTCAAGATAAACCAGTGTGCCTCGGTGTTGGAAGGTTGTCCAGCCGAGCTCGCCGCCGTTCCACTTGAGGACGCAGCCATCGGAGACGCCGCCCTAAGGACCGTGGCCTTGGCCGTGGAAGGCGTCGCTCTCTGCCCGGACCGATCCGCCTGGTAGTGGCATGCGCTGGCTCCTGGTGGACAGTGGCCGCCATGGCAGCTGGCACGAATGTTGGCGCGCTGCATCTCGCAGCGCCTCTTCTTCTTCCTCTCAACCTCTCTAACTTCTACTCACTCTTGTATCTCACAAGAACACACGCACACACACTAGCCAAAGAAAAGAACAAAAGCTTCGCTGAGACTCTCTCCTTTGGCAGCCACAAGTGCTACATTTTCTCTCTTTTTATTTCACTTGTCTCAAAGTAAACATGCTTACAGATGATTAAATACTCACACACCCCACGGCCGGAGGCCACGCTCGCCACTAACACCACCACCTGCATGCACTCACCCACGCACTAAGCACTAATAAACTCATGCACGAAGCTAGCTAACCACTTGCATGCAGCTAACTAATTACTCAACAGATTGACTGGATCGCCCAGCAACCTCCTGTGCAGCCCGTTGTCTTCAGCCTTTGCACCGCACCTTCAGGCATCAGCATCTCACCATCACGCTGCATCGCACAGCGCCATCTCGGCATCTCGCCTCGCACAGCTTGCCGGCTCTAAACTGACTACAACGATCACACCTAACTACGTGCAGTACAAAATAAACATGTAGATGCAAAATATCTAAGTCTGCTTCTAGGGACTAACACCATAACAAGAACAAGAACAAGAACAAGAATTGGCTAGCTAGCTAGTTGAAGTGGTCATGGTCAATCTCCGTCTCACCAAAAAAATGTAGCCTGTTACTTTCCATCCATTCACAACTGAACGGATTAAGTCAGAGAAGCTTCCGCATGTGATTGATTGATTCTGAGCCTGGCTGTTACATATGGTCATAGAGTAATTTGGTCATGCAGTTAGAAATGAATCATGCAACTCCATCTAGGAGAAGAAAGAGAAGTGAATCATATGAAATGTCGATCAACTACAGACATTAATTGTGTATGAACATTCTTATATCTTGACTGAAGAGCATTGAGGCTGCAACAAGCATATATTTGAAAGGACCAGGAGACTGAAGAAATAAATCCGAGATGGATGAATATGGGAACGAAGATTTGAGATGAAAGGAACGAGGTAGGAAAGAGCTCCGGTGGGGCGGACGTTTCGTGGCAGCGATGACAAAGTAAGACAAAGAGAAAGACAAGGAACACTCATAATTATATGTTATAATGATCGGATCAGAGGACACTTTCAAGCTACAGTTGCATCCGGGTATAACGGCCACTAGCTATCTATATCTAGGCACCATAGATCGAGTATGTGATTATACTTTTCGGGCGTTGAGTTGGCTTGATGTGCATGGTGCCGGCCGCAGGAGGCTAGATGTCATGCTCATGCATGCACCTGGACTTGCATCCAACACCCGCAGATGCTTGTAGGCCATCAGCTGAATCCATCCACGAACCTTCCTGACTTTTGTTTTCCATCGAATGGCAGCTTCTATGAACCAATGCATGCAGTGAGCAACTACACATGAGAGAGTGTCAACCACAATGCTTGTCACTATATGATCTGATTATCTGAAAACAAAGACGCTTTGCCATTCATGAAACTCTTTCGTCCAAAATAGTTGGATCCACCAGCCGTCCACTATTTTTTTTTTGGAGTGTTAGATGGAGCTTTGGCACTAATATTATTCAAAGAAAGTGGAGTATTATAGTTGATATGCGCGATTTGTGTAAGAAGTTATTCCAAGTATCTACAGAACGAAGACCATGTGGCTGCTCACTATTTTGTGAAGTAAGAGCATCTCCACCGGGCTGCCCCAAATTCAAATAGGAACACTCACAAATGTACACAAAAGACTTGATTTTTATTCAAACTTAGACATATAAAAACAAAATTTAAAGTAAACTTAAAACTAAACTAATCTAAGAGACGTGAGAGGGCTCGCTGGGTCCGTCCATGTCTTCACTCGCTCTCGTGACGAGGACATGGGAGGGGTTAACCTCGTCGTTGTTCGCCGTCGGCGAGACGAACTGAGATGGGTCAGCCTCGCCATCGTTCGCCGGTTGTTTGAAGAAGAAAACATGGGGCAACCATCCGCCCGCGCCCGCGCGAGCCATGTCCCCGTCCTGGCCTCGAGCAAAATCTGGGAAGCATTCGCCACGCAAAGTTGTCTCACTGCATCTGTGTGCGCCTTCCGTCTCCGCCTCTCTACTTGTGAGGCTTTATGGGTCCGCTGGTGAGCCTCCTACAGGCACCGGCGATGAGCCTCCAAATGCGTCCATGCGAGCAGCCTCGCAGGTGGTGAAGGAAGTCTATCTCTGGGATTGTAGCTCTGCCATGGCCTGCCATTTGGAAGCTACCCCCTCGTTTTTAAATATAAGATGTTTTAGGTGTTACACATGGTGTCTACATGCATAATAAAGTGAGTGCACATACACAATAAAACATGTCTAGATATATTTGTATATAGATAAATATGGACAAAGTGCAAAACATCTTATATTTAAAATTGGAGGGAGTATGAGCTAGTGTGGCCAACCTCGTCGCGTGCTCATCACGCTCTCGCGGGAGATCTCCATGACGTGCTCCTCGATAGAGGTGTTTGTCCTCGAGGGTGATGGCATGCAACACACGGTGCTGTAATCCCGACGAGCGGTAGCATAGAGGCGAGGAGCACGGTCAGCTACTGCCCCGTCGGAGCCATCTGCACCTCTTCCACTTTGGTGTTATCCTACATCTCCTCCTCATCACCCTCGTTGTTGTCAGAAGGCGACGGAGTTGGCTCTAGCGGCCGAAAACTCGTGCACCCCGCCTGGGTGAGGGTGGACCAAGAGTTGGCTAGAAGGCGAGGCATTGCTGCAGCTGATGGCGAGAAATGACCATTGCGGGCCATCTTATAGTCTACAGGAAGCATCGGGAAGCGGAGGGAAAGGGAGGAGGGAAGCGATGGAAAACTGCGGCGTGGGTGGGAAGCGACAGGTGGATGGGGAGGCGACGCATGGTATATCATCGTTGCGTCGGCCTGGCGGCGCTGCCTGGGATTTGGATTTAAACCAACATGACACGTGTAAAGATGACAAGCCGTGCCCTCATGTCTGAGTATGCATGGCGGGCTCCTTGTCCGATGGCTCCAAGCAAGCCTAGAAAGTTGGGGACGGTCACAAGGGTGTCACACAATTTATCGGAGGGTCCGAACCAATGGGAGGGTGTGCCATTGGGGCCCTTTATTTGTCCGAACCCCCATTGGACTATGAGTCTGTTTGTTTGGGCTGCAGCTTTTGAAAAGCAGCTGTAGCTGTTGAGCTGTGGAAAAGCAGCCGTGAGAAGCAGCTGTTGAAAGCAGATATTTGATGTTTGGCAGGAGTGCTGTTGGCAGCTGTTGGTTTTCTGGGTGAAATGTCTGTAATGCCCTTGAGTGCTGAAGATGTTATATAAGTGCCGATTTGAAGCGAAACAATTGTTTTTGACTTATTTAATTCATTATTACGATGTTTAGGGAGCTAAATCATCTCAGTTTATCTATTTATATGTAATAATTGAAACACATATTTATCCAAACATATGAAGGTTTCTCCATATGAACCCAAAATAATTACGATGTATACACATACATCAATCACATATACATACAAATATATAATCATACGTGCATCCACAGTTTTTTTTTACTTGGTGCACCCACATATTCAGTTAACAGCTAGATGCTAATCTGAATTCTTATAACAGCAAACTTGCGTATACACCTATATCCATCAATCACACGTACATGTACATCCAGCAAGCTGAATCAATCACACGTACATCCAGCGCGGAGCAAGCCTTGTTGTGGAGCGGAGAACGAAACAACAAGCATACAGCAAACAGATCGGACTCCGGCCAGAGAAGATGCAGGGCTCGCACGCGGTGCTGGCCATGGCCGGTTCGTCGGGGACGGAGAGGATCTCGGGGACGGTGGCGGACGAGACGGCTTGAGGCGGAGGACGAGGCAGGGTGCGGCGGCGGCGGCAGCTCGAGCAGCTCGAGGAGCTCCTGTGGCCGATGGGGACGAGGCAAGGTGCGGCGGCGGCGGCAGCTCGAGCACCTCTTTGTGAGATCCTGGCTCAGGGCTTAACAGGATTGATAGAATACTCATATCAACAAGTTGCAACTTATTTTCCGGAAGCTCATCTGGAAGGAACTCCGAGGTTAAGCGTGCTTGGCCCGGAACACTCCAAGGATGGGTGACCGACCGGGAACTGGTTCTCGGGTGTGCACGAGTGAGGACAAAGTGCGCAGAAAAGACTAGTGTTGATCTGTGGGGTCAGTCTGGAGATCCTAGCGAGCTGCCAGGGGTGACAGGCCCGGCCCGGGGGTGGCCGGGGTGTTACAATTTGGTATCAGAGCCGACCTTCGCGGCAACACGGGCGTGTGCGGGTCAGGGGCGCGGACATGTGGAGCATGTGCCGGCACTGGACGCACGGACGTGTACCAAGAGGGGAAGTTCCTGGACTGGTGGCTGACCGACGAGGGCGTCGGTCTTCTAAGGGGGGAAGGATGTGAGATCCTGGCTCAGGGCTTAACAGGATTGATAGAATACTCATATCAACAAGTTGCAACTTATTTTCCGGAAGCTCATCTGGAAGGAACTCCGAGGTTAAGCGTGCTTGGCCCGGAGCACTCCAAGGATGGGTGACCGACCGGGAACTGGTTCTCGGGTGTGCACGAGTGAGGACAAAGTGCGCAGAAAAGACTAGTGTTGATCTGTGGGGTCAGTCTGGAGATCCTAGCGAGCTGCCAGGGGTGACAGGCCCGGCCCGGGGGTGGCCGGGGTGTTACACTCTTGGAGCTCCTGTGGCCGACGGGGACGAGGCAGGGTGCGGCGGCGGCGGCAGCTCGAGGAGCTCTTGTGGCCGGCGGCCGACGGGGACGAGGCCGGGTACGGCGGCGTCGAGCAGATCGACCCGTCGTGCCCCGGTCGATTCGGGGAAGCGCGGGAACATAGCGGGGGAGGGGAACGGCGGAGGCGGCGGATGGAGGAGCTCGAGTGGCGGCGGCCTCACCTTGGCGCTGCAGCCTGCAGGTAGATGTCGCCGGCAAGGAATGGGCTGGATTCGGCAGAGAAGCTCGCTGGGACGGCGGCGGACGAGCTATGGCGAGGTGGCGGCGGCTCGAACAGCTCCCGTCTCCGGCAGCCGACGGGGACGAGGGCGCCCCGTCCTGCTCTCCTCACCGATGAGGACGACGGCTGAGAACGGAGCGGGGGAGGGGAGGTTGGAGGGCAGAGACGGCGGACGGTGGCGCTGGCGGCGGGGAAGGGCCGCGGCGGCGGCGAGGAGGGCGGGGGCGGCGGCAGTGGTGAACCCTAACCCTTGCTTTCCATGGCAAGGGATAAGAGGGGAATGGCCGAGTCAGGCCTCGGGGTGAATTGAGCTGGGCTGGATGGTTCCCTCGGTGGCAGGTTTTGTGTAAATAATACGAAGTATCGAGGTCACTTTCGTCCACTGCATTGCGGGAAGCTCGGGAAGCAGCGAAAAGCAGCCCCGGACTAGCTTCCGCTCGCAGACGCTCGCCCAGTTCATTTTCTGACCCTGCTTCTCTCAAGCGCTTGTCAATTTCTTGCTGTTTGTTTCAGCTTCAACTTCTACCACCCAAAAGCTGAAGTAGAATCGGAAACAAACAGCCCCTATAGGTGGGATGGATGAATGAACCAAAACAACCGACCGGTCCTGGTGTGAGACAACGAGTAGTGCATGCACCGCACCTGGTAAGCACCGATGGATCCATCCATTTTCTTCTTCCTCGAAATGCTGGCTTTTTTCTTGTTTTCGACGATGGATCGAGACCGATAGTGAGCTCTAAACGTCACTCGCGGACTGTGTGTGTCGTACTCACTTGATGTTATATGCATATGTCTCCCGTTCCGTTCCGTTCCGTTGAGTCCGAGCTGAACAACTCCATGGATGCATGGATCATCGATCAGGTGGTGCATCCATGAATGAGTATGGCTGCTCCCGCACGAAGGAGCACGCCACCTTCCCCCGTCGACGCCACGCAGATGCAAGCAACCATCACCTCTGATGGATGCTACCTGCTGCTTCCTCGAACCAACATACACAGATATAGTCATGGCTGATGATATATATTTGCACTCTCACTTTAGATACTATTGCCAATTAGAGTATATTACAGTTTGACAATATTTGATACTTTAGGATTGTAATCCAAGTCTATTTCTACTAGATTTCGTAGTACCCCTTTATATACAGCCCACCGTGGCTCATTATAATCAATCTAGAATCAAGCAATACAATAATATTCCGCAATCTTACATATTTCTCCATACATGTATATATGTATATACACTAGCTATTGTTGAATTTTTGACTAGCAATTGCTAGCGGACCATTGATTGAAGCCCAACTTAATATTCTGAAATTCTCAGCCTTTATAATATTGATTGAAATATATATCGTCGTTCCGGACTTTCAGCCGGTCTACATCAACGTACCTGTAGCATGAAAAGTTAGTGAGGCCAAAAGGCCCAAAAAGAATTGCAACTTGCAATTGTCAACTAGTGATTAAGGAAGATAGATATATTATCAACAACAACACTAGCAGATGTGTAGGATTATCATACTTGGCATCTTTCTCGCCTACAAACCGACCCAGCCCACATGAAGGCACGCCAACTTTTTTGGCAGTTGAGGGTGAGCGTAGCTGCATATGTAGCTAGGTACCTAATAATGCGTGTCTCCAATTTCTTCGACGTGTTTTACTATTTTCATAAAAAAAAATTAACAAAACGCCTCTGTCCTTAGCACCTTGTATGTTTTTTGGCTACTTCAGATTTACTAATTGATACTCCAGCGTAATGCATTCTGTTTAAAAGAGTTGTAGAGCACTAAGCGTAGAATGCACTGTGATAATAGCTAGGCAATGACCCAAAATTACCAGCAAGACACTACGAGCATGTTGCCGAGTCACTTGGCAATCACCCTGCACTCGTGACGAGGCTAATTGAGGAAGTGAGAAAACAGCTAGAGGCATATGGTAGGAGGAGGTAGCATGTCGTAACAAAATGAAGTTGCACCAGATTTAAGAAGAGGAGGGAAATTAGTCTGTCTAGTGTACGTATTTATTTGCCGCAAAAATACAACAAGTGATGCGGCCCACATACCACATAGATGCATGTAGGCTGCTTCCTGGATGGATCGCGCGCGTGTGCTAGATCGTCATTAATATCGTATATGGTTGCATTAGTATATATGATGAGGATTAGGAAATTCCATAACAAAATTAAGCTCGGCAAGGGGAGTGCTCATCTATAGATCGTCACTGCTTATACAGTTTATTTAGTATTCGTAAGTGATGATTAAGGGTGATATAAACAACATCAAGTGGGTTTAGGGTTTGTTTGCATCAAGATCTTTTATGTGAGTGAGTGAAGCTTGGAGCAGAGGGTGAGGGTTGGGTGACGTCGGGGTTTCTTGTCCTACACCGCCGCCCTATGTCAGCATGCATGGACGGAGGTGTCCCTCTCACCGCTTTCTTCAAATCCGTTCCGTTCCGTTTCCATTGGCGGCCTGTGGAGCCCACAATAGAGTTTTTTTTCCCAACATTTGGGTCCTCGGATCGGGCAGGGCCCACTGCAGAATCGGACTAGTCAAATCCCGTTTCATTCATTTGTGGGCAGATGGACTCGGCCGGTTGCTTATAAAACCTCGCCGATCGAGATGCCAACATTGCTCATCATCGGAACAAACACTTGGATCCTACTCCTCCTCTGCTCAGCCTCCAACCAAATCCTGTCGATCGATTCATGGATCATCTGATCGGTGGCTGCCCGCCGCCGGCAGCGCTCTACTCGTCGTCGGCGTTCGACATGGGCGACAGCGACGACATGCACCTCCTCAACACCCTATTGCTCGACATGGGTGCTGACCATTACACGGATTACGACCTAGACATGGAGGCCTCCTCCTCTTCATCCTCCACCTCCTCATCCTCCGACCACCACCTGCAGGCCGGCATGCAAGCCACCGCCACTACTAGTCCTACACCAAGCAAGCGCCGTGCCCAGCAACCAGCTACCGCACCGACGCCGATGAAAGGCCTCATCGGCGTGCGGAAGCGGCCGTGGGGCAAGTTCGCGGCCGAGATCCGGGACTCCACCCGGAAAGGTGCCCGCGTGTGGCTCGGCACCTTCAACACCCCCGAGGCGGCCGCCATGGCCTACGACCAGGCCGCCTTCTCCGTGCGCGGCGCCGCCGCCGTCCTCAACTACCCCGTCGACCGCGTCGAGGAGTCCGTCCGCAGCCTCGCGCTCGGTGCAACCGGCGGGTCGCCGGTGCTGGCACTGAAACGGCGCCACTCAATCCGGAAAAGATCCCCCAACAAGGTCAAACGGACGACGACGGCCACCAAGATGATGAAGGTCGACGCGTCGGCTCTGTCGGTGCCCGTGCAGCAGCAGCAGCAGGTTGTGGAGCTGGAGGACCTCGGTGCGGACTACCTGGACGAGCTCCTCCGGGTGTCTTCCGACGAGCCGACGGCGCGCGCGACGATGATGGCTTTGATCACTACGACCTTGAGTCGTTCATCGCACCACCAAAACGGCGCCAGCAGTCTCGTTCCCTCACTGCTAGCTCGTTCAACTGCCAGCTGCTTGAGTTTATTGCAAATAGTATCAACAGATCGATCAGATTTTTGCCAGCATAGTCTACTTGTCTATCTTGTTGCACCTGCGAGTTGGAGCAACATGCCAACAGTTTTACTGTAGTATGTTTGTCCGTTTGCCTCTCGATCTGTCTGTCTGTCCGTGCGTGCGTTATACACACACGTGATCAATTGAGTAGAAAGAATTATACTACATGCAGAGCCGGTGGTGTAAGATCAATCAGGCGTGGATTTTCATGCACACAGTAGCAAGTACGTGTGGCCTGCATGTGCCCACCACGCACCTTCCTTATTTTCACGCCAACTCTGAAATCTAGCTAGATGAAGTAGTAGCAAGTACAATTTGGAGGCGGCGATTTGGATAGTGGTCTAGATGCACCCATTAGATAATTTATTTTTAGTTTTTTTAGAATGTCAAAAATTTCAGAAAAAAATCCGGATATACATTACAGCGTGATGTGCTAGCACAAAAATTGGCATGGTGAAAAAACTTTTTTAGCAACCTGTACAAAAAAGACAAAATTCTGACACGTATATATACATTCGGTATGTCCGAATTTGTCTTTTTTGCACATGTTGCAAAAAAAGTTTTTTTCTTCGTGTAACTTTTTGTGCTGAATTGAAATGTGTTAGACTACATGCAAAATTTATTTTGAATTTTTTGACATTTGAAAATTGTTTTTTTAGTGGGTGCATCTGCACCCACTACCCTTTGTGAATATCCGGTACAATTTGTTCAACTTTTTAGCATCATTTTTTTCTTTTTTTACACCTGGCACAAAAAATATCGATTTTCCAAAACAATATATTGTGATTCCCAGGTACTTGAAAGGAAAAGAACCAGATTCACACCCGAAGAGATGCATATATTGTGATTCGGCTATTTTGGCTTGTCCAAAACAGTAGAGCTCACTTTTGTGAAAATTAATCTTAAGGCCCGACAATTGTTAAAAAAGACAAAGGATTAGTTTCATGTTCAAAGCCTTAGCTAAATCATGTTCCATAAAAATAATGGTATCATCAGCATATTGTAATATAGAAACCCCTCCCTCTACTAGATGAGGAATTAGTCCCCCTATTTGACCATCTTCTTTTGCTATGTCTATCAAAATAGCCAGCATATCCGCTACCACATTGAATAAAATAGGTGAAAGTGGGTCTCCTTGTCTAAGTCCTTTTAGAGTTCGAAAATTATGCCTGATGTCATCGTTCACTCTTATACCCACACTCCCCCGACTATTGAAATCTTTAATCCATTGAACTACTTTCGATGAAAACCTTTCATCCGAAGTGCTTGTAAGCGAAAAAGGCCATTTGACCTTATCGTACGCTTTTTCGAGGTCAATTTTGAGAAGAACACCATCCAATTTCTTCCTATGAAGTTCATGGATTGTCTCATGTAGCACAACTACTCCTGAAATGTGTCGTCCAGCCATGAACGCGGTCTGTGTTGGCATTACAACCGTGTGTACCACCTTGGTGATCCGGTTAGTAGCCAGTTTAGTAAAGATTTTGAAGCTCACATTAAGCAGACATATAGGACGATACTGCTGAATTTTAATTGCATCTTCTTTTTGGGCAACAAAATTATAGTTTCCAAATTTAGTTGAAACAGTGGCAAACGTCCCTTGTGGAAATCGGCGTTTGGTGGAAGTCGGTGTGGTTGCGTGTGGAGCTCCTGAGGATGGATTTGAAGACGAGGAACGACGTACCGTTGCGCCCCTCTTCAGTAAAGCTAGAGTGCAAAGCACTAAATTGAGGAGATCTGGAGATCTCTATGCTCTCTCCTTGCAGAAGAAGAGGGGATCACTGCTCCTGGATCTGGCGCTCGACGAGGATTTGTAGTGCATGCGGTGGTGTGTGCTCCGGAAGCTGTGACAACTGGTGGAGTTCCCCAACGACGACTGCGTTGCGTTTGGGTTATCGAGGCAACTAGAGCCTCTCAATGCCTGGAAGCAGAGTGCTTATAGGACTCTCTTCCTCCTAGTTTTTAGGCCTTTGTGGAGGATCTTCGTTCACTACGGTGCATGATTCATCATCGGCCTTGCCCCAAGTGACTTGTTCCTCGGTGGCCGCGGAGGTCCCACAAGATGCGGAGGAGAGAACCAAGTACCTGCTCGCATTTTTTCGTTTTTGTTCGAGCGTCATATGTATATATTTGAAGGACTTTGTTGTAATTTTCTATATTTCTAAGGGTCTGTTTATAAACTTTTACCTGCTGCCTCACTAATACAAGCATTATCATTGATCCAGGCCCTTCGGATTTTTTTCACAATGTTCCATCAGTAGCCGCGGAGACATCAATGAATTTAATTAGCACAGAATATCTGTGACGGGTGATCTGTTAATAGATCAATACTGTACTTGGTGATTGATGCAGTGCAAGTTGGATTGGATAGGAGTGGATTGGATTGGTAGGGGCGATGATCCATCGCTGTCTGACGCCCAATTCAAATTCCTTTCATCAGCTCAACTAAGTCGCGGTAGCAGCAAGGTGCAGCAGCAGAATCAATCCAATCCGTGATTTATTTGCAAGCATGTTTCAGAACCGTTTTCATTCATCTCTGTGTGTGTGTACGTGTGGTGTGAGTGCGGCTCTCAGGTTGCCTGAAGAGAGCTTTCAGCCAACACTGTCGCTTTCAGGTTGGGTGATTTATTCTCTCTCTTTCAGTTCTGAGTTTCAAAGTCCACATTAATCAACAGTTCGATTGGTCTCTGTGATTCATTCCACATCAGGATTAAGTCAACACTGAATAAAGTCAGGGCCGACTTCCCTTGGTTCATTTCAAAAATATTACTCTACTGGCTACCTTTGCATATCGACCACAACATCTACATCAACCTTAGGTTCGTTCGTGTGCAAGGCCGGTGTCAACTCATTAGACATTAGACGAATTCAACTAACAAACAAGGTCAAGCCAATCCACATATAGCCAGCTCAACGAGTTGGACATTATCAAAGCAATGGGTGACACTGTGGCAAATGACTTTCAGCAATGGGTGAATGAAAATGTTGTATCTTCCTCAAAAAAAAAACAGTACGTGGTACACTAGCTAAATCCGAATAGCAATGGGTGAATGCAAAATCGAAGCATGTTCTGTCAACTTCATTAGGAAGCTTCCGGCCTGCCGCATCTCGATCCGATTTCATTTTTATCCTCTCATCGTTGCTTTCTGGATCCATATATAAGCTCGCTCTCACCTGTCAAGTAAATCGCATTAGCACTAAACGTGGATAAGAACACAATTATTATTATAAGTTCATTCTAAAAAAAACTATATATGGTGTACCTTTTGGAGAGTTCAGCTAGCCTAGGTGAGCTTCGTGGGAGGTGCGATAACTGTCAACGTCTGCATCTCAGGACCAACACCAAACCGGCATGAAGGCCTCGACCGATCTTAGGGAGAAGGAAGAAGAATTAGCTAACAGCTAGTTGAAGAAGAGGTCATGGTCAATCTCCGTGTGACCAACATTTAAACCTTTTCCGTTCAGTCCATTCATAATTGAACCGATTAAGAGAAGCTTCCATACGCGATCCCCGCTCGCAGTCATGTAGGTACGGTGTGGAGTAATTTGATCTTGCAGACATAAATGAATAAAATAAGATGTTGATCAATGAATTATATAATCAACGACGGGCGGACATTATATATATCAACATTTTGTTATCTTTGACTGAATTAGATCAAAGCATTGAGGCCGCAACAAGCCCGGGAGGACTAAGAGACTCAAGAAAGGAATACGAGATAGATGGACATGAAAAACTAAATATGTATGAGATGACAGGAAGGAGGCAGGAAAGAGCTCCGGTGGCAGCGATGGCAAATTAAGACCAAGAGAAAGACAAGCAACACTCATAAATATATATATACTAGCTAAATACCCGTGCGTTGCTACGGCGCACATGAATAAATTGATTTTGAATAATGCATTCATTTGAGCAAAATATTTGGTGGATGATTCATCAATCTATTTTGTCATGACACACATTTATCTATATGAACTCAAATAAATCTTTGCCCCTAGATGTTACTATAACCTCCAACGACAAATGAGAGGAGAATGGGGGAGAATTGAGTACCGTGCAGTACGTGTTGATCAAAACTATTCAAATGAAAAAATACATGAAACGTTTCCAACATCTAATATACACATGAAACGATTCTTCCCTACAAAGAGAGATAGTGGTGTAAGAAATGCTTTTCCATAAAGAAATATCCACGTAGTGCAATTTCATATATTTTATCTCTACTTATTCTTCAATGGCAAAAAATATGATGTTTTTTCTGAGCACAAGATATGTAAAACTGAACGTGTATATAGCTTATGAAAAAAACAGAAAGACCTGATAGACAACCTCTTTTGAACTTTTCTCATTTCACTGCGTTAGTTCAGTACATTGTACAAATTTAACTTAATACATTATTTGTAAAAATCTCTTATTTGTACAAACCAACAACTGCGGTCACTGCTTGAACATGAGCTTTATTCTCTATCTTGCTTCCCCGCTGTTCCACGCTGCAGCCTCCTACCTCGAAGGAATCGTTCAGTCGAACAACTGCCGCACGCCTCTCTGTTTATGTGGCCTTCTTCTTTCACAGTAACATATTTCTGTGTGAAGTCATAGTAGATAACTAATTGAAAACAATACTCTAATCATGTTAAAATGCAAGAATTTCAGTATCTAAAATTAGAAGGAAAAATAGGCAGGTCGTGTCCTCTCTAAACTATAAAGGAATCTGACTCAGTTTGACATATGTAGTACTAACCATGAGTAAGAAGAAATGACTTCTGTAGTACTATTATTATCAGAACGGCACACTGACTGATGGAAGCTCAGGAAATAATTATGCTCAGTCATACCAGAACTACTCATTCCCTGATACTAATGCAGTCCAAAGTTGCAGTACAGTGCATGCCAATTCTTTCTCATATCATCCAAAGTTCTGCATGCCAATTCTTTCTCATATCAGCCAAAGTTCAACCAGTGGGCATACCATTAAATCCTCAATGATGTTGACTAATACAACCTCTGTACAATATGCATGACCAAACTAACACATTTCAATCAGTGGGAATTCGCAATTGCGAATGGAGAGCATAAGTTCTATGTACCATAGCTATTCCAATGAAAATGTAATATAAGACCCAATCAACTAATGTCATGGACAAAAGGAACAAGCTATCATCATAGGTAGATAGTGTTGTTTGTCCTGTCGAGAGCATAAGCTTTAGAAAAGGAACTTCCAGTATATCGCAGAGTTAAGCATAAAATCTTACCTATCTAATTCATCAGAGGAAATCATCCCCGGTTTCTTTCTTCAGGTAAAAAGAAAAGAGCTTCTTCCTGGGTGTCCCCTTCCGTAGAAACAATTTAGAAATGCTCCAAACTTTCTGCATATTAATCGCTGAATTGGCTAAACTGCGTATTATTATCTTCACATATTGACAAAACACTCTAGAAGTTCTAGATAGACACACATAAAAACTGGAAAATTATGTTAATGATTGGCTTAAGAACAAAATACAATACATGTTCTGCAAATTATTAAGTCTTCCATGGTTTAACAAAAAAATCTAAATATATAGAACCATACAAGCTGGCAAGTAACATCAATTAAAAAATATGCTTGTCAATAAAAATTAACTTCAAAGGTCATTCAACCATCTATGCTTATTCTGACCTAGCAGCAGGTCTATTTTGACATAGCCATGAAGATTTTCAGATCTGCGCAGGGCTATATCACCAGGTGGTAAGATGGGCAACAAACAACATGATGGCTGCTGAAAAACATGGCAGGTCCAAATCAAAAAGGGGCACTCTGGTAACGATATAATGACAGTCGACAAGATTGTGAGAGATATATACGAACATGAATTGTATGTGAAATCATATTACTTGTTAGGAGGAATGGCCTTGTTAAATATTGGCTGAAGAAAAGCAGGTAATAATCAGAACGTGAGCAATGGCCTTTCGGAGTAAAATAGCATTAGATGGAATGAGGTGGGGATGCAGGTTCTGCGGAGGGGAGGCCCAGGCGGTGCTGCAGCGCTACGGTGGGAGGCGAGGTGCAACTGCTCGGTTGGTGGCAGCAGCAAGGGTTGTGGAAACGATAACCCTTTGGCTGGAGCATGGATGAGTCCACCATCACCCATGCTTGCTTCTGCTCGAATAATGGGCGAGCCACGATCTGCGGCGGCGGCTCCTGAAACCCACCCATTCACATCAGAGAACTCCCAATCAGGGTAAATCGAATCAAACCGAGCCAGAGAACGTTGAGCTCACCTTGCAGAGCCCGTGGTACTCCTGCTAGAGCATAGAGGCGCTTCAGGAAGCCCTTGTCGGCCATGGATAAAATCCTAGGCGGCCACACCGCAACCGAACCCCTAGCTGCTCAAATCCCCCTTGCGCTCTCCACAATCGACAATCCAATCCGGCGGCGGCGCTCTAAACACCGGCTCCCCTCGCTGGCGGCCAAGATGGCTTCCAACGCAGTGTGCAGGTGGCGTCGTTCCGTCGGGCATTCCAACGGCGGCCGCTCCGTCCCCGTCGGAGGGGATCGGGTTGGGTGGGTAGGGTTCGTGGGTGTTGGCTGCGCCTTGGGCGTGCGGAGGCAGCGAAACAAAACATTTCGGCATATTTGTTTGGGCCTGGCCCATGCGAGCGGTCGTGGGAGCGGACGAACGATGGCAGAAAATTCTGCCTGTCTACGTACGTACGGACTGCCATTTAATAATAAAGATACAAGTAATACTACGTGATAGAGAGCAGAGAAGGAATCACTGGGGCCATGAAGGGGCTTTCGAGCTACAGTTGCATCCGGGTATAACGGCCGCTAGCTAGCTCGGCAGGGCAGAGATCGAGTAAGAGATTATACTTTTGGGGCGTTGAATCGGAGTGATGTGCATGGTGCCGGCCGGCAGCAGGAGGCAAGATGCCATGGATGCACCTGGACTTGCAACCAACATCAGGTGCATGTTGGCTATCTACCAATGCATCCACGAACCTTCCTCTCTTCTGTTTTCATATCCTAGAAGCTTCTATGAATCAATGCCTGTAGTGAGCAACAACACAAGAGATACTAGTGTCCAACACTTAGTTCATCCATATATACGTGTCACTACATTTTTGTATATGATGAAAGATAAGGCAGACATTCATACAATTGTTTTCTGCAACATAGCCTTCTTAGTTGGCTGATTGGCTCCACTAGCCTCCCCATTTTATAGCACATTAATTCTTCACTTTATGGAGTAGATCGATGGTGCTTTATTTCTTTACAAATATTGGACTGTTAGACTGCGGTTTGGCCCCAACTTTATTCAAACCAGCGCTAGTAGTTGGCATATGTGCGATTTGTGGAAAAGATTACAAGTGTTTAAAGAACCAAGACCATGGGGCTGCTCTCTACGTACTTTGCGAACTAAGAGCATCACGGAAAATTCGCAAGGAAGAGAGTATTATAGGCAGCCGTCAACCATATTCATTCCTTATCGATCGACTGTGACAGCTCGGTCCATCATTCAACATCTGGTCAATTTGTACTTGACTCTATCTTGGCTGCATCACGGCCCGATGGATGTTCAAGTACGTACGTACCTATACACACACATGTCCTCTATACAATGGGATTAATAAAATGGAAATGCAGGTTTCAGTAATTTGTGCACACTATATTCGTAAATTTAAATTCTAACGAGAAAAGGGAATTTTCATTTTCTTGTGGAAAGACCGTCATGAGTGAATATTCCGCTTTGACAAGGGTTGAATCTGGACATGCAACCACCCTCTTAGCAACCGATTCTCGTAGAGTATCATCATGTTATTCATCATTATGGATAGCTTAAACATGCATTGATCACATACTTAGAACACCTAACGATGATCCAAAGAATAGATTGGGGGTTCTTACGGGAAATTGAAGTCGACATGGTCTCCTGCATGGAGCAGGCATGACGAAGGGGTTCGAGTAGAGGATGGGGCCGAAGTAGTCGATATGCTTGTGCGTCGAGATCCCTTACAATCACACCCAGCATGGTCCCGACACGGCGATGACGAGGTTTAGTCTTCTCATTGTAGAAACACTCCCCACCCCACATTGTATTGGGTAGTAGGGAGTTTTGGTGAGATTAGCTGCATCACCTTAAGTAGGCGATCATGTGTTGCCATGCTCCCCTCCCTTGTATGTCTTGACATGGCACCAACAACCTTAGTTGGTTTAGTCTCCCCGATCAGGGCAAGTCAGTTGGGTCGAGGGGGCACGAAACATTGGTTTGTGGCCCCTCCCCATAGTGTTATTTTTAGCTTTCCTGGTAAGCTGGTAGATCAAACTAACAGAAAGATCACCAGTCAGTGAATACTTGATTTAATGAGGGTTAAACCTGAGGCAAACATGGAAGATCGACATGCTCGATGGCTTGGATGAAGCCATACGCCTCATTAAGGATACTAATTAGGGGCTTGTCTGCGATATATCGAACGAGCCCGTTTACCTATGGCGGATGGTCCTATACCGGTATACCCCAATCCAGCGCGCTAAGACTAAGTCCTTAGGCATAACAAGGTATGAGCGGGTGTGTCTGTACGACCGCCCCTTCTATACCTACTTGGTGCATAATACATTGGTGTGATAAAATCTCCCTTTCGAACAAAAAAAATATATTAAAAATGTGACTAAATGACATTAGGAATGGCAAGAAAATGCCGCGTTTACCAAAAAGGCAAAAATGATACATTTTAATAACTAAAATATTTGTTGATCCTCTTTGTACTGGATCAGAGGTTTTTTTGTGAAAAGGTATAAAAGTATATTGATAATCATATTTCTGACCCTCTTTAGATCAGAGTTGATTTTTTTTTTGTGAAAAGTGTTTATTTGGAAAAAGTACAAAAATATATTGATAATCGTATCAACAGTACAAAGAACCCCAAAACTAACAAAGAATTACAAATAGATGGACCACCTATCGATGATTACAAACACTGTAGCGAGTTGATGACGCGCCCACGTCGTCCCCTGTTTGTACTAGATTCAGTGATTTTGTGCAAAGGGCAATTTCCATTTGTAGAACCATGAACTAGTTTGTCCACAGCATTTGTAGGTTTGATCCTGGAGATGCTCTAAGTAGTGCATGCACTGCTCCTGGCATCGGTTCGTATAAGCATCAATCCATTTTCTTCTTCCTTATGGAATGGGATAGACAGTGATCTAACTTGAAACGCACTTTGTCGCAGTCTTTTGATGTTGTATGTCGCCCATAGGCCATATCCCGTTCCGTTCCGTTCCGTCAGTGTCGTCGACGTAAACAACTCCATCGGCTCATGGGATCCATCACCAGGTACTAGAGTAAGTGCGCATGCATGGCTGCTCCCGCGCGAAACATCACTCTACCTTCCCCCTTACACTCTCTTTAATTTTAGGTAGCGACGCCATGCAGATGCAAGCAACCATCACAAAACACTAGCCTTGATGCAGCCTGCTGCTTCCTCGAACCAACATAACCCAGATAGGGTCATGCCACTCATACATGACTGATGATGACACATACACTACTCCAAATCTTGTATATAATACAGATCAACATATTTGCACTCTCAGTTAATGGCGTCGAAATAGTGCCAACGCCTAACGGTTGGTTCCAGTAAATGGAGCCATGTTTTACCTGAGAACCCTAAACCCATTGGGGCCCAAGAACAGTAACGGTTCCAAGGAGATACTTAATCAGCATTGGGGCCCATTCTTAGGTACTTGAAGAGTAGAAAAATGCGGAGAAAAGGAATGCGTAGAAAATGTTTAATTACATACAAAGTTGTAACCAGCCTTCAAGTTTGAATACCACGGTCATTTTCATCAAATTCATTTTTTTAATTGACAAGGTTCATCAAAAGTCATTGGTCTGCGAGACTGTGACTCACGGTGGTGACAACTGAATAACCGTCTTACATTCCAAGTAGAAAATTTTGGAGTACTATCTCTTGGATCGATCGAGCTTGCTTTTATAATATTGAAATCTTTCGTCGCTCCAAACTTTTCGCAGGTCCACATCAGGTCACTGTAGTATGAAAAGTTAGTGAGGCCAAAGTTAAACCGGCCTCGGTTGCTCCCTCGATCAATCACTACTATTGGCAACTTGCAATTCTCAAGTAATTAAGGAAGATATATTATCAGCAGCTAGCAACACTAGCAGATGCGTACGACTATTTTATATCTGGCCTCTCGCGTGCTAACCGGCCAGCCCACATGCATGCCCCACCATTTTGGCAGTTGAGAGTGAGCGTAGATATGTAGGTGGCTAATAATTGCAACGTCTTGCGTATAAATAAGTTAAGCTAGATTTGGGCTACATGTGATGTATACTATTTTGCTCAACAGAATTTGTACATGTACCCGGGCAACAACCACAAATGGAGACTGGGTTCCATGGTGCCATTTTTTCTTATCAAATATCTTAAAGTTTCAAAAAAAAAATTTGGATGTATACAGTGATGCATTCTATCAACATGCAAATCTCAAATTAAAATAACTCTTATTTTGTGCTATAAAAATGACAAATCCGGCAGATTTTGGAGGTTTCAAATTTTGCCCTGTTCACTAGAACTTAAGATGCCAGATTTCTTCATTTCGCACACCAAAAAGGCAAAATACAAGATATTATGAGTCGAGTTTTGTCACGTTCGCAGAATACGACATGATATACATCTAGGATTTTTTCAGATGGTATCATGGCGAGGTAGTTTTGTCGTCTTTGTATATGTTCACTCGTTTTATTATTTGAAACTTGCCGCAATGCCTAGATTTTGCTCGCTCGTCTCGATGCGTGTCACGTTTTGATTATTTTTTTAGCAGTTATCGAGGCTAAAGATCAATTTTCATAAGAGCAAGTTGTAGATTAACTAATAGTGATTGGGGAGAGGCAGAAGGAAAAGTGAAAAAATTACATGTTTGGGCTAATACAAATGAAACCATAGAGAAGTAATAGGTTATCTTAATCCGAAGTAACGCAACACACAGTAGGTGTTGTCCTAGTATATTGACAAGTTCGAAAGTATGTAGAAAAGGTGATTGTAGCATAATATAATGTCAACTGCATTTATTAGGAAGCTTCCGGGCTGCCGCATCTCTGGTGTCGCATTCATTCACTCATCGCTGGCTTTCTGGATCAATAAACTTCATCACTGAACTAAATTGCACTACCACTTAGTATGGATAAGAAGATGTAATAGTACTACTTCTACATATAGTTGAACTTTTGGAGAGAGTCTACAGATTCAGATTCTTCAGAGAGGTTGAGTAAAAAAAAGATTCTCGAGAGAGGTTACTCAATGTACGTTTTTGCGGCCAGGCATATACGCGCACAGACCCAAGTATTAATTAAAAATTTAATATGTGCTTGTGTTAGCTACAGCTGCAGATTGTTCAAAGTCTGTATCGATCTGAAGACCAACACCAAGGAGTAGAGAGAACAAGAATTAGCTAGTTGGTTGAAGAAGTGGCCATGGTCAATATCCGTCTGACCAAATCTCCAGCCTGTTGCTTTCCATCCATTCATAACTCAACGGGTTCAGTCAGGGAAGCTTACGTACGTGCTACGTACATAATTTACTTCGACGATCCTCCCTCGCAGTTATGTATGTTTGTGGAGTAATTTGGTCATGCAAATCCATCTACTACTACTACAAAAAGAGAGATAAGTTAATTAATCATATCAAATAAAATGTTGATCAACTATATAAATCAATGCAGGGCAGGCAAGTAATTGCTTATGAAGAGATCATGCATATCACTGAGACTGCAACAATCATATTTTTGGAAGAACGAAGACTAAGGCATGGCTTAGTGGTGGGGAGGGGCTGATGCCTTCCCACCCACCCGAGTTCAAATCCTCATGCTTGCAATTTTGGTGTTGTTTCACCCTCCTCTATCGAAAAATACCACGTGGCTCTCCCACGTAGGAATCGTTTTTATATTTTTGGAAGAACCAGGAGACTGGAACAAGCATATATATATGAAAACGAAGATGTGGGATGAGAGGAAGGAGGCGGGAAAGAGCTCCGGTGGAAGCGATGACAAAATAAGACCAAGAGATAGACAGCCAACACTGACCAACAAATATATGTAGGATGAGAGGGGCTTTCGTGCTACAGTTGCACCCGGGTATAACGGCCACTAGCTCGCATATACTAGTTCCACTTGCGGGGCTTTGAATTGGAGTGATGCTCATGGTGCCGGCCGCAAGAGGCAAGAGGCCATGCATGCACCTGGACCCAACATCTGCAGGTGCATCAGCTGCTGCTACATCCATCTCCGGCCGCTACGCAATAACCCCATAAACTTTCTGTTGCGGGGTTCTTCTTGAAACAATACATCAAGGTAGACACACATAAGGTGTTCGACGAAATGATAATGAGCAAGGGCTAGCCACGCACCCCACGGCGTTCCTGTCCACGAGCCGTTCCTCGGCGTCGACCAGCACGGCACTCACGACATGATCGGCCGCTAGTCTGTGCTTGCACAAGCGAATGTTAAATCCGCCACCGCTGCTGATGCCCACCGTCGGGCACAGGTCCGCCGGGAACGTGAGACGGACCCGAGGCCGGCGGGGTCGACCACAGGGCCGAGCGCGACGTGCAGACCTGCATGGGAGGCCGACCATGCTGCCCAACACGTACCACACGGCGATGCAGTGCAGTTGCTCAGCTTCCCGAGCGCCAGAAGGTCCGAGACCATGCTCTGCCACTGCAGTTTCGCCACGGAGCCACCGCTCGTCACCGATTGACTCGAGGATCTCATGCGTGTAATAGCACCCTGTAATCGATGTCAGAAAAGAACGAAAAAACCCTGCAATCTAGTATACTAGCGTATATACGTACTACCTGAGTACCTCTGTTTTTCGATCAGATTGGTTCCTGTCGGCGAGTTCTTTGCTAGTTGTTGCAAGTCCGCGTCTTGCCAGACAGTACTCGGCTGATCGCGTCGTACATGTTGGGACCGAAGCCAATAATTGGTACGCCGAGATGAAGACCTCGGGGAGCATGAGAGCGCGGCGCAGAGGCACCAGCACCTCCTTTGGACGACCCCGAAGCTGCCGCAGACGAGGAAACGTGCTCCTGAGGCGCGGGCGGCGGCGGCGGCGAGGTGGGCCTTCTTCCCAGGCATGCATATACTCCTGCTAGTCGAGTGCCTCGCCGTTAAGGGACGGGATCCAGAGCAGCTCGCCAAGCTGCATCATCCCGACGAGCTCCTCCATGGCGGCAACGGCCAGCTCGAGCGCGGTAGGGGCAGCATGTATGCGCGAGCGCGGAGCGTGGTGACCGTGCGGAGGCGGCACGAGATCGTGACCAGCAATTTCGTCGAATACCTTGTGTGCATCGTTCTTTCTTTCGATTAGAACCTCTGTACCGAAAGTTTAGGTGGTTATTGCAAAAATACTAACGGAGTCCGTCAATTGTGACCTATCTGCACATGGAATCCAAGTTATGTGACCGATTTATTCGTTTTACAAGTTGTGTGACTTAAGTGCACACATCGCACAAGTTCCGTGACCACCGGTGCAATTTACTCAATATATCACTAGTCCACGAACCTCCTCCTCCTTCTTCTTCTTCTCTCTCTCTATACATCTCCTAGCAGCTTCCATGAGTTAATGCAGGTTAATTTATCAACATGGTTTTGTGTTAATTTATCAACATGGCTTTAGGATATTCAATAGTACTCCCTGTGATCTCATTTACTCCTCCGTTTCATCCGGCAGGTCCTTCAGCAGTCAACAATATTCTCTGTCCAATTAGTCCTTGACTCATTCTTGGCTACATTGATCGAGACCCAAGATCGTAGTTCAACGTACGAAGCTAGCTAAGTAGCTAGGTAGATATATGTGCGCACATGTCATTCATACAAACGGTACACCTGGACATAATTCATCGTATTTTTGAAATACAATAGTAGGTTATCATAATGAGAGTAACTTACACTGTAATATGCATATGGTACAAGCGGAGCTAGAGATATTTCAAAACCCGCGCAAACAGTAAATTTAAGGGCATAAAATGATAATTATTAATCAATTTGCTATGAAGATGCATTACGCCGGCCAGCCGGAAGCCCGGGCAAGTGCCCAGGTAGTAGGGTGTTGGATCCGCCACTGGTTACAGGTATATGTTATTACCTCCATACTGTAAATCAACATAAAAACAGTACCATAGATGGTCTTATTTATACACTTGTAGACTATTTTTGGGAAGCGCTACGTGATGGTAAATACTTCCTTCATTTTTGTTTATTATAGGGATCCTAAGGTATGGCACCGTGATCAAAGCAGGAGATTAGTGGGCAAGAAAGATTGTCTTACTATTTGTCACTATATTTGTATCTCCACTCATTGATTAGCTACCACATCATCTTTGTTTTGCTGGGTAGATGATGCAGGTCACTCGAGAAAGTTTCTAGGTGGGAAAAAATTGCGACAAGGGGAACTGGCAAGAAAAAATGAATAATTTGTTGAGTGTTTTATAGAAAACACTGGGAAAATAATTAAAAATAGGCAGACAATTTTGCCGGTGGAAAAACTAGCAGGAAAAAGGGCAAACGGTGAGACGCTCGGCATATAGGAGGTGACGTGCATCAATCACGGTATGTGTGTGTGTGTGGGTGGTGGTGGGGAGGGTGGGGGGGGACTTGTCCATCATCTTTGGCAACTGTTTTTTGCCGTCCTTGCTAAATGCAAATCTTTTACAAGTGTTTGTTCTTTTTTCGGGTATTTTACCGATTGTCCTTTCTTTAACTTGGTTCCATTTACATACTAGTATGGGATACTAATAATTCGGTTGGATTTCCATTTGTAGAACCCACACCACAACAATTACAGGTCGAATCGATGAATGAACCAAAACAACTGAGCGGTCCTGGTCTGAGACAATAAGTAGTGCATGCACTGCACCTGGCATCGATGGACGGATCCATTTTCTTCTTCCTCCCATATTGTTGGCTTTTCCTTATTTTGGACGATGGATGGGTGGACAGTGAACTGTTCCTTGTAAGCTTTAAACGTCAGTCTCCATCGGCTCATCGATCGTTCCATGGATCATCAGGTGGTATTCATGCATGAATATGAGTATGCATCCATGGCTGCTCCCGCGCGAAGCAGCACGCCACCTTCCTACTCACCTCTCCATCGACCACTACTTGATCTCTCTCTTTAATTTTAGCTCTAGCTAGCAGATGCAGATCGCAAGCTAGGATCACCAACACTCGCCTCTCTGATGCTTCCTGCTGCTGCTGCTTCCTCGAACCAACATACACAGATTGAGTCATGACTGACGACGGCACACACCACCAATCATCCTCATATATATGCATCGAGATATTTGCATTCTCAGTTCGTATACTATTGCCAAATCTTATATTTGTCTGTACACTAGCCATACCAAGGCGAAATGCCAACTCCCAACGGTTGCAATAAATGGAGTGGTATTTTGTCTGAGTCTGAGAAACAAGCTCGGGGAGAAACTTCATCTTCTCCATTCTCACACCATGCATGGTCGTTCAAATACTTTGAAAGATAAAAAAAATAAAAAGTAGCTAGCAAATTTCCGTATATAAAATGAAGGTTGAATTACTTACAGGGGTTGTATATGTCATCTTGAATCATCCTACAAGTTTAAAACACCACGGTAATTTTCATCGATCAAAAGTCATGGGTCGTGAGATTCGTGATGGCTACACGAGACAAGAAAATAATCGTCTTACGTTCCAAGTAAGAAATTTTGGAAAAAAACAAGTATGAGCTAGTATCTGGAGTCGACCTTTTGCTGAATAATATTGAAACATATCCTCCTTACAAACTTTTGGCCGGCCGGTCCACATCACTTCCCTATAGCATGAAAAGTTAGTAAGGAACTAAAGGCAAACAGACCGGTTTTGGTCCCTAGATCAATCACTACTATTTGCAAGTTGCAATTGTCCACTAATTAAGGAAGCACTAGCAGATGTACATCAGTATTATACTTGGCATCTCGGTGGCATACTAACCGGCCGCTCACATGCACGCACCACCTTTTAGGCAGTTGAGAATGAGCGTAGGGGCATATGTAGGTATTTCCTCCGTTCCTAGATGTAAGATATCTTAGCCTTTTTCGACCCATACGTATCTAAACATGTTTTAGTGTAAATTTTTGCAATAAAACATGTCTAGATACATGTGAATCAAAAAAGGCTAAAACATCTTACATTTTGAAACAGAGGGAGTAGCTAATAATTGAAACATCTTGTGTATAAATAAGTTCATTTTTTGGAAGCTAATAAGTTTAACTAGATTTAGACTACACTATTCACACTTGTTTGTTCATCAGAAATAGATAGTGTATCTCATGGAAACCACTCGAATCCTTAAAAAATACATTATGATGACGAAAATTGCCACTAAATCATCCTAAACAAATCTTCATGTTATTAATTTTTTACAAATTTCACCAGTTTTTTAATAAAACGGGCACAATATTGCGCTAACAATTTTGTGATAATGTAACCAAGGTGCCATACACATTCCAAAATTCACGTTTGATCAACCATTGAACCCCAAACATGTCAATTTTGTGACATATTGGCGATATCATTTAATAAACCTATGAACTTTAGGTTGATGTAAAGTTGTCATTCGATCAAGTGTGTAGATTTGGCTCTGGCTACATGGAGCTCACATTTTGATAATTTTATAAAATGCTAATTCCAAGTTTAAAAAATATATTTTGTTTTTATGGATACATTCAGATGTGATTTACGTATATGATCTTGGCTCCCCATATATTATTTTTCTTTGGTCAAGGCACATTTCAATGTGTCAAGAGCCATGTATCTTTTGGGCAGATTGAGATTAATAATTTAGAATCATGCCCATTGCATTATGTTAAAAGAGTCTCTATGAAATTACTTGAAGAAAGAAGGGGAGTCAACCATCAAGCAAACACATGCATGTAGTAACAGAATCAAGTTTACCCAGCAAGGAAATTGATGTTTAGCATGCATATGTATGTGTATCCGGAGCAATGGAGAGCGAGGCAGGTATAAACTAGCATGCGTCAGAGGATCTAGTGATAAATTAGTTTAGGTGAGCTGTTCAGGTCATAGGTTGATCACTTATTTTATTTCCAAAGAGGCAAAAAGAGGCTGCGGGTACCAATTGTGGTCATGGTGCATGGTAGTATATATATTTGCCGCCAGAATACTACTCCAATGATGGTGGTTCCACATGCTTCCTTCCCCGATCTATCCCGTGCTAGATCATCACAGCACATATATATAGGACTCCCTCCGTCGAAAAAAGGTTGTTAGAGATTAACTTTGTACCAAATTTTAGATAACCTTTTTAGAACAGAGGGTGTATTAGTAGCTAGATGGTGATTAAGGAAACAATGAATTCCATACAAAAATATGCTAAGCAAGGAGAGTGTTCATCTATGGATGGTCACTGCATATACCTATATAGTATCATTAGTAAATGATGATTAAGGATGCATGTTTTAAACAATGACAAGTGGGGTGCTCATTCGGTTGTATGCATTAGGATCTTGTGTGCACAGCCAATGTATGTGAGTGAGCGTGTTGTGGAGCAGAGGATGAGGGTTGGGTGACGTCGAGGAGTCTTGTCGTACACCGCCGCCCTATGTCAGCAGCTAGGGGTGTCCCTGTCACGTGCGCTGTTTGTTACTCCATCAGCTAACCTCTCCCAGCTCCCATCCGTTCCGTTCCAATGGCGCCCACATTTCGGGTCCTCGGATGCGGGGGACCCACACCGTTGGAGACTAGTCAAATCCCGTTTTTAAGCAGGTGGAATGCGCCGGTTGCTTATAAAAGCTTTGGGTCCTCGGATGCCAACATTGCTCATCCCAACACTTCGACTCCTCCCAAAATCTCGCAAGCTAGCTTCTCTCTTCTTCATCTTTCATCCACTCATGGATCAGCACCATTTGATCCGTGGTGACCATGGCGGCAGCTACAGACAGCCGCCCTACTCGTCGTCGGCGTTCGACACGGGCGACAGCGACGACATGCAGCTGCTCAACATCCTCATGGAGATGGGTGATGGCATGGGCCATTACCTGGAATTGGACTTGGAAACTTCTTCTTCCTCCTCCTCGGCTTCCACCTCCAGCTCATCCTACTCTTCCGACTACCAGCAGCAGCAGGGCATGGCAACCGGTGCTGCACCACCGAGCAAGCGCCGTGCCCAGCAGCAGCAGCAAGACGTCCCCAAGGGCCTCATCGGCGTGCGGAAGCGGCCGTGGGGCAAGTTCGCGGCCGAGATCCGGGACTCCACCCGGAAAGGTGCCCGCGTGTGGCTCGGCACCTTCAACACCCCCGAGGCCGCCGCCATGGCCTACGACCAGGCCGCCTTCTCCGTGCGCGGCGCCGCCGCCGTGCTCAACTACCCCGTCGACCGCGTGCAGGAGTCGCTGCGCACGCTCGCGCTCGGCGCCACCGGAGGCTCCCCCGTGCTCGCGCTCAAACGTCGCCACTCCATCCGGAAGCGCTCGCCCAACAAGGTCAAGCGGACGGCGACGGCCATGGCGCCCACAAAGATGATGCCCGCCACGAGACAGGAGGAGCAGGCAGGTGGTGTGCAATCGTCGACGGAGTCTGCTGCCGTGGTGGAGCTGGAGGACCTGGGGTCGGACTACCTGGACGAGCTCCTCCGGGTGTCTTCCGACGAGCAGCAGACCATGATAGGTTACGAGCATCATCACTATGACGGCCAGTCGATCTTCGCCGCCAACACGGCCCCAATCTTGTTCCCTCACTGCTAAGCTCGTTCATCTCCTCTGCTCTGCTCTGTTCTGCTTCCTTGAGTTAGTTGCAAGAGAGCTGCTATACGTACGACCACCGATCAGTTTTTCCTCTTGCTAGCTACAAGTTGCGGCTACATGCCAACAGCTGCTCCATGTATGTGCGTGCGTTATACTATGCACACACGTGATGAATTATTAAGTATACAAATGATGAAATGATACAGGTACATCTAGCCTCTGTAATCGATCGGGAAAGAATGATCGGATCATCGATATATATACCACAAATACTTCCATTTGAAAGTTCTAACATGAACATCGTATATATCTGACTGCTTCTATGTATGTTGCACAGTGGCACGTACGTGTGGCCTGCATGTGCCCACCACGCACCTTCCTTATTTTCACGCTAATCTACTCTGCTTGTGCTGCATGTGGGCCTAGCTATATCTAGCTTAAATCATGTTCTTTTTATGGTGAAAAGGAACAGCTGAAAATAGAGAGAGGAATTTATTTTGCTCCCGAGTTTCAGTGATATTCTGATATTTATAAAAATTATACTCGTCTGCATATTGAAAAATGGTATTTTTAGTTTCAAAAACAATTGAGGGGATGCATACACATGTTATCTACACATCCGTTTAGTTTTGCTTGATAATACGTTGCATCGTACGCTACACAAAAATCAAAAATCATAATTCTGAAAAAGGTGAAAAACACTCATTTTACTTACTCCCTTCGTTCAAAAATAAGTATCTCAAGTTTGTCAAAAAGTGGTTGTATCTATACATGAAACATGTCTAGATACATCCACTTTTGAGTAAACTTGAGACACTTATTTTTGGACGGAGGGAGTACTACATTTGTCTTGTTTGTGCAGATCACGTACGAAAATTTATTTCTCTATAAATTTGGCACATAAGAGACACGTATATGTACCTTTATTCTTCTTTGTAGACTTTTTTAGAGGCAAAAGTAATTGATTTGTTAATAAAAACGGGAGCACCAGAGCTCGTGATTTGTAAGTGTATTCGTGAAAAATGGCACCAATTATTGGAAACTTCTGATGCATTTCGTCTCATCAATCAAGATATTATATATCTATCTGCGGGATCTCGGTCTCAGATTTCTTCTCTATATTATTGTAACATGGGTTATAAAATTGACGCGCGGAATACATGAGATACTATTTAGTACTTCCTCTGTTCCAGTTTAATTGACTTGCTGTGCATCACATGTGGATGTATCTAGGCATGTTACATCCACATTTGGTGCATTGCAAATCAATTAAATTGGAACGGAGTGAGTAGCATCGGCACTGAGGGGAGACAGTCCGCTTAACCAGTCCATCGACCACCGACTGAAAATTAAGTGACTGCTATGATGCGACCAATCGGTATGGTCGATATATCGAGTCAATGTATATATAGAATAGGATCAACATATGCACGTACGTACTACGTACGTGTGTTGTTGACCAGGTAAAAATAAGCGCGTACGTCGTGCGAGCTAGCTAGTTTCATCAGTACTCCCACCATTCTTGAAAAAAATCAGTACTCCCACCAAGGATGGATAGCTCATTTGCAAATACAGTAGTACCCACCGATCATTTCCAGCTTCGTGAATTTGTTTCGTTGAGCTTCTCATGCCTTTCCTCCATGGAGGTCCCATCAATTAACAGCTGATATATGTTACTGCAAACTGGATTTGCTTATCTATTTTGGGCATCAATCCTAAAATACATACTACTATATATTGACGTGCGGCACCCATGGGCTAATTAGCAGCAGCTGAGAGGAGGAGGTCAATGGGGCGTATCGTTTAACACGTCCATTGATCAAATCAAAGTTCAGGATATGTTTAGTCAGCAAGGATCATTTTTTGTTGTTGTTGTAGCTCACATAGATGGTTCCGACCATCGGAGGTGAAAATTCCCGGAGAAGCTGCAACAATGGGTCCCGCTGAATCGGTGGGACCGTGTGGGATTTTAATGAATTTCCCAAATATTAAGAATTTCTCAATTTCTAACCAATTTATCCCATTTGAGAGTTTTCTGGATCCTATTTGCATCCTCTATTGATTTGGGTCATCGTGTGTATGTAACTACTATTACTCCTCCATTTCAAACTAATTGTACTAGATGCCGTACTGCAACTGCGACAATTAATCTGGAAAGGAGTGAGAGATGAATAATTTTTACCGCCCTTGCACGTCGTCGGAGCTAGTTCATCATCTATCACTGTAAGCAAGGGATACATGACGAATTTGTGCACTTACTAATATAAAATTGACTTTTCCACCTTGTTCTAAATTTGAGCCACTTGCATGCATGGATTTGAAAGTCTATTTGAAGATCAAAGTAAACCGTGATACCCGTGAAAGTAGTCAAGGGGTTCCACCCGTCCATTTTATTCTAGATATTTTTTAGTTAACGGTCGATCCGTTAAGCCAGCTAGGGTGGCAGATTGTCGCTGCACATGACAGACATGTACTGCGATAGAGGCGTCGATCAAATAATTGGATGAGTAGGCCCGCCAAGTCCTTTTCTCTCAGTGTCTGTTTGCATGTCGACCTGTTGCTTACGTATGTAGCCGCTGACTTTTTTTATTTATTTTACACTACAAAAGGAAATAATGCAATATCTAGAAATGGCATCAAACATGTGTACGAACGCTACTACTAGTACCATGCACAAAATATCTGGATGATTGGCTAAAACTAGAGCTGGAGTGGTAATGGATGCAGTGCAAAAGTTGGTTATCCATCCATCTCACAGCCGGACTATCTCAACGCTGCTAATTAATTATTTCTTGTGAAAGATGGATGCATGCTAATATATACGATAAGCAAATTATTTCGCCTGCTGCCACGGCAGGGTTTTCAACACAAAACTACTGTCGCGGCAGCATGTAGGTAGAGATGCATGCATGCATGCATGCGTGCACGTTTCTAACATCGTATCCATCGGTGGATCGATCGCACTATTACTTGTGTGTGTGGAGACCTAATTAATTGGACCTTCCAATCCAGCACCGTCGTCGCTTTCAGTTGGTTTTGAATTCTGAGTTTCAAAGTCCACACTAATCACTTGAGGAGATTCGTTCCGTTAGATTGTGTACAGGTCAACACTGCAGATATAGTCAAACGTCCACTTTCGATCATGCAATTTAAATTAGCATCAATCATAGTACTCTCTAGTAGTATTGGGCATCCATCACAACATCCATAGGGCTATCGACAGACCCTGCTGGTTCATGTCAACCTTACGTTCGTAGTTCGTTCGTTCCTGCGTCCAATCAAATCAAATCAATACGTTTGACGGACTGGTTTAAAATCAAATTAAACAAGGTCGAACCCATCAGCTCAACCAACTGTTTTACCAACGAAGTATGATTCTCTCCGTAAAACAAATACTGTACTACTACCAGGAACAAAGACAAAGTATTTTTTTTATCGGGGAAAAGTTTTCCCAATCTAATTAAGAAGAAACAATTGCCCAATTAATTAACAGAAAATTAGGCAAAAACAGTTACAACAAAACCAAATATGGACTATTTCCAAGGCATGCAACTCGCCGATCGCAAAGGCAGATCGACCAACTCTCCCAAACCGCTACGATCGCATGCTTGATCACCACATTGCAAAAAAACACAACAACAAAGATCTCGGACATGCCAACTAGAAGAGATAAGAACCATCCATCAAGCAGTCGTGCATGTCTTCCTTGTGGCGCCACTATTTGTTTTGCTCTTCAACGATTTCTCCTTGCAAGATCTCACCTGCCATTCCAAACTAATTGTCGAGGTCACATGGATAGAGGGGATTAAGCCTTAGCGGGCCAAATCAAGCCTTTGAACGCGGTCCAATCTTCCAGCCGTGTCGAGGAAGAACGCCTCCCTTGAGTTAGGTTGACTCCGCCTTGGCCTCTGAGTATGCGCCAACTTTCCCCTCTATCAGTTTGCTGAACTGTGTCGGCCAACACTGGAGTGTGTCAGCTGGCACTGGGTGACTTGCCTTCTGAAGTCTTCACGCATTCGTCATATCAAGTACCGCTTCATCTCTAGTTCCGCTATAGCCCGCCTCAAACCAAAACGCATCTATTTCAGTTTTAGTACTTCTCTAGTTTTCTTTCTAGTCCGGCGTCAACTAAAAATGACCCTGGGTTTTGCGTTTACCGCAAAAAAAATACTACGGGCAACCGCGTTTAAGGGATCTGGTCGAGGCACGACGTTTTACCTCCTACAACCGTAAAATGACTATTATTTTATGTGGTTGTCACTATTACGGGATCTGCTAGATTAAAAGCCATAAACCCGGGACGTTTTGAGAGTGTCCCATGATATACATAATACTTCCAAGTCGGAAAGTACTTTTGGCTCCTGATCACCGGTGCTCTGGCTAGTTTAAAAATTCTGAAATCGTATTTCTGAGTTTCAAACTATTCTGAAAATAATCTAGGAGGTAGCCAACGTTGTGTTGTAAAAACGTGCCAAATATCGATTTTAAATAGTTTGTGTTATGGGTTACACAAAAGCGGCAAAATCAAACAAAATTAGAGATTGGAAAATACACATACACACAGATCCACACTTTTGTCATTCTCGTGTATCTCAAAATACAAAGTATAGTTTTTGCATGTTGGTGGGATACACCGTTGGCTACATCCATATCTTGTTTTATATTTTTTTGAAACTCATAAATATGGTTTTCGAATTTTTGTAAGCAGTAGGAGAAGTGGGGAAACAAAAAACCTACACTCCTTTCAAGTTTGTGTATCTATACTACTATTAAAAGAGCAAACTTGTGTTGATACATTAAATCTGATCCCTTTAATATTTGATAAAGGGTCTAGATCACTCCAATGTTTGACAACTCAACACGCCTTTTCAACTTCGCGTGAATTACAAAAGATTGCCACCGCCGAACATAAGAGCGGTTCATAAAAAAACATGCGCCTGTGTTACGATGGAGAACCCTCCGCCGCCGAAACAGAGGAACACGACAGACGCCGGAGGCTGCTCCGCTGACGGGTTCAAGGAGACCACGGGGCCTACTGGAAAGACCGTCGGGGCAGGGATTCTGCGCGTGCACCAACCGTCGGCGATGGCAGCAAGCATGCTCTGCTCCAGCTCGCCGGCTGTGTTAATGATCACGCCCTGGGCTTCCCAAAAAAACTGGTCGTTAATCTAAACTACTGGACAATCCAAATCCTTCTCCGATCAGAAGCAGCTGAGGTGGCAGTGCAGACTAGCTAGCACAGAGCGAAGCGGATCGTGATGGGCGTGAAGTGCTTGCGCGCTGCACGCGCTCAAGCACCCGGCGGCCGCTGTCAACCGGCTCCTTGTCGGCCGCCTCACCCGAGTCTGTAACCAGTTCGCGGCGCCGCGAGATCGGCGTCACCGCATATGTTTGCGGCACCACGAGATCGGCGTGGTGGTGGTGGCCGTGCTCACGGTGGTCACTCTCCGTGGCAGAGAGGCGGTCTAGCACGTTCGGCAAGTGGAGGAGGTCGGTCACGGCAGGGACGGAGAGCAGCGTCTCGATGGCAGCGCCGCCATCGGCGAGGTCATCCTTCGTCCGGTAGGATAGCCGGGAGCGACGTGTTGCCGATGGCCCGCGTGAGGGAGTCAAACAAGGCGTGCTGCGCCACGGAGTCGGATCCACTGGTGGAGACCCTGCGTGAAGTCCTGCTCGGCGTGGAGCCGGCGTGTCAGCTCCACCACGCCACCACCGGCACCACGTGGCCCATGCCCGACAACGAGGGCAGCACGGCGTGCGGGGAGCCATGGAGGTGAGTTATGTGGGTCGATTCGATGTTTGTGTATTTGTTTTAACGTGCGTTGTTTGTGTATGATGGACAATGGAAGGAGAGCAGATTTTCGTCAAAAAGTTTTCAAAAACGGGTACCTGGCAGGCACCATATCTGAATTTCATCCCCTTCTCTTATGTGCATGAAAAGAACGATGCAGTGCAGAGTGCAACTCCGGCGATAGTTGGAAAGGAATTGCATGACTAGAATGTAATCCAATCCAATCGAACCAGTGTTGTAGTATTTTCGCGCAGTTGCCCATTTGGCTGAATTGGCTAGCTTCTACACGGTAGATCAGGCTGATACTTCATGAATTATGATGGTTTTGGAGGCCGTAGCAAGTCTGAAATAACAATGTTCCGTTATATAATCGAGTTATCCATGTTCAGAAATAGAATTAAGGCTGACTAATTATATTAAGAAGGGTGACAAAGCTGACAATATGACCAAGTTTCAGCCCGACGATGGCGTGCGGCAAGGACAGAGTTTGATCCGACTGGCAACGAGGTAATCTACCTCGGCCATTTGCAGCGTGGCTACCCGCACGATGACAATCTGCTCGACGCGGTTCCTGGGGACACGAACGCACAATGAAGCCAAGGCCATCCAAGTGGTTGAAGAGCAGGACCCCACAAGCTGTTAAGAAATGAAGTTGTCTAGCATTCTTTGGGTTGAGTGCATAGTTTATTCTCGGATTAAAGATGTAACTCGTTTTGACAAGGGCATTTGGAATCTAAACGCATTGTCACTTATTTTTTATATTTTTTTATAATAATGAACCTTTTTAATCAATTCAGATGCATTTATCAGCTATGCTATGCCGTTATATCCATATGTTTCTTTCATATTTCACTTGAAACTTTGGACTTTCGAATTGATGTTCAAACTTTAAGAGTAAAAGGTACATAACTCTTTTGAGGAGTTTGCAATACCATCTTAAAATTATGTTATTCATGTTGAATATTCTTAGGAAGTTTTTCTTTGTTTTGTAAAATATTGTGTTGTCTTATGGAGAGGTGCATTGTACACTGCACACTCGATGAACACAAAATATTATTCAAAAGACATGGCTATCATTAAATTTTTATATGAGACGTGCGTTGCACGTGCACTTTCACTATACTATTAAAAGAGCAAACTTGTGTTGATACATTAAATCTGAGCCCTTCAATATTTGGCCAACGGTCCAGATCGTTCCAATGTTTGACAACTCAACACAAATCCACTTTTGCCCGTTTTACCCTCCCACCAAATCACATAATACTGCTAATGCCATCGTACCGGTTGACAACTCAACACACATTTTCGTGTTATGAGTAATTACAAAGGATTGCCATCGCTAAAAAAGAAAACGCTTGGAATTAAAACAGATCCGGGACGGCGATCACGAAGCGTTGTTGGACATGGAATTCTTTTCCCGTTCGGCAAGGCAGATGCATCGCCGTTCAGCTGTACCTGGCGAGCCCGGAGCAGTGGTCATCGCCGACGACCTAGAACGCGCGGCGCACGAACGTGCAGTCGGCCAGGTCTACCAACACCGGCACGTACCGGGACTGCCCGTAGCTCACACTGGCGGCGCTGACCATCTGCTCGAGCATGGACGGCGTCAAGTGGCCGGCCGTCGCGCACACCTCCCCGTCGGCGAGGTCTGGTACACGTGTGTCTCCTAGGCTTGGCGCGCGGCGTCTGGGCCGAGGACCTCGCCGGGGGCGCAGGCGCGGTCGCGGAGGTCGGGCGTGTATGGCTTGCAGAGCAGCGGCACGAGCGGGCCAGACTGGTTGTAGTTCAGCGGCGGCGAGCGCCTCTGGATCCACCCCACCTGCTGCGGCGAGCCCCGCGTCTTCGCGCGCTTCGTCGGCGGCGGTGAGGGATCCGTCAAGCCGCTGGCAGCCGCCGGCAGCCAGGTCTTCTTGGCGCAACAGGATGGCCGCGTCAGCGTCTGGCGGGTCTCGCGTCGTGGGACGTCCAAGTACGCGTTCAAGCTCGTCGGAAGTAGGGTCTTCTGGCAGGCCAGCTACATGCAAACAAGGTGAGGCGCTGGACGGAAACTCTGGATCGAGCACACCAACGCCCAACAGCATCTCCTTCCTCGCCGTGTCCGTGCAGGACGACGTGGTGTACTCAGGGTCCTAGACAGGATAGACTGTTGTCGTGAACTCCCAAAACAACCAGACAATAATCTAAGGCGCGGCGGCCAGTCGGCGACAAGAGGAATTCGAACCTGTCTGAAGGGCATTCAAGGTTTCTTCTTTTCATTCTAAAATGAGAAATTGACTTGAACATATTCATGTCGAAGTTTTTCTATTTATGTCGATTAGTACATATAAACATATAAATATCTTAAAACCCATTTAAATTGAAACATCTACAGGAACTTTTGTTTTTAAAAATATAGACATGCGTGGCACGTGCACGTTCACTAGTGAGTTAAAGAAAAAAAAGGTTACTGTATCGAACACATCGCCGTTGGGTGAGAGCTCCGACCCAACGGCCCCAACGCCGCCGCTCCGCCGTAGACTCTCACGCCCGTCGCCGGCCGTTGCAGCCGTTCCTCTTCTTCTTCTACCTCAACCGCCTGCTGCTCTACCCACCGCTTGCGCCGTCGACCATCGCCGTTCCCCTCCACTCTTCCGTTCCGAGGTATGCGTCCGCCTGTTCGCCCCCAAGATCCAGTCGATTTCTTCCTTGGTTTAAACCCTACTCACCTCCACGATTTCTTCCGCCCAGATCTGCCCCTGCCTCTGCGGATTGAATTAATGCTCCCTGCCGCTGATGGCTAGATGCGGATTCTGAATCTGTAGCGCAACCCCCCACCAACAAGATAGCAACCACAAGACGGGCCTAGCACCATGGATGACAGCAGTACCACCAAATCTTCTTCCGAAGACATCATAGACCTCGAAGAAGGCCAGTTTGCATCCGAGGAGCCCGACGCCAAGGAGCGGAGGAGCAGACCCAAGCTGTGGGTGCGAATGGAGTGGAGCCTCTGGCATCGGAGCATCAGCCACAGGCCATGCCTAGTGCCAAGGATACTCCCGTCGAGATCATAGATCTCGAGGAAGGTCAGGTTGCCAGCGACGAAGCCGATGCCGAGTACATGCAGGGAGGTTTAAACCTTCAGGCTGAAGCCATGGTTGTGAATGGAGTGGAGCCTCTGGCGTCGTCGTCTGAACAGCAGCCCGCCGATGGTACAAAGGCTTCTGATGAGATCATAGACCTGGAAGAAGGACAAGTTGCTTGCGAAGCCGGTGCGCAGGGGGATTTGAAACTTCAGGCTGCTGAAGCCCCAGATGTGAATGAAGTGGAGGCTCTGGCATCGTCTGAACATAAGCCGCAACACGACGGACCCGGCGCCGTGGATGGTACCAAGGTTTCTGACAAAATCATCATGGACCTCGAAGAAGGGCAAGTCGAAGATATGGACCTCTCGGACGACGACGACGTGGTCGTTGTGAAGCGTCAGCCGTCTGATGATGCTCCTGTGCAGTCCCAGACCAGTGCACCAGCTGCGCTACATGGTGTTTCAGCTCCCATTCATGCTTCGAGCAGCGCCTTTATCGATGAAACTCGTATCCTCTCAAATGAACTGTTTATGTGTCCTTACTTCTGTCTTTCAGTAATGTACTCCTGCAAGCATCCGGAAGCCCATCTATTTCAGAGTTCCCGTGAATCCTCTGGATTGTATTAACATCGAAAGGGTGGTAGGATCATAAACATGTATTCTTATTGCCAATCAGATCATTCCTAGATGTTTCGGTTCCTTGATATCACGTGTTTAGCCCCAAGAGGAGTTAAAAGAGCCAGAGTGGAATCAGCTGAGCCTTCTGTTCGTGTAGTCTACAACAACTTGACAAGGTTAAACACGAGCTGTTTTTTTAATTATGAATTATATCTATGGCAGCACATTACATATGTTAATCAATTCATCCTTCTGGAACATCTTAAAGCTCTATTTTGAAGTGGTGCCGTTTATTTTCTCAATTTCCCAGGGAAAGCAAAAGGAGGCTCATGGAACTGATGCAACAATGGTCCGAGTGGCAAGCTAGAAAGCAACATTCTCTCACGGTACTGTTACTTACCACTATGACTTTTGCAGATATGGTGGTTTATATTATGATCTTTCTATGTCCAGCAGCTCTTTGTCAACGCTGTAAATGTGAGCATTTTCGATTGATATGATATGGGCACCTGCTTCTCTTCTAATAAATATCTTTCATGTGCCCTCAGTAGAGCCCCCTCCTGTGTAGTTTGTTTTGATGTTTTTTTGGTGCTATTGTTATTGCTTCATTGTTTGCCTTGGCTAATAGAAGAAGATATTGACTTGTGGTGGGTAAATTTTAATAGGTTACGGTAGACTAAAATAGGACTAAGATATCCTTTATAAAAATGCTGATGCTCCGAGAGATAGTTCCGATTGATATGATATGGGCACCTGCTTCTCTTCTAATATACATCTTACTTGATATTTACTGTTTATTTCTGTTGTGAAAATGACAGGAATCTGTGGAGGAAATCTTGGAATGTGGCGAAGAGACTTATTATCAGCATTGCATGTTGGTTCAGAGAGATATTCCGTGGTATGTACACGCCATTTTGATCTCTACTAGGCTCAGTCTGAAGTCAATGCTCCATTTGGTTCAGAGAGACTTCCTTATCTTTGATACCTCTTGAGTTCCAGTTGATTGAAATCTGACAATGATAGCTCTTGTTTCATTTTCCCCTCATTGTGAAGTCATTTTGTGTGGATTATCAAGCACGGGACAATGTTGCTGTGGATGATGGTGCGGTGCCACTGTACAATCGAGAATTTACATTGGGTTCAACTCCCCTTGGTGATTCATCAAACGCTGAAAGGTAGGTGTTACTATTAATTCTGTGCATGTACTAACCTACCTTAGTTATGTTGCTTGCCATCACCTAAGCCCTATGAGTTAGAAACACCTTTGAGCCTGTTATTCCCCTTGTTGTCTCCTCTTCAGAATTGGGCTGCGACGGCTGTCGTAGTAGTAAATTAGCATAGTCTTGAATTTTTGCCTTGATGATTGTACTGTTTCACGGTTTATTCATATGGCATATCTTGACCACCAAAATGTACTCTGCAAATAATCTTTGCCCACTAGGTACATATATTAACTTTGGCAGCTTGCAAAACTTTCTTATTGGCATTGTCCTGATACCAGTATATTCTGTATTATGAGTAGATCATGGGAGCTGGTATGCATTTTTAAAGTTATTGTTGGTTTTCTCTAAAGTAACAAAATAAAATATTTAGCTCCACTGTCTGAAAATGACTTCAAAGTTCAGATCTACTCTTTTGGTAAACTTTAACCTTTGGTAGCCTTCCACTGTCTTTCTGGCAATAGTTCCTTATGCTACGTTTGATCATCTTTTTCGTCCTTTACTTTCATTTGGCGTTTCTTGTCTTCAGATGATGTTTCTCATAGTTAATGTGTGATTATAGGATTATACCTTAATGTGGATCTGCAACATGACTTGTCTTGTTTCTTTTGCAGCAAGCAAGATAAGGAGGATTCTCGCTGTTTCAACTGTGGTTCATATAGCCATGCTCTGAAGGACTGCCCAAAGCCTCGTGATCATGTCGCAATTAGCAACGCTCGCAAACAGCACAACTCGAAGAGGAACCTATCTAATGCTAATCGTGGACAAAACCGGTACTACCAGAAAACTCCAGGCAAATTTGATGATCTGAAAGCAGGAGTCCTGGGATCTGAGACTAGAGAATGCTTGGGGCTCAGGGTAAGGGATGGATTTTCTGCAGTTAAAGCTTGATTCACGTTGATTTTGTTAGGTCTTCTGGGTTGTTTTCTTTTTCTATAGCATATACCAGTCTACGGATAAATTGTGAGATCGAAGGGCCTATCTTTTTACTTTTACCTGTTAGCTAAACGAAGTGAAACTCCATACGTGCATGCATGAGTTGAAATCAAATAGTTGATTGCATTAAATACATCAGCCATCATAGCTGGAACAGCCTCTGTTAACATTCATTCCTTTTGAATTTCTGTATCATAGATAAACAAGCAGAAATATTTATCAATCCAAGTGTCTTATTCCCATGATTAATTAGATTCCATACAAATTCTCGAAACAAAGTTTCACATCCGCTTATCGCCTTTGATGTTCTCATGTGACAATAGCACTTTTGTTTGGCCATCTTATTGCCACGTGCCATGACTTACAAGAATCTCGTACTCAATAGTTGGAACAATGGATTAGTTATTATCTGCAACTGATACGAGGCCATATTATTTTTGTCGAAAACTCACCCCCGCGTCGCCCTCCTCTGGGCGACACGGGGGAAACCCTAGCCGCCGCCGCCTGTACAGGCCGCCACCACCGACTCCGCCGCTCGCCGCTGCCGGAGAGGGGGTCGGCAAAGCCGCTCGCACCTCGAGGATGGTGGCGGCGGGGCGCCTTTCCCGTTTCTGCCGCGCGGGGGGCTTGCGAGCGGCGGGCGGCGCGGGTCGACGGCGCGACCGCGTGGCCATGTGAGGGCGCCAGGAGGGCGAGGGAGTTGGAGCTGTGGGGGCGGGTCGCGGCGGCGCTGTGGTTGCTGGCGGCTCGCTCCGGCGCAGGGCGGGCTGGATCTGGGGCCCGTGGGCCGGCTCTGGGCTTCGGTGCCAGAGCGGAGGTTGGGTCGGGCGGTGCGTCGCGCGGGATGCTGCGGCGGGCGGGAGGCTCGTCGAGCTCGTCGAGCTGGTGGCTGGCCAGGGGCGTTCGGGCGCCGGCGTTTGGGGTCCCCTGGCGCCGTGGGGTTGCTGCGGAGGTGGGATGGAGTTGTGCGTGGAGGTTGGCTGCGTGCTGAGGAGGTGTTGCTGGTGGTGCTTGGTGGGGCAGGGGACGGCGGCGCCGCGATGGTGCTGTTTGTTGGGGCCGTGGGGCATTGGTGGTGCAGCGTGAGGTGCTGGGCTCTGGTGGATGCCGGGGCGGCGGCCCCGGACTTGGGAGCAGCGACGCTAACGACGCAGCATGAGGCGCTGCGTGATGTGGTGCAGGTCTACGGCCAGGTTCCGTGGTGGTTCGTGGCCACGGGCGGCGCTCCTTCTTGCCCTGCCGGCATGGTGCTCGGTATGGCGTGGTGGCGTGCTGCGTCCGGTGGTCCTGTCCTCCTTGTTGTCTGGCTTGTTGGTGGTGGTGGTGGCTGGTGAGGCTTGCCGGCGCCGGTGCTGGTGGTGGTGTGACGGAGGGTGTGCTTGGAGCTGGGGGTGAAAACCCCGTCTCGGTTTGTACCGTGACCAGTGATGGCGGCGGCTGTGGCCGTCGTTTCCCTCTTGAGGGCTTCGTCTTTGGAGCTGGATTTCGGCAAGAGGGACCTGTGGTAGGGTTGTGGCGGCGGCATCTGCGGCTGTCTTTTAGGCCGGGGCGGCGGCCCCGGAAGTTGGTGCGACGTCCGTGGTCTGCGAGCAGCTCTCCTTGGGCAGCTTGGGCTGCGGGTGGCTGGTTCGTGCGGCGTCGTGGCTTGGTTGCGAGCGGTGCTATGTCGGGACGGCGGTCCCGGGAGGGGGTGCTGGCGGCGAGGCTGTCGGGGCTGCTTGGGCAGCGGCAGCAGCGGTTGTCTTTTAGGCCGGGGCGGCGGCCCCGGATGTTGGTTTCGGCGGTCGTGGTCTGCGAGCGGCTTACCTGGTGCAGCTTGGGCTGTGGGTGGCCGCGTCGTGCGGCGTCGTGGGTTTCTCGAGGTTGTGGGGCTTCGCCCCGTGGGTTGTGTTGCGTTGTTGTATGGTTTTCGCCCGGTTTCTTCCATAATAAACCGGGCACCTTCTGCTTAATAAAACGGTGAGGCAAAGCTTTTGCCTCGGTTTCAATTATTATCTGCAACTCATTTTTTCTGCAATGGAAGTAATCCTGTTTTGAGGACCGGCCTGTTGGCTTAGAAATAAGTAACAACACTGCATCAATTAAGATAACTTCCAAGATGTTTTACTGAGAGTTATGGTACTCCATGCAGGAAGGTGATCCGCCTCCTTGGCTACACAGAATGCGCGAATTGGGTTATCCTCCAGGTTACCTAGGTAAGCAGAGCCCTTCAGTTTCCACCCCTTAATTAAAAAGAGCCTACCATTTTTTAATGAAAAATAACGGACAACCTTTTAATGTATGTTTAAACATTTCATATTCGTGATTGTGATTTGCTAGACGAGGTGGAAGACGAAGATAAACCTTCTGGCATCACCATATTCGTGGATGGGGAGACGAAGGCCGAGAATGAGGAGGGAGAGCTCCCAGAGAAAGGCTCCCCATCTCCGCCACCTCGCAAGAAGATGACGGTGGAGTTCCCCGGGATAAACGCACCAGTCCCAGAGAATGGCGACCCCTGGCTGTGGGGCAGCACCCCACCGCCCCAGTCCTCCTCGGGCCGTCACCACCACCACCACCCATCATCGGATTCAAGGGACAGGGGTGGCGCGGATCACTACTCGTCGTCATCGAGGCACCATCCCTACGAGCACGGCGTACTGGGGGCGACCCCGGGTCTGGTGAGGTCTCACTCGGACAGATCAGGACGGAGGAGCTCCTCGTCCTCGGGGTACTACGATAACCCGCCGCCGCCCCCTGGCGACGAGGCTACCTGGACCCCGCACGGGTACTCAAGCAGGCAGCACAGCTCGAGCTCAGAGCGCCACTCGAGAGACAGGGAAAGAGAGCGGGAGAGGGATTGGCGTGACATGCATTACTACAGCAGCAGTGGCCGGAGGTGAATGTGACGAAACATGTTTTTAGCAGCTGTCTTTTGTTTACCAAAGTTAACTTATCGGCCGAGAGGATCACTTTTGTGTAGCAGCTGACTTGTACTGTTAATCTGCCATGACATACCTAGCTTTCTAGTACTGTCGCAGCCCCTCAGAGAGGATCATTACAAACTGTTTTTTTTTTGTCTTTTAATTTACTCTTCAAACTGGTGAGCCCAATCAGAATATTTTCAGATTTTAACTTTTTTGTGAGTGGATCACGGAAGTTTGTTCGATTACATGATAATTTGAAGGAGAGATGAAAAACAAAAATGGATCCCCGGAATAATGGGCGGACCGGACGAAATATTGGGCTGCACTGGACGTAATCGGGATATGGACACCGCGAGTGGGCGCGCTTTCTGTCCGGTACCGCTAGTGGAGATGCTCTTATGGCTGTAATTTTTGTGATATACTTTGTCACTATGATTAGTGTAGATGCTCTTATGGCTGTAATTTTTTGTGATATACTTTGTCACCATTATTTGTGTAGATTGCATTCCTCGTATGCCCTAACTTTAGATTGTGCATGCCTCATGAGTACACATCTTATGGCAGCATTCATTCCTGGATGTCCATATAGCGCTCTAACCACTGTTTACTTAAATATAAAAATGGCTTAGATTTATAGCACGCTATTCAAAACTTTTGGCATTTACATGATTTTGCCATATGTGTTTTGTGTGTGCCAAAATCGTGTTCCTCCAGGATCAGGAGGCATGGACATGGTGCATTTGTTCCTCCAGGAGGATCTGGTCGATAAAACACTTGAATTGCATGCAAATGAGAGGAGAAAAAGGCACAAATAAAGCCTACGATTGTCTGATCGAATTAATTCTGTAAACTCTCATGCAGTTGAACAAAGTTTGGCGATTCAAATGCAATCTTTTGTAGTGGGATCGAGTTATAACAGAGTTTGTCTGACTGAGATAATTTTCTTCTTCAGATTCTTCACAACTCGAACAAACATTCCGCAAGAATTTGTCTATCTCATCAACGAAACAAAACAATGTGGGTGTTGCTTAGCTATCATTTGTAGCTAGCGCGGCGCGAGAGAGACGGAGGAGGCACCGTCGTGAGGCTGCTGCAGCTGGCGTTCCCACGCGCGGGACTCCACGTACACCTTGGACACCTTCCCGGCCACCCACGACATCTCCGGTCTCTGCCCCGCGTCCGCCGCGCACCGGAGAGCGACCTCCACGAGTCTCTCGGCGGCGGCGACGGGGAAGGAGTCCCCGAGCCTCCTGTCGAGCCAGGACCTGACCCGCCCCGTCCGGACCGCCTCCGCCGCCGTGTCCACCACCGACACGCTCGCGAACTCCTTCGTGGCCCTGTCGAACCGGTGCCTGGATGCTTCTGGTTGGCCAGAGAGCAGCTGCAGCAGCAGCACCCCGAACGCGCGCACGTCGTCCGACTGTTCGGCGGCGGCGGTGGTGTCTTCGGGCTGGGCGAACTGGTCTGCGCCGAAGTGGGTGAGTGTCGCGCGCAGGCCCTGGGGCTGGTCGGGGACGAGGAGGACGGCGGAGGGGGAGACGCGGCCGTGGGCGGCGCCGGCCTGGGTGTGCACGTACTCCAGCCCCTGCGCGACGTCCGCGGCGACCTGCACCCGGGACAGCCACGCGCCGAGGCTGACAAAGCCGCCGCCTTTGTCTTTGTTGCCGGCGCCGGCGCGAGAGGAGGATTGTAGGAGGCAGGCGGCGAGCGTGGCGGCGCCGGGCGGGAGGGTGTAGGCGAGGTAGGCGTGGGGGCCGGCGAGGCAGGCGCCGAGCAGGGGCGCGAGGCTGGCGTGGTGGTAGCGGGCGGTGCGGGCGAGCGCGGCGGAGGCGTTCTCGCGGGTGAGGCCCGGGAGCGCGCGGAGCTGGAAGAGCGCGGCGTCGCGGCCGCGGAGGGTGCAGCGCCAGTAGGTGGCGGAGGGGGAGCGCTTGGCGAGGAAGTTGTTGGTGGCGGCGGCGAGCTCGTGGAAGGGGTAGAGGAGCGGCGGGGTCGGCAGGGACGCGCGGGCGGCGGCCAGGCTCGAGCGGCTGGAGGTGGAGGAGGTCGAGGAGGTGGTGGTGGTGGTGGTGGCGGTGTGCCGTGGTCCTGAGGAGGTGGAGGCCGTGGCGAAGGAGGTGGAGGTGGATGCGGTGGCGGCGCCGGCGGAGGGAGGGGAACGGCGGCCAGGACGAGATGCAGGGGTGGATGCCAGTGCGTCGGAGCTGGACTTGCACATCGATCGATCGATCGATCATGGGAACCCAAAACCGTACGATCACACCAAAGAAATTAGGCAGCAGCAGAGGACGAATCAATCTCAAGTGGAGACACTACAAGATAAGGATGCTTAATCCATCGACGATGGATGATAGTACTGCCCAGTGCTGTCCACTCTACTTCATCTACAGTAACAACAACAAAAAGAAACAGAATTTCTCTCATGGAGTGCGAAATGATTATTGTTTCAACACAAGCTGGCTGCTACGAGAATTCATTTTTACAGGAGCCGGTAGGTACCGGAGTCCTGCTGGCCACTTACAAGTCACCACCTGCCCCAGTCGGTGCGTGCAGGTTTCCACGGGCAAACCTGCCCCAGTCGGCGCACGCATCTCAAAGCACAGATCAACGGCAACAACCTATCCGGTAGGTACCGGCTCCTGTAAAATTTCCGGGTTATGCTCTACTAGTTTGATGACGATTTGTTATAATGTCCAACAAGTAGCAGAACAACACATCAATTGGAGAAAGCAGCCTATCCTAGATGAAGAATAGTAGCCGGTCTTTGTGGTGCTGTTCAAAGGGGATGACCTTTTCTTTCTTTCTTTCTTTGCATCCGAGAAACGTTACAGGGATTCATTCAAGCCATAGTACTAGGAGGATTCAAACTAATGCTGAATTGTTGGTAAACTATGTGGATCGAGAATTTATAAATGGTACCGTTGAATCCGTCTTATAAGTTGTGTAAGAATATGTAGTACTGGTCACAAGATTACTCCGGTGCCTTCTTATATGTATGGGAAATGGAGGTTCTTGCATTTGTAAAATCTCCAGCTACATGAATCTACTTCCCTTCCTCAAATTATTGCTCGGCGAGCACATACTCCTCTCCTGTTTCTACCGAGGCAATTTTCTTGTATTTTGCAAAATGTTAGTTGCTCTTTTAAAAAATGCAAAATAAATCATGGACATAGATAATATTGTTTTTGTGCACCCACAAATTTTCATACAAAAAATATGAACATATGTGACATGTGCAAAATCTATTTGCATGATTTATTTTGAAAATCCAGGTTAGGGCACCGTGCGGGGTAACTAGTTGCGAAATATGAATGCTCTAATGTCTTAAAATATGCCTCAGCTTTTGATGGGAGTGAGAAGATTAGTTCTTTCCAAGATGCTTGCTTGCGCTTTATGAATGTTTTATTATTAGTAGAAAGTAAAGCCAATAGTAGAGCAGATAGAAAGTTAAGCGGGTTTCTCACCTAAAGCCAATTCGTAGTACACCGCCGTGTGCCGTGTCGTGTCGTCGTGTCCCGAACCACCGACCAGGCGAGGCAGGAGACGACCAAAGAAAGATCGAGCCTTTTCTTCTGCCCGGCTCTCTCCCCCGGCCGCCGCGACCGCCATGGCCGGCCATGCGAAGCTGCTCTACATTGTGGTGGTGGACGACAACAATGGCTCCTCCTTCCGCTACACCCGATCCCTCCTCCACAGCACCCTCCAGCTCATGGGATGCAAGCCACGCCACGCCTTCGAGGTCCGTCCTCCTTCTTCTTCCCCAATCCCTCCCTCCTCGATTCCTCGATCCCGTCTGAATCTCCCTTGGTCTCGATTCAGATCAGCCGGAGGGTGTTCGATGTGATCCGGGGCAAAGACCCATCGTCGGAGATGGACATGCTCATGGCCATGTCCGGCGGCGGCGCGGGCGGCGGCGTGCAGCGGTACGAGCTCCCGGACGCCGCCACCAGCCCGCGCCAGTTCCAGTTCGAGCTCTACAAGCGCCGCACCACCGTCCTCATCCCCAGGGGCCTCTTCCTCCAGCTCGTCTGCCAGGCCCTCGCCCTCTACAAGTACCTCGCGCCCAACCAGAGGAACGATCTCATGCTCGCCTGCAGGTCAAGACACCTTCTTTGTTTTTGTTCTCTGTCTTATTGCTGAATAGCGATCGCCAATCTGGTGAATATGATCCCCTAGTTTGTTGTTAACATGCTTCACAAACTACATGGATGTCAAAATACAGTACATGTACACCTGATCATCCTCTGCTTCCTTAACATGGTTTACAAAGTAAAGATGTCCATTTAGGACCTATGCAGAGCACAGTACATGTCTGCCAAATTAATCAACTGCAGGGGTGGACTGCACATCACATTACCGTCGCCCGACTAAACTTGTTACTATTAAGATTTCCCAACTTCTTAGTACATTTCTATACCAAGCTTAAATTTGGGCGCCACGAGGGAACACCACATATATATAATGTATATCACATATATTAGCAAGTGGTAAAATGGTTGCTGTAATCTGTCGGAGCTAAAATCAGTAACTGAATTTTCCTTGTTAACGATGCAACTTCTGTAATTCATATGTCTACCATTTCAAACATTCTACTGCCTGTGCATTTCCACACATGCATGTCAGGGGAACCAACCTTCAAAGCTGTAGATTTAATGCCTCAGCTTCTGCGTCATTGATATTCTTTCATCTCACCGTAGGATCCGAGAAAAAAGGAGTCTGTCACGGTTCTCCTCTGCGGAACTAGTGGTTGCGGCAAGTCTACTCTTTCCACTTTGCTGGTACACACCCAACCCTTTTTTTTTGCTTTATCACTGTATTTAATGGTCAAATATTTCCTAGACCAGATTATGTAATTACATAAACAATAGTAACATTTAGGCAGCCTGTCATTGCCACCACTAGGAGACCCTTGCTTGATTTAGATGGGATATTGAACATTTCCCTACAAGCAGAGACACTAGACTATTTCTTCAAAACCAGAGCATGCCTTGTGCACCCAGTTTTATTTTTTCAAAATTTGGATGAGAATATCAAGGATTAAATTCCTTCTTAATTACCTGCTATATTGAACATTTGACCTATAAGCAGAGAAACCGAACTGTTTCTTCAGAACTAGAGCACGCCTTGTGCAACCAATTTAATCTATTTTCTTTCTGATTTTAAGATTATAACCATTCTGATGTATCAACAGGGAGCAGATTAGGGATAACGACCATAGTTTCCACAGACTCCATACGTCACATGATGCGGGGCTTTGCTGACGAGAAAGAAAACCCCCTTCTTTGGGCATCGACCTATCATGCAGGTGAGTGCCTTGATCCGGTAGCAGTTTCTGAAGCAAAAGCTAGGCGAAAAGCGAAAAAACACTCTGGCATGTCAAGCAACCCGGGTATGGATTCTGAGAGAAGCGGGGTTCAGACTGACAAAGTTGACGGAAAACCAATTGGGAAGAAACAAATGGCTATAGAAGGTTATAAAGCGCAGAGTGAGATGGTGATCGATAGTTTGGATCGACTGATTACCGCGTGGGAAGATCGTAAAGAATCAGTTGTTGTCGAGGGTGTTCACCTGAGCCTTAACTTTGTGGTACGTTTTCTTAAAACAAAAGTATTTTTCTCAGTATTCTGTTCTTGCCCTTGAGGTGTTCTCATTTACGACGAATGTATACTATATTTCAGATGGGGTTAATGAAGAAACATCCATCGATAATTCCTTTCATGATCTACATATCCAGTGAGGGCAAGCACACGGAGAGGTTTGCTGTACGTGCAAAGTACATGACACTTGACCCAACAAAAAACAAGTATGTCAAATACATCAACAATATCAGAACCATCCAAGAGTACCTCTGTAGCCGAGCTGACAAATACCTAGTTCCCAAGGTAAACAACACTAATGTTGACCGGAGTGTGGCTTCCATCCATGCCACTGTCTTTAGCTCCCTCCGCAGGCGAGCTGCTGGAGATCAGTTGTATGACCCTGATACAAACACTGTAGCTGCTGTAAACGACGAGTACAAAAACCAGTCTGTTGCTAACTCCATGAGTTCCAAGGGGATGTTCAAATTAATCCAACGCCTAGGATCCTCGAGAAAGCTCATGGCCATAATCAATGTGGATGGATCTGTTTCCAAGGCTTGGCCGTTGAATCCGTTGGTGGAGATGGGAAGAGCAGTTCCAAAGATGGCAACCAGAGATCTCTAGGAAACCCGATATATGGACCTCTAAATATCGGAAGGACGGAGTCGGTCAATCTCCAGTTTGGCTCCTTTGGAATAAGCGCCTGGCCTACAGACACAGGCTGCACGAGTCAAGCGGGGAGCATCGACGACTCATGGACCCATGGTAACGAAGGCAGTAGCAGCCATGTCGCATCTTCATCTGGTTCCCCTAGGAAGTTGGATGGACATTGTAAAGAGGTATGCAATTTCACTTCGTTCCTGGTAACACGAACTTCTCTGATTTTGCTACAACTGTTGTGTCGCTGGAGATAGATAACATCATCTAATTTGTTAGATCGAAAATAAAGAGTCATCGGCTGATTTATTGTTGTACCGCGAAATTGGTGTCTTAATTGCTGATTTATTTTTGTTTTGTCGAGGCTAGATTAAAGAGTCAACAGCCGCGTCTGGCAGTGATGACGACGACGAAGAAGAAGCTGACGTTCCACCAAATTCAGGGAGTGACGAGGATCTAAGTGAAGAAGATCACGAGGAGAACCATGATGAGGTGAGACTGGGCAGTATATTCATTACCTTAATTTTAAGATTTGCTGTAAGCCTGTAATGAGTTGCAAAATGCTTAGATATCAACACCAGATGTCCACCACTGAATATAGTGAAATATTGTGATCGGGTTATTTGAGTGCATTCTGCTTTTTGGATTTTCTTTTGGAGGTTGATGTCCTAAAGAGTAAATGTAACCAAACTAATGAATAGTGAATTATCTGAAGTTGATCTTGTGCAACTAGCTGAAAGGTAGTTCTTCCCTCTTTAGGTCTTTAGGCTCTGTATTTTGTGAACTCCATTGCAGTGTCTGCATGCTTAACAAACTGCTTCTCTTTATTGGAGAAAATGATTGTCAAAGTGTGGGAATCGATTGTTAAACATATGTGTTCATTATATGGTTAGCAGATGGAAGGTTCTGTCGACGAGGATTGCAACAGGTCTGACGAGGAATACGATGACCTGGCCATGGGGGACTGCCTGGAGAATGGTTACCTGAGCGATGACGGCATGGTGCACACGGGCTTAAGCAATGGCACGCCAAGAAAACAGCTGAAGACGCTGCGGAGCCTGTCGAAGATCGACACGCACCTTCCTGAGGCGGCACGTTCTCCTTCCTCCGCCAGGAGGAATGTGACGGCCAGGAAGGTGAGGCGTACTGTGAGTGACTCATTCCACTCGCGCCCGCGCAGCTGTCCATCTCTCGCTGAAGCGGCGGCGACGAAGCCCAAGGGCTCGGAGCTGTTCCGGTGGCTCCAGCTGATAGGTAGCTAGGTGTATTATAGCTGTTCATATGTTGATGTAATAATGGATAACCAGGGCAGGGCAGGGCTGCTGCATGTATGTGTGTGAGCGCACTGAATAACGGAATGTTTTTTTTTTTGTTTGTGTCGCCTCTAACTAACCATCTTGTTGTAGTAGTAGCATTTGTTTGGTCTGGAATTGAGGAGTAGTGTCGATCGATTGCCTGCAACTACGACATCGTCTTGGAATTAATATCGTGCACTAAAAACGTACGCATCAATCGTCTTGAACGGCCGGCTTCAGATCTTCCCCTTCTCATCTGGCAACTCTATGTACAACGACGTACTACGGTGCTACAACTTGATACTAGTAGTAGTGTGTATAAAGTACACGGGTAGCTATCACGTACGTACGGATGGACTGAACTTGAATGAACACTCGGTGGAATGCCCAAAATGATACACACATCTCTATGAAACTTGCATCCTGTAGAATGATATGGACGTATCCCCATGACGGCATGACGTGACAACAACGCCACACCAGCATCACATAGTTCTCCCTCCGTTTTTATTTAGTTCGTGTTCTGGGTTTTTTCAAAGTCAAGCCTAAAACGTAAACTAATTGTAAACGGAGGGAGTACCTTGCATTTTCCTCCTTCCTACGTGTGTGTCTCCCACATGCATGCGGGTCAGCATGTCTTCCTACGTATAGTCTAACTTCGAGGAGCCCTACACTAATATATGCAGGTTAAGATAATCTAAACTAGCAGTGTATTTTTAACTTGGAGGACCTAGCTACACGTGCGGGTGACATTCGCTCGTTCGGCCGCCAGTTTGGTAAGCGAACACATTAGAATCGATATAAGCGCGCACCCATCCAATGCCTCAATTCTTAACACTAGTATATATTACGTTGCTAATTAACTACTACTCCGTAGCTTGTTACCATTCATACTACATGCATGCACGGGAACGGCTGCTCTCACGTGCGTGCGAATATATATATGCATGTATGTTCGCTCAAGAATCCAGCTAGCTGGCTAGGGGATGTGTATTCTTCTATCTTTGACTTACTACAGCGAAACTGATTTTTACTTGAGCAAAGCTACATAATGGTAATTAACATCGATGGACTTTATGTCGTTACAATAAATACATCCTACAGTACTCCATTCTATCCACAACTTTTAGTGCATCAATGAAAACATTTCTAACCGAAATTATACCTACAGGTTGGTCATATCTACACTCCAAATATACGTAGTTTAGAAAAAACAGAAACTTGTAACTTGTTTATAAAACCATTACAAATTGGGCTCAATGGAACACATGATTCAAGAGTCAGCACTCAAAATATGAGTAAACTTTGAATATAAGTTATGTCGGAATGCCTGCGCGCGCCCTAGTTGAGTTGTGTTGTGTAGCCAACCAATGATCAAAAAATATGTCCAAAAATCCAAGGTAGCTATGAGTATTTGCCAATTAATGAATTTCAACCCAATTTAAGGCTTCAATCCAATCTCATATTTTTTTAGCAAACGAGCTCGCCTCATTGATTTCTTCGAGATATAGTTCACTTATCATGCAAGCTTTGAAACACAACAAAACAACTTGAAGAAAAAGAAAGGAAAAATGAAGCATCACAAGGTTTTTTAACATTTTCCCACTGGCCTAACAACCAGAGCAGCACACTCCAGCTGACGCAAGAACTCAGAAAATAGGGAGACAAAGTTAGACTTTCTCGAGACACCTTGGCTCAGAAAATGGCCAACTTGATCATTTGCACACCTTCTTCAAGACTTTCTCGACCTTGGCTTTTCCAGCAATATCGCCAAATAATTAATCATGTTGCACTTGTAGGACAATCAGGGCATTTATGATTGAAACACACATTGCTTATAGTTTTTTTTAAAGTGTCCAACATACGGCAGGTCCCGTATAAAGAACCAACTTGCAGAACCCTCTTGGGGGTCTAAATAGACCCAAGGCACACATAACTAATTGCCATACAATCTAATCCAAAATCATCTAAAGATATTTCTTGCATAATTTCTCTAAGAATACACATTATCGTGACATCTCAATTATGTGTTTTATATTCCCACGTTTTTTAAAATTATGTAATCCAAAGAAGCAGATTCATGAGAACATTGCACACTTACTGTACGGAAGTATAAGGGCACATATAATGGTCTTATCTTTGATAGTGTCGCATATGATAATTGCTAACTTGGAAGAGAGAAATAGTAAAAAATAAATTGTCTTGTCTGAGGTGAGAGATGATATCTTAATAACACAAGACATTTATTTTAGTGTACAACATAAAATCTCTTAGCTACATATTTTCTAGTTAATTTTAACCACTGCATAAATTTAGAGCAGGTAAACATGCATTACTCCAGTTGCTAGCGGTAACACTACTTCCCTCGTCCCAGTGTAGACTGTAGAGGCCACCTACTAACCTACCACCACATGGAGCCGATAAGTAAATAATTAAGCACAAAGTATCACCATATGCAGCCAATGAAATTAATGAAAAGTGTCTTTGGGGAGGAAACAATACACCCGATCGAACGGAGGGATTAAAAAGGCGTCTTTTGGGGAGGAGCCAATACACCCGAACGGATGGACTTTTTTAACGGATGGATTAAAGCGTAATCCAATGTACTAGTACGGAGTATAATTTTCCCTACTTGCAATGGCACAGGCAATAGACCCCTTGTTAACGTTGTACATGCCCTAACTTAGCTGGCTTAATAAATCGATGTGGACTAATTATGCTGAAGCAAGGTGAAATGAACCGCGCGCACAGATCGTGTTTGAACTAGCTTAATTAGCTGAGTATTAGTCAACGAGACTTGTGCTCAGATGGAAATCAAGGTGCATGATGGCCAAATTAAATCAACATGTCATATCTATGTTCCTGATGCGTTGTACGCGAACGAGCGCACCTAGCGAGTACATATTGTCGTCTCCATTTTTATTGACTTTCAACTGTCCGAATGAACTAAATAAAGGGAAAAAGGGTGATCGATCTAAGGAGATTTAAGAAAGTGGGAATTAATTTGGCGAATGTGCGGCGCAGTGGTCGGTTCAGGTATAATCTAGCTAGCTATCTCTCTCAGTGATTTGATAAATCAATTAATTTATTAATCCCTTTGCAAGTAGTAGACCAGATTCTGTTTCGTTGAGGGTTTTTTTTCGTGCGAACCCCAAAAGGGGCATCGATTTCCATTACCACGAGATAACACAAATAGGAGTCAGCATCTTTGTGCTTTAGCTGAGGAATTTAAAGCAAATTAATTAAATTACTAGATAGCTAGTACTAGCTAGTTGATGGATGGGTTAAGAAGGTTGAACTGCGATTAGTAGAAAGGTGCGGACCCATCACAATTTACTTATTAAGTGACGGTTAGAAAGGCGTTCGACAACCGCACGATCATCACCTATGATGTATGGAGAGGTTGGCGTTGACAAGGTCGTCGCTAGCTCCTTCACTGCATTCATGCAGTCAAACCTTGTGCACGGTCAGCGCAACATTACCTGCAGATGGACTGATGGAGACAGATCATTCTTGGCCACTGCCACGTCTCACCTTAATCTCACCTCACTGTCTACGTCTATGTACCTTGTCTCCATCCCGGCCTTCTTCATTTGCATTATCATTTGATTTGATTTTTCGGCCCTACCTACGTAAGCACGCGTCGTCGTATACGTACCATCTGTCTATCGAGCTGTACATGATTCTAAATTACTTACAACCCGAAAGGAAGTACGATTCTCACAAGTTGAGGTACTCGCTGATTAATGAATCGACGATCAATCGAGTACAATTTGGAATGTGTGCATTTATAGCAAAATATTGCTGACTTAAGTTTTTAATGAGGTTGGAATAAGACTCAATTAATGGATGTCGAAACAGAGTATGACAAACATGACTGAAAATTAAGTAAAATCCAAATAAGCTACGTGGCATTTGTTTCTGTCAGCAGAGATCATAGATGAGTACGGCAACAGAAGGATCTCATAGATAAAGTTGAACCAAAGTGAAGAACAAAGAGACACGATGTACCTACGTTTGGTCCCTGACATGGGTACAAGCCTTAAGTCCTCTCTTGCGATGGTGAGGATTGTCCTCCATACATCGAAGGCAACGCTCAGGAGGCATATCCAACAAAGTCGATGATGATGATGTGGTCTAGGCCTTCATTGTGATTAAGGAGGAGGTGGCCAATCGACCACCCTCTCATAGTTCTCGCCATGTGGGATGAAGAGGCAATGGAGGAAATGACAATTGAAAAAAGAAAGGTTCGTTGGTGTGAGGCAGACAATGTTTTCACGACGATGTTTTCACCCACATGTCCAATGCGGACTAAATTCGAGCAATCAGCGCGTAGTGACATGTTTTTGGACCACTTAATAACATGTTGCTCCGCAAGTTGTTGTGTCCCGGTGTAATTATTGCATAAACAAACTACGTAGTACCATAGTTTCTCGAAACAATGAATACTATTTGATGGTATTTGAGACCACTTATACAATAGTTATTGCTGCCATTTCATTTCGAGGTTAATATTGCTGCCAAATATATATAACACATATAAAGAAAAATATTAACTAGATGCACGTAAGCATGTATGCATGCATACACATACACCTGCGCTTAGGTAGGCAGGACGTACGCCTTTACGCTTCCTGAGGTTGATTCCTTTGAATGGCTGGATTCGGCACGTGCCGGGCCCACATCCAATTACGACATATCCCTTTCCCACCCTTTTTAAACCCCTCTTCCCCGCCCACAACCATTCTTCAACCACACCCAGCCTCACTTCCATCGTCCAGCTCCATCAAGCGCTGCTAGGGTTCAGAAACAGTTTCAGCTGATTGATCACACTCAATTCCAGCTCCACTCGTTCATCAAGTTAAGTTCGTAGCTAGCTCAGTGATCATGGACGGTGAAGGTTCCGGCGGCGGCGACCAGACCAAGTACCGCGGCGTGCGGCGCCGCCCCTGGGGAAAGTTCGCGGCCGAGATCCGCGACTCAAGCCGCCACGGCGTCCGGGTGTGGCTCGGCACCTTCGACACCGCCGAGGAGGCCGCCGCGGCTTACGACCGCTCCGCCTTCTCCATGCGCGGCAGGAACGCCGTGCTCAACTTCCCCGACCAGGCGCACGTCTACGAGGCGGAAACGAGGCGCGGCGGCGGTGCTTCTTCCTCGTCGGCGGCGAGGCAGCAGAGGCAGGTGATTGAGTTCGAGTGCCTGGACGACGACGTGCTGCAGAAATGCTCCACGACCACGACAAATCCACCAGGAACAAGTAGATCGTGTTGAATCACCGGATTATCCAACTTAACTAGCTACATGCATGCGTGGGAGTGCAATGTATGCATCCCAATCCATACTAGGTACGTATACGCGCCTATATATGCGTGTACGAGAGCGTGATGTGCATCAGGCATATGCTGCCTAGCTAGCTTGGCGTTCATCCATAATCTGTCGAGAACGTTATGAGGATCTCATCATCGATCGACCACTACCATATATGTACGATCGATGATCGATCGATTTGAAGTCAATAATCCAATCGATTTGGGTTTCAATCGCAGTGTCATTCTCAATCTCAAGCGAAGTGGTTGCATTTTCGATCGATGCTTAATTATATATTCGTGTGATAAAAATATGCATAATCTCGACCAACATCATATAATCGATCTCGGTACTCTTTCTTAGCGCGATCCGTTGTTGATTGGCATATATGTTTAACGACTAGCTAGATAGACTAGATGACCAGCTAGGAAAGCTAGCTAGTCACGTACACGTACTCATGCAATGGATGGATCCTGGAAGCTTCATTTTCTTCATGCAATGCACTTACGGCTGCTACCTGCTGCTGCTAGCCGATCGAGAGATGGCATGGAATCAATATTCCGATCGCCGCCGGCCCGGCCGGTCGATCGAACTTGTGGCGCAACCGCGGTGGAACACTCGAGAATGCATTCACGGCTGCGATCGCTGCAAAATGAAGCTTCTCCGAATTTGCCTGCATATATTGATCCGCACGTACGTCGATCACCACCAATCAACCACCACACACATCTAATGTTAGTAGATCGAATAATTAGTGGTGCAGCAGTTTTCATTATGACATGGTCTTTTTTATCAGGGCGCTTTTTATGCGCCCAGGTGAACGTCACCAACTAAAGCACGCCAACGATGTGCACTTGCTTAAGAAACACTGACGGTTCATAATATGACCATTTGTGTCAACGTGCACTCATTATATCTGTCAATCAATTTTTTTGAGAAAACGGTAATAAATAATACCGGATATCTGGATTAGTTGCTGTTTTATTTATTCACATAGTTGGCTTTGTCCGATGTTGATAATAGGTTGTTTTGGAGGACCGGTCGATCTTGTTGGTAGAGATCACCCGTCCGCCCGCCACTACCGAAATCGACGTTTTTTTTTTCCTAGTGCCGCAATTTTTGCCGAGTGTATTTTATCGGACACTCGGCAATCCTCTCAACCCGGCAAAGTTGTCGCTTTGCCCAGTGTGCAACAGGAAACACTTGGCAAAGATATCGACACAATTATTTCTCACATCTAGAGACACTTGAGTTAATGAAAAAATAGGTTTCAACACGATGTACAAAAGGGAATATATTTATAATTTTTCCAAAAATAAATAAATTAAATATTGCAAAGAAAAATTCAAATTGTATTAATATATTAGCTAGTGTTATGTATTCAGTTGTGAGTTAAGTGTAACATAACATTATACTAACTAGTAACATATTTTCACGCAGCACACAAAAAGAAGCTTTGCTAGTAGTGCAGTTTGAGAAAATAAAATTGAATAGTGCGCTGCCGTGCGGGAAAAACGACTAAAGCAAGCGATGCAACTTGACTCAAAATTTTCTCAGATGCGTACTTGAACATGTATTAATCTAATTCCTCTAATTTCGGAAATTGATTTTGTTCTTCATATATTCAATTTTTTTTATTAATTCTTAGTGCCGTGTAGAAAGTGCATTTCATTTCAAACTATGTTTAAGGTGCTCAGGCTAACCGACAGAGACCCATACAAATGCAGGGATAAGAACAACACAAATGCCTTTGCATACCTTATATCTCCTGGCATAAGAATATTATGCAAATGCTAGATAACTCAAAAACTTATTGAAAGAACATCAAAACTATTATTTGACCAAAAAATTAACAAACTATTGTTTGACTAAAAAAATAATGCACTCATTATATGTGCCAACCAGAAATTCCGAGAAAACAGCAATTAACATCAATATCTAACATGTTATTTTGGAGGGCTGGTCGAGCCTGTTTGCAAGGTTGTGTTGGGGCAACCCATCCAACCGCCACTACCGAAATCGATATTTTGCCTAGTGCCGCAGTTTTTGCCGAGTGTATTTTATAAGACACTCGGCAATCCTCTCACCCCTGATCCAGGTCTCAGAGAAAACACTCGGCAAACTTTGAAGGTGTTAGTGTTTACCTGTTTTATCAAGGCACGTGGCCAAGTGTTGTTTTAATTTTTGCATATGCGGTTAGGTATAAATTATTATGGGAACCACCAATTTTTAAGTTGGTCTTTTATCTAGTTCTACCTTTAACATTCATAACGAAGAAGTGAATTAATCACCATTTTACGTAAAAATATTCTTTTATCATTTTTAGTTCTTTTATAGGAAAAATAAAATAATAAGTAAAACTTGTCAGAACTTAAAGCGTTTTGGCATGAAGTCATATTCTGGGTATACAGTTTAGAATACATAGGACAAGAATAGTAGTTCCATGAAGTTTTTAAGATTCAATGCAAACACCAACTATAAAGTAATCGAACCAAATTCTGTAATAATTTGACAATGTTTTTAGTAACAATATATATTTACCATTTTCTATTGCTGTTTTCACACGAAAAAATTACATAAAATCCTAAAAATTGTCAGATGTTTTTGGGCATGAGGTCATATTATGGGGATGGAAACACACCATTGATCACTGAGTTCTTATGATTTGGTCCTAAAGTCTCAAAATGTGATAAACTGGTCAATGAACTTGTTTTATGAGTGGACTTTACCATGTGTGATACTTGGCAAAGGTTTAGGTGTGCTTTGATCCTTTCCATTGTGCGTGACACTGGACAAAAGAGGTCGTGTCTAGTATGTGTCTGAGGCTCGCCTCCGGGGTACGTATTTTACTAAAAATGTCACCTTGGAACTAAAAAATACTAAACGAAGGAAAAAAAACGGATGCATAGTACTACAATCATAAACTATGTTCCAATTTTCTTTCTATGAGCAACACTCTTTCACACAAAACTACAGAGCATGCACGACACCATTTCAATACTTTAGGGCACACATTCACCACCGTTTTGATTGTTTAACCTACATGACATGAAATGCATGTTTGACCATGAGAAAAATAATAACCGAGAATACCAAAGACTCAAGAAAAATCCTCATAGATACCTCCAAGACTCCAGAACATTTTGTTTACCAAGACCTACAATAGGCAAACATACACTCTAAAGTTCCCTATTTACTTACTAAATGCAAGATAGACCACCATGCACTCCAGAAACATTTAGGAACATATTTATCAAACACTATGCTTTAGAACTCTTTGTGAAAATATTTAATGATATTAAAATCGATCATAAGATACATATACACAATATCATATCCATTTGTGTGCTAAATAATATGATTATGCATGTAAATTTATCCTTTCCATTATTTGTTACATCTAGAGACACTTGAGATAATAAAAATACTTAGTTAGAAAAAGATGTATCACAAGAGAAATTAATTAGATTTTCTACCTGGAATAATGAACCTATATATTGCAACGGAGAAATCAAATTCAAACAATAATGTAGTGCTTTGTATTCTATTATGTTAAGTGTAATCGAAATCTATAGTATATGGTTTTGTGGGGCACTACCACCAGTAGCCCCCAGTCCTCTTCACTACCACTAGTAGCTCCCCTCCTCTCCTCGATCCCAAACCCTAGCTCCGCCTCCGCCATGTCCGCCGGCGAGCCTTCGCTCCCTCCTCCCCCTCCCTCCTCCATAGCTCCATCGACCTCCCGCCAAAGCCACCATCGCCCAGGCCATAGATTCATGTTTGGCCACCTATCGGAGCAGACACGTATCCAGGCCGAGAGCTTGGTCAGTGGTCTCTCCAAAGGGGAAATCAACTCCCTCGCGGACCTGCATGAAGAGATGCGCGCAACCTCAGCCCTCCTCCAATCTGGCATCGACCGCTTCTCGGCCGACTTCCACGACAAGATCCCCATCCAGATCCAGCAGCAGGCCACGGGACACCTCGCCCAATCCATCGTCGACCATCTGCAGACCCAGCTAGACAGCACCTCCGACATCCTCTCCTCGGCTCTCCAGACCATGGCCAGCAAAGCAACTCATCTCACGCCGCCAGGCTCGCTAGCTCCCCACTTCCGACGACTATGCTGTTGGTCTCCCCGCCATCTTTAGCTACCAGATTGTACTTTGAGATATGAAAAAAGTGTTTGAGAGAGAAATTATATCCTCACTTTTCTGCATTTCGGATAAATTCCCGCCACACTATTTTAGATGGGACGTAAATGATTAAAAACATCCACAATGCGCCTAGTATCTAAGAAATCGCTAAAAAATCTTGATATATGTTGAAGCACGAATTACTCCAACCACGTATCCAGAGTATATGTATTGTAAAGTGTAGAAGATAAGGCGACACAAGGACCTCGTTGTTCAACTTCGTTGAAGGTGAAGAAACCACGAGACACTTTTTAATACATACTCCCTTCATATCGGAGCAAGTGTGACTTATATTTTGATACGGAGGGAGTAGTACATTTCTGATAGATTATGGTGGTGCTGGTTTCGGCTAGAGTGTCGTTGTGTTTCGTTGTGGCCAGCCTAGCTATGCCGTCTTATGCGCCTTTTCTTGTCCGTCGGTCAACATCGAGCCACCACAAACAAGAGAGAGTCGGTGCTGGGCTTTCGCCTAGGAGGTCAATCATCCGTCTGCAAAGCTAGCGAGAGGAGCAACCAGGCGACGAGAATCTGTGTCGAGCTCCACCACGAACCATGGTGGTCGCGTCACTGAAGCGGCCACTGATCCGGGGGCCGTTGCCCCGGCTTCCTTGCTGCCTGGGTGCCGGAGACGAGATGCCACCTCCTGCTGCTGCGCCGGAACGTCCACCACCTCCAACCATCGCAGATCACCACACCGGCCAAGACCGGGGCTATCAGCAGGGAGGCCTCGCCGGACGGTGCATCCTCGCCGATCGAGCCTTACAGGCAGCACGCACCACCATCACCTAGCACCGGACGGAGACGGCGCGCCGGCCGTGGCCCGCACGACCCGCCCCTAGCCCAGATCGGAGCCCGGACTACACACTGACGACCACTCAGCTCCACGGCAAGGCGCGCCACCACATCCTCCTCCTTCCTCTGCACCGTCGCCGCAGGGCAGACCTCCGCACCGTCGGGGGCCCTTCTTTGTGCTGCCACCTCGTGCCCCTGCGCATCGAACGAGAGCGAAGCATGCATGACGCTAAAGCTTCCATGGCATCCAACGGCAGCACGAGGCAGACCGTCTTCTCGATGGACACCATCTCCGTCGTGCATGGTCTGTCTGTCGGCGACCTCGTACACGGACATGGGCCTCGCCGTCCACGCCCACGGAACGGCACCATGAACGACGGCGGGCACTATGCTCGGTGCGACGCCGCCCCAGGGGATACGCGCGCGGATCTGCTCCATCACGCACACTTAATTTCGCCATGGTTTGGTAGCTCTGCATCGCAACCACTGCCTCCGTGCTCTGTTTTGCTCTGCTTCGCGGGAGTTGGAAGGCGGCTGGACCAATGACTGACTGACAGGTGGGATATGTTCCGCACTAAGCAGCTCGAGTTGACGTGTATTTAAAGCTTAACTCTTTCTTGAGTACCAGCTTTAATTACTTAACTGGACACTTAGTGAATGAAGATCCTTACCATGCTTCGCTTGATTTTCTGGTTGCACTTACTGTTCCTGTGTGTGCGCCTCTAGCAAAATACGCCACGTCATCAATGAATTGAGAAAGCCAAATCTCACATGAGTGAGCTATTTTGGCTCCCGAGATGCCCCGTGGCAAAATCTTGGAAGACATTTCCAAGGAAGAAAAATCAAGGACTCAAAGCTTTCATACACAGTTTCCCATCCAGCAATGATTATTTTCCTTTCTTCAATTAATTAATCCAGCTATGAAATGGCCGGATGTTTTCACTTGAGAAAAGGCATCAAATAGTATCAAATATCGTCATTGTCAAACATAAGACTAGAAAAAAGTGTAAGGCCAACTCGCGCGCAACCGTCCCCATTTGTCTGTTTGTGGGGTGAACAAACACGAGGTCCAATCGGCCACATGAAAAGTCATGGCCATCGCCCACATGAAACTTCTTGTTTTGAATCTAGACTAGATGGAGTGCAGTGTGTGTGAATATAAAAAGGCAGGCTGGATCCAGATAACTCCTGCAGACACATTGGGAGAGCATCAAATTGGGGTGAGCAAATCTGTTCTTGCGCAGTTTGTTATTAAATTGGCCATGCAAATTTATATGTCTTCTGCATACTTACTCTGTTCCTGTATTCAGGGATATTGTTTATAAGATGTTTGTTGCTCTTGCTAAGGTATCAATTAACCAGCAAAGGTCAGCACACAACTACACATCTTCCTCCTCTTATATATTCATAAAGTAACTATATTCATAAAGTAACATAGCACACCATATATGCATATATAACGTACCTTCAAAATGTTGAGGTAACTTATTCGTGTAGTAGGTTACACGCATCTGATTGGTGCCGTGCCGCACATACACAAGGTAGGCAGCATACTCGGTCAGCATCATCCGTCATAGCATGCACCGGACTCAAAACAACACCACCTAGGTAATCATATTTTCTCTCCTCAATACTACTCGTACTAGCCTAAATAACTCATCAATGGACACACTCAACTGAAGGAAACCATCTCAACGATCCACAGGCCACACCAGCTCTTCATCAGTTTAGTTCAGTTCAGTCGGTGGACATGCCGGACTTGCTCCTGAGGTGCTCCTTGAACTCCATGATGTCGCCTCCCCACCGCGTCACCGCCTGGTTCTCGCACACCCAGATCTCCTCCGCCACCTGGTTGATGAGCCGGAAGTCGTGGCTGACCAGCACCAGGCCGCCGTCCCACTCCCGCAGCGCCTCCGCCAGCGAGTCGATCGTCTCGATGTCCAGGTGGTTGGTCGGCTCATCCAGCAGCAGCAGCTGCGGCTCCCGCCATGCCAGCCACGCGAAGATCACACGGCTCCGCTGCCCGTCCGACAGGTTCCGCATCGGCATCACCTGTGCCTTCCCCGACAGCCCGAACCGCCCGATCGCAGCACGCATCCGCTCCTCCCCGTTCCCCGGGTACTCGGCCATCATGTACTGCAGCGCCGACATGTCCAGGTCCAGCTTCTCCGCCAGGTGCTGGTGGAACTGCGCGATGCGCAGGTGGTTGTGCCGCCGCACCATGCCGTCCAGCGGCGCCAGCTCCCCAGTCATCAGCTTCAGCAGCGTGCTCTTCCCTGCACCGTTGGGACCCACCAGCGCCACCCTCGAATCAAGATCAACCCCGAAATCCAGCTTCTTGTAGATGAGGTTCTCCGGCGTGTACCCGAACGTCACCTCCACAAACTGCAGCACCGGCGGTGGGAGCTTCCCGACATCCACAAACCGAAACGTCAGGATCCTGTCCCGAGCCACCTTCTCCGTTAGCCCGCCGCGCTCCATCTTGGCCAGGGTCTTCTCCTTGCTCTGGGCCTGCCTTGCTAGCTTCGCGGAACCGTGCCCAAAACGCGCGATGTACTCCTTCATCCCAGCGATCTGGTCCTGCTCCCACCTGTACTGCTTCATCTGGTTCTCTTCCAGCTCCGACCTTGTCTGGACGTACTGGTCGAAGTTCCCGGTGTACAGCTTGAGCTTCCTGTTCTGCATGTGGATGATGTTCGTACATACTCCGTTCAGAAAGTCTTGGGAATGTGATATCACCACAAGTATACGCTCGAATTTCTTCAGTGTTTCTTCCAGCCAAACACATGCCTCAAGATCTGCAAAGAATTGCGAGCATGTCACAGTTTAGCGGAAACAGGCATATATCAGGTAAAGTAGTAATCATGCTATTTAAAAACAATCTTAAACATGATAACAATATGTCAAGGAAAGATAGAAAATAAATGCCTGCAGTTGAATCCAATAATCTAGGAGCACTGTCTGACATTCAACTAAGTGGATCTTGAGCAAACCAGGTCCACTAGAGAATGACAAGTGTAGCGTGGGTTTTCATCCTACCACCAGCCAACCAAGTAAGGTCCAACAAATTCATAAGGAATTAAAACCCAAATGTGCCGAGACATGTATAGTCAATACCAGTCACACTCTACGTTCATGGTGATATATGTGGTAAGCAAAACTACCAGGTGGGTATAGCCTCAAACATGCCTCAGTTCAGTGAGAACAGGAATATAGCAGGTCTATTAAACAATTATAAACATAGTATGAAAAGAATTTCTCATCCTAGGACAGCCCAGATAAGTACAGTACATGAAATTCAGGAAATGAAACCCAAATGTGTGTCAAGACATGTAGTTAAAACAAGTCACAACCTACATTCATGGTGATATATGTGGTAAGCAGACCAACAGATTCTCCATATTAGTATAGTTGCTTCTACAGCCAGGAATTCCTACTGCAAGGTACATATCACCGTTAATCATGACAAAGGAATCCGTGACAGAGCCTTTGAACTCAGGCAACATTGAAGGCATTTTTTGAAAGGAAAAGAAAAACCACTGAATTTTAGATGCTTCAGTTAAAAACTATGAGCTAGTCATACACATCTCACGGATAACAGATCAAGACACCGTGCCAATTCAGTCTAAGATTTTTATGAAGACAGTGTAATAAAGACATTATCTCTGTCATTAAAAAATACACTATCTCGCCGATATAACCAGCCTAATTAACCGGCCTAGTATTTCGGCTGCTGCTCCCCTACGCGTGCTACCACAGGTCCACATGTTAAACCGATGTGGTATTTTTCTCTCAAAAGGCTGGTCTCCAAACAAGTTCAAAACTCATGTGATTTTATCTTAATACAAGCACAACGGACATGTTTTCACTGATACTCTAAATCAAACTGTAGTTAATGCACTGGACTAAATACATGGCACAGCCACAAAACGTGTCCCGAATTCCACATTCACAAGTGGCCAATGCACCGCATCTAAAAGGACTAAGAATAATGAACCTCCTAAATTCGGTCATCATGGGAAGTTACTGAAAAAAATGTTATTGTGTACTAAAAATACACACAAAGCAACAGATCCATTTTATAGAAGTAACATTTGTGTTACAGAAAAAACTCACCGAGATGGTTGGTAGGCTCGTCAAGCAAAAGGATGGTTGGGTTCATGAACAGAGCTCTTGCCAGAGCAATTCTCATGCGCCAACCGCCAGAGAAATCCCTAGTTTTCTTGGCCTGCATCTGCTTGTTAAATCCTAAGCCAAATAAAATCTCGGCAGCACGCTTCTCAGCGGTGGACGCATCAATTGCTTCCAACCGCTCATACACACGCTCCAAAGCTTCACCTCCACCATCATCCTACATAAGCCAGCACAGACATTCATCAGAACATCTTCCGAAACCAGTTCAGTTATAAGCACAACATGGAAGGCATGTCGAAAAGGAACAGGCTCAATTAAAAAATATGATGATTATAACAATTTTGACTGATTGCAAGCATACCTGAGCAGCCAAAACTTCAGCTTCCTTTTCAAGCTTGACCCTTTCTTCATCACAGCTAATGACTGCTCCGAGCGCGGACATGTCTGATGCCTCGATCTCGTGGCTGAGGTGGTATATGTCCATGTGTTCAGGGATGGGAAGCTCTCTGCATCCTATTGCTTTCAGAAGACAAGACTTTCCACAGCCGTTCAGACCAAGCAAACCATAGCGTCTGGGATGGAGTAAACCCATCATTAGTAAACAAGAGCAGAGAAGGAAGATTTAATTGGGAAGAATGCAATGATGGCGATTGTAGCAGTACCTGCCGTAGTTGAGCTCCAGCTCGGTGTCTACGAGTAGATCGTGGCCGTGGAATGTTAAAGTGAGAGACTCAATCTGCAAAGCCGGGTGTTCGACATAGAAAAATGCTGAGTTAGACCATGTCATGTACTACTACCTTTAGTGAATGAAAAAAAAAAATCCTATGGCATTTGGGGTGTAACCCATAATAATTTGGTCACATAACTGGAAAGGTCTATATGGGAAAAATTCCAAAGGATTGGAATCCTAGAAACATTCTATGAAAATCCTGAAATCCCCTGATCTAGCAGTATCTATGGATTACTCTAATCGATCGCCGGAAAAAACATTTCATATTATTCTATAATTTAATCTGAGACTGAGGAGGGGCATGATTAAATAATCATCGGAAACAGATCAACTAGGCATCATAGTTTCTGTTTGTTTTGACATGAAAAAAATAGATTTTTTGATGTGGATTTAGGCAACGAATCACCCACGAAGCAGGCGCCAGTTAGAATCTCTAAGGACAATAGTATTCCAAAGATGGATCTGCGAGAGTAGCTAGTAATAACAGGGGGAGGATCGGAAAAACAGAGGAAGACGGGGGACTGACGTGGATGTCGCGGGAGAGCGGGTGGGAGGTGAGGACGGCGGTGCAGGTGCGGTCGGATAGGTGGACGGCGGCGAGGGCGTCGGCGGCGGCGGCCTTGGAGGTGGTGGATGATGTTGTGGGCACCTTGGCGCCCCTCTTAGCGGCGGCGGCGGCCTTCTTCTGCGCGGCCTTCTTCTTGCTGGCGTCGGACACCATGGCTGCTGATGATTGCTGGGCGATCGAGAGAGAGAGAGAGAGAGAGGTGGCGCCGGCCGGTGAGGAGAGGAGGTTCCGCCGGGACGGGAGAAGAAGTACTAGGAAGGAAGGAACAACAACGTGTGGTGTGGTGTGGTGGTGGGCTTGGCTTTTGCTTCCAGAAACCTCTTCCAATTTCTGGAAACAACTCGTAAACAACAACAACACGTGTTGGGCTTCTCCTCCTCGTCATCGATGTTTGTTGTTGTAAAGAAAAGAGGAGCCAGATAGTGATGGCCCGTCTCTCTGTTCCTCGCCACCCGTCCGTCCACCCACCCACGTTTTCTCCGGTCATATGTGACTTCAACATAAAAAAAATTAGACTCCCCTGAAAAAAAGTTTGTAGACACCCAATTGAATTGGTGGGCACACATAAATATCTCTACAACCTACAATCCTACGAGAAGTAGCGAGCTTGCTCGCTACAGTATTCCAATCCAGCAGCACGGCCACGACTTCGCTCGGCCACACCTGACAACGTCGGTTCGATCTGCTCCCTTACCGCCACCTCTTCGCATTGCGCCGCCGAGCCGACCTGCGCCCCTCCCGCTCCCCAGCCCCAGCACTGGCCGCCGCTCCGGCCGGCGATCGGTGCCGCCACGAGCGCCTCTGCCTAGCACTGCGAGCCGCTGGGAGCGACCTCCGCCTCCTACCTCGCGCCACCGGAACAACCTCTGCCTCCCTCTGGGCGCCGCCGCGTGTGACCTCCGCGTCTCGCCACGAGCCGCCGGGGAACAGCCTCCACCTCCACTCGCCATCTCTGCTAGCCGCGGCCAGAAAGCTCCCGCCCTCGTCCCCGCACCAGACGGGTACCGGAAGTCCACCGCCCGCCTCCTTCTGACTCGTCCTTGGCCGGCGGTGCCACCTCCCCGTGGCTCGCGCTCTGCCGGAGGCTCCATTCCCGTCTCTGCTTGTGCTCTACCGGGCTCGCTACCACGGCGCCCCGATGCGGCATCGATTCTGGCCTGTCCCGGATCGGGAGGAGCGCCGAAGAAGGACAAAGCTCTCCCCTCAACTGGCTTGGTCGTCGCTCGTTCATGTGAGTCCAGCGAGTCGTACACAGGAAGCCCACATCGGGCGCCCATCAAAGTCCACTACTGCACCGCTCTGGAGTCCCGCAAGCATCGGACGTGCCATTGTTCGCCGGCCTCCCTTGCTCGTCCCGGTCGACAGCAGATTGGTCGCCTCTGGCCGTTCCTCCATGGAGTGAAAGCAGGTTGGTCGCCTCTGGCTGGGCACAATACTGGATTTCTCACTCCCGTATGTGCTCACGTCCCCTCTCTCAATATGTGTACATTTGTTCTTCATTCATGTTCAAAAGAGATGCATCATCTGAATTCCCTCTCTAATGCCACTGATTTCAGTCATTTGTTTAGTGCACAGAGCTTAATAATTTGCCCAAAAAGCATATGCCCAGAAAATGTTTAATATGCCCAGAAGATGTTTGTGTTTATACCTAAACAGGGGAATATTGTTTATACGTACTGGTAGCCGAATATAAGCATAAATAGCGATTCACCAATGTGATGCTATCTGAATGTGATATAGTGCGACTGGCTTGAATAGCTCCACCACGAGTGAGCATTGCCCCTATTATGCATAGCAGAACCCATGGATACCAAAGAACCACGACTCAGCATAATCCATGGGCTACCATCCACCTTATAGTGCAAAGTCTCGCTTGCCGGAGATTTCAGTGCTTGCTGCTGCCTCTAATAATCGACGGTGTTTCTACCAGCAGCACACTCCCCGACAAACCCTAGCCACGTCTCGGTAGTTTTGATCCTTTACTTTGTTTTGTGGCTTGTTATGTTAATTCTGTAGCATGATTTTCATGTGTGCTGGCATCATGGGAAACCTAGATTCTCTTTGAAATTATTTCTTACCAATCAGAAGCAATAATCATGAATCCATAATCTTATTGGCTATTTAGAATTATTGTTCCCGCTTCTTATTGTGTTCTCCGGTTTGCTGCAGGCAAATAATTCTACTAGGCATAGGTGCTTTACATGTTTCCTTTTTAAAGAAACATGAATGGTTGTTATGGATCAATGAAGTGTTCTGAGAAGGGAGATTTGTATGATATGCCTCAGATAAGTTATGGTGCACCAGTTTTGAATGAAAGTGGTTTAGGCCTTTAGGTTGCTTCCTGTGTAAGTAGAGGGGATATTACGTTGTACAATAAGCTGTAGATGGTGGCTTGGGTGATTATATCCAACCCATAAAATGGTTTGGGTACTTACCTGTATTAGTTGGTAGACAAGTGATTGGCAAAAGACTACAGGTTATATTCTCACTTGTGCACTGTGCATTTTGTTGTCTTCTTTGCATACTTTCCCTTTTACAGAAATATATTTCACAAGAATGGTTTTAATATTTGTCAGGTTACTAGACGTAAGGTTGGTCGAATGCCACAAATGGCACCATGAATGGAAGAACACATATATCCCAGGGGTCGCTTACCTATAAGCTAATGTGCCGCTGTTCCTTTTGGCTATCGGACCCTTACCATATTGCTGCAAGTAGTTTTCTATCGAATATGTGGGGTTTGCTATAGATAATTCTCCATTGTATCTCTTTGAGCTTAGTTTATTTGCTAATACTTAGATGCAACGGTGAATTAAGATAACAATGAAATAAGAGGGGATCAAAACAGAGAAACGCGGCTGAATTGAGTTTGGTGTAGTGCAAATCCGTTTGACAATGATTAGTTTAGTTAATAAATTGCATAATTGAGATGTACTTCCGAAGTCTGTTGTTTTCAGTTTATAAGAAGGAAAATGTATTGTTTTCTTAGTTGCAGACAATGGAAGGCAGGAGTAAGAAGAATGGTTGACAACATGGTGATTCGTTGCATTTACCAGTGCCATCTGGTTCTTCCTTATCTCATACACCACTTTCTTTTTTTATAAATAATTGTCATTCCATGCATGATGGAGGATGATATGTCATTTTAGTTATTACTGCTCCAGTATACCAATTTGTCCTTTCCTACACTGGCTAGATTATATGACTGTAACAGCTACTCCTCCGTTCCAAAATAATTGACTTCCATTTATCCAAATGTGGATGTATCTATACTTATAACATGTCTAGATACACCCACATGTGGGCAAATAGAAGTCAATTAATTTGGAACGGAGGGAGTAGAATACAGATTAGGCTTTGTGGTTTTTGCTTGATAAAGATTTCTCTAGCTTATTATGCCTCTGTCATAAGGAAGTTGCATTGCGAGTCTATATTAGTGAGAACGGAGTGGATACTAGCCAGCATGAGTAGGTACTGTTGTCGCTATTTGTATAGCCTCCTATAAATATTTGTTGCAAGTTATCAAAAACCAGTGCAACTTTCATGTTCAAAAAGCAATGGCTCTAAAAGGATTTATGCATTTAATTTTTTATGTGGCTTGTTGCTTTTTGGATGATTCTCATATGATTATTTGTGGTCGGCCCTGGACATATGCACTTCACATGTTGTGCTTCATATTGAAATTTAGCTCTAGCCATTAAAATAATATGCATTGGAGCCAGCAATGCTTCAAACATTCAGTTTGCAGATACCATGGACATATGCAGTTCACATGTTGTGGTTCATATTGAAATTTAGCTCTAGCCATTAAAATAATATGCATTAGAGCCGACAATGCTTCAAACATTCAGTTTGCAGATAATGTGAAGCTCCATTATGTTTCCCTTATATTTCCCAATACCTTTATATTGGATATAGGAATGCACATCCATGCATATTTTCAGTGTAGCAATGTACATGCCAGATCCACTCCTTGAGTACTGATTTTATGGGATGAAGAATGAGGAAGCATCTTGCTTGCTGATCTACCCAAAGAAACAAATATTATTCTTTAATTGACCGCGACTCCATATTATTTTCTGTGCTATGTACCTGTTGAGCTACATACTATATACATAGTAAAATAACCATGATACTACAGTTGTCAACATGCTGGTGCTGATTATTGTTTCATTGATTTTACCATTCCTCTACTTGTGTCATGTACCCTTGAAGCAAAGCATCTTGCAATCTTTATTATTTAATAGTGTGCATTGCCAATTCAGGTCAAAGATTTGTTAAGGTCGTCCGTGTTCGGTGGATTTCACAACTAATTGTGCTAAGATTATACTTAACAATCGGTGTCAGTTTTACATTTTGTTACAAGTTCATGTACTAGCAGCTAAGCAAAATTTAAATGGTGTCACGCTAAAACCCTCACTTCAATGATACCCAGTTGAAAAGATAATTTTTTTAAATTGTGCGGATTTCATGTAACATTTATACTTAACGAATTGATAAAGCAAGATAGAAAACATGTACAAAAAAGCTCCTTTAAGAATGCACATTTCACTCAGTTTCTAATGTCACTTACTTTGCTTTCCGCACCTGTTATAAACTGCTATCTTTCTAAACAAGTAAGCTAATATTCTGGGACAGATTTGACATACACTTGATTATCTCCCTCAACTATGTTGAATCCTTATTTATAGCCCCCTCTTAAATTTTATTGAAGCTCCGCCACTGATTTTTCTTACCTTCTATTCCATTCACTTGAGTATGGATTGATTCGGGTGAACCTCATCCAGAGTATCGATATCCTTATGCCACATGTTTTAGATTAGGTCTGGTACAGATTATGTCTTAATTGTTTCCTAAGGCTAGAACTAATGTACAATGATTCTGTATAAAGTTTCATTTCAAATATGTTTCCATTAATTTCCTGGCTATACTGATTAGGTTTAGCACAAGTATTGACAGTATTTGGCACCTATTATCTTTATTTGCATCTCAGTCCCTATTAATCCCTTGTATAGCTTTGGCTAAAGATACATGTCGGTTATTCTTCCTTCTATATTTGAATCAGAATCATTTGGTCATTTATTGTTACCGCTGAAGCAAAACACAAAGGAATGATATATGCACCGAGAGAGTAATCCAAAGAATGCAGCCTGGAGAAGAATAATGAACGTTTGTATTACTCAGAACTTGCATTTCAATTGGTTGACAGGTTTGCTACTATGGAGAATGGTCAAATATTGGTTTTTGGTTGTCAACACCAAATTGTGTTTACAATTATCCATGAAAAGTTGGACTTAACTCTTGGTTAATATGTACAGTATGTTTTTTGTTTCCATGACAAGTTTTTACGTCAGGTGTGGTGTTTGTGATATCAATCATGTACTTGCTAATGAACTAATGAAGCCAGTGAATTTTGATTATAAATAACCGAAAACGGTATCACTAAAAAACCGAAACCCATAAAAACTCTAGTCCCAGTAAGTAAGGACCTACAACAGATGTGCCACAAGTTTACTGTCTAGTCCTGTAGCTACGACTGGATCTTTTTCAAATTGGACCATATGAAATGTAGAAGGAAGGAAAGACTGAAAGAGGATTGTCTTGCTTGCCAAATTTTCTTCGACGGTTTGGGACCCTTGATGATTTTGGCCATGTGGGGCTGCCCAAGCTACGAAGCTCACAGGAGTTAACCCTATCAGCAAATTGAAGCGCACTTAAAGACTCGCCAGCATTAGATTCCTCTGGGGACAGATTCACAAACATCAACACCTTTGAGTCTCCTCCTAGGCATGGCTGTGTTAAGGGAACAAAATAATTGAAGTTGTTAATGCACCGTAATAACACTAAATCAGACAGCACAAATTGTTGATTTAGTAATATGAAATTACCTGAAGTAGGTGTGTTAATTTTGAATCTCTAAACGGGATGTGTTCTTCTTTATTAACAATGGCAGAGATAACATTGCCCAAGCTCGACAGGCTCTTATTAATAGCCTAAATGATGAAAGTTAATACAAAACAGTTGACGAGGGGTAGACTCATCAAGACCCATAGTCGAGGTCCCTGGGTTGTGAATATGGGGGAGAGAACGTGGTAGAGCTGGAAGTATCGTCGGCTGACAAGCAGGGCAAAGATTTTACCCAGGTTCAGGGCACTCGGGTGGAGGTAACACCCCTACGTCCTGCCTGTCTGTTATTGCTTTGTGAATATGGTGGTTACAAGGGTCCCGGCGAGATGTCGATCTCGCTAGGGTTTTGGTGGCTCTGAAAGTACGTGCCCTGGTCCGACGGCCCTCCCAGTCCTTAAATAATAGGCTGGGTCTCGGGTGTTCGTAACCGACTCGATTTACATATATGGTAAGCCTAAACCGACTATGTCTTCGCCAAACTTGGAGGATATTCCATCTTTCTTGGGCCTTTCTTCATGGGCTTCATGCAGGCTCTGATAGTTGGGCCTAGTCGATATGTGCACCAGGTACCCTCATGGTAGGGTACACGATAGGCATACCCATGTCAGTAGCCCCCGAGTACTTGTCTGATTCGAAGAGTCGGGCATGGACTCATACATCATGCGCGTTATTTTCTTTACATTTGTGTCGTATGATTTGGAATTTCTGTATGAAATAGCACATGCTGGCTACGTCGAGCTTTTCATCGACTATGACTTTTTGCTTATGATAGTCAAGAGATATTAGCTTAGCAGGCCCGGCACACACGACGGATCGGGGCCAGTTAACTACCATTTGTGGTAAAACCATACTAGCTTTCAATCAAACTCGAGTCCCCGGGCTCGAATCTGGAACAGACTGGACAGACTCGAAACGGCCGTTGAGGTCTTACTGAATCGAACTGCAGTATAATTTTGAATCTACCCAACGCGTCCGTCGGGGATTTTTCATCATGTCTGCTGACACGGAACACTTAAGGATAACGCTGCTGGAGCGGTCCTTAGCCCAGCTCGACTGATCGGTGGGTCTTACCTTTGCATTATGCATGCAGCATCCAAGGATCGTCGGATCAACTCGGGAATATTTCGAGTATGATTTTGCCTATGAAACGAGTCGAATGGTATGTCGACTGATATTTTGCCATTATTCTATCGGGTGCGCGACAGCGCTCCCGATGGGAGTAGCCCCCGAGATTGTGTTTTATTGCTTGCAATGGAGGATAATCTCAAAATCTTTTACCTTGCACTTTTTAGTCAAAGAAATTTTTTGATATGCTCCCGATGGGAGTATGATGTTGCAGTCGAATGCATTTCGACTGGCTTCTATGACCTCTGCTGGAAAATCAACCGAGATGTTTGCGAGAGACCACCCGAAGATATAATCGAGTGACCTTTATGCCAGTTGTGAAAGATGAAACAACGTCAGCAATGACGCATTTTGCGACTGCCATCTCTGACAAGTGGTGGCGTGCTTGGTGAGGCTTGATAAGACGTGACCCTGCTTTGTGGGCCTGTTTCTACAGATCTGACCAGGGATGATGCCGCGTGGACTTGATTTGACCATTCTGGCGCGATTTTCACGGAGCGTGATGATGGTTTCCTGGATTCCCGTGCGTAGTGGACGGAGTGGCCGGCGACGGTTGCTCTCCGCGGCCGCCACGTGTATGGCTAGATTTCGCGTGGAGCGTATGGATTTGTTTTGACGGTTGCGATCGTTTTGGGTGCTATGGTAAATAGGGGGGACGGCGCTGGCAGAGTTTTTTACTTGCCATTTGCTCCATGCGCCGCCCCTCGCCTCATCTTCTTCCTTGCGCCCATCTCCATTCTTTTTGCACTCAAGCTTTCTGCCCCGCGCATCCTCCACTGTAGCAATGGCGAAAGGTGGAGGCTCCAAGCGTGGTGCTGCCGCCGCTGCCGCGACTGATGCAGCCAAGGGCAAGAAAACCGTGGCGGGTACATCTGCGTCCGCCGCTGCCCTGAAGAAGAACAGCGGGGATTGGGCGAGGTCCACCATCAAGGACGCTCATTTGCTCAAGCTCCGCAAGCAGGGGTATCTGCCACCCGCGGAACAGCTCGCCATCCGCGCGCCATCGCCCAAGGAGGTATTCCCCGAACCACGCGCCAACGAGCGCGTATGTTTTGCGGAGTTTGTTTCCAGGGGCTTCTCGCTTCCCCTCCACGACTTTGTGCGTGGTCTTCTTTTTGCCTACGGGGTGCAGATCCATGATCTCACCCCGAACGGTGTTATGCACATTGCGTGTTTCATCACGCTGTGCGAGTGCTTCCTCGGCGTCGCACCCAGCTGGGCGCTGTGGAAGACCATATTCATGGTCGCACCTACCCCGTGGGCGGCTGCGGCATCCAGGTGCACAGCGACACCCGCTATTTCCGCCTGAAGACCGTCGACTCCGCCCAAGGCTGGAGGAAAGGGTGGTTTTATGCGAGTGTCGAGCAAGACGGAGTCGCCGCCTACTCGACTGCAGCTTTTGCCCGGACCAAGGCGTGGGATCACCAGCTCTCAGCCGAAGAAATGGAGGAAGTAAGCCCTTTGCTGACTCGAATCGACGGGATGCTGGACAGGGTCACAGGCATCCACTTGATCCCCACCTTTGTGAAGAGGCGAGTGTGGCCACTCCGTGCCCGAGCGCACCCCATGTGGGCGTATGAGGGCGCGGGTGACTCCACTCGGATGAGCCCAGAGGAGCTGTCAAGGAACGAGCTTGTGACGCACGTGCGGCACATCACCAACTTGACGGCAGCCGACAAATGCGACGTCGACTGTCCCATTGATCCATATGGGGCGGAAAACCCTCTGCTTGAGGTATGTCTGCAGTTTAAGAGTTTGCCACTCGTATGCTGTGCGTTTGTTCGATTCTTGCTTCTGACTTTTGCAATTTGTGATGTATGCGATGCAGGGCCACTCGACTGCCACCTCTCTTCCCCCTCTGCCGGAAAATGGTGAGACTGAAGAAACTCAGGTGCAAGTGGTGGACCCGAAAGGGGATCAGTCGCCCATCCCTTCTGCCACCACTTCGTATGTGGAGGAGGTCGAGGAAGAAGCAGCAGAAGAGGTCCAAACTGAAGAAAAGGCCACCTCTGATCAGGAAGTCGACATCGCACCACCGAAGCGGTGTCGACTGGCCAAGAAAGCGCCTTCTGCTGTGAGTTCACCCGCGAGGGGGCAGTACTTGGAGGATGACGAGGAATCAGGCTCACCACCTGTTTTCCAAGCCGCTCCTTTGCGTGTGTGCTCAACAAGCTCAACTCCCCTTCTTCAGTCGAGTGGTACCCCAGCCTTTGGAGGCCCAATTTTTGGCGACTCCGAAGATGAGGAAGATGAGGAGCACAGGTATGTGGTTTTTGAGTATGATATGAGAATTTTGTGCTGTTACATATTTGTGCTAACCGCCTTTTTGCTTTTTGCGTCGCTCGCAGTGCTGAAAACGATCAGCCTGTGACTCCTCCAATCGAGAGTGTTCCGACCCTGGAGCATCGAATGCTGCACCGGCGGCAAACGAGGCTACACAGCCGATGGCCACCGATGCTGTCGTTGAGGCGGCTAAGGTGGCAACTCCAGAAGTCGGGACATCAGTCGCGGCTCTTGAACCGTGGATGGACCACGTAAGCACCTTTTTGCCTGACCTGTTTAATTTGGGACTGTGGGAGTTAGAAATTTTGCTGAATTCGTGTGCTTGCAGTCCTTCTACCGCACCTTGGCAGATTCTGCCAAGGCTTATGTTTAGATGGAGCAGGAGAGGGATACCCTGCGCGCCGACCTAGAGCGGCTCAGTCGTGAGTTCTCCTTTTTGCCATTGTTTGCTGAAGCTATTTTTGCAATGCCTGACTTTGTCGAGTATTGAATGTATGTGATTGCCGGTCCAGGCGAGAAGAAGGAGCTGGAGGAAGCACTCGCCGCGCAGCGCGAAGAATCGAAAAGGAGCTGGCCGCCGCCACTAACTCAGCCGCTGCACGCGAGCGAGAGTATGCTGACTAGCTCGCGGCACTCGCGCAGGCCATGGGAGGTGAGTATTCTCTTTCTCCTTTTGACATTATGATGTAGATGTAGAGTGCCATGAAATGACTTTTGCCCTTTTATGAATTGTGTAGAAGTTGTTGGCGCACCGGCCTCTGCAGATGCGTCGAGTGGAGATCTTCCGCTGGACCGGGTTGTGGGCGGCCTAGGCGACGTATGCACCCAGGCGAAGGACGCACTCGCCAAATCAGCGAGTACACTTGGCGCCGTGTACAATGTGGTGTTCCCGACTGGCGTGGTGCCGTCGACTGCAGACGGCTTCGCCGACGTGTTTGGCCCCGGGACGTCCACCATGGCGAATTTCGCTCGCGCCAACACGGTACGTGGATCCGAGTCCACCCTCAAGCATCTTATGGGTCATGGGATAGCCTGTGACTACGAGGCAGCACTGTCTGAGTTCCCTCGGAAGCCAGATGGGAAGCCCGTGTCTCTGAAGGGTGTGAGCGGAGCCGCTACGCGACTGGCCGAGGTTTTTATGAACACCATGGAGCGCCGGGCAGCCGAGACTGCCGCTCGTCTGCATAGGAAATCGACTTCTTAGTTTTAGGGTAGCTGCACCCTTTTGTTTTTTATGCCTTGTAATGATACCTTCTGAACTGCGCGAGTATGCGCTTTGCTTGTGCTATCTTGTTTATGCAAATAGTCTTTTGCTAATGTGTCTTAACGCTCGAAGAGCTGTATGCTTATGATTTGGGTTGCTGTTTCTGACACAAACTTTGTGTTTGTGATTATGCTCTTTGAACAGTCACGAGAACCTGCTACTGCGACTAGTTCCTCGCAGGCTCCAGTCACCACCCGATCGCAAGGTCAGGTGGTGAATGATGCTAAGGTGATGGAATTTATGAGAGCCAAGTTTGTGAAAATGGATCAAGATCTGAAGGACGCCCAGGCCAAACTGAATCGACTGAAGGCGAGGCCCTCTTTGGCCACCCAACGCGAGGAATATGTGCTCGGAGAGATGGATCTTGTGAACAGGCAACTCGATTGTGAGTTCGATTCTTGCTCTGTTTACAAACTTTTTTGCCTAGTCTTTGCCTTGTTCGGTTTTGACTGATACGCCTGTTTTTCAGGCTTTGTTGACAATTTCGAGGCGGAGAAAACTCGCGTGGAGGAGCGTTTGGACAGTGTGGTCGACAACCCCACGACTGGGCGTCAACACTTTCGGCTTCATAGGTACCATGCCCGCATACTTGCCACCTTGAAGGATCGTGCCTGGCGAAGTGCAGAACTGCTCGAGTTATGCCGGATGGCGTTTATTCGCCTGAACGAGATCCTTTTTCCTGCGGGGCCGCAACCACAAGGAATCTGCGCTTTGTTGAACATCTTCCGTCACACAACTCCCATTCGAGAGTTGCTGACTCAGAGACTTGTGGTTGGAGCCAACGCGGCGATGGCGTATGTACGCAGTCGAAGACCAAGGTTGGTGTTGCAGCCACCCGCAGCCAAAGAGGTTCTCGAACAAGGAGATTTGGATAATACGATTCGAGCTGCGGAGACATTAATCGAGTGCACTCGCGAGCAGCTTTGTGGTCCTGAGCTGTCCATAAAGGACGAGCCCGAGTATTAGACGAGCTCGCGAATGTATTTTTTTTTGTGCAGGGGGCAGCCCCCGAGTGTAGATTTGACTCTTTGTATATTGTACAGCTTGTATATTTTGATTTTTGCCGAGCCCCCGAGCCGATCAATTGGGGTTTATGAAATATATGTTGATTGTGAAACAATGACTGTGCAGCCCCCGAGCATTCGAGTGCAGCTGCAGAGCTTTTATGTTATTTTGGATCCTTGTGACGCAGCCCCCGAGTGCTCGGGTGCGGCTAAGGTAATGTGTTTTGCATGAGCGAGAGCTTGTGTGATCGATAACGCAGCCCCCCGAGTGCTTTGGGTGCGGTTAAGTTATGAGTTGTGCGAGTGATAAACACAAAGGAGTAGGAGAAACATTGATTATATTCCTCTTTTGAATGTTAGACTGCAGGCCGACTCATTAAAAACCTTCCAGCCCCTTAGGTACCCTGGTAAGGAAAAGAGCGCGTCTGATACCTGCAGCCATCCGACATATCGCCTATTACATTGTATAATTGTGAACACACTATGCATAGAAACGGCGCAAGTGCGCAACGTTCCAAGGATTATGAGAGAGTTCGCCTGTCTTCGCGTGCTTCAGTCGATATGCGCCTCCACCAAGGACCTCAGTGATGATGAAGGGGCCTTCCCATGGGGAAGCGAGATTGTGCACCTTCTTTTGCTTCAGTCGGAGAACTAGGTCACCAACTTCGAAGGACCTGGTGCGCAGTCGACGGCTGTGGTAGTTGCGAAGATCCTGCTGGTAAACAGCTGTGCGAGCCAGGGCCGTGTCGTGTGCTTCATCGAGCAAGTCGACTGCGTCTTCGAGTGCTTCTTCTGCGTCTTCCTCGGTGTATGCTTCGACTCTTGGAGCATTGAACGTACATCGGATGGCAGGATTGCCTCTGCACCGTAGACCATGAAGAATGGGGTGAACTATGTAGAAGTGTTGGGAGTTGTGCGTAGCTCCATAGCACAGACGGTAGTTCTTCGACCCAAGCACCCGCAGCTCTTTTGAGTGGCACCAGAGGCGCTTTTGATTCCGCTTGTCACAAGTCCATTGGCCTTTTCGACTTGGCCATTGGATTGTGGATGCGCCACGGATGCATAGTTGAGCGTAATGTCTTGCTCTTTGCAGAAGGTTTTGAACTCCTCAGCCGTGAAGTTTGTGCCATTATCAGTGATGATACTGTTTGGGACACCGAAGCGGTAGATGATGCTCTTTATGAAGTTGACTGCCGTAGTAGCAGTCGAATTTGTGATGGGACCGCCTCGATCCACTTTGTGAACTTGTCGACTGCCACCAGTAGGTGAGTATGCCCGCCATGCGATGACTTTTTGAGTGGCCCAACCATATCGAGCCCCCATTGGGCGAAAGGCCAGGCCAGCGGTATGGTCTTCAACGCCGATGCGGGTGCGTGCGGCCTTGTTGCGAATTTCTGGCAGCCGACGCACCTTTTGACTATGTCCTCCGCGTCCTTGAGTGCTGTAGGCCAGTAAAACCCTGCTCGGAAGGCTTTGGCTACGAGTGATCGACTGCTGGGTGATGCCCACAGGTACCTGCATGAATGTCTCGAAGGATGGCTTGGCCATCTTCGAATGCGATGCATCTTTGAACATACCTGATATGCTGCGCTTGTATAACTCGCCGTTGATGACGGTGTATGCTTTGGATCTTCGAGTGACGCGCCGGGACTCGGTTATGTCTTCTGGCAGCTCGTTGCGGAGTATGTATGCCAGGAAAGGTTGAGTCCAGGTTGGCTCGATGAGGAGCACCTCGACTGGGGGTCCTCTGTGCTAGGTACTTTGCTCTTGGTGTCGTAGTCGATGTAGGAGGTACTTGTTTCTCTTTGATGGATCTGTGCTCGATGCGCTCGAGGAAAACACCAGGTGGAACCTGTGCGCCAGTTGAGCCAAGATTGGCTAGCATGTCTGCTTCTTCATTGCTTTCCCTTCCTATGTGCCTAACTCGCAGCCATCGAAGCTGCCCTCCAGTGTGTTGTACAGGTCACGGTAGCGATCATGTTGTCTGCGATTGCGTCACAGGCCTTCATTGTTTGCTGCACCACAAGATTCGAGTCGCCATAGATCATCAATCGAGTGCACCCAAGTGTTTTGCCATCCGCATGCCATGGATCAAAGCCTCGTACTCAGCCTCGTTATTGGAGGGTAGTTTGAATCCCATCTGCAGAACATAACGGAGTTTGTCTCCTTTTGGCGATATGAGTATGACACCTGCTCCTGCGCCTTCGTGTTTCTTGGACCCGTCAAAGTACATAGTCCATGAATTGGATAAATCTGGTACGGCAGGCAGCTGGGCTTCAATCCACTCGGTTGTGAAATCAGGTAGAACTTGTGCTTTGATAGCCTTCGGGTGCTCGTACTTGATGTCCCTTGGTGCCAGCTCGATGAGCCATTTTGCGACTCGACCCGTTGCATTGGGGTTTGTGAGTATATCACCGATTGCTGAGTTACTCACCACGGTGATCGGGTGCTCTGTGAAGTAGTGCGTCAACTTCCTTGAGGACATGAATACAGCATAGGCTAGCTTTTGATAGTGCGGGTACCGCTGTTTTGATATGGAGAGAACCTCGCTCAGGTAGTAGACTGGGCGCTGTATGCTTTGGGTGTGCCCCTCCTCCATGCGTTCGACTACGAGCACGGTGCTCACCACAGGTATAGTGGTTCCCGTTCCTTGGGTGCGACAAGGATTGGAGGGCTTGTGAGGATCCGCTTGAGATCTGTGAAGGCTGCTTCAGCTTCTGGCGTCCACTCGAACTTGTCCGCCTTCTTCATCAGTCGATAGAACGGCAGCGCCTTTTCGCCAAGTTTGCTGATGAATCGACTGAGCGCTGCCACTCACCAGCTAGCTTCTGCACATCATGAGTTTTGAAGGCCTTTGCATTGTGAGGATGGCCTGTATTTTCTCCGGGTCCGCCTCGATTCCACGAGCGGAGACTAGGTATCCCAAGAGCTGCCCGGCTGGAACGCCGAACGTGCACTTCTTAGGATTGAGCTTGATATGAAAGCGCTTGAGGTTGTCGAATGTCCCCTCAAGTCGTCGAGTAGTGTATGTCTTCTTGTCGTAATGACAATGTCATCCACGTATACTTGGACGTTGCGTCCAATTTGCTTTTTGAGGCAGTCTTGCATCATGCGCTGGTATGTTGCACCCGCGTTTTTGAGCCCAAAGGGCATAGTTGTGTAGCAGTAGACCCCGAGTGGGGTTATGAACGCCGTTTTTTCTTCATCTTCTTCTTCATCCTTATCTGGTGATAGCCTGAGTAAGCATCCAGAAAGGACAGTCGTGCGCATCCGGCGGTGGAGTCGACGATCTGGTCGATTCGGGGTAGTGGAAGTGATCCTTTGGACAGCACTTGTTGAGTGCTGTAAAATCCACGCACATCCGAAGGATGTCTGTATGCTTCTTCTCCACGAGTACGGGGTTGGCCACCCATTGTGATTTCTTGATTTCTCTGATGAATCCTGCTGCGAGTAACCGGTCGACTTCAGATTCGACTGCGGTTCGCTTTGGCCGGAGATTCGGCGCATCGTTTGCTTGACTGGCTTTGCATCTGGAAACAATTGGAGAGAGTGCTCGGCGAATTCCCTGGGAATACCTGGCATGTCGGCTGGACACCACGCAAATATTCCCAGTTCTCACGGAGGAATTCGACGAGCGCCTTCCTATGCGATAGGCAGACTCGACGACACGTTGACTGTCTTGGACGGGTCAGTCGGGTGCACCTGATGTGACCTTGTGTCGTTTGTTGCGTTGAAGGATCTGTCGACTGCCAGTTTTTTATGCTCTGGCATGAGTGTGCGGTCGTTGGAGATCGCCAGATCAGCGAATGTCTGTTCCATGCCGAATGTCTCGGAGATTTTGCTGAACTCGCGGTCGCAAGCATCGGACCTTTGAAAGTTGCCGTGGACAGTGATGACTCCCTTTGGTCCTGGCATCTTCAGCATGAGGTAGGCGTAGTGTGGCACCGCCATGAATCGAGCGAACGTCGGGCGCCCAAGGATAGCATGGTATTGTGATTTCCAGTCGACGACCTCGAACTCAATCGACTCTATCCTGAAGTGGCTCTTGTCCCCGAACGTAACGTCGAGTTGTATGGTGCCTGGGACGATACCGTGGAAGGTATTTGAAGATTTTGGGAGGTTTTCGACTGACTGTTCATTTTGTGGAGCGTGTCCGCGAAGATGATGTTTATGCCGCTGCCTCCATCCATGAAGACCTTGGTCATGGTGTATCCTCCGATTTGCGCGTCGAGTACCAGAGCGGCGTGCCCTGGTCGAACTACAGCTGGGGGATGATCCTCCCGACTGAAGCTTACGGTGGTCTCCGATCCCTTCAGAAACTCGGGTACAGCAGGGGGCGCCATGACAGCCATGTTTATCTGTCGAGTGAGTAGCTTTTGCTGCCTGTTGGAGGGGCGACCCTTCTGTATCATGTACATCTGCCCGTGGGGCTGTGGATATTGATCATCTTCTACCCGATGCACGGGGTGTATGGCACCTGCGATATTTGCGCCTGGAGCAGGCTGTGGTGGTGGTTGCTGCGGTGGCGGCTGTGGTGGTGCCATGAGAGCAGGCGCAGCGTTTGGCTGTGGCACGGGTGCAGGCGCGTGTTGAGCGGGTGCAGGGCCGTGCCTTTTGAGTCGTATCATGTAATCAGTCGCCATTTGGTCGAATTCCCTGCAGTTTCTTAGGGTGTGATTGGAGCGTAGCCTTCCATCATCTCCCTTGAAGAGGTGGAGTCTGCACCAGTCGTCCATCTTTTCTTCGAATGACCGCTCAGGTTTTGTGTCAGCGCGTTTGCGCCATTCTTGCTTTTTGTAGCTGTCGCTCTGTTGCTCGCGTTCTCGACTGTCTCGTCGATCATCCGAGCGCCGATTGATTCTGTCTTGGTCATCGCGGGGGTTGAGTGTAGCCAGCCGCCATGAACTCGGGTCTATCGTCGTCGTAAGGACGTTTGGAGCGTTTGCGCCTGCGATCATCTCTGTATGAGTCTCTGCGGCTTCGACTGCTGCTGTCGTGGTTGTCGCGTGGTGGAGAAGCGCGGGATCTGCGCACCGAATCCTCTCCATCTGCCCACTCGATCGCGATTTTTATGAGTTGAGCCAAGGAACTTGGCTTTTCGCGACCAAGTGCCTCTCTGAAGTCCTTCCTGGCAAGACCCTGTGTGAAGGCATCCATGGCCCTATCTTCTGATATTGCGCCAACCGAATTGCGTATTTCGGTCCACCTCCGTATGTATGACCTCAACGACTCGTCTGATCGTTGAGTACATGCTCTTAGTTCTTCGAAAGTCTTCGGGCGCTCGCAAAGAGGCTCGAAGTTTTTGATGAAGTCTTTGCGGAAATCGTCCCACGAGTCATATGATGATGGGGGGAGCGCCTTGAGCCAGTCGCGGGCTGTGCCTTCGAGCATGAGTCGTATGTACTGCATCGCTGTGGTGTTCGTGCCACGCTGGCATGCCATGGCAAGTCTGTAATATTCTAGCCACCCGGAAGGTTCCTGGCGACCGTTGTACTTGGGTTGTTCGCCTGTTAATTTGAACCCTTTGGGCATCCGCATCTCGCGAATACGTCGAGTGAAGCACAATGCTCCGCAAGGCTCTGGTTCGCGGTCAGAGTATGAATCGCTGCTGTACGACCTGCGAGATTTGCTTCTGCTGGACCTGCGTCGATGTGTGCTTCTTCCTTCTTCCGAGTGGTGACTGCAACCACTATGATCACGTGTTGCATGTCGCGGGGTTGCTATCTGACGGTCCCGACTCCCTCCTGGAGTTTTGTCTGTTGGCTGTATAGCCTTTGCCGCTAGAGCTAGCGATTTGATTTGTTGACGATGAAAGGCGGCGTTGGGATCATCCGCTGGAGGTTGCATTGCTTTCAGGTATGCACCTACGGAGATCAGAGCACCTTCTGCTGTTTTGGGTACTGGGATTCCATCAGCGTCGTGTGTCATAAATGACAAGTTGCGGGTAATTGCTACCCTTTCATGTTCTGGAAGGCTCGCCAACCGTGACTTGGACCGTGCGGTTGGTTGCATTGTGGATCCAAGGGATTGCTCCCTTCTTCGTGCACTCGAAAGGCTAGCCTGCCTCCTGCACTCTTCGAGTGCCGCTCGGTAGTTTTGCAGTCGAATTGACTCTTGCCAGTTGATGTACTGGTAGGTCAACATCTCCTCTGGAGTTGAGTTTGCTGGCATCATTGTGCACTCCTTGATGACTTTATCTGTTTTTTGCTGCCATCTCCTCCGTGATCGTCAAGGTTGTGATCCCATCCGGCATGGTTACCGTGCATGGGAATTGCGTAGGCCTGCGAACGGCTGCGGCTGCGGATGATTCCGCGGAGAAGTCCACGTAGACCTGATGGGGCGTCACCCATGGGTAGGTGTATGTACTGTCGATTCCAGTCATGGATTCGACGTCGTCATCCAGGCTCATGTCAGAGCCGGTGTGCCCGTCGAGTGGATCCTCGTTCTCGACATGCTCATCGCCTATGCTCATCTCGTTGTTGGCGAAGCCATTATGGATCTCTGATTCGAGATTGGTGTTGGTGAAGATCTCAGAATCGACGTTGCTGTCGTTATGAGTCGCTGGCTCGTAGAAGTCATCGAGGGAGATCCCGCAGTCGAAACTGTCGTCGAGTGGGAGGTCGAAGTCGAAGGTGTTTGTGCGGTATGCTGATTCGGCCTCCTCTCCTTGGAGTTCCTTCATCATGAACTTGTCGATCTCGCCAGTCGACATGGTTGTTGCAGGTGAGCAGGCTTCAGGAACCGACGACGGAGCGAATGCAGTCGACGGAGCCTCGGGTGCGCCCAGCGCGAGTTGTTGCGGATCTGTCAAGTCCTGCGTGCCAAGGTTGTTTACGAAAAAACTGAATGCTCCAACTGTTAAATCCAAACCTGACTCGAGACCGGAAATCGCCTCCTGAAGCTCTGGCGAGTGCGGATTGAAGTTCATCGAAGGAGCGGATGCGCTTTTTGCAGGAGAAGCGGGCAGGCTGCCACTTTTCGAGTGGATCGGCGAGTTGCCGTGTGTCGCCTGGATCGGCGAGTTGCTGTTTGCTGACATGGCCGGCGAGTTGCCGTTTGCAGATGCGATCGGCGTGTTGCCGTTTGCTGACATGGCCGGCGAGTTGCCGTTTACAGATGCGATCGGCGTGTTGCCGTTTGCTGATGGGACTGGCGAAACTTCGAGTCCAGCGCTATTCATTCCCACAGACGGCGCCACTTGACGAGGGGTAGACTCATCAAGACCCATAGTCGAGGTCCCTGGGTTGTGAATATGGGGGAGAGAACGTGGTAGAGCTGGAAGTATCGTCGGCTGACAAGCAGGGCAAAGATTTTACCCAGGTTCAGGGCCCTCGAGTGGAGGTAACACCCCTACGTCCTGCCTGTCTGTTATTGCTTTGTGAATATGGTGGTTACAAGGGTCCCGGCGAGATGTCGATCTCGCTAGGGTTTTGGTGGCTCTGAAAGTACGTGCCCTGGTCCGACGGCCCTCCCAGTCCTTAAATAATAGGCTGGGTCTCGGGTGTTCATAACCGACTCGATTTACATATATGGTAAGCCTAAACCGACTATGTCTTCGCCAAACTTGGAGGATATTCCATCTTTCTTGGGCCTTCCTTCATGGGCTTCATGCAGGCTCTGATAGTTGGGCCTAGTCGATACGTGCACCAGGTACCCTCATGGTAGGGTACCCGATAGGCATACCCATGTCAACAGTGGTTATGCATAGTAGAATGTACATCTTAAAAGCCAGGCAAAGAAATGGATGGAATAGCAAACCACCTGAGTCTCCTTGAGCCTATCCCCAGTGGCACCACTTTGGCAAACGTGTTCTGTGCCTGCAAGATCAATTAGATTGAGAACTCCGTGTACTTGCTGTCCTGCTTGCTGACCTGTGCCCTGAATAGAAAATAATCCAAACAATAAAAAAGGATCAAGCTTCAAGCATCAATCAGATTTATCAGCGGAAGATTAGTATGTACCTCATTTACAGCAAAAATTCGAAGAGTGAACACCAAGTGACTTCTTCATGATACCGTGTTCATCTTTGTTCCTCCAACTGACCTGTAAACAACAACGAAGTACAAATGATAGTTGTTTCAGGTGCAAACCAAGTTACTTGCTCATTTATAAACTTCAGAAAAGGTTGTCAACAAATTTACACACATATGGCATAACAAAATGTAATATATATTATATAGCATAACATAACATAATGTATAGCACCAATGTAGATAGCAAGTCAATGAAAAAACTGGTTTTAGTTCAAGTTAATGAAATACTGTTCCTTACTTTAGTTCATAGCTTGATAAATACATAGAACAAATTAAATCTTTATGATTAAGTTTGCATGCATTGCCACACATTGTCATACACAAACAAATACTCAGTATCAGTGGTTGTTGCCTACTTTCTACTCATAGGAGTTTGAATATAAGCTAAAAACCTGAAAATAAATAAGAGTGCAACCTTCTTTCAATAGCCGGCATGAGTAGAAGAAACATCGTTGATGCTCCCTACATCAACGACACTGAGGCCAGGCACATGGGGATTCCCATCGGCGTCATGACTGATCTTGTACATTAATTTTGAAGCACCATCAACTTGAGTAGCCATGCAGTTTGTGGCTATCAAGTCATGTATAGTATCACAATAGATTTCCAATGCTGAAGCCTAGATGTTCATCAGCTAGGATTAGAATGACTTGCTCCTCTGTTCGTTCAACCAAATAAATAAGAACACACCTGCATCTTATATTTCCAACCCTGTGAAGTAAGATGTTGGATAGTTTGGAAAATTTGCTCAACTGATCTAGGAATTAATCCTTTGTTCTCAGGTTTGTCAGCATCACCCACCATTGTGTGTGTCTTGCCTGAGCCAGTTTGGCCATAGGCAAATATACATACCTAATAATAATTGGAGATTAATCAGTTGCATTTTTTTAAAAAAAAGGCATTGTTAGAGATTAATCAGTTGCATTTTTTGAAAGGCATTGTACCTTGCAAAAAAACAAAAAAGACATTGTTTCCGGAGTAAATACAATATAAATGTACTTCAAATTTATGTCTCAAACAGCCAAGCACAAGAATCAAACCAGCAATATATATTTAGAGAAAATATTTGGTCGAGACAATTAGAGAAAAATGCACAGTAAAGAATAGAATAAGTACCTTGTAGCCATCAAGGGCGCTTTGGACCAACTCAGATATTTCAATGAACACTTCTTCCTGTTTTGCCTCTTGATAAAATACTTTATCAAACACGAAAGAATGAGTTCCTACAGAAATAGCGAAAAAATGTTATTAAAATAAGATAAATCTTCCAAAATTTGCAAATGTTCAAAATACCATACGCAAAGAAATTGGCAGTAAATATTATAACATTAATATTAGGAAAATTTTCAGTAATAGTTATTTCTGCTTATTTAACATCAGATATTTTCACTATAGGATACACTAAACCAATTGGAAGAAAAGAATAAACTATGTGATGAAGGCGAATACATAACAAAATGCTTGTAATGATTATTCTCTTAAACCCTCTTGATCCTGTAGAATTTTGTAATTTGTACCGCTTCTATGATCTAAAACTATTATGTTGCAGGAACTTAAAGGAAATATTAGAATCTTTTGTCGAGTAAGACCTTTATCGTCAACACAAAAATGTGTTGTTCATTATGCAAAGAGTGGAATGAACGTAGGTCGGGCAGCGTGACGGCATTCTCACCGGCTTTGTTGGGCAGCGTGATCATTTCTGAAACTGAGATATGTCAGAAATGCATGGTGCAATTGCAGATCGAAATGCAGATGACGGCATTCTCACTGGCTTTGTTGGGCAGCGTGATCCAGTTGCCGCCGGTGCCGTAGCTGTGGATGTACTCCCTCAGCATCCTGTCCTCCTCGGGTGACCATGGCCCTCTCTTCACGCTCCCCTTGTCGCAGCACGGAGCTCTCGACCCATCTTGCTAGCTAGATCGATCTCTTTCCTTCCTGCCTGACTCTGAACGCAAGTGGGAGGGAGAGACAAGTCTGGAACGACAAGGTAGCTAGGTAGGTTGGATATTTATTTATAATCCAACATGGCAGGCAAACAAGTCAAGGGAGGAGGGAGGATGGGTGGCTGGCTCTTTGTGGAGTTTCTCTCAAGTCTCAAATCTCAATCACCTTCACCTAGCACTCTGCAGTGTTGTACTGCACAGTGACATCCATCTCCCTTTTGCAGTACTGTCATGCCATCCATCAATCTCACGTGCACACGGACTACGTACGGACGGCCCAAACAACTAGACCACACCTCACCTTGCATCATGCCTAGCTTGTACTTCTCGACCCTATTCCTTACGGTCCATCCCGCCCCTCAGCTTACAGCACACGCTCTCTCTAATACTCATCACCAGGGCCGGCTTATATGGCAGGGCGAGAAGTGCGACGGCCCAGGGCCCAGCCAAATTTAGGGCCCATATTTAGTAAAGTGTACATAGCAATATAATAGAAAAGATGAGAGGCCCAATTTAATAGGCCCATTGATAACATTCGCACATGGGCCCTCAAAATGTTTAAGCCGGCCCTGCTCATCACTAAGTACTCGAGTACTCAAAAGGTCATTTAAGGACAGTTAACCTAGATAGAGTACAAATTAAGGTGGATATCCACATGATTACCAAGACAGATCGATGTACATTTTGCTGCATTAAGTAGCAAGATGCATGTTCAGATATTTGAACATATACTAGCTACCTATCAGCATATGTGGTATTGGCATAGTTTTGAATATCCCGCTATAGCTTTTTGAGCATGTTCCTGCTAAATGAATCTATATACAGTTTTCCACTATAACCCCCTTTAGTTCCGATTTAGCCGCGCTATACCTCTTTTTTGAGGGTTGGCGCTATTTATTATAGCCCGCTTTAAAACTATCTTTGGGTATTAGTAAGTTCGAATCATTCACGTATGCCTATACGACCATACCCAACTGTAGGAAACCATGACCAAACGTTGGCATCAGTTAATTGAACAAATACCCACAGAAAAGAAGTTGCCCAACCTATACAGAACTATGTGTACATTGCATGTGTGACATGACCCACATGTAAGTTGCGTGTGTGCGCATATAGAAAAGTAAAAAAAATTAAGTAGACAAAATAATTAGTGTTCGCTCGAGATGAAACCAAAAGTAAAGTACGCCGAGGACAAATGTACTGTGGGAGAGTTAAGGTACGAAGACTTAGTCGGCACGTACTTTCTAGTAACAGCTACATATTATATTAATTATGTTCACTATATATATACTCAAAGAAAAATAGCGCGCTAATTGATGAGCTTGACAAGATTGCCGAATAGCTGAACTTCCACGTGAGGAAGAAATCAAATGATACCAAAGGTCTAAAGCTCCATTTATCTTCTAGGGGACAATAATATGAGATATTTTCATATGCGCAGGAATGGGCGACATAGGAGGATGCGCATTATTGGACTTGAGCAAGACAAAGGTAGAATTGAAGGCGCTAATCGCTTGAAAAAAGTCACTAATTTAAAATCTTTTTGTGGCTCCTAAGGTGAGCATGCTATCTTTGGATGAATCTCAGATTGGTAATATTCCTCAAGCTTTTGAAGAGGAGAATGTAATCTTTGCATCTCTGTTTACGGAGGAGGAAGTCAAGGGAAGCAATATTTCAAATTGAACATAATAAATTGCGAGGCTCAAATGGGTTTCCGGCATTATTCTATTAACATCGTTCGGATGTAATCAAGGACGACTTATTATAGTTGTTTCTCGATTTCCACAATGGTGATCTTGAATTGTATAAACTGGATTCCGATGAGATTATTTATTTACCATAGATGAAAGAGGCATGTTGCATTCAACAATTAATTTAGTCTCATATGCTTGTTGAATGTTAGCTTCAAAGTTTTCACAAAGGTTACAAATAATCGGTTGAACAACGTGGCCGATAAGGTCGTACACCCATCTCAATTGGCCATGATAGATAGAAATATTCTTATGAAGTAGTGATCTTGCAAGATACGATACATGAATTGCACCGCAACAACTTAATGGCGTGGTTCTAAAAATTGATTTTGAAAATCATATGATCAAGTGAAATGGCCACTTATACAACAAACGCTATGGATGAAATTATGTATGTGGGTTGAGAATTTTGTCTGGCGATACTATGGCTACTAAGTTAAAAGATGATATCTGCCGCTTGTTCCAAAAAAAGGTATACATCATATATTTTATCGTAGTTGGGCGGTACTGAGATGAACACTACCAAGATGGAAAGGGACTGATGAACATGGATATAGTGTTTCAAGAAAGCAATGGTCCACCTTGGCGATGGTTTTGGGACCATGCGTCATCTCTGTTGAGAAGATGTGCACCATTTTACAAAGAGTTGCTGTCTTGACAGACATCCATAAACTAGCGTTCTCGACTGCAAACGGGAAGAATACCGCGTATAGCCCGGATGCATTTTGCCGGTAGTTGTTGATCGATAACACCAATAGGTTCGGGATGGACTAATATCTGCTTTGAATTCGGCATGAGCGGGTGCCTACATCTTGTAATAAAATTGCACAAAATCTTAGCTAGGGAGATGACCCTGTTTCCTTTTGTGGACAGAAGATATTACCGGCTTCATTCTAATAAAATGGAGCTCGGGGAGGTCGGCATGGTCATTTCTAGGTCGACATGGTCGCACATTATGAGATCTAGCAATTGTTGCATAGGAAAAGGGAAAATAAGTAATGAACAGTGACAAAATAAGGAAAAGTACAAATTCAGAAGAGAAAAAAACGAGAATATTCGAGGAAGGTTCTTGTAGATCTTATGAATTATAGAGACATATAGCATTCAAAAATATTCCGAGAAACCAAGGGATTCAGTAGGATTTAACTTGTTTTCCTTTGTTAGATTTCGATGCTCTCAAAATATTTATTGTTAAAATGGAGACGATCGACGGATGGATGAAATGATATGATAGCAGGTCCTTAATACTGTGGCTGACCATCCTTCCTAGCTAGCTAGCTGGATCGATCTAGAGGTCAAGACAAGACGTTAGTAGACTTGCTCGTGGTGATAGATAGATTTCTTGTTGTGCGGATCGGAGTACTTGCTGTGCTGCTGCCATATCCATCGATCCATCAGATTACTACGTAGCTAGCTATATATACTACTCCGACAACGTACCTAGCTACACATATTCTCTCAACAAAGACCATGCTATATTTTTCTTTCAGACAGCACAAACCATACGCTATGTGTTTATAAAGTCTGTCATCCCTTAATTATACCGCCTTGTTACTATACTCCGTACAGTAGTACTATGTACCATGTCCATGTATACGGCCTACAAAATTTAAACCGTTTGAAGTTGTCCTTTTCTATTCTATCCAAGCTTGCACACTGTACTCCTCATACCGCAAGTACTTCCTGTAGCTAGCTAGCTAGGGTCATAAACATGGTACGAAAATGCCAATTGGAGTACGAATTAAGCACTCAACACACAAGGTGAACGCACACTAATGAATATATGATTGTGTTCCTGTACGGCCATACCAATTCAAGTTGCACGTACGCGTACATCTAACTTGTACATGCAAACCCAACAAAACATTGTCTAAAATGAAACTACTGCGTTCCTACGATATATTCCAAGATAGAAGAGGCATAGTGTTTCATTTAAGGTTTCTAATGCTAGGGGTTCTCAGTTTTCAAGGGTTTGCAGAAATAAAAAAAATTGTTCTTGGGAGATAGAGCTGCTTCTCACACTAATAATATTGTTACAAAAAACTTTGCCATGTCAAAATTTTGCATTACAGTTTTGTTAGTCCGCTGTATCGGCGACGTAGTCACGAGTAGTAGTACATGGACGGGGAGGAGGGTGACCGGTAAGGTATTCGAGGGCGGTGACGACATCAGTGATGGCAGGTCGCATGGTGGCATCCTCCTGGAGGCACATGGCAGCTATGGCGAGCGCCTGATAGAGCCCCTTAATCGGGTAGGCGTCCCGGAGGAGCGGGTCTGCCATCTCCCTAAACCTCCTCTTGTTTTTGAACCGTGGCATGGCCCACGTGACGAGGTTCTGCTCGCCAGGCGGCCTGGCCGCGTCTAGCACCCTCCTTCCGGTGATGATCTCGAGGAGGACGACACCGAAGCTGTAGACATCGGACATGGGTGTGAGCTTTCCCGTGAGTGCGTACTCCGGAGCGCAGTAGCCGCGTGTGCCCATGACCCTGGTGGAGACATGGGTCTTGTCCCCGACGGGCCCCACCTTAGCGAGGCCAAAGTCGGAGAGACGGGCATTGAAGTCGGCGTCAAGAAGGATGTTGGAGGCCTTGAAGTCACGGTAGATCACAGGCGGGCCTGGGCGGCGGGAAGTGTCGTGGAGGTACTCGAGTCCCCGTGCGGCACCTTGCGCAACACGCATGCGCGCGTTCCAGTCGAGCCCGGGTGCCGATGTCGGGAGGTCGAGGAGGTGGTCCTCGAGGCAGCCGTGCGGCATGTAGTCATAGACGAGCATGCGGTGGTCGGCGTCGGCGCAGTAACCAACCAGGGTGACCAGGTTGTCATGGTGGAGAAGACTGAGCATCAACACCTCCACCAGGAACTCACGTGTTCCCTGCACCCCGTTGCGGTCCAGCTGCTTCACGGCCACCTCCCGCTCCTTGAGCTGACCATGGTACACGGGGCCGAACCCTCCTTCGCCCAGCATCGACTCCACTCTGAACCCGCCGGTGGCCTCCCACAGATCATGGTAAGTGAAGGCCCGCGCCGTCACCGCCTCCTCCTTGTTCATCCCAAGGATCTCCTCCACCACACGCCGGTTGTGCTGGTATGTCACTGCATTCATATACATTGCAATTGTCATTCAATTTTTCTATAAACGACAATATATTAATATGAAGATGATACGAATTACATCCAATCTCTCTCTCTCTCTTTCTGTAGAAGTTGAGACATTACCAGAAGCACATAACTGACTTACTAAAAAATACAGAAAGAATGAAAAAACATAAACTCGATGCATCGTCTTCGAGTCACGCATCACGGTTTCTTCCATTGACTCTTTCTAGATCCTAGCTACATTTGATAAATTGCATACCTGATTCAGCGACCATGACGTCGACGAGGGTGGACAGGTTGCCCGCATCCTGATATCGTCGTCGCAGATTAGCAGCATGATCTGATGATGGCTTCTTATTTGGCGCACCAGCAGCATCATGAAGCTTGTCAGCGCCAGACTGGAAGCAACACAGGATGCCCATCGATCTGATCCTTGTTGACTGGTATGAATCAAAAGATGAATTGGAGCTAGCTGGCCAGAGGATCGGATGCTTGAGCAAATTCTATTCTACACCATGCATGGGATAGACAGAATTTGCCCAAGCATTCAACCCAATCCAATATCCCAGGCACGCACGGGGATGATACGTCCGGCGAGCTATCCCCATTGCCGGAGTCCATGGATGCATGCCATGCCCAAACTAGACGGCCGGTTGCAAATACAACCAGCACCAGCTGCACGCTCCTCCTAATTCTGGACAATACGTTTCTTTCTTTCCCTTGCTCAAAACTGCAGATTGTATTATCTGTACACGCCACGCGCTATGAATAGACAGTTACTGCAGCTTCATTGAAAAAATATTTTGTCTTCCAAGATTCATTTACGATTCACTAGTACATATATATAGAAGAATATGCTAGCACATTGCATCACACCCAAGTCATGCTTAATTAATTATTGCCACCCCAAAATCTTCATTCTTCCCAAGTGAAGTGAGCCTAGCTTAACTCTCTGCTTCACACTCCCCACCACTACTCTGATCTCCGCTGCTCACCAGATTTACCGTCACCTTTTTTGGTTCGTCGTCATTATCTGAAGCTACTTCCAGTTGAGCATCCATGGCGCGGATCTCCCAGTCCTGGTGCCGCAGGAACGAAAGCACGCCATCCCCTGCACATCAATAACATAAGCCGCCTTACTTCAGAGTTCAGACATCAGGGGCTCGACAGCATATGTAGAAAGTACTGAACAAAACCTAGTGAAACAGACAGAGGCGGTCGACTGTGAGGCTAACAACTATTAGTAACTAACCTCCATCCCGGACGGCCTCGATCTGAAACAGCCCCGACCCCTGTGGCCCGGTGACGGGGAACGTGCATGACACGGATCGGCGCCGATGGCCCAGAACAACAGACGCATCATACCATGGACCTCTGAGTATAGGCACCCCGATGGCTTCCACGACCTCCCGGTTCTCAGTAGCCGTCTCGATCGCCTTCCTGGATGCATGCAGCATTCACACTTAATTGTAGGAATCACAGAGGGAATATGTAAAGCATACTGTGGTTGTGCAGATTTCTCCAACTGCACGTACGTATGCACAACAGAAGAGAAGGTCCAAAGGTATACATGGAGGGGGACATTAGTACTAACGGTATTGAGGTAGCAGAGTCTGGTGACCTATCGACAATATAGGATTAAATAAAAGGAAGTGAACTATCCGCATCTCATAGCAAAGACATGGATGGAGGAGTCAGTCTTTCTTCATCCATTGCAGATGAAGAGATTGCAACTAACTAATGGTTTCCAGGCCACATACATACATATGTAATGTAAGAACAATGCTGTGACAGGGTGAAAAATTTGCATGATGAGTATAGTTTTCTTCCTTGGATAGCAAGTATATTTGGAAGAGACAAATAGATAAGCAAAGGGCATGAATATGATCAACGCAAGTGAGCCTGGCGGCAGCACTGTGGCACTCATTCCCTGCCTTGAATGTTGAATCTACTATTCTACTCTACATTAGCTAGGTTTGTATCATGAGTGACCAAGCAGCTTAACTGTCTGTCTGTCTGTGTATGCATTTGGTGGGAGCAGAGGAGAGCAGAGCAGACCTGGTGCATCCATGGAAGATGGCGAGGTCGTTGATTTCGCGGCCACTCCGCCGGCGACGCTGATGACCGCGATGGCCACCACCCTCTTCTTCTTCCGCCCACTATCGCCCGCCGAGTAGGAGCTGCAACCGATTCCTTGAGTCACCGAATGTTGTGTGTGTGTGTGTGTGGAGGCGAGGCGACTACTGGAATTAGAAATGGAGACGGTTACTCACCGGCGGTATGCAAGATCCTGGGAGGGAGTGGCGGATCTGCGGCGGCCGGCGGCGAGCAGCAGCGCCCTCCTCGCCCACCCCGTCGGCGACATCCTCTTCTCTTCCCTTCCCCTTGACGAGTGAACGAACCAATGGGCCGGCCCGGCCCAGCCCAGCCCAGCCCAGCAGTTCATTAGTTCTATCTCATCTTCTCGGTCGCTCAGAAAGAAGAGAATCTCCAATGGCGTCCGCGGCGGCGTCGCTCCGCCACCACCTCCTGCTCCTCCGCCGCCCTCTCCGCCTCCGCCCCGCTTTGCCCCGCCGCCTCCTCTGCGTATCCGCCTCCACGCTCACCCATGCCGCCGACTCCTCCGAGGGGACGGGGACTGCTGTGGGCGTGGTGGATTTGAATCCGCCGCGGGGCACCCGGGACTTCCCGCCGGAGGAGATGCGTCTACGCACCTGGCTGTTCGACAACTTCCGGGAGGTGTCCCGCTCCATGGCCTTCGAGGAGGTGGACTTCCCCGTGCTCGAGTCCGAGGCGCTCTTCGTCCGCAAGGCAGGGGAGGAGATCACGCAGCAGCTCTACAACTTCGAGGACAAGGGCGGCCGACGCGTCGTGCTCCGGCCAGAGATCACGCCATCCCTCGCGCGCCTAGTCATCAAGCAAGGGTATATCTTTCATTCATGATTTTGCTGCCTTCATTGTCACCACCAGTTGACTCCAATACATTCTTGTGTCTAGAGTAGAAAGTCGGTCTCGCTGCCACTCAAATGGTTCACCATAGGCCAATGCTGGCGCTACGAGCGCATGACCAGGGGAAGGCGCCGCGAGCATTACCAGTGGAACATGGATATCTTCGGCATGCCCAAAGTCAGGGTATGTGTGTATGTCTAGTCAATTCCCATTCTCCTTCTCAGGATTCTCCTCCTGCTGCTGCTGCTGCATTGTCTGTCAGTCAGCACATTGTTTTGTTCCATTCAGAATACATTGACGTCTCCTTGTTCAATCAAATCCAGGCCGAGGCTGAACTCATCCATGCTATCGTGCTCTTGTTCGAGCGTCTCGGGATCACGTCTCAGGATGTCGGGATCAGGCTCTCCAGCCGAAAGGTTCCGCTCCACTGATTGCTTCTCTACAGCTACCATGTGTCCCTGTTTTGTGCCTCACTATTAATCCTCTCTCTTCTTTCTCCAGGTTCTTCAGGCCGTCTTGAACATGTACTCCATACCGGACCACCTGTTCACTCAAGTTTGCGTCATCGTCGATAAAGTATGCTGTCCAAGCCCTGTTCCTTCATGTTTCGGAGCTTGAGCAAGCTGCAGCATTATATTTCGAATCAAAGTAGAGTGGATAGTACCTCTTCTTTAGCTCATAGCAGATTAATTTGTCCATGGACTCTCGTCACTGGACCAACGATTTTTATAAAATGTTCAGAGCTTGTTGAAACAACATGGTTACATTATGTCCTCAAGATTGTTCCATGAACTATGACACATCCATCCAATGAGGTCCTGGTGTTCTAGGATAGCTACTGTATCACCCTTGGCATTCAAAACAATTTAAGTTATCATGTGATTTTGGAAGCTTGATAAAACCAGAACACATAACTCAACTGCTTTTTTGAATGTCTGCATACCTCTTAGCTATGCAGTCCGTCTAGAGATATACGCAATGATCTGTCAGTCGATTTTTTTCCATGAGTTGGAAATTGATAGCTAATGCATGTCACATGGGCCAATTCTCCATGTTTTCACATTATGAATTTTGTGCCTTCATGCACGTCGTACTTTGTTTGATGTGTCACAGCTCTGGCTAGCTGACCTAATAAACAGCAGTAAAATGCAAATCAAAATAAAGAAGACAGTATCCCTTCTTCAGGCCATTGCAGATTTATTGGCCCATGGACTCTGATCAGTGGACCAACATTTTTGTTCAGAGCGTGTGTTGAGAGAAAATGAGTGACATTTCGTCCGAAAAATTGTTGTCATGAACAATAACGTCCTGATGTTCTGAGATAACTACTGTGTCACCCTTGGCATTCTGCATTCATCAAATCAGTTTAAGTTATCATGTAATTTGGAAGCTTGATCCAAACAGAACACATAACTCAACTGCTTTTCTGAATTTCTGCATACTTATTCTTAGCTATACAGTCCGTGTGGAGATCTACACAATGATCCGTCAATTGATTGTTTTTTCCATGAGTCGGAAATTGGTAGCTAATACATGTCACATGGGCCAACTTTCCATGTTTTTGCAGTTCTTTATTAAATTTGGTTCTCACATATACCTCCCTCTTGGAACCCTGTAAAGAACCAGTAAAATGGTCATCACACTGTTTGGTCATCACAGTAAATTTGGTTCTCACATATACCTCCCTAATCCTGTTTTCCACTGACTGTAAAGTTGATCATATCATCATTGCTGATGTGTTGCGTATTTGCTCTGTTTAAAACTATAAGTGGATTTTTCATTAACTATTGTAATTAATTGTTTTGCTGTCTTTACGTTAGTATTATGAATGTACCTTGCGTCACAAACTACAATTATGCAGTTGGGAAAACTGAGTAGAGAAGAAATTGAGAAGGAATTGATTTCAACCGGGCTGCCATCTGAAGCTGTACAGGGCATCATTGAAGTGCTATCTCTCAAGTCACTGTCCAAACTTGAAGGTTTTCTCCTGGATTTGGCATTGAAAAAGGAAATAAAATTCCATGTTTAATCGTCTGAGAAAGATGGTCACTGTCTATGTTATATCTTGACATATATTCCCATACAGAGGTGCTAGGCCCTGATGTTGAAGCTGTTGCTGACTTGAAGAAGCTCTTCTCATTTGCTGAGCAATATGGTTATGCTGATTGGATCTGTTTTGATGCATCTGTTGTCCGTGGCCTCGCGTACTACACAGGGGTTGTTTTCGAGGTTGTTGTTGATCCATCTCTTTGTTGTAAGTTGATTCGTAGCATCTTTTTATTCAACAATTTGCAGGATTTCTAAGAAGAAGACAAGTGTCCATAGCATCAAACTATACAGGATATATTTCACATGAGATGATATGTCCTTCATCTTCAACAAAAATGATTTCTTAATTTTGCAAATCAGAAGTTGAAACGTGAAATTCTTTAATTACAGAGAATTCTGTGTGAGGTTATGCTGTATATTTCTAGATTTTTCTCCTCAGATTAGGTATCATAAATTTCTGTTCCTAGCGTCTGATGAAGTGCTTAAACTAGATGCCCCGATAAATAATACAGATGGCAAGTCACAGTTTTACAAACCTTGATGTCTTAAGCAACATAGCTTGTGTTGTTCTTATGTTCCATCTTTTTCTAGTTAACGACTCTTGTTCCACACTGAACTCTCTTGATCCATGTTTTCAGGCTTTTGATAGAAAAGGGGAACTGAGAGCGATTTGTGGTGGGGGGAGGTACGATAGGCTACTGTCAACATTTGGAAGTGAAGACGTACCAGCCTGTGGCTTTGGATTTGGAGATGCTGTTATTGTGGAAGTATGATATATTTTTCCCTTATTCGTTTCCTTTTCCTGTCTCTAGTCAAGATTAAAGTTGCATTGAGATTGATATTATATTAAAGATATGAGAAACACCTGCTAATGTGAATTAAAAAACGCAGTCCAAATTCAGAAGCTGAATATATTAAGTTGAATAGGAGATCTGCTGTCTAAGATTTATTTGAATAGGAGATCGGGTGTCTAGTACTGTGAACATTAATTCATTCATGTGGAAAGGATCGTAGTCGTTATTAAATAGTCATACCGTTTAAGAAGAAGCAACGCTAACGATGTAATATATATTCTGGCAGCTGCTGAAAGAAAAAGGTCTTTTGCCTGATCTGTCACGTCAAATAGATGACATTGTGTTCCCATTGGACGAGGAGCTGGAAGGACCAGCATCCACTGTTGCATCCTCTCTGCGGAAGAAAGGAAGATCCGTAGACCTTGTAGAAGACAAGCGTCTGAAATGGTATTACCTCTCATTAGTTTCTGTATGGGCGTTTCTGCATTGGATTTTGCTACTGGAGCTACCTCTGATTAGTTTGTTTTTACTGCTGTGCCTGCAGGGTGTTTAAACATGCAGAGAGGATAAATGCGAGCAGGCTGATTTTGGTTGGGAAATCAGAGTGGGAGCTAGGCATGGTTCGTGTGAAGATACTATCAACCAGAGAAGAATTTGAGGTCAAGGCAGGCGAACTGGAGTAATTGTTAGCCGATTGGAAGGTTTTACTTCCATAACAATAGCCCCATTTCTTCATTTTTGTTCATCTTCCTTTGATGATCCTCCTTCTGCAACAATTTTCAGTTGTGCCATTCATGTCATATATAGAAATCCTTTGCTGAGACTGAGAGAATGCTGTTGTCATATTTGATTTTGCTTCCTCCCCATGTGGCTCTGAAACTATTATTTTCTTTTTATGTACATGTAATTGTCTGAATATGAGTCATGCATATATCAACAGTAGCTGTCGAAGGTACTAGATGTTTGATTTGGCATTGGAACAAACAAACCGTGTCGCTTTCTTCTTCTTTTATCATCTTCCTTCTGCAACAATTGTAAGTTGTGCCATTCACATCATATATATATATAGAAATCCTTTGAGAATGGTATGTCATCTCGATTCTCTTCCTGTCTATGTCGCTATGAAGCGATTATTTTTTGTTTCTGTACATGCAAATGCACATATCAACAGTAACTGCCGAAGTTTGATTTGGTCCTGGAACAAACAAACAAACAAACAAACTAGGAGCATATGCAGTGCAAGTATGTAGTAGGTATTATTGGGAGCCAACATAGCCGAGCCCCATGACGAAGGCGGCTGCAGACTGCATGAGCAGGTAGACGTAGAAGTGGTCATGGCCGAAGATGATGTCGTAGATGGCGCAGTAGAGAAGGCCGAGGCCCATGAGGATCTCGGGCGCATATAAGCTCCCCTGGTTTTGGTTCTTCTTCTTCTTGGTGGCCATGGTCGTCGTCGTCGCGGTGGTGGTAGAAGATGATCCGAGCTTCTCGGTGACGACCCACTCGTTTGCTCGGCTTGCCTCGAAGAGGCCGATGATGGTGGCCTTGGAGCGGTGCATGGACATGACGTTCTCAAAGAGGATCCAGAAGACGAGGAGATGCCATGACCTGGGGGTGCAGATGGCGTTGAGCAGGGTGATGATGGCGGGCACGTACATTGCGACGTACTTGGGGAGGTGGACGTCCCCCTGCACGAGCACGCAGGCGGGGATGACGACGCAGTAGAAGAGGAAGGTGACGAGGTGCGCGACGACCTTCCTGACGAAGAAGAAGCCGTAGAGGACATGAAGCTTCTTCCGGGCAGAGACCTGCCTGCTGGTGACGATCTCCCAGAACATCTTCCTCATCAGGTTGGCCGGGCCGCACGACCAGCGGTGCTGCTGGTACCGGTACGCCTTGAAGCTGCTGGGCAGCTCGTTGCGGACCCTGACGTGGTCGGCGTAGACGAACTTCCAGCCCCTCATGCTGGCCCTGACGGCCAGGTCCATGTCCTCCACGGTGGTGCGGTCCTTCCACCCGCCGGCGTCGGCCAGGGCCTGCACCCGCCAGACCCCCGCCGTGCCGTTGAAGCCGAAGAAGGCGTGGCAGGCGGAGCCCACCTCCTGCTCCACGGAGAAGTGGTAGTCCAGGGACATCTCCTGGATCCGGGTGAGGATGCACTCGTCGGCGTTCACGAAGTGCCACCGCGCCTGCACCAGGGCCACGGCCGGGTCAGCCTGGAGGATGGGCACGGTGCGGCGGAGGAAGTCGGCGTCGGGCTGGAAGTCGGCGTCGAAGACCGCCACGAAGGCGCAGTCCCTGGCGTAGTGCTTCTTGAGACCCTCGCGCATGGCGCCCGCCTTGTAGCCGCTGCGGTTGCTGCGGTTCTCGTAGTGGACGTGCACGCCCTTGCTCGCCCACCGCCGGCACTCCGCCTCCACCAGCGACCGGACGGCGGCGTCCGTCGAGTCGTCCAGCACCTGGATCACCAGCTTCTCCGCCGGCCACCATAGGCCGCACGCCGCGCCGATCGACAGACGGTACACCTGGCCAGAGACAGAGACGATGATTGTCATGTGTGTGTGTGTCGTCACGACCGACTAGTACTAGAGTTGACCTTTTTTTTCCTGTCTGATGTAGCAAATACACCTACCAAGTTAAAACAAACTACAGGTGTAAAGCGTGCATGGATGCATGTTGAGGCGAAATATATGTGCACACTGGAAACACAGAAGCTGTACGTAAAGCAGCTTTCACATGAAGAAACAACAAATTAAGGCTACCCTCCACTGCATGCATATGATGGATGGATCATGCAGTAACGGCAGCCTAGTCATGCATATCACAGAGTGAGTGACAGCAAAATTGACGAACCTGCTTGAACATGGGGATCTGGACGAGCACCATGGGCCGTTCCGCGCCGCCGGGCCTCCAGGTCGTCGTCCTCGGCGTCGGCATCCCTCCCCTTCCTGCTGCGACCAAGTAGTCTGTGGCGGCGACGGTTAAGCCAGAGCCCCGCGACGACGATGCCCATGTAGAGGCGTTCGCAGAAAAGCATGAGCGACATGGCGGCGCAGAGGTAGACGGCCACCTGCAGTAGCGGCACCACCACCGTGTACCGTACCCCCGTCCACGCCGCCCACGCCATCGTCAGCATGCTCACCCCTCTCCCCATCTCTCTCTCCTCCGTGCTCTGATTCTGCCTCCCAAGATCTTCCTCTTATGCTGGTGGTTAATTCAGACTAGCTATATGAAAATTAGAGGAGAAACCATGGACGACGATGATCACAATTCAGGGTGCAGCTGCACTGTGCACTTGAGCCAGTGTACAACATATGTATATATACCTCCATGTGAGCAACGACAAGTTCTGCTACCCCTACCGTGTGTCCAGACCCGACGGGCGACCCGACGGGTCGGGTGACCCGACGGGCATGGGCATGGGCATGAAATCTGACCCATGGACAGGGTCGCAGGCAGAGAAGCTTGCCCATTTGTTAAACGGACATGGGTTTGGAAGAGGTCGACCCGACCAAACCCGACCCGATTGCCGGCCTTACTTGCCAGGCGGTTGTGCCTGACCCATCTTTGGGCTGTACTTTTATGTGCAGTCAACAGGTTTGAAGTCTGACGATGTTAGCTTGGAAATCCCTCCGGCTCGGCCTGGGCAGGGATATGGACGCCATCGTTTATCTTCAGGACTCTTAGTCCAAATTTGTATCTTATCCGTAGTCGGATACTATTTTGCTTTCGCTGTGATTTGGATCTTTGTAATGTATCAGTTGTATCTTGACTCGTTTGAGTCATTCTTGTATATATATTCTCCTTCAAAAAAAAAGATCAGATGGGTGTGCGCACCGACCGCGCATGTCACTGTTCCACAACATTACAAATTTAGGCTTGCATACAAGTGTGCAACAGTATGTATCACTTTCTTTTTTCAGGAATGCAGAGGTTCTTACTCATTTCCAAGCAAAATACAGCTAGAAAGGTCATATATAGAGATGCTCCAGTGCATCATCTTTTTTTTTTTTTTTTGAACAGGATCCGCCACTTATATTAAGGAGCTCAGAGCAAATTACAACCAGGTCCAGAGAGAACCAAGAATTACAACCAGACCCAGAAACTTGCAGAAAACACCTCAGACAAACAGGAAAGATCACGAACGGATCCACCCCACACCCCAAACACCTAGCCTCCGCCGGAGTCGCCGTACCGCCATTCCCGGGAAAGCAAGCACCTCCACCATTGTAGCAGGCTGCAGAACCGGCCGCCGCGACGTGACGAACACCCAGAACGCTGAACGAGCACAGCCGTAGCACCTGCTTCCACGAACCACCAAACTTGCCGCCGACACCGCATCGGCCAGGCCAGCCATCCAGCACACCCGTCCTCCAGGCGACCACTCCCCTCGCCGCCACGGCCGGCCGGAGCAAAGACGCCACAGAGAACCACCACCACCACCACCACCACGCCATCCAAAAACAGAGCAAGCACCTCCACCTCCTTCTCCCTTTGCCACCTCGGCCAGCCAGAGACAAAAGCAGAGAGACTCACCCAGACAAGCCACCTCACCCTCCCGGAGACGCCGCAGATGGAGACGACGGCCCGACGACGACGGAGAGGAGGGAAAAGGATCCCACGAAGAACGAACACCGACGCCGCCACGCCGTCCGCTCCGGGGAAGCAAGAACTCCATCGATCCGAGGATCTAGGAGCACCAAAAGTCAGGAGCGCCACGCCATAGCCCCGAGGGACGCCGGCGTAGGGGAAAGGACGCTCGAGCACCATTATTCTCTCCGGCGCCGCCACCACCCCCACAACGCCGCCGGCAGAATATCTACTCCTACTATTCACACGCCAGACCAAGAGATCCGCGGTTCCCCCACCCTCCCGCCACCGGAGCGACGAGCGGAGGGGAGGGGAACCAGCGGCTCCGGCGGCGGAGAACGAGGACGCGAGAGTCGCCTCCCTTTTCGCCTGTCTCTACTGTAGAGATAAGGAGGGGAACCAGCGGCTCCAGTGCATCATCTTATTTTGGTTGGGTACTACGCAGCAGCATGCTGAAGAAACAAACAGTGTTCCTGAGTGAACTGAAGATGGGCTGGAACTAATGGGAAAAAAAGGCGAAAGCACAACACTAAGTACATTTGCATGTATCGTCATTTTTGTCCGTGCGTGCGATGATCTTTTTTTCTGTTTTGCATGCAGTTACCTTAATTTCTGAGTGAACAGGTATATTATCCATCAACAAATATTAAGGCCTAAAGTTGATCCCTCAATTCTGCACCACAATTTACTTGTCCCTCGCTCTCCGTCAAAACAGCTTACACTACTTGCCCACTGAAAGTGGATTCGATGATTACGTGCCCACACTTGTGCACGTGTAGCAGTCCAATCAACACCAAATAATTACATGAAGTCAATAGAGTAATAAAGCTTAAAATGCACGGTTATCAGAAATATTCTAGAACACTTTGGATTTTTTTTCAACATTTCGAGAATGTTCGTGCATTTTATGCTTCCTTTTCTTTTTTATAAATTATTTCCATATTTATTATCAAGATCCGTGAAACAAATTTTTTATCCCACTTAATCTTTAAAAATTTCAACGATACACGAGAGCAAAGGAGACAAGGATTTACACATGTTCGGGCATTCTTGTATTGTAGTCGAGGAGTGTACCCTAGAGGTGGTTTTCTTACTAGAGTACACTTCGGGTTTCCCATAGGTATCCTTCCTTAATCCTCATGGGTTCTACATTCGAAAGGACTCTTGTGCGCTGTGCACCATACAATATACTGTAGTAATTTTTTCACTAGTTGTTATCAAAATTATTATTTGAGTTTCAACATCACGTCCGTGTTCTCAGTTTTTTCCTTTTGATTTTTGTCAGATTATCACTGGCTAAGTATGGGTGGATTGAAGTAAAAACGCAGCTGGCCGGGATGGAGTTGCCAACTCTGCATCCACGCGTACTGTGTCGATCTGTGATCCCCCTAACTGCCTTATTTTGGAGGTAGCAATTGCATATATACGAATACAAACCTTCTTAATAATACAACTGAAAATACAGCTGCAGCGTGCATTCTCCATCTCCTTATTAACTGGAAAAGAAAATGTGTGTTTCATCTATTGCAACTTCAAACGTTCTACGCCTATATCCATCTGTCCATAAAAGGACATATAATCTTGCCCTAAGGCTGGCTTCCAAATTTGATTCTTTATCTCACCTGGAAACAATAACTTCTAGATTTCAGTTTGGCAACAACTATCATCATCTGTAATACTACAGAAATATCATTTGACAGTATATTTCAGGATGTATCTAAGAAATTGATATTTTATTGTAGATGTTAATGTTTTTTTCCAAAAGTTTGGTCAAATTTTACTTAGCTTGACTTCTGAAAAAAATGCCTTTTCCCAAAGGTACCATTATTTTCTATTAATAGATATAATTGTGTGTTGAAACAATGGAATGAAATATGTGCCAAGAGCTGCTCCTCGTTATCTGTCACTTAGTTTTTCTTCAGTTTTGACAGTTAGCATGCTTTCAGGAAATAAGCAACGAGCCCATGGTCTTTCTCTTCAGCAATAAGAATGAGACATGGGTTCATGCTTTAATTTTTAAGCGAGAAACTAGATATGTAATAATGATCCTTGCAAAACCTGTGAATATCTCCTCAGATCCACCTAACATTCAGATGTCTCCTCCACAAAAGCACCACTAGTAATATAGACAAAACTCGCTGCTAACTAACACCACGACCCATATCCTAATCACCACGAGAGACGAAACCTCCACTCAGCAAAAACTCCCTAGTATCATCTTCTAACCTAACGAAAAATCAAGATCCATATCGTGTCCTCTCCTACTTCTGCTTGGGCAGGATGTCACCTAGGGACGGCAACCCCGAAGCCAGATTGCCCTCCTCCACGACCGCCGCCCGCTGCCGCTGGCCACGTGCCGCCGCCATCAGGTTGGACTCGTGCGTGTGCTTGAATATCTGAAGGCTCTGCGCGATCATCGCCGCTGGGTTGCCCGCGTCGCTCGGGAGAAGCATGGTGGTTGTCTGCAATTAGTAGTTTGATTTGATGATAAAACATGCATCAGGGTATACCATGACTGTCCAGTCCAGCAGGCTAGACAAATAGCAGTACAAAACAGAATACGCGATTCAACTCACATCTTTGGCCAGGTGACTAAAAGCTTGGATGTACTGCTCCGCAATCTTGAGGCTGGCAGCCTACAGGAAGCAGCAAACCATGTTAGTTATAATGTTTGGGGGTAAAAAGGATCACTATTCAATAAGAAATCTACAACAGAATGCCATATAAACCTCAATAGCGCCTTTAGTTTGGAAGGACTCTGACACCATCTTGATTCCTTTAGCGGTGGCATCTGCCCTGGCAAGGATTGCTTCAGCGGCACCTGATGTCCATATTCAAAATATGGCAAGCATAAGCATAAGAGGCAACGCTTTTATATATGGCGAGAAAAGAGAATAACGATCACGATATGTTCAAGCACGGAATAGCTCCACATGTAAATATTACTAGTGCTAAAATTCAAGGGTGGCCATGCTTGGTTGTCTTGTCAAAGTCATCATAATCTAACGGAACTATGGAAGCATATAGCATGTTTCAGGTAAATATTTGGAAAAAAAGGATAAGATTGGAGTGCTCGATAGCAGAAGGAGTGCTGCAAGCAGAAGAGGATGATAATAACACAGAGTAAGAGATGTCATGTACCCTTTGCTCGATTTGCCTCGTTGATCATAGCACCTGACAGAACAAAACACAAGTCAACATCAGGCAGCAGGATTCAATCCAATGTGCAACAAAAAAGTTCTTTAAAAATCAGAGCAACAGTCTCCAATAGAAGTAAGTATCCTTTGGGTACCTTCAGACTCGAGGATCTGCGCACGCTTCTTGCGTTCAGCCTCGGCCTGCATCTCCATGGCTTTCTTGACTCCCTGTGGAGGGGAAATGTCCCCTGGAATGGAAGTGAAATTGCAGCATTGTTAGGAATATTAAGTTGGGTAGACATGTGAAAAAGAAGGAAGAAGCTAGCCACAACATAGTATATACTTACTGATCTCATAGCGCAGGCACTTGAGTCCCCAGTCGGATGCAGCCTCGTTGATGGCCCTGACGATGTTGCAGTTGAGAGTGTCCCTCTCCTCGAATGTCTTGTCGAGGGTGATCTTGCCGAGCTCGCTCCTCATGGTGGTCTGGGCGAGCTGGATGACGGCGAAGATGGGGTTCTCCACGCCGTAGGAAGCCTCGTACGGCTGCACGATCTGCACAATTCCCATCCGTCAGAAACAAACAAACAAACAAACAAACAAACAAACAGAGAATTCAGAGACTTGAGAAACAGAGGAGGAAGTAAAGGTGTTACCTTGACGTAGAGTACTCCTCCGATCTGGATGGATACGTTGTCCTTGGTGATGGCGGCCTGCTCCGGGATGGGGATGGTCTCCTCCTTGAGCGAGTGCACGTAGGCGATGCGGTCGACGCCGGGGACGAGCAGGTGGATCCCGGAGGAGAGCGTCTTGAGGTACTTGCCGAAGCGCTCCACCACGAACGCCTTCTTCTCCGGCACGATGTTGACGCCCAGGTTCACCGGCGTGTTGGACGGGTCGTACCGGGAAGGGTCGTCGCGGGAGTTGTAGGCCGAGGTGGCGGCGCCTCTCCCTTGCCCCTGCAGCAGCAGCCGCAGCGCCGGGTTCGTCGGGGACCGGAGCAGTCCCGAGGCGGCGGAGCGCCGCGCGTGCAGCATCGTCCGGGTCGCCGCCGACATCGCCATGGATGGATCGAGCTAGCCGTCCGCCGCCGCGCTAACGAAGGAAGGAAGACGATGGGGATGGAGATCTTCTGATCGGACGGCTACCAATTTAAAGGAGTATTTCTTTTCTTGCAAGAAAGGAAAGAAAGAATGCCATCTCCTCATTTGGTTTCTTTCCAATCTACTGTATCTATCTATTCCGCCGTGTCGTATCCGTGTTTTCCCGTATAACTATTCCCATTTTGTGTTGTTGTGATATCCCAACCACGGTACATATAGTGTATAAGGGTTCCATGGAAATTCCCTCGTCTCATTTTTGGAACCCAAAATCTTCTACACAAAAATGATAGTGTCATTTTGGAATAAAGATAAAAACGGTTTTGCTATTTCTCACTCGACCGAGAATTAAGTTAGATCTCACTCAACTTTAATACCATTAGATTTACATCGTGATTCGTGTGAGTTGTACATGAATTGCAACTCATATTTCCTCCACTTGCACATGGGTTGCACTAAGTTGCAACTGAGATCTTTTCGGGTGCAGGTGTTTTGCACATGAGTTACAAATGAAATTTTCTCAGTTACACATGATTGCACATAAGTTGCAAATTCTATTTTCCCAGCTACACATGAGTTGTAACCAAAATTTTCTCAGTTACAGATGAATTACACATGAGTTCCACATGCAACCAGATGATGTCATCTGAGTGAGAATTAACTTAATTTTCACTCGAGTGAGCTCTGTCCACTCCCAAATAAAAAGTTATCCGGTACATAGACAAGCCCCAACACAAACATCCACAAAATAGAAACTGCCAACTAAACACGATTCTACTGTCTATACATACACAAATTGAAATTATATATATCTTGTACCAAAAAATAATATAGGATGAGGATGATATCACATGCAAGATAGAGATGATTGAGAAGAATGTGCTACCAAAAGTAAAGCACGACCATGGAAGGATATTTGGTGAGAAGGGAATCATGGAAAGTTCTAGTGGAACATATTTTGACGTAACTAACAACAAATATCTAGGACACTGATTGCATTGTAGAGGATGGTAGAAGGAAGATATATATATTTCTAGAGGAAATTGAATAAGTGAACAACCATAGGCCGTTGACATTGTGCAGGAACTCAAATCAAGGATTTATGTGACACATATATATATATATCCTGTACATATGCACACACACACACACACACAAAAATTGCTCAGCACATTATTATTTCAATAACTGGGTCCGGTGCTGAGCGCAAGGTCGCTTAGGATCTTCCCGCAGTTGGGGAGCGGCTCCGACTTCAGGAATCCGAGCGAGCTGGCGCGCCGCACCTTGGTGGCGAGCCCGGCGCCGGCAACGAGCATGACCGGCGCGGAGTCGCGGCCCTTCTCGATCTCGCCGCACCCAGGCACAGGGCTGCTGATGAGCCTCACGGCGCACACCTCCTCGCTGCCGCGGTTGTCCTTGAGCTCGATCTTGTAGTTGCCGGCAGCGTCGGTGAGGCCCTCGGCGGACCTCTCGACGGTGCCAGCTTTGGTCATGAAGTGGCGACACTCGAGCCGCACCTTGGTGCCCTGGATCGGGGTGGTGACATTGGTCACGAACCCCGCACGACAAGTGTCGCAGTACACCTCACCCTCCACGAAGAAGCAATTGTCGGCGCAACATCCCCCGATGACCATCAGCATCATCAAGCTCACGACCACAAACCTTAACCTCATTGTCGTTGTCGTTGTCATCGTGCCCTCGGTCCTTGGCGTTAGCACTTTGTCTCATCCTATATATACAAACCAAACAAAATGAGACCAAACGAATGGATAGCTGCATGCAATAAAAAAGAAGATCTAAAATTAGGAATGGTCGCGAGAAATCCTAGCTGCTTAATTTAGACCATGCATAAGTGCATGCTCGCCTATTTTTAGCAACTAATGCATATTCTAAGAGAGACGTTTCTTAACACCGACTCAGTTACACGCCCATATAGACTGTTTATAGGTGCACTGGATCTCTGCTAGCCCATTTACCTCTCAAACAAATTGTTTTATCTCTCAAATTATACAACTTGTGAATTTAAGTATCGAATATATGCACAAGGAGACTCAGTAAAATCATTGTTCTTGCCCTACATGGTGCAAAATGGGTGGATAATATCTGTTGGATGTTGTACTGTTTGTGAACTCAGATATGTTTTTTTGTGTGGAAAATTCATATGTAGCATATAAAACAATCAGCAGAATATAACACCTACACAAGAATAAATCGAATAAGAGTCGGGCCACAGATAGAGCTTTAATTTTGCAAAAACTGATATGTTAAGGGAACTTATTGGGTACTGCCTGAGGCACAATGTCATACACGCATCCATGCATGATACTGAATGGAAGAAAATACCTACTAAAATAACATCGCACATGTTAACGAAAGAGAACTGTAACATCAGGCCATATAAGCTGATATGTCTGTCACACCATGGACATATAATTGCAATCAAGTTTCAACTGTTCACGCAATAGTTTTTATGCAAAGGAAACAATGTTAATCATACGACTGCAGTCAGGTTTCAGAAGATATTCCAAACAAGCATTACACATGGATGACCTAATATAACCACATGCCCAAGCTAGAATTTTGAATACTATGACAGAAACAGAAATATTAATCAACATAGGTAAAGGAGGAACGAACCTGATGCTTCCAACTGTACTGAACTTGATTCTGGAGCCGAAGCGGTGGGATGATTGACCAATTCCTTGGCAGTATCAAGTAATGAACTGTATTTTACCCACTGTGCTTTTGCATTCTCTGTCACTAACCACTGTTTGAGAATGTGAAAAGAGATAGTAAATTACTAGTGATTAGGAATCAAGAATTTGATGAAAGGGTTCTACGGAAGAGGAGAGGGTTTACATTATCTTCCTGCGATGTAGCTTTAACTATGTCGATTCCTTTACTTTCGGCCCATCTGCATGCTCTTTCACCAACCAAAAACCTAACAAACAATGAATAAGTCAGCAATTCGGAATTAAATGTACGATGGAGAGATGCATGATAAGTTGCTATCCATGAGTCACAGAAAGGTAGCCATCATGCAATGGTTCCATTTCTCACCCCTATCTAATATGAAGAATGGATAAGTCATCGTTTGCATAACGTATTCCAGCACGAGACAGAATAATTCTAAATTAGAAGATCATGGCACAGTCAAATCAGTGATGTGACACTGGTAAAAAAATGACAAAAGGGCAGGATTTTACTGGAGAGAAAAAGTTTCTGGGTAACCAAAACATGGAGAAAACACTTGAATTTTTTATTACATGGGGGCTATCCGCCCAAGCAGTGAAGAACCCATCATTTGTTCCTTTGCCAGGTGTAGTGCGACTTGGATGGGATTCTTTACACCTGATCTACAAGAAACAGAAACTCTGGTCAGTGTCTACCTAGATATACGTATCAACAGCAGACTTTCTGGTATACTTTCATATATAAAGCTCCTACGCAGGTGGATCAAATTTTAGCAACTTTCCATACAGCTCCGACAGCTCCATAAGAACCTGTACTTCCATCCATGATACTTGCATCGCATTCCACCCGGCCACTCTCAGTCAAACTTGAACCTCGGCCAGCATTTGTAACGGGGTCATCCTAGTCAGCCAGACATGATAATGAAAACTTCCATACACAATTGTAACAAGAAAGTTACCAGTAGAAGACTATTGCTTATGTAACCGAACTACGACACCACAGACTTACCAGTAGAAGACTATTGCTTATGTAACCGAACTACGACACCACAGACTTTGCTTAAATCTAGGAGAGTTGTAAACCTTGATCGTACAACTAGTGCAAAATTATCTCTTCTACTTTCCGATTTTAGCATTAATAAATTGTGACTAAATCAATCATGCTGAGGATCCACCCAATGATTGTTTACTGGTACAACCCGTAAATAAATGAATGCCGCAGCCGTTAACGGAAGAGACTATCTAACACTACATCTATCGAAAGAGAATGATGCACACCTCCAAACACTTGAATGGCAGCTGCAACGGCATCGAGACTTGTGCCAGCGCCCTGCAAACAAACACAAGCAGCATTAGGAATTCAGCACAGCAGAGCTCATACATATGGATCCTTGTCAACATCAGGCTATAACAGAGACTACGGGACTTGGGAGGTAAACATAACTTGAGATATCAGTAAGCATAGAGGAAATGCAGACCCACAGGTACCAAATTAGGCTACTGTTGTTTCTTCCGACAGGTTGATGATCTAACATTGGAATTGCTCATCGGTTGATATCAAATAAAAAAAATCTGCTCATAAATCCGAGCGAAACAGTACTGCGAGACCAGAGCGCTACGTACACGGGAGGAGGAGGGGAGGGGAGCATGTATGTGAGGCTAGGGTTTAAGGAGCAGACCTCGCGGAGTACGGCGGCGGTAGGCCCTGATTTGAATTTGACTGCAGCTTGTGAAGTGAAAGAAATGAAGGTAAAGTAATAGGCCGGTAGGCAAATGGTGTAGAAGGCGATCGATGCACGAGAAGGTTGTTGCTGCAGCGCAACGTCTTTCGAAAAAGGTCATGCAGAATAAGTTTTGGCTAGTTCCTTTTCCTACTCACTTCAGATACGAATATGTTGTCGTACGAGTATCAACTAGAGAGAGAGAATCAGCTCATAGTTTAGTTTGGTGCAAAATGCTTCCGTGCGACCAAAAATTGAGGATTCATGCATACCCAGGCATCTGTCATCACAACTGAATAAACATGCATGGCTATTAATATGATCACACTTGCATATATTTTTTAAACATTTTGTAAACGTTTAAAAAAATCACGATGCATGAACCGGTTATTGCTGGCTGATCAAGGTCGTTGTATAGAATTTTCCTCCTCAAGGCTGCGGCACCATGTCAACACGCTAGCTAGGTCGCTAGCCATGGCGCTTCAATTGTCGTTGCTTGCCACGGAGACGTACGGGCCCGCGAGTGTACGATGACGACGGCATCGTGCTTATTTGAACCTTAAAACGAACAGTGTTCCGTGTAAGTTTCGTAACACAAAAGTGTGAATCGTCTAACATTAAAACTACACTACCTTATGCACTAATACATCCATATTTAGATAAATCTACATCAACTAATTTGGGATGGAGGGAGTACGTATTGTCATTGTTCGTGGGTACTCCCTCCGTTCCAAATTAATTGACTTCCATTTGTCCAAATGTGGATGTATTTATACTTGACAGATGCAATCAGCGCAAACAAAAATAAAGAGACGCTTGATGCATGCTAGCAACAGCTAGCCCTCTTTGTAAGATGAAATTAGAGCCGAGGAAGGAAATTTCGGAGACTCGGTAAAATATGAAGATTTTTTTAACTTAGTAAAGCTTTATAATTAATTGTGGGTTTCCTAAATAAAACTATATTCATGATTAAGTTAAACTTTACCGCAATTGTATTTACTTGTCGTTGAAGAAAATTAATAATAAAAATTACATGTTGGGCTGCTATGCTAGATTGCATGAAAACTGCAAATTTTAGCAAGCATTGCACTTCCGCTTATGGGCAAACGGAGAAGATACAAATATATACCATATGTATTAGTTGGCCACCAATAACCGGTAGCAAGGGATGAAATTACATACTCCCTCCATACACGAATAAATGTACTTCTAAATTTAAAATTTTGTAGTAAGCCAAACTTTTTTTTTAAAATGACTAACTTTGTGGGAAAAAAGTAGCAACACACATGACATTAAATTGGTAGATTTCTAAACTTCACTTCAAAATGAATCTATTGATACTAATTTACTTCATACATGTGGATACTTTTCCCTATAAAATTGGTCGATCAAATTTAATAAGTTTGACTAGAACAAAAACCAGAAGTACACTTATTTGCGTACGGAATGTGTATAAATGTATGAGCAAATATATACAAATAATGTCAAAAACAACCATTCGGGCGGTAATCCATGAAAGTTAAAACCGTATGTCAGAGTTTTAGAAGTCAACTAATTGTGAACGAATACGTTATTTTTGATATATTGTGTCATGGTTGTTCTTAATTGATAGCATTTATTAAGAATAGTAAATTTAATGGAGTCATTATTTATCTAGTCATTCAAAATCTATGCCCAACGAGGGTTAATGTTACCAATATATTACTTTTTTGTACTACTAGCAAAAATGCCAGTGCGTTGCAACGGGAGAGAATTAATATATGTTGCGGAGACACATTTGGTTCTCGTGGCTAAGGTCGTGGCGTGTCTGAGGAAATCAGCCACCTTGAGCGTTCACGAGGTGCTCCGCGTCCAGGCTTACTACCCACTGCCTCCTCGGCTCGCCGCTTCATCTAGGCCATAGTACACATCCGCTAGCGTAGCAAGACCATGTGTCGTCCTTCAGGTAGAGGAAGTAGAGAGAGTGGCTAAATCGTTGAGGGGAGACTCGGGATGTATGACATGTGTTGCCCGTTCAATCATCTGATGTAACACCAAACCCGAGTCCTTCGCTAACAAATTATGTACAACCTTTTTTTTTTACTTATAAGTTTACTCGGGACTATGTAGGTCATCATTGAGATATACTCGGTGGCGGAGCCACACTATAGCGTCAAATTACTATCGCATTTTCATAAATTCTTCATATCTAAGGTAAAATTATGTGAAACATACAAAATTCATAGAAATACATGTATTTCACAACATAAATTAAAATTGATATCACGGTTTCATACTTCTGGCTCCGCCACTGGGTGCACTGCTACCTCATGGCTTCCATCACTACAAGAAATATGTCAACTAGTGACTCACAAATTTGGTCACTAAAAGGTCATAATTTTTCATCTATGACCTTTTTATGACCAAAATCTGAAGGTCACATACGGAGCGTCTCAAACGGTCATATGTGACCTTTTTTTTTTGAATTGGTCATAACCATCTATGACCAAATTTGATGGTCATAACTCTTATGACCAATTTTTTTGGTCACGCGCTGTCTGGCATAACCACGTCAGATCCTACGTGGCCAATCATACGTGGCAAGATTGTGACCAAATGTGAAAGTCATAAAACAGATTCAGCCCAGTCCAGCTAGGCGCTTTACATGGGCCAAGCCCAACAATTCAACATATTTCTAGTATTTTTCCTGTGAATTCTGGGCAGCAACATGGGCCAAGCCCAACATTTTAACCTTTTATTTTTTGGCCTTTTTTACTTTCATTTTAGAAATGGATCCCACTTGTCAGTTTCTGGTGGGTGGGACCCAATTGTCAGTTTCTGGTGGGTGGGTCCCAGTTGTCAGTTTCTGGTTGGTGGGACCCAGTCGTCCGGAATTCTTCAAATTCAAATTTACATTAAACAAATAAGCAATATTTAAATCAGAACAGAGAAAACAGTGGTACTTCAAACAGATCAACAGCCAAACTTTGCACATTACAGTCAAACATAGTTCACATTAGATTTACAATCAAATAAGTTCAGATCAGGCATCCAGCTACCAAAACACCAAATATAACTAGCTATCGTTGTATGACTAGCTCCAATGAGGCAGAGCTCTGCTTCTTACAACTTCTTCGTCCTCGAGCTCGCGACGAAACATGCCCCAACTACAGCATCTGCATGTTACAGAACAAAATGGTTAGGAACAAGACATAGTTTCTGGCTCGGGAGTATATATGCAAACAAATCTCAGATATAAGAGTGAATCAGCATGATATTACTGCAACTGAGGCTCGGATTTCCGAAACTACTAACTACTAGTAACTATTAACCATAATCAAAATTCCTAATCTGCATACTGGAAGCATATATTTTACAAATGACAATCTGGGATTAGTTTCTTATGAGTTAGAAGATAGCAGACAAAATTAAATGACAATCTCTACTCTGTTCACAAGAGGTGAACTGGCAACCATAATTAAACTGACAAGTTCATCCTCCTATTACTAATAATTGATCTCTAATTAGACACCGATGGACATGCTAAGAAAATAAGGTCAGGCTTCTTTTAATTTCTAGTAGCATAAACTTCATTTATTTTAAGACTCTTAACTCTTTGAAAATTAATTTCCATTTTATTACATTTTAAAAATCAAGTACATTCACTTCTATAACAATAGTAGTCCTCCCCAGATTCAACTATCCTCATCGAATCGACACAAGTGCCCCAAAGGTGGGATTATACCTTGAAGGAGACCGGGCACGTTCCTGAGGTCCAGCAGCTTGCTGGCATCACAGCCGGTAACTAGGGTTCTGATGATCCCTGCAAGCAAGCTTGTATGATGTTACTCTTAAGAAATTGCAAGCAGTGTAAGCAATCATTAGTATAACCAGATCATGATTGGAGAAGGCATGTACACAGATAACAGTATTTTATTATTGCAGTTCTTTAAACTTTAGCTAGACTAACCAAAATAACATTCACATGCCGATTCATTTATATATTCATATGGATAGAATGAAATCAAATAGCTGACAACGAAAGACCAATGCTACAACTACATAGTGTTGATAGTAATAGTTATCACTTACACTCTAACCTAACATGGACATGGGTTAGCATAATGTAATCATCCAGTAATTCAGCTACCACTACATAGTGCCACTAGTACCACACAATGAATAGACAACTTTATCAGGAAACAAGGATCATGTTTAGGTTTTGCATGACGTTATATTGTTCAAGTCAAGTAATTCCTCTAAGTACCAACAAATTCTACAATGTCTGACAAACTGAGATGGCAAAACACTAGAAAGGACTACCGCTGGAGCATCATGGCACAGAAACAAACAGTGCAAGAAAACTTCAACAAGTCACATTAAGCAGAAGAAAATATCATCCAACTACCTTTATAATACATTGAACTCATTTTTTGTGAGTAAAACCATTTAACTGTCAAGATCTAATAATACTAGTTGCCCGTACTGCTGCTTCCCGCCTCGGACGTCTCCATTCTGCAAAGAACGACCCGCGTCGTCAGAAACAAACACGCACAGAGCAGCGAGTGTTTTGCGGATAAAAAGAGGGAGGGGAGACGCAGGTACGGGTTGTCGTCGGCGCCGCCCTCATCGAAGTGGCATCGCCTCGCCGGGGAAGAGAGAGGAGGGGAAAGCGGCGGCGGGGTTGGGCAGCGAGGAAAGAGGAGTGGAGGGCGCTGGGGTTTTGGGACGGCAGCGGGGAGAGGAGTGGTGGTGCTGGGTTTCGATCTAAGGAGGACAGGAAGGGGATGGTGGCGCGGAGGAGAGGAAGGGAGTAGGGTTTCCAGACTTGTGCTGGTTATATACCAGACGCGCACGCTGCAGGCCACCGGATCGGCATCGGACGGCTCTCGGTGCTCTAGCACCTGTCCAACGGGCCTAAGACCCAGAAGGAGATCATAGTCTGGGCCAGATTCGGCCCAGTTTTCTTTTTTTCTTTGCACCTACCAAATATTTGTTCCAAAATTGGACCACAACATTTAAAAAAATATTAGACCACATGCTATGTACAAATAACCAAATGGTTAGGTGTAGAAAGGTTTCCATCCACCTCTCGTGAAAAAGACAAATTTTTGCCGATTCAACCGGAAGCGGGTCAAATTTGAACTACAAGTGCTTCGTAGTTTGCTCATGATTTTTCGAAAAAATCATTTTTAGATACCAAAGTACCTATTTCATCAGAGATATACCAAGATTCTTGCAGGATTTGACACCTAGGTATGAACGGTGATGTCCGGCGTTTTGACTATATTTTGAAATCGGTACCAGAAACTCAAAAAAAAATCAAATAATTGCAAATCCTTCGCGATGTGTCATTATATGTGACCTAGTTTCGAGAAAAAAATATAAACATGGAATAAAGCAAATATTTTTAAAAAGTGTTCACAGAAATGAGCTATCATGTATGAAGATTCACGCCTTTCAGGCCAAATGACGGATGTTATGCCCACTTTCATGCCATAGATTGTTTAAATGATCTCATATTTTGCACAAGCGTGCACCTTGGAGTGGCGAACAATGTTGACGAATAAAGTTTTTATTTGTTTCGCATGAAAATTTCATTTTTTATTTTCAGAGTGCAAAAAATGGGATTTTTTGTGAAGGAGCTACCAAATATTTGTTCCACAATTGGACCACAACATTTAAAAAAAATATTAGACCACATGCTATGTACAAATAACCAAATGGTTGGGTGTAGAAAGGTTTCCATCCACCTCTCGTGAAAAAGACAAATTTCTGCCAATTCAACTGGAAGCGGGTCAAATTTGAACTACAAGTGCTTCGTAGTTTGCTCATGATTTTTCGAAAAAATCATTTTTAGATACCAAAGTACCTATTTCATCAGAGATATATGATACGTCCATTTTGCATCACTATTTTATATCATAATTTACTGTTATTATTGATATATTTCATATTAAGATGTGTTACTTATGTTATTTTGTCTTATTTTGCATGTTTGATGATTATTGGATGATTAACTGCCGGAGTCAGATTTCAGCTGGAAAAAGCACCATCAGGACACTATATTTCTGGAGCTCCAAAAATATTTCCAAGAAGACAGATGTTCCTATTTTATCAGAAGATGGAGCTAGCCAAAAGGGGAGGCTGAGATGGGCCAGGAGGGGCCCACACCACCCCTGGGCGCGGGCCCCCTTGGCCGCGCCCAGGTATGGTGTGGAGTCCCTGGCCCACCTCAGGCACTCCCCCTTCGCGTACTTCATCCCCCAGAAACCCTAAGACACGGGGGGGACGAGAAAATATTCCGCCGCCTCCACGAGGCGGAAACAACAGAGAGAGAAAAAGCTCTCCGGCAGGGAGAAATCTGCCGGGGAAATTCCCTCCCGGAGGGGGAGATCATCGCCATCCTCATCGTCATCGTGCTGGACTTCATCGGGATCATCATCATCATCATCTCCATCACCGTCACCATCATCACCGCTGCACCATCTCCCGCTGTAACATCTAGGGCTATACTTTGTCTAGTTCATAGGGGAAACTCTCCCGGTGTTAATTACTCCTTGTGGTTGATGCTATTGAGTTTTATCGGTGAATTAAAGTATATGTTCAGATTGTTATTCATCATTACATCACCTCTGATCATGATCCATATGATGTCTTGTGAGTAGTTTGTTTAGTTCTTGAGGACATGGGAGAAGTCATTGTTAGTAGTGGAATTATGTTGAGTAATATTTAATGGTTTGATATTTAAGTTGTGGTGTTATTCTTCTAGTGGTGTCGTGTGAACGTCGACTACATGACACTTCACCTTTATGGGCCTAGAGGAATGCATTGTGTATTTGGTTGCTAATTGTGGGGTTGCCGGAGTGACAGAAACCTAAACCCCCGTTAGTATACCGGTGCACAAGGGAGCGTAGGATCTCAGAGTTTAAGGCTGTGGTTAGATTTATCTTAATTACTTTCTTGTAACTGCGGATGCTTGCAAGGGTATAATCACAAGTATGTATTAGTCCAAGTAAGGGCGGTGCATTAGCATAGGTTCACCCACACAACACTTATCAAAACAATGAAGATTAATCAACTATGTGAAGCGAAAGCACTTGACTAGAATCCCGTGTGTCCTCAAGAACATTTTGTCATCATAAGTAAACCAACCGGCTTGTCCTTTGCTCTAAAAAGGATTGGGCCACTTGCTGCAATTATTATTACTGTCTTTTACTTACTCGCATTTTATTTACCTGCTATATCAAAAACCCCTAAAAACTTGTCTGCTAGCATTTACAGTGAAACCTTTACCGAAACTCCTTGTCAGCACCTTCTGCTCCTCGTTGGGTTCGACACTCTTATTTATCGAAAGTACTACGATACACCCCCTATACTTGTGGGTCATCAAGACTATTTTCTGGCGCCGTTGCCGGGGAGTGAAGCGCTATTGGTGAGTGGAATTGGTAAGGGAAACTTTTACTGTAGGTGCTTTTTTATTTCTGCTTGCTACTTTATTTTATCATGGAGAGATCTCCATTTGAATCCCTGTTTGGAAATACTACTACCACTGCTACGGTAGTAGAAGAGGAACCACCTGATCAAGTAATTCCATTTAAAATACCTATGAAAATTGTTGAACGAGTTACGAATAACCGCTATGCAGGAGATGGAACTGTCCCTCCTGGGGATCATTTGCTATTTATTCATGAATTATGCGAGTTGTTCAAGTGTGCAGGTATTTCAATGGAAGAGGTCAAGAAGAAATTGTTCTCTATATCGTTGACTGGTAAAGCTGCAAAATGGTATAGGATGCTGAAGAATGGCGTTCTATTGGCTGGGAGGAATTGTGCCTCTCTTTTATTCTAAATTTTATCCTCCTAGTGAAATTCATCAAGATCGGAATCATATATATAATTTTTGGCCTCATGATGGAGAAAGTATTGCCCAAGCGTGGGGGAGATTGAAATCATTAATGCTCAAATGCCCCATTCATGAGCTTCCTGGTAATGTCGTTATTGATAACTTCTATGCAAGGCTTTCTCTTCAAGATAAAACTCTATTGGATACCTCTTGTGCTGGATCATTTACGCGTAATAAAGAGGAAGTTAAATGGGACCTTCTTGATCGGATTGAGGAAAATACTGAAGGATGGGAGAACGACAAAGGTAGAGAATCAGGTATAAAGTATGATTACGAATGCATTAAAGCTTTTATGAATACTGATAATTTTCGTAATCTCTATGATATGTATGGTCTTGATTCTCAAGTTATTGCAAACTGTTACAAGGCTTTTGCCTCTTATCTTGATGTTCCTAAAGAAAGTTGCAATAAGTATCATTTGCCTTACAAAGATAATACTAATTCTGCCAATAAAAAACATTGAAGTTCATACAGTTGATCGTATCTTGCCAGAACCTTATATTGAGAAACCACCTTTTCCTGTTAAAATTAGGAACATTCTATCATAGCTAGTGTGGTTAATAAAAGTGCAAAGAAAGCTTTAGAACCTGCTGAACAAATAGCGGTTGAACCCACAATAGCAATAGTAAAGGATTTGGTAACTGAAAATGTAGAAGGAGGACATATTATCTTTTGTGAAGATGCCTCTAATATTGTTTCACATCCTAGTAGAGCTAGGAAAACAAGTGTTCCTGTGCTTTCAGTCAAAATAGGAGAACATTGCTATTATGGTTTATGTGATATTGGTGCAAGTTCTAGTGCTATTCCTTTTGATCTTTATAAAGAAATTATGCATGAAATTGGTCCTTGCGAACTTGAGGAGATTGATGTGGTTATTCAGCTTGCTAATAGAGAAACTATCTCTCCAATTGGTATTGTGAGAGTTGAAGTTTTATGTGGTAAGACTAAATACCCTGCTGATTTTCTAGTACTTGGTTCTGTTGCTAGTAAACTTGTCCCATTATTTTTGGTAGGCCTTTCTTGAATACATGTGGTGCATTATAGATTGTAAGAAAGAGAAAATATACTAAATTTAATGGAGAATCTTATGAGTTTAATTTTCTAAGTTTGGTAAAAACTTTATGAAACTGAATTACCTAATGAGAATTTCAATTGAACAACTTGCTTCTATTGCTGTTGCTCCTAACAATGCCTTGCAGCAATTCATGGAGGAACACGAAAGTGAAGTATTTATGGAGGAAGGAATGAGATTGACAATGCCTTTCTTCGTCAACCACCAATACTTAAGCATAATTTGCCTGTGGAAGATTTGGGTACCTCAGCGCCTCCTAAGGAAGATCCTGTCTTCGATTTAAAACCTTACCTGATAATCTTAAATGTTTATCTTGATGAAAGAAAATATATCCTGCTATTATTAGTTCTAAACTTTCAGGTAATGAAGAAGCAAGGTTATTAGAAGTACTAAAGAAACATCGAGGAGCTATGGGATACACTTTGGATGATTTAAAGGGGATTTCTCCTACTATATGTCAACATGCCATCAACATTGAACCCGATGCAAAACCTGTTGTTGAGCATCAGCGTCGCTTGATCCCTAAGATGAAAGAAGTGGTAAGAAATGAGGTATTAAAACTTCTTGATGCTGGTATAATTTATCCTATTGCTGATAGTAGATGGGTAAGTCCTGTGCATTGTGTCCCTAAGAAAGGAGGAGTTACTGTTGTACCAAATGAAAATGATGAACTTATTCCTCAAAGAGTAGTAGTTGGGTATAGGATGTGCATTGATTTTAGAAAGGTCAATAAAGTAACTAAGAAAGATCATTATCCTTTGCCTTTTATTGATCAAATGTTAGAAAGGTTGTCTAAGAAAACTCATTTTTGTTTCCTTGATGGTTATTCTGGATTCTCACAAATTGCTGTTAAAGCACAAGATCAAGAGAAAACTACTTTTACTTGTCCTTATGGAACTTATGCTTATAGACGTATGCCTTTTGGTTTGTGTAATGCTCCTGCTACGTTCCAAAGATGCATGTCTGCTATTTTTCATGGTTTTTGTGAAGAAATTGTGGAAGTATTCATGGACGATTTTTCCGTCTACGGAACTTCCTTTGATAATTGCTTGCACAATCTTGATAAAGTTTTGCAGAGATGTGAGGAGACTAATCTTGTTCTTAATTGGGAGAAATGTCATTTCATGGTTAATGAAGGAATTGTCCTAGGGCACAAAATTTCTGAAAGAGGTATTGAAGTGGACAGAGCTAAAGTTGAAGCAATCGAGAAAATGCCCTGTCCAAGGGATGTGAAAGGTATCCGTAGTATTCTTGGTCATGCCGGTTTTATAGGAGGTTTATTAAAGATTTTCTAAAATTTCAAAACCCCTCACTAATCTTCTTCAAAAAGATGTACCTTTTGTTTTTGATGATGATTGCAAGGAAGCTTTTGAAACTCTAAAAAAGGCTTTAATCACAGCTCCTGTTGTTCAACCTCCTGATTGGACTTTACCTTTTGAAATAATGTGTGATGCTAGTGATTTTGCTGTAGGAGCTGTTCTTGGACAGCGGGTAGACAAGAAGTTAAATGTTATTCATTATGCTAGTAAAACACTTGATGCCGCTCAAAAGAATTATGCTACTACTGAAAAGGAATTTTTAGCAGTTGTTTTTGCTTGTGATAAATTTAGACCTTATATTGTTGATTCAAAAGTTACTATTCACACTGATCATGCTGCTATTAGATACCTTATGGAAAAGAAAGATGCTAAGCCTAGGCTCATAAGATGGGTACTTTTACTGCAAGAATTTGATTTACATATTGTAGATAGGAAAGGTGCTGAAAATCCTGTTGCTGATAATTTGTCTAGATTAGAAAACATTTCAGATGATCCTATACCTGTTAATGATAGTTTTCCAAATGAACAATTGGCTGCGATAAAGGTAAGCTCACGCGAAAGTCCTTGGTATGCTGATTATGCTAACTTTATTGTTGCCAAGTATTTGCCTCCGACCTTTACAGCTCAGCAAAGAAGAAAGTTCTTTTATGATTTGAGGCATTATTTTTGGGATGACCCACATTTGTATAAAGAAGGAGTAGATGGCATTATGCGAAGATGTGTTCCTGAGTATGAACAGAAAGAAATATTGAGCAAATGCCATGGAAGTGCTTATGGAGGACATCACGCTGGAGATAGAACTGCACAAAAGGTTCTACAATCAGGTTTTTATTGGCCTACCCTTTTTAGAGATGCTAGAAAATTTGTTTTATCATGTGATGAATGTCAAAGAGTAGGTAACATTAGTAGACGTAATGAAATGCCTATGAATTATTCTCTTGTTATTGAACCTTTGACTGTTGGGGATTTGACTTTATGGGTCCTTTTCCTCCTCAAATGGTTATACTCACATACTTGTTGCTGTTGATTATGTTACTAAATGGGTAGAAGCTATACCAACTTCTAGTGCTGATGGTGAGACATCATTAAAAATGCTTAAAGATATTATCTTCCAGGTTTGGTGTGCCTAGATATCTCATGACTGATGGTGGTTCTCATTTTATCATGGTGCTTTTAGAAAAACTTAGCTAAGTATGATGTTAATCATAGAATTGCTTCACCATATCATCCCAAACAAGTGGTCAAGTAGAATTATCAAATAGAGAGATTAATCTATTTTGCAAAAGACTGTTAATAAATCTAGAAAAAATTGGTCTAAAAAGCTTAACGATGCTTTGTGGGCTTATAGAACTGCTTATAAAAATCCTATGGGAATGTCTCCTTACAAAATGGTTTATGGAAAAGCTTGTCATTTGCCTCTAGAATTAGAACATAAAGCCTATTGGGCGGTGAAAGAACTTAATAGAGATTTTAAACTTGCCGGTAAAAAGAGATTGCTTAATTTGAATTCTTTAGATGAATGGAGAAATGCAGCTTATGAAAATGCTAGGCTCTTTAAAGAGAAAGTTAAGCAATGGCATGATAGAAGAATTCTTAAGAGAGAATTTAACGTAGGTGAAAAAGTTTTATTGTATAGGTCTCGTCTCAGATTTTTTGCAGGAAAATTACTTTCAAAATGGGAAGGACCTTATATCATCGAGGAGGTCTATCGCTCAGGTGCGATTAAAATCAATTCTAGATGGGGACAGACCACAAGTGGTTAATGGTCAAAGACTCAAGCATTACATTTCTGGAGATTCTTATAATGAAGATGTTGATTTATCAAAGTGGTAACTCCAGAGGATTTTATAAAAAGTCAAATTCAGACAACTGCAGAAGCTGATTTGGAATAGGTAACAGTTTCGGTAAGAAAAAGTTCGCGATTTACTTTCCAACTTAAATATTTATTGTTTTTATAATATGGAAAATTATGAGTCGGAAAAGGGTAGGAAACGGTGCCCGAGGGCACCACACCACCCCAGGGCGCGGGCCCACCCTGGCCGCGCCGTGGGTGTGGGCTCCTCGGAGCCCGTCTCCGACCCCGTTTCGTCCTGTACCTTCCTTTTGTCGTAAAACTTTTTGCTATATAATCACCCGGATCTCCCGAGGTCCGTATATCGTGTTTTCGTCGAGTTTTGTTTTCGAGCTGTTTCTGCCAGGTTTAGCTCCAAGATTAGAAGATGTCTTCATCCGGGGCTCCGAAGGATACCTTCTTCAAGAACGTCGTCAACCCATACATCAATGAGCTGAAGCAGCACCCTCAAGAGATGCGGCTTGTGGATGGAGTCCTTGTTCGAGAAGATGTCAAGGGACCCAAGGTTGAAGGGGACATGAAGGCTAGGCTAGAAGAAGTAGAGCATGAAGTTTTCCGGTACCAGAAGATGATAGAGCGCGGAGTGGAGATCAACCACAAGATCATTGATGAGCTTATTGATGAACACAAGAAGGAGACTGATAAGCTGTGGGATAACATCTTCGCACTTAGTGAAAACATCCAAGTTACAAGGGCAAATTTACGATCTTCAAAACCAAAACTGTGAGTATGAAGCTAGGTTCAAACGCATAAGCTCAGCTGCTAGTTTCAGGTTCTTGGAAACCAAATCCTCTTTCGTTGATGGGGAGCCTCTGCCTTGGAAATTTGATGACGAGGAGTCTTCTTCACCACCAAGAGATCAAGCCTAAATCGTCAAGGGGTAATGGCACTCCCTTGGCTTGTTCCAAGCTTGGGGGAGTGCCCAGTATCATCTTTATCCTTTCGTTTTTATAATTTCGTGGTCATATCATGAGTAGAGAAGTTATCTTATAAGATGGTTTGCGATGTGGAGTGTCACCTTTAGTTATCCATGTATCCGTTGGTTTGAGTGTGTTTTGTTCAGAATATTAATGAGAAGTTCCACCTTTACTTTCGGTACTTTATTTTAGTTGCAATCTTCTTTATGTGCTGATCTTGCCATTGGTATTGACGCCACTTTTGGGTACATCAAGTAAATTATATTAGTTGTGGCAAACTTAGTATTGGTCATTAGCAATACCATGAAAACTTAAGTAGAAGGAGGGAATTACATGCAAAAATATTATCCCTTTATCTTTCTTTCTTGCTAGCCAATAAGATTAGTATTCTTTGAGTTAAAACATTTGTGCTTACAGGGAAGATAGCATGGTTCTATTACATGTATATTTGTGTGTATCCCCCAACTTTATGCTTGCTACATGACCTTGCTAGCCTTAACCACCGTACTGAGAGGGAATGCTTCTCGTGCATCCAAATCCTTGAACCAAACCCATGCCATTTGTGTCCACCATAACTACCTATATGTGGTATTTCTTGCCACTCCAAGTAAATTTTTCATGTGCTACCTTTAAATTATTCAAAATGTTATTCCCTTTTGTGTCAATGTTTACTAGCTCATGAGGAAGTAGTGTGGTTATCCTTTATTCTACTTGTCAAAGACTTTACACCTGGACTAGTGGCATATACATCCGCTTATCCAATTTGCAAAAAGAGCTGGCAACGGGATGCCCAGTCCCAATTAATTACAACTTTAACCATTAATTCTCTTCACACTTTTGCCCTGATTCATCAGTAAGCAATGACAAACAGTGAAATATCTGCATGTGTGTAAACCAAAGAGAAAGAGGGATGATCTGCCTTGCTGGTAGAAATAACGTCCTTCATGGGAGCCGCTCTTAAAAGTCTGTTTGACAGGGAGAATACTGTTTTCACCCGCTACCATTCGTTGACAATTAACAAACACCTCTCAAAACTTAATTTTTGCTCTCTATATGATTTCAAAAACTTAAAAGCTCTAGCACATGACTTAATCCCTGCTTCCCTCTGCGAAGGGCCTTTCTTTTACTTTTCATGTTGAGTCAGTACACCTATTTCCTTCTTCCTTGAGCAAGCATTTGAGTTGTTGTGATTCAACCATATATATCATTAATATTGTCAATCATGTCTTTTATCCTTCCTTGTCTTAGCACAAAGACTTTTGCCTCTAAGAATATAGCTTTGCAAGTTATCAATGACTGTAAAGAAGGTGTGATAATTGAGTGTGGAAGTTCTGCAATATAAGCTCTAATATAAAGACTCCTTTCGAAAGATAAGTATTGATTGCTTATTGTTCTATGACCAAGAATGAAGTGTGCCATTACTAATCTATAATTTCCTTCGTGTATTTTTATTGTGGTTGTTTCACTACTCATGTTCAAGTTAGGTTATATGAAGAGTAGTTGCTGTTTAAAATGATTGTGTTGTTAGTAATACTGATGCTTCTTGTCCGTATTCTTTATTATCGACGCTTCACTCCATAAACTTTTGTTCTAGTTTACTGAGCTCAGCTTTCGCTTGGGGACAAGCGAGGTCTAAGCTTGGGGGGGTTGATACGTCCATTTTGCATCACTATTTTATAGCATAATTTACTGTTATTCAATGATATATTTCATATTAAGAGTGTTACTTATGTTATTTTGTCTTATTTTGCATGTTTGATGATCATTGGATAATTAACTGCCGGAGTCAGATTTCAGCTGGAAAAAGCACGTCAAGGCACTATATTTCTGGAGCTAAAAATATTTCCAAGAAGACAGATGTTCCTATTTTATCAGAAGATGGACTAAGCCAAAAGGGGAGGCTGAGATGGGCCAGGAGGGGCCCACACCACCCCTGGGCGGGGCCCCCTTGGCCGCGCCCAGGAGGTGTGGTCCCTGGCCCACCTCAGGCGCTCCCCCTTCGCGTACTTCATCCCCCAGAAACCCTAAGACACGGGGTGGAGAAAATATTCCGCCGCCTCCACGAGGCGGAAACAACAGAGAGAGAAAAAGCTCTCCGGCAGGGAGAAATCTGCCGGGGAAATTCCTCCCGGAGGGGGAGATCATCGCCATCCTCATCGTCATCGTGCTGGACTTCATCGGGATCATCATCATCATCATCTCCATCACCGTCACCACCATCACCGCTGCACCATCTCGTTCCGCTGTAACATCTAGGGCTATACTTTGTTTAGTTCATAGGGGAAACTCTCCCGGTGTTAATTACTCCTTGTGGTTGATGCTATTGAGTTTTATCGGTGAATTAAAGTATATGTTCAGATTGTTATCATCATTATATCACCTCTGATCATGATCCATATGATGTCTTGTGAGTAGTTTGTTTAGTTCTTGAGGACATGGGAGAAGTCATGTTAGTAGTGGAATTATGTTGAGTAATATTTAATGGTTTGATATTTAAGTTGTGGTGTTATTCTTCTAGTGGTGTCGTGTGAACGTCGACTACATGACACTTCACCTTTATGGGCCTAGAGGAATGCATTGTGTATTTGGTTGCTAATTGTGGGGTTGCCGGAGTGACAGAAACCTAAACCCCCGTTAGTATACCGGTGCACAAGGGAGCGTAGGATCTCAGAGTTTAAGGCTGTGGTTAGATTTATCTTAATTACTTTCTTGTAACTGCGGATGCTTGCAAGGGTATAATCACAAGTATGTATTAGTCCAAGTAAGGGCGGTGCATTAGCATAGGTTCACCCACACAACACTTATCAAAACAATGAAGATTAATCAACTATGTGAAGCGAAAGCACTTGACTAGAATCCCGTGTGTCCTCAAGAACATTTTGTCATCATAAGTAAACCAACCGGCTTGTCCTTTGCTCTAAAAAGGATTGGGCCACTTGCTGCAATTATTATTACTGTCTTTTACTTACTCGCATTTTATTTACCTGCTATATCAAAAACCCCTAAAAACTTGTCTGCTAGCATTTACAGTGAAACCTTTACCGAAACTCCTTGTCAGCACCTTCTGCTCCTCGTTGGGTTCGACACTCTTATTTATCGAAAGTACTACGATACACCCCCTATACTTGTGGGTCATCAATATACCAAGATTCTTGCAGGATTCGACACCTAGGTATGAACGGTGATGTCCGGCGTTTTGACTATATTTTGAAATCGGTACCAGATATTCAAAAAAATCAAATAATTGCAAATCCTTCGCGATGTGTCATTATATGTGACCTAGTTTCGAGAAAAAAATATACACATGGAATAAAGAAAATATTTTTTAAAAGTGTTCACAGAAATGAGCTATCATGTATGAAGATTCACACCTTTCAGGCCAAATGACGGATGTTATGGCCACTTTCATTGCATAGATTGTTTAAATGATCTCATATTTTGCACAAGCGTGCACCTTGGAGTGGCGAACAATGTTGACGAAGAAAGTTTTTATTTGTTTTGCACGAAAAAGTAATTTTTTATTTTCAGAGTGCAAAAAATGGGATTTTTGTGAAGGACCTACCAAATATTTGTTCCAAAATTGGACCACAACATTTAAAAAAAATATTAGACCACATGCTATGTACAAATAACCAAATGGTCTGGTGTAGAAAGGTTTCCATCCACCTCTCGTGAAAAAGACAAATTTCTGCCGATTCAACTGGAAGCGGGTCTGGAAGCGGGTCAAATTTGAACTACAAGTGCTTCGTAGTTTGCTCATGATTTTTCGAAAAAATCATTTTTAGATACCAAAGTACCTATTTCATCAGAGATATACCAAGATTCTTGCAGGATTCGACACCTAGGTATGAACGGTGATGTCCGGCGTTTTGACTATATTTTGAAATCGGTACCAGAAATTCAAAAAGAATCAAATAATTGCAAATCTTTCGCGATGTGTCATTATATGTGACCTAGTTTCGAGAAAAAAATATAAACATGGAATAAAGCAAATATTTTTTAAAAGTGTTCACAGAAATGAGCTATCATGTATGAAGATTCACACCTTTCAGGCCAAATGACGGATGTTATGGCCACTTTCATGCCGTAGATTGTTTAAATGATCTCATATTTTGCACAAGCGTGCACCTTGGAGTGGCGAACAATGTTGACGAAGAAAGTTTTTATTTGTTTTGCACGAAAAAGTAATTTTTTATTTTCAGAGTGCAAAAAATGGGATTTTTGTGAAGGACCTACCAAATATTTGTTCCAAAATTAGACCACAACATTTAAAAAAAATATTAGACCACATGCTATGTACAAATAACCAAATGGTTGGGTGTAGAAAGGTTTCCATCCACCTCTCGTGAAAAAGACAAATTTCTACCGATTCAATTGGAAGCGGGTCAAATTTGAACTACAAGTGCTTCGTAGTTTGCTCATGATTTTTTGAAAAAATCATTTTTAGATACCAAAGTACTTATTTCATCAGAGATATACCAAGATTCTTGCAGGATTCGACACCTAGGTATGAACGGTGATGTCCGGCGTTTTGACTATATTTTGAAATCGGTACCATAAATTCAAAAAAAATCAAATAATTACAAATCCCTCGCGATGTGTCATTATATGTGACCTAGTTTTGAGAAAAAAAATATAAACATGGAATACAACAAACATTTTTAAAAAGTGTTCACAGAAATGAGCTATCATGTATGAAGATTCACACCTTTTAGGCCAAATGACGGATGTTATGGCCACTTTCATGGCATAAATTGTTTAAATGATCTCATATTTTGCACAAGCATGCACCTTCGAGTGGCGAACAATGTTGCGAAAAAAGTTTTTATTTTCTTTGCACGAAAAGGGGTTTTTTGTGAGCACCTACCAAAATTATGTTGCGAAATTGTACCACAGAAAATTTAACAAATATTAGACCATATTTGTTCTACAAATACCTAATTGGTTGTGTATTAAAATGTTTCCATCTAGCTCTCGTGAAAAAAACAAATTTATGACGAATTAGTTGGAAGCGGGTAAACTTTATAGTTTGCTCATGATTTTTTTGCCGATTCAATTGAAAATGGGTCAAATTTGAACTACAGGTCCTTCATAGTTCGCTCAATTTGTTTTTGAAAAAATCATTTTTAGATACAAAAGTACCTATTTCATTAGAGATAAACCATTTTTTTTGCCAAATTCTACCCCTATCTAGGAACACTTATTTCAGGCGTGTTAACCATTCAATTTGTTCTTCTAATCTATTTTTAGTTTAAATTATTTCAACATATATGAACGTTATATAAATAGCTAAATTACATTTTTGTGAGCATTTTTACATATTATTTGTAATATTCTGAGTTACAGAGAATATTATATGAATTTTCAAAATTTATTCGATTTCTGAATTTGGGAAAAAATTCTACCCATGGGCTACCCTAGCCACACCCACTGACGGGTGGGCCAAGAGCCACACTGGCCAGCCACGGCAACAACATGGGCCGTTGGTCCATCAGCGGAGCAAAATGTTAAAGAAAAAAAAAAGTATATGAGGCCTCGGAATAGCTAGGCCCAAACCCAGGAAATGGATACATTAATTAATAGCTTCGGTGTTGGAAGCATATCACGAACTGCTTTGTTGCCTAGTGGTATGGGATGCGTTGTGGATCTCATGAAGTCGTGTGTTCGACTCCTAGTACAAGCGCAATTTATTTTGCTCCATTTCACCATTTTAGCCATGTCTGCGTACGTGCATGTCAGGTCGGTGCTGTACTGCCCGTCAGGTCAGTGCTAGGCCCCACATGTCAGCGTGGTCCATGTGTAATGTAGAAAAATAAATAGGAGGCGATTGGTTTGATTTTACACCTCCCAAGTCCCAACGATCAAATCTGAGACTATGCATTACCACCCACCACCTCTCCATTACGGCAGGTCCTCTTCTTCCTCAAATTCTCCCTCACCTGTTTCACGATCTCTCCCAAAAAACAAAAACTGGACACCAAATCATGTATGGAATAAAGAGAAACTGCAATTTGGAAAATCCTCCGCCCATCCCATTCCCTCGGTTGGATTCTGAACACAAGCTGAATCGATTCTGCTAGAAGAAAAATGGATGGACGGATTGGTGTGCACGCTAGCTACATGAATCTGATTGATCAGGTCTGAGTTGCTTCTGAGCTAGCTTGCCAAATTGAGTTAAGACATCCTTGCCTTGGACCGAACTGGGGAAGGAGCGTAGAGGGTGGCTCTCTCGTGAGCGGGGCGCATGGACGCGAAGAAGGAGGTGTCAATAGTAAATTTAATGGAGTCATTATTTATCTAGTCATTCAAAATCTATGCCCAACGAGGGTTAATGTTACCAATATATTACTTTTTTTGTACTGTATATCTGTAGAGCTGATGGACGAACTGTTTAGAAGAGCATCGTCATGGCGAACACTCCAACGGCCGTCAAGGCCGCTGCGCTTGTCGGCACTCCAGCGGCGCTGCTGCTGCTGTCCACGGCTGTCCCGGCGCCTAGGTGATTGGTGAGGGGCTATTCGGGCTGTCTTGAGCCGGCGATTGCGCCGGCGCGTACCAGGGGCTCATCGTCGCGCCGCGCTGAGGCGCTGACGGTACGGCGGCCGGAGATGGCGCGGACGGCGATGAAGGAGCCGGAGCGGAGCTGCCTTGGGTGCCGACGATGGCGCTTTGGCCGGTGGCCACGGGGCGGCAGGGGACGACGCGGACGGCGGCATGGCTGGTGACACCGCCGAGACGAGAGCCGGCGCCGCGATGTGGCGTTGTCGATGCCCGGCGCGAGCAGTCATCACTCCTTGACCGGCCACCGACGCCGCGCGACAGCTGCAAGGAGAGCCAGCATCAGAACGGCAGGGAGTCTTGTGCACGGAGCCATCGACGAGAGAACGAGACGTGAGAAGTAAACAGCTAGCTAGCTAGATCGGTTTTCTTCTGCTCCGATGATGGATCGGCGGTGGCGAGGTTGATTGATCCTAGGCCGGATCGGGCGACGGATATATAGGGGGACGGGCGGCAACCGACATGCGTCGCGTATGGAAAGGCGACGCGATCAACGGCCATCAACGGGAATATGCATGCTTCGTGCGTACGCATGGAATGCGTAATCAACGCGATCGGATTTTGGGCCGATTATTGGTGCCATTTTCCATTTGCGTCTCGATCGAGGTTTCCTGAATCGATCGCCGCTTACCATGCACGAATTGTGGAAACAGATCGATCGGTGGCAGCTCTTGCAGACGTTGCAGCGAGGAAGGTTCCGGCCGTGGCTATATATATCGGTCGATTCCATAATTTTTTTTGACAGTAGCAATGTTTTCCATAATCGTATCCTTGAATCCTTGCCTTGCTGAGTACGTGATTTGTTTCTACGCAGGACGTTAAGACTAGTCATAGTGGGGAGTATCATATACTAGTCTATGTTACTAGTTCCATAGTTGGTATTAACATATTTGTGGTATCATATATTAGTGTATTTATTAGGTTGCACACATATCTTGTCTTGGAATCCGTTATGTTACGGTATCTACTTATGATACCACTATCATCTCTCTCCTCATTAACTGCAGTGACACGTCATCTTTTTGCCAACATGGCATGCATGATACTACATATGTTACTCCCACTATGGCTAGTCTAAGTACGGGCTATGTATCTACTCCCTCCGTCACTAAATAAGTTTTTAATTTTGTACTAAGACAAACTTTTTCAAAATTGATCAATATGACATTAAATTAGTAAAATATGATACTACATTCCAATATATATCTAGTGATATTATATGATGTTATAATATTAATTGTTATTTTTTACGTAAAACAAAACTAGAAGTACACTTTTATTGTGCATGGTGAGAATCTGTATGCGCCTCCATACACACTACACCACGTCCCGTGACTACAGGCACTTTGGCGCAGGCGATTTAGCAAATCGCCGCTAATGGTTTGATTAGGCGGCAGTTTGTTATTTGTGCCGCTAATGATGCACTGATTATCGGCGATTGAAAAAGTGCCGCTAAAATCGGTATGTACACAGGCAGTATTGAAAACTGCCGCTAAATGTTCGGACCACTGCCGGCATTGTTGGAACTGCCGCACGCATAAAACAGCCGCATTTCCGCATTACTCCCGTTAATGGATCGACCTTTTGCAGAAAACCCCTTGGAAACAACTAACTTCCGCCATTTCTCACATGATTCTTCTTCTCAATCCGCTTTTCGCCTCCTCTTTATCTTCCTCCCGCGAAGCGCCGCCGCCACCTGCCGCTCCGCCAGTAGCCGTCCCTGTCCCGCGCCGCCGCACAGAGGCGCGGCCTTGACCCTGTCTCGGCCGCCGATTCCCCCGCCCCCTTGACGGCGTTGACGCCTCCCCGCCCTCGAGCGCGTGCCCGCGGCTAAACCTAACCTCATGTTTGGCTCGGTCGCCAGCGCGATTTACGCATCGCCGCGACTCTAGCCGTCTACGGCTCCCTCCTCGAGCCCCTGTTCGACCACGCCGCCTTGGCCTCCCCACCCGACTCATCGAGATTTAAACCCTAGCAGCAGCAGCAGCAGCAGCGTAGGCTGCCATCGCCGCCGATGTGGAACCGCGCGCCATCTCCCCTGGGCACGGTCGGCGAGGCTCATCCCTCGACGGCCAGCCGCTCACGGCGGTGGAGCTCGAGGCACTGCTCGTGGAGAAGCCTCACAAGTGGCACCAGCTCAACTCCAAGCGCTACAGCGACAAGAGCAAGTTCGGCTTCGTCGAGGCGCAGAAGGAGGACATGCCCCCCGAGCACGTCCGGAGAATGATGAGGTAAAACCTCCAGATCCACGCGGCCTCGGGATGTTACGTGCTGCCTCGAGTTCATGTTGCTGGATTTTGGCCCTTTGGTGCTCATGTAGGCTTGTGATGCCTATGAGTTTAGGTCGTCATGTAGCTGTGTGTAGTTTTGAACTAGTGGCATGTCTGTGATAGGCTTCTTGACTGAAGTTAGTGGAACATATAGTTTTGTATTACTTATGGGATTTATCATTTATGGTTGCAACTTTTAGGTTTTGACTTACCTGTGTTATGTTCAGCTCCGAATTAGTTTGTGATGCCCTACAGAACTTGATTTGCCAGATTTGTTTTATCATAGCAACTTATTGGGTGTTCTTATTATCACAGTTGTTACAACACAATAGTATTTAGCTAGTTTTTTTTTAATAAAACAGTATTTATCATAGTTAATACTAAGCTGTCGGTGTCATTTCTTAGGAAATCATGCTGAAATAGAGTTCATATCTGTTGATCTTTGTTTCAGTGGAAATGTGCTTGTTTACTAAATCAGAATTGGAAATTGCACAATGTGCTTGTATTATTTCCAGTACATCCTGGCTTTAAGAAGTTTCTGTTATTGTCTATTATTCTTGGGATTTGGGATTTGGGATTAGGTAATAGAAATGACACAATGTGATGAACAGGAGTGCAAGAAGCTTTTCATCGTTCACATGACTGAAAGGGAGTATTTTGCTCTTCCAAGGAACCTGAAGCTACTTGCTGTTCAACTGTTTGAACTGTATGACAATGTTCAGGTAAGTGGCAGTCACCCCCATTCTGAAAGTTAGCTTTCTAACATCTTTAGAAACATTGTACTCATACTCTGAAAGTTAGCTTTCCAGCATGTTAAGAAACATTGTACTCATGACCTGATTGTGTTGTGGCTTTCATGTAAAGCCTGTACTGTTATCAACCCTGTACAGTGTTTGTTTATTTTCACATGGCTATATTTTCCTCTGCTGATTTAGTTCTATAATCATGGTCTTTCATCTAGTGGTCTGAAATGTGTTGATGTAAAACCAGAAACCTGTTTCCTATGTGAATAAAAAAATTACATTTCCCTGATCGATAATCAAACCATCAATGTCGTCAAATTCTCCGTGAGATTGCTATTGGAATAAGTGTTGTTTGTTCTGTCATATTTTACAGTGATGTATAGATATGTGAGCTGGTGTTACTTAAACCCTATCTTCCACCTGACATTGTATTTAAAATATGTTACTAGGGCAAGCTGCAGTATCATGCAAGCACCTTATGTTTGCAAATCTGCCTGTAAATTAAACCTAATTGTTTGCTAACTAGTTATAGATCAAATCTTAAATTTCCATAATTGTTGTCAATCATCTCGCAGTCTTATCACTAGTTTCGCCAGTACAATTCCTCATCGTTTCATTTCACTTATTTTGGCTTGTAGATTTCAAAAGCTGGGAAGCAGAGGCCCAGGCATGGATGCATGGATCTTTCTGATGCCTTAAAAAAAGTTCATCACCTCATCGTGTTGTCTCTCACCTACCCATTCATCAGGTAGTCTTTGTTGAGAATGAGGCACACTGCACATTTGTGCAGGTTTGAAAATTACTTAAATCATTGCCTGTAAATGTACCTAGACATATAGAAGCTCTATATCCTAGTTTTAGGTACTGATATGTTGTCTTTATTTGTTGTTATGTACAACCATTTTTCAGTGTAGGAATTGTACAACAATCACTTGTCAAGCAACAGTGAAAACAAAACTGATTTTGTGCAAATAAATCTGCATGTAGAAGCTGAAACAATGGATAGGGAGACTCGAAAGATGTTTGCAGGCATCAATAGAGGCTTGAGCGTTCACTCAAGATCTGATGGGGTTGTACTGACTATGTAGTAGCAGTCAGCAAACAGGTATGCGTATCTAGACCAACTAGAGAAGGAAAAGCACAAGAAAAGGTCACCAGCAGTGAAGAGCAATAAGATTAAAAAGAAGTCTGTCCTCCAGCTGTTATCTGATTCACAGTTGGTAGATGCCGAGGTAGAAGGTTCACAACTTCCTAAACAAACAGTCAAGAAGGCCAAGAAGGAAAACAACTCCTGATGCTCAAGTTCTAGAGATGCTACAGTTACATAGATGCTCCAGTTACATAGATTTATACATGCTCCATTTACATAGATGCTCCAGTTTGACAATGCTCCAGTTATGAAAACTTGTTTGTTCATTGGTGTATCTTTTGCTGATTGTACAAACTGCTTTGAATGTTTGGTACTTGGACACAATTGTTTCGAACACTGATGGGAATGTAGTGAACTGCAAATATATGCGTCTGCAAGTATAACTGCCTGAGTTTTCAGTTTAACACACTACTGAATTAGTGCCATTAATCCTATTTTAAGGCACTACTTATGAATGCCCGAATTTTCAAATGAAGGCATTATTTGAAGTGTTAGTAAAAGTTTTTGGAGGCACTTTTAGAATTGCAAGTAAAAGTATTTTAAGGCACTTTTAGAATTGCAAGTAAAAGTATTTGGAGGCATTTTATAAAGTTCCACTAAAAGTATTTGGAGGCACTTTATAAAGTGCCACTAAAAATATTTGTAGGCAGTATCTGAAAAGTGCCTCCAATTACTTTTGCCAACATGAATAAACTTGACACTTTTTTTTCTGCCTCAAAATACTTTAGCTGGCACTTTTTGAAGAATTGGCGGCAGTTTTCACTGCCCCTGATCTTGGGACGTGACGCAGTGATAGGGCCATAAAAGGCGTAGCTAGCCGGTTTACAAAATCAATCTTAGCCCGTAGTTCAGTACAAGTTGACAATTGCAGGAAGAAATGTTGTGGCTTTTGCAAATTTTTGAAAACTTGGGATAAATTTTACAAGCTCAAACGTACATTTGTACTCACTACATGTAGTTTGAATTCTAGGATGTTTTTTAAGTACGGAGTTTGAAATTTTGAACAAATTTTTGCCCAAAAGCCACTAACAAATGTGAATACTTCCAAACAGATGGCCGAAAACTTTCCCACCTACCCACTATATGTAGTTTGGATTTTTTATGATATTAAAACAAGTTTTAACTTTTTAATAAAATTTACTATAAGTTTGCATTGATTAGCAGGTTGTGCAGTTTTCTACTTTTTTTTTTCACTCTTTGACATATGTTCCTGGGTTGTCTTGCAATGTCTCGTGTCGTCATTGCTAAGACTTTTTTCGCTCTGCTCTGCTCTGCTCCCATCACACCCTTCGCACACCAGAGAGATTCCACCGAGGGAGAGAGATAGGCGCACCCACCAGTGACCAGTCCACCACCACCACCACCTCCTCCCTCTCCGCTCTCCACCTGCACCTCCGCAGCCGCATTGCCCCGGCCTCTCCTCCTCCCGCCGCTGCTCCGAGGCCCACCTCGATCCTCACGCGCGCAGCCAGGCTCCGTTCCGTTTCCGGAGGTACTACTCTCTCTCTCTCTGCGTTTTTTCCGTTGCGATGGTCGGCCCTTCTCCGTACGAGAGGGCGTGGGCAGCGCCGCGAAGGACGACCACGAGTACCTGGGGCCGCGTCGAGCCTCTCTCGCACCGGCGAGGGCCTCCCCGAACGGAATCAACAACGGCGGAGGCGCGGGCAGGCCGGAATCGGTCGCGTAGAGGCAGGGTGCGCAGGAATCGAGCACGGCGGAGGCCGGGGTGCGCGAGCAGGGACGGAATTGACCACGCGAGGTCGGCGCCGGCGTGGGGTGCGAGGGGGAGGTCGTCCATGGCCTCCGTGGCCATGGCGGCGGCCGAAGACGTCACGGCCAAGTCGCGGGTGGCGGCAAAAAATTCCCGTGCGAGTTCCGCGGTGGCGTCGAGTTCGCGGGGGAGGTCGCCCATGGCCTCCGTGGCTGCTGCGGCGGCCGGAGACGGCGGCGGCGACCACGCCTGAGGGAGTATCAAAGTAGACACAACGGTCGCTGCTGTGGGAATTTTTGGAGTGTAGGGGCCATCTGCCCATGGGTTGCTGCTACTGTTAAGCCAAAAACTGCAGATTTGATGACTTGTGTGAGGGCGAGTACTAGGATGGATGTACCTGACGATTTAGTGCACTAGCAGTGCCTGTCTGTAACTATGCTGCAGGTAAGGTAGCACCTTCCAAACCAAATCACAGGAAACCACAAGGAGACTGCATACATGTAGTATGTAGTATCAGATCGAACAAGATCAGCATTGGGCTGGACCAAGTAGCTGGGTGGGTGCACACGGGGCTCTTCATGTCTTTTGTAGATAACATGCAAAAAATCACGCCCATTCCTTATGTGCCTTCTTTTCTAGTTTTGCGATTATGGAAATGTGCAGCTTCGATTCCCGTGCAATGTAGGGGATTACGGGTGGTTTGCTTCGATAAATCTCTGAGCGCGGTGCTCGTGCTCGGTTCCACGGCTCGTCGGGGATTTGGGGTCTGATAAATGTCGTATTTCTGCTCCGCTAGGTGGTTGGTTCTTGTTTCCTGATGATCCAACTGCTATCTATTCTCGGGAGGCTAGCTTGGGTACTGCAAAAAATCTCGTTTGGATTATGATTTTTGTAACACTCATGTGTTGCTGGTTGCACAAACATTCTGAATTTGGAGACCTATGCATGAGCACTGAATGTGAATATATTGAATTGGGAGGCGCAATTCCTATACCTGTTATATGATATGTTCTGTTTTCAGTTTTATCAAGCTACTTCTAGTCCTTCAACCTCCTTTCCATTCTTGTTATGTTCCTATTGCTTCACTAGTATCCCCTTTAAAATTTAATAAAAATCCCCATAAACAACAAGTCGTGCCTGTTGCCCTTGCAATGCATTTATATTCCATTCTCTTAGTTTTATGCATTTATTTATTTCTTGCACTTTTCACCTGCAGATGCCGACCAATATGCGCCGCCGCACTTCCCCTCCGCCGTCCACGGCCTCGCGGACACGTCCTCTCGGCCACTCGCATCGTGCTGCCTCAACCTCGTTCGTTTCTCCCATAAATCCCAATGGCAGCGGGCTACTGCTAGATCTCGCGCCAATGGCGATGCGCGCGCCTCCCCGGCACCGGAAGGCCTCCTCCCCGGCGGTGGCGGCGGGGGCGAAGGGTTCTTCGCAGCAGCACCAGCCGTCGTCGCGACAGGCCACCAAGGAGAACGTCACCGTCACCGTCCGCTTCCGCCCGCTCAGGTTCCCGCGCCACTCTCTTCTGCCTTCTGTCCTCCCCGTGGTTTCGGATTTGGGGAATGTGGCTTGATTCAGGGTTTGGTTTCTGTTGCAGCCCGCGGGAGATTCGGCAAGGGGAGGATGTCGCGTGGTACGCCGACGGAGACACCGTCGTAAGGAGCGAGCAGAAACCCAACGTCGGCTATGCTTACGGTACGTTTATACGTGCCCTCCTGTGTTTGTTGGCTGGGGTTTCGGCAGGGGTTGGATTGCTTTGCTTCGTGGTTGTGGCATTGGCACACGCACCCACCGCTTTCCTTCTGAATAGCATGCGATTGTGAATGTGAATGCCCTTCTGTGACCAAATAAAATTATTTCAGTATCTTGTACACAACCAAGTGAAGCATGTTGTTCCACTGGATGGAGCAATCACAAATTAATATTTGGGAGAAGGAGGCACATTTCTAGGACTGCTCTTCTTTGTATTTTCTCCGGTTCCAAATTGGACTGCACAGACTAATGCTGTATTTTTTTTTTCAGATCGGGTTTTTGCACCGACTGCTATGACCCGCCAAGTATATGATGTTGCAGCTCAACATGTTGTCAGGGGAGCCATGAAGGGCATATACGGTAATTGATCTTTCTTTTGTTGCTCTCTTCAATTTCATGCAATTTAGGTTCGTGGCAGCACTTTTGTCCTCTCAGAGTAATTTTAGATATATCTCCTAAATGATGTTGATTAAATGCAATGACGGATTCTGAATCTCACATGCATGTACTTTATTTGCTCTGCAAAGCAAATTATGATGCACTTTTGTACTCTTGCAGGAACAATATTTGCATATGGTGTAACAAGCAGTGGAAAGACACATACGATGCATGTAAGGACACATATAGTGATTCATAATCATTGCTTGATTGAGTACAACAACAACAACAAAAACAAAGCCTTTTGTTCCCAAACAAGTTGGTTGGGGTAGGCTAGAGTTGAAACCCATAAAATCTCGAAACCAAGTCATGGTTCTGGCACATGGATAGCTAACTTCCACGTGGCCCTATCCATGGCTAGTTCTTTGGTGATATTCCAATCCTTCAGATCTCTCTTAACAGACTCCTCCCATGTCAAGTTTGGCCTACCACGACCCCTCTTAACATTCTCATCCCGCTTTATCCGTCCGGTATGCAATGGCGCTTCCGGAGGCCTACGTTCTATATGACCAAACCATCTTAGACGGTGTTGGACAAGCTTCTCTTCAATCGGTGCTACCCCAACTCTCTCACGTATATCATCATTCCTGACCCGGTCCTTTCTTGAGTGGCCGCATATCCATCTCAACATGCGCATCTCCGCTACACCTAACTGTTGGATATGTCGTCTCTTGGTCGGCCAACATTCTGCGCCATACAACATCGTAGGTCGAATCACCGTCCTATAGAACTTGCCTTTTAGCTTTTGTGGCACTCTCCTGTCACAGAGGACACCAGAAGCTTGGCGCCACTTCATCCAACCAGTTTTGATTCGATGACTCACATCTTCATCAATATCACCATCCTTCTGGAGCATAGACCCCAAATAACGGAAGGTGTCTTTCTCAGGTACCACCCATCCATCAAGCCTAACCTCTTCCTCCTCGTGCCTAGTAGTACTGAAACTGCACCTCATGTACTCAGTTTTGGTTCTACTAAGCCTAAAACCTTTTGATTCTAGAGTCTGCCTCCACAGTTCTAACTTTTTATTAACCCCCGCCCGACTATCGTCAATTAGCACCACATCATCCGCAAAGAGCATACACCATGGGATATCTCCTTGTATATCCCCTGTGACCTCATCCATCACCAAAGTAAAAAGGATAAGGGCTCAAAGCTGACCCCTGGTGCAGTCCTACTCTAATTGGAAAGTCGTCGGTGTCGCCATCGCTTGTTCGAACACTTGTCACAACATTATCATACATATCCTTAATGAGGGTAATGTACTTTGTTGGGACTTTGTGTTTCTCCAAGGCCCACCACATGACATTTCATGGTATCTTATCATACGCCTTCTCCAAGTCAATGAACACCATATTAAGATCCTTCTTCTCCCTATATCTCTCCATAAGTTGTCGTACCAAGAAGATGGCTTCCCAGGCATGAAACCAAATTGATTTTTGGTCACGCTTGCCAATCTTCTTAAACGGTGCTCAATGACTCTCTCCCATAGCTTCATTGTATGGCTCATCAACTTGATTCCACGGTAATTAGTGCAACTTTGAACATCCCCCTTGTTCTTGAAGATTGGCACTAATGTACTCCGCCTCCATTCTTCGGGCATCTTGTTTGACCGAAAAAAGAGGTTGAAAAGTTTAGTTAGCCATACTATCGCTATGTCTCCAAGGCCTCTCCACGCCTCGATGGGGATACCATCAGGGCCCATTGCCTTGCCTCCTTTCATCCTCTTCAAAGCCTCCCGAACCTCAGCCTCCTGGATACGCCGCACAAAGCGTCGGCTGGTATCATCAAAGGAATCGTCTAGCTCAATGGTAGAGCTCTCATTCTCTCCATTGAACAGGTCGTCGAAGTACTCTCGCCATCTACGCTTGATCTCTTCGTCCTTCACGAGGAGTTGATCCGCTCCGTCCTTTGTGCATTTGACTTGGTTGACATCCCTCGTCTTCCTTTCTCTCGTCTTAGCCATCTTATAGATGTCCCTTTCGCCTTCCTTCGTGTTTAGACGCTGGTAGAGGTCCTCATACGCCCGCCCCCTTGCCTCGCTCACCGCTCGCTTTGCGGCCTTCTTTGCCCCCTTGTATAACTCCATGTTGGTTGTGCTCCTGTCCAGATATAGTGATTCATAATCAATGCTTGATTGAGTGTATTCCATATTTCCATAACATGCTAAATACTCCTGATTTCATGCCGACTATTGTTTTCTTCTATTTTTTTGTGATAAAACTCACCATCATTCATGGAGGTGGGCAAAATTTATTTCTCTTTGAATCATACAACTTGTTCATAAGAAACTTTCATTTTCGTTTTATATGTCGCTACACTAATATTTCACAAATCACCAGTTAGCTATATTTTCAAAGTCATCTGTAGCTTAATATACTTCTTCTTTTGAGTCAGGGAGATCAAAGATCACCAGGAATAATACCTTTGGCAGTCAAAGATGCATTTAGCATTATACAAGAGGTACTTATTAAATATGGAGACATTGATCATGACACGGCAAAGCATTCTTGCTACTGTTTTAGTATTTGCAGATTAACTTCAATCACTGCTTGGTTTTTCTTTGTAGACGCCAGATCGCCAGTTTCTCCTACGCGTATCATACCTGGAAATTTATAACGAGGTTTGTCGCTGCAATCATATTTTTGATCATCATAGAATAGTTGTATGTTGATTACTGAGTCACGTCTGCCTGGACTAATTGTTAGTCTTACTATGACGAAGCGACTGTATTAATACATACCATCCATATAGTCCGGTGGTACATTCTGTTGACGATTATCTGATCTCAGTTTGCGAGGTCATTTCTATTGGAAACTTGAAAACAGTTTTTCTTTTTGTATAGCATTGATTGTTGTCATGAGGCTACCTTCAAGTTTTGATCCCTCAAGTGTTTTTGTCTGTTTAACTCGCCATGTTGTCTACTCAGAAGTCTTTGTTGAACCTCAAAATGCACACCATATCATATCAGAACCCCATGTTAGTATACAATCTTGCACACATTTTTGTTGATTTTATCCTGCTTTGTTTTCTTCCTTGCAATTTTCCACAGATGGTTTTAGTGCCAGACTTCTGTTAGCTGCAATCATGAGTTTCAATACGCTAACTGCATCCCCAATTGATCATCAATCCTTTGATATTCTTTATTTTACCTGGTCATGCTGTTCTAATGGAGGACTTCATTTTAGGTTGTCAATGATCTGCTCAATCCTGCAGGGCAGAGCTTAAGGATTAGAGAGGATCCTCAGGTGTGTATATCTCAATTCTTCAATCTTCATTATGACCTCTTTCCTCTGTATGTTAAACCACAATTGATATTTCTTTCTAGTTACTACCAGTGTAATGATTATTCTGATGGATGATTCTCAGCATTTTGCACTAGAATTTCCTCCTAGAGAATACTGTCCTATGGTTGTCCATAGAGTATATTTGGGTTTGGTTGCTGCCATGGCAATAGTCATGTCATGCATGCTACTAATTGATGGGGTGGCTAGCTTTTATAAGATTAGTAGATGCATCATTTTCCCCTGTGTTGAAATTGGATCATTTCAGATGCCTTTTTTGACGGTCGCATGCACAAAAGTTCACTCCCAAACTTGCTATCACTTAGGATGAATACAATGCGTCATTTTGTACAATAAACTGAGAGCTCCTTGACCTGCATTAACTTTATCAGGGAACGTTTGTTGAGGGTATCAAAGAAGAAGCAGTATTATCTCCTGGACATGCTCTGTCCCTTATCGCAGCTGGAGAAGGTAAATTCTCTTATAATACAGTCGTCTCCTTGACTTAATCTACTTCTAGAACTATTGTTGTGTTGTCATATGGTTGAACATAGGGCTGACTAGGAAATCTGTGAGGGTGACAAGTTCATTTATGAAGAAGAGATATTATCTGATGGAATGTTAATCTTACAAAGTTAAAAAAACTGATATCATGGAAAATTAAACAATTCCCTCAAAGTTCTGAAATTGCTTATAATCCCTTCATAATTACGTTTGAAAGGGGAAATTAGCTAAATGCCAGTGCAAAAGAGTGTAATTAGAGAAACACCATCCAGATGCCAATACTATTGTGGATGACCTATACTCTGGTTTCTCCCTACTCACTGCTGGTGTAAACTGCTTGTGCTCGTTCTCGCCCGTTTTCGCCACATGTGAACTTGGGTGGCTGAAGATACTCTAGTAATTTTTGCTGCCCAGAATAATATGCCACTCTTCCACAACCCACCATCAGTTATTATTGATTAAGAGTTGTTTGACTATTCATTGAACTTGTGCACCAGTTGGTACTTGGCTTACACCTCGACTCGGCTGAGAAACCAGTTGACTAGTTGTGATTAGCCGCAATTAGTCTATATTGTTGCCTGGCTTATTGAGGTGGCACACTGAGGTTGGGCCTGAAGTTATCCTCTTGAAAACTCCATGATTGAACCCAAACCGGCAGTTGCTTCTTCTCTCCTTCCTCTCACGCCCTGCTGTGCTCAGTAGTATCTAGTAGTGTAACAGCCTCTGACTGGCCTCTGGTTATTCCCTAGTACTAGTACGTAGTTAAAATGACTGCAAGTCACACCTCCAGGTCTCTCTCTACTCCCTGCCTTCAAATTTTGTTGTGTAGGGGACTGTTACTGTGGTATTTCTTGAAATTATAGCGGTGGTTAGGCATCTAGTCAAGTACTAGTCGTGACCCATAAACCTTACTCCGTGCACAGTGGACATGCAGATCCTCCTAATCGCACTACCTTCGGATAAGATGGTAGAGGACAATGCAGTTGCTCATCACTGACTGTCTTCTTGACCACTAAGCCTTCAAGCAGCTGATGGGTAGAGTTGTAGAAAGGCCGCTTAGGCATTACAGGAAAATAAAACACTGATATCATTGAGAACCAAATGCTATATTTTGCAGTGATATGCAACTTGGACTAATTGTCTTGAAGTTGCATTCCTCCGAATGCACTCTTTTGTTTCCGCCTTAAAAAAATGTACCCTCTTCGATTTTCGAGTGGTGAAAATGTGCTTGTCATATATGTGCCCACAATTCTGAATTTACTATTTTGTTTTACTGTTTTCGTGGATTTTTTTTTCACAATTGTGGATCAGTATATTCGGTTTATTTGCTAATTGTTGTGTTCATTCTGATTTGCAGAGCATCGACATGTTGGTTCCACTAACTTCAACCTACTTAGTAGCAGAAGTCATACAATATTTACACTGGTAATGAGGCATAGAAATTTGTATGTTTGCAGTGTAAAATTGTATGCATGATTGCTATTTGAAGAACTATGGAAGACTGATAGTTTACTTTACCTTGTATATTGCAAGGCCATAATTTGAAAAATCCGCAATGCATACTTGTATTAGTGAAAAAGCTTCCCCTGATCTTAGCTTTTCCTTGTTATTTGACAGACAATTGAGAGCAGCTCTTATGGAGAGTCTAATAAAGGGGAAGCAGTCACCTTCTCACAGCTGGTCAGTTTGGATCCTGCTTTTTTTTCTATTTTAAATTCAGCAGTTCCTTTTATCACCTTAATTAATATTTTATTTAGATAGTGAAATCTGAAGATTTCTGTTATGCATCTGACATGTCTTGAGAGCATTTATTTATTCTTCACTTGTCTCTCTCATCTGCAGCACCTCATCGACCTGGCAGGTTCTGAGAGCTCAAGGGCTGAAACAACTGGAGTTCGCAGGAAAGAAGGATCTTATATCAATAAAAGCTTGCTAACTCTTGGAACTGTACGGCTCACTAATTCTACTTATATCAATAAAAGATTAAAAGTTTTTGTGCCTTTTTATCTTTTTGAACTTTGGATAATCTGGTCAAGCAATGTGCTTTCATTTGTTCTTGTTATCTCGGTTTGTAAGTATTTGGTGCCCAAGCTGTCATGAACTGGGCATGTTCTTCTCAAATAATAACAGGCGGATTTCCTTTTTATTTTTCAGGTGATATCAAAACTAGCTGATGGAGAAGCTACACATATTCCATTTCGAGATTCAAAACTAACACGGCTACTTCAGTCATCCTTGAGTGGACAAGGACGTGTTTCAGTGAGTTTTTTCTTGCCAACCGTGACACGGGTTTAAACATGATTACGATTTTACTCTGAGAGTTAATGATATTTGGATTTGTGGCAATATACTCACAATATCTCCTTGTTGCAGCTAATTTGCACAGTGACCCCAGCATCAAGCAACTCTGAAGAGACCCACAATACACTAAAATTTGCCCACCGTGCAAAGCGCATTGAGGTTCAAGCATCACAAAACAAAGTAAGTCATGATTAGTTGCCTGCCGGTAATTCCAAATCTAGTGTTTTATTCCCTGTTATATTATCAGTGCCTCTGAGGTAGTTCTGACACATTCTCCTGCATCTCTATTCATGTTCTACAGATTATTGATGAAAAATCTTTGATAAAGAAATACCAGAATGAGATTCGCAGATTAAAGGAAGAGCTGGAACAGCTGAAAATGGGTATTATCTGTGGAACTCCAACGAAAGATGTAGAAGAAGATAATATCATCCCTTGGAAACAAAAGGTATCCTTTTATTGATACTGATTTTGTGATCATCTGTATGTAGATTTATTGGGAACATCTCCATATGCCATTAGTTGATAGTTATTTGTCTTCAGCTGCTTGTCTTGAAGCATCTGTGGAATCAGTTAGTTTTGAATTATACAATGCTGCGTGTTTCCTTGTTTGATAACTCTTACTAACTATACTTTGTTCATCATATGAAAAGCTAGAAGATGGTAATGTCAAGTTGCAATCAAGACTGGAACAAGAGGAGGAAGCTAAATCTGCTTTGCTCGCAAGGATACAGCGCCTCACAAAGCTTATCCTAGTTTCCACGAAGGCAACCCAGACTTCTAGATTTTCTCCACATCCTGGACCAAGAAGAAGACACTCTTTTGGGGGAGAGGAGGTCAGGTTATATGGCAGTCAGTTAAGAATATTGCGAAGTACAAGAATATTTGATCTACTATTTGCATCTGTTGTGCTCTTCATAATAACTTTTCGCTGTTAATTATTTCAGTAGGCTAATATTGCGAAGTAAAAGAATATTTGATCTACTATTTGCATCTGTTAGAGCGTGGAGTTGTAGTAAGGTTGAGGTGGAGAAAAAAAAATGAAAATATTACTCCCTCCGTCCCATAATATAATACTCCCATGTTATTACAACCATACGGAGGGAGTAGAACACAAGGTGATAAAAAGAAAACTAAAAGAACAAAGGTAGATATGGCTCTGTGCAGATTAAGTATTTTTGTAGTTTTGTGAAAGCTCCTTCTGTGATGTGAGTGTACCAGACCAAGTCTTGGTTGCTAAGTTTGATTTGTTCCCTCTTATTGCAGGTGAAGGTAGCAGATAACAGAGTAATACAAGACCAGCTAGAGGAAAAGGTTAGATGTGCTGAAATTTGTTTCTTTTCTTGAAAGTTGAACAGTGTATCTATGACGGTCAGTTCACACCACTTATTTAAATTTGTTGTGCTATCAGACAAGTGAATGCATGAAATTACAAGCGGCAGTTGCTCACCTGAAAGAACAGCTTTCCCAAGCTCTTCAAGCTAAAGATTCACTGTCAAATCGTATAGTGATGCAGCAGAGTTCAGGAGCAAACTATGAAGTTCAACAACACAGTGATCAAGAAAAAACAGTTCCCAGAGAGATCTCTGCTGAACCACTGCAAACAGAGCAGCAGGTATGCTTTTTGCGCCCCTGTATGCACTTTCTTCCTGATTAGACCCAGGAGTTACGAACCTAGTTGATCAATTAGGAACTACTAGCAGCAGGTTTGCTTTTTGTGCTCTGGTTTGCTCTTTCTTCCTAATTAAAGCCAGCAGGTTTGTCAAAGTTAGTGGTTTGTTTTCTCATTCTCACATTATTTTTCCATGGTCCTGAGATATAAGCTTGTACTCGTTTCATTAAAAAGTTGGCTCTTTGATTTTCCCTCCTCAAGTATTTCCTTGTACTAGTTTCACTGAAAAATGGCTCCATTACTTTTTCCTTGGGTCCCTTCTCCCCTTAGAAACGCAGATAATACTATATATATATATCCTATTTTCTTGGGAGGGTAAAGTCATTTTTCTTTGGAAATAAACTGAATGCACTTCTCGGTGCCTTCTCATTGGCCGCAAATATTTACTTAAACGTTCCTCTCTGGAGGCGCAGTTTCTTTGGAATTAAACTGAATGCACTTGTCAGTTCCTTCTCATACGCCCACTCCAGTTAAAACTTAAAAGTAAGCAGTACTTGTTAGATTACTGTCATAAATTTAGATTACTGACCCAAGAGATTTGATTTCGATATAGATAATATGAATGATGTCATAAATTAAACTGAATGCACTTGTCAGTTCCTTCTCATACTCCCGCGCCTCCAGCTCCCCCCGCCCGTTTCGAGCCCACTTAGTAAATACAGGCAGCACTACTTCCCCCCCCCCCCCCCCCCCCGCTTCCGCCACCGCCACCACCCGCGGGCGGGCTCCCCGCAAAACCCTAGCACCTCCCGGACTCCACCCCCAAATCCCGGGCTCCGCTCGCCCCGCCCCGCCCCGCGTGGCGATGTCCGACGAGGAGCTCCGGCTCCTCGGCGGGGACGTTTCCGCGGTCGCCGCCATCCGCGAGCTCCGGAACCAGGTCGACACCGTCCGCGCCGAGGCCTACTCGGCGGCCATCGCGGCCGAGCAGACCTGCGCCCTCCTCGAGCACCGCTTCACGAGGTCGGCCGAGCTCGCCGCCGACCTCGCCTCCTCCCAGGCCAAGATACACCAGCTCCGCATCCAGGCGGTTCGATACGAACCCTAGCTTGTTTTATCGTGTCGTATGACCTCTTTTAGGATTGAGAAATTTCCCACCAACTGATCATGATATATGTTGTTTTATCTTGATTTAATAAATCGATTTTTTTATTGGTTTATGTTTTTTACTCCGTTGTTGTTGTCTTGCTTGAGCTGATAGAATGCATCCATAGTAAAAGGGAAATAGTATATAATGCAATCATTATGGCATGTACATTTAACATTGTTTCAAATATAAACAGACTAAAAAGATTATCGTTTCCAGTGTTTGGATCTCATAACTCCATGTGATTTTCTGTTTAACATCTCATTTATCTTTTTGTTCGTTTATCTGGACTGCAGCTATTCAAGAGCTGTCATATTCAGGGGTCCTACTCTTTTTCTTGAATAATTAATCTGTAGTTTATCCGTTGGACAATTTTGACTACAGCTGTTTATTTGTCTATGTAAATACCGTACTTAATTCTAAATGTAGAGATTTGTTGATCTTCTATGTGCCAGTATGTGTTGTGTTTTTTCCTAAGAGTTGTCGTTCTGCGTTTAACCTTACTCTTATATTATTTTTGTTCCTATGGGAAGGATTATTTTTCAATACACTATAGTAGTTAAGCCTTTAAATACACAGATGAGATTTTTGTGCCCCTCTATCGTTGGAAAAGGCGTTACCATTTTCTATTGTGTCTCACAAACTAACGGGATGTGCTGATATTATCCTCTTTTCAGCTAAATCAGGCCGACTCTTCTGCTAGTAAAGAGGCTAGGATACAAGAGGTTGAAGCTAAGTTAACTCACTGTCAGGCTACATGTAATCGCATTGCACAGGTATGCATGAATAAAGGTTTAGGTAATGTTGAAAAGTTTACATGCAATGTTTTTCATAACGTTCTACCAAGCCTGATTTCCAGTTTCTGTAATCTCTTGTATAACATCACCCTCATTTTTCTCATTGGTTTGCAATGTTATCCTAATCCTTGAACCATGTCGACGTTCCTACGGAACATTGTTGTTTCTTACTTAGTTTTTCTTCCCTTATCAGGAGAAGGAGCTTCTTGAAAAGCATAATCTCTGGCTTGATGAGGAACTGAAAGCAAAAGTTAAGAATTTAGCTGATTTAAGGAAATCAAATATGGATGAGGAGTCCAGGATGTCGGCAAAGATTGTAGAGGTTAGTTTCTTTAATTAGTTCTTGACATGACAAAGATGGGAAAGAAAAGCATCAACCTGAATTTTGGGTTTCAGCTTGAAAGAGAGATTTCTGAATTTACAAGTTCCTTGAGGAGAAGTAAAGAACGGGTTTCTGAACTAGAGCAAAGAGTATCCTATATGGAGAAGGTAAAATTCCTGAATGATGATTTGCGCTATTTCTCATTTTTTCTTATCAGCTAACATTTGCTATTTCATTTTTTGATGAATGAAGGAGTTGTTGTCTGCAAAGGATGCTTCAGCTGCTAATGAACAGCGCCTTGCCGCCGAGCTGTCAACTGTATGCCCCCTTCTTTCACTCCATTTTGTCTTTTGTCTCATTTTGTTATCTGTACGATTGTGTATTACAATAACATAAAGGTAGGCATTCTATTAACTGCTATGAGTGTTTCAAGCATTTGAAATTTATAGAGCTCTTCAATGCTGGATAGTAATTTCAGTTAGGTCTGTGGAACATAGTATGTGCTAGAAGTAATGTTAGCTGTATGTTTAGTAATTGCTCAAGAACGGAATTCAGCTTCATATAATCGTGTATGCCAATCACCACTCTGAAGATTGTGTTGAAGCTTGTTTTTTCTTTATTTTCTTGAGGACAAGCAATGAGCATTGCATTTTGTTGTATTGATAGATAAGAATGAGTTATTTGCGAGCCTGAGAGCAGGCTACAGCAAAGATAAAAAAAAGGAGTAAGAGAAACCAGAGAGCCAAAGCACGTGCAGCTTCTTAGGCCTAGCCTCGACCCAATTGGAAACCTCAGATTTGATCGTACTCAGCAGGCCTGGTACGGACAGGGCTCCCACGAAAAATACAGTCCCCCCTCTCATTCCAGATCCACTGCAGAGAGCATGGTTATGGAACTCAATTCTTTACGTAGTGAGTTTGGAGGGGATGCCAGGGCCATAGTCTGCCATGTGGCGTATCGCTGACTTTGCTGACTTCGGTGTTGTGAATAGCATGCCAGGACATGTGCTGTGCACTTGACAAAATGTTAGCTTAGTCTAGAAGTTTCTTGCAAAGATCCCTTTCACTGTTCTGTCTATGGCACCGTTTGCAGTTTGTAAATCTGGAGCAAATGATGTAATGCTATTTACCCTTTTCAATACAACTGTTCATCTCTAATAATCCTTTGGTTAAAATTCTGAAAAAAGGTTATGAAGCTTGCTGAAGTTCACAAAGAAAGTTCTGATGAATTTTTAAAGAAAGCAGGGCAACTCGATGGTGTTATTAAAGCATTATAGGTAACACCTTTGCTTATCTTTCATCAATGTATTTTTGTTCCATATATGGATTGAAAATTCTTATGCTGTCAATCTTTGTGCAAATAGACACACCTGACCCAAGTGAACTTCACATTATTGCTCTTGTCACTATCTTGAGTTTTAATCATATATGTTGTCTATCATGGTTTTACTCCGCAGGAACAGGGGAAACTCATATGCCTTTTTTGTTTGTGATTATTTGAATTTATTTTGACATGCCTAGTCACATTCTTTGGTAGTTTTGACTTAAAACATTGCATTTCCAGAACATTAAACGAGAGCATTGCATTGCCCAGGAGGTCTCGAAAAAAACATATGAACAAGTCTCTGAGCGGGCCAGAAAACTCGACGAAGAGTTGACTAAGTTGAGGTTGTTTTTCTCTGCTTTCATACCTTGTTTGCTGTGTAAACATCATTACTAAAATATTTACCATATACTTATTTTGTTTTTCAAACACTAGACAACAAGATTGATGATTATGAAGTTCATAATATGCTCTTTGGTTATCGGTGTTCACAGCACAGGCAACAAAATTCCTTTCAGGAATCATATTTTTTATGACATTCTGATTTACTTGTTTTGCATAGCTTGCTCTTTGTAATATTTATGACAAACAAAGATTTAAATGGCCCAAAAGGTGTCACGAAAGAACTATGCAGAAGCTTGCAGCTCACGATATTTAATGAACACTTGTGTCAAATTCGGATCTGTATGAAATCATATATCTTTTAAGTTTTGATCTCAGGGCTTTTTACTTAATACAGTTTTAGGTGGCCTACTTATCCAAGTTCCCTATGTGATGCTCTTTTTCGTTACTTGGAAAAATCTGACAAATGGTGGTTATTATTCATTTAGGACTGAGCTTGGGTCTTTGCGACCTGAGCGTGATAAGGCAGTACTTGAAGCTTATTTCGCTCATGATCGGCTTAATGGGTACATGGCAGAGATTGATCATCAGGTTCTTTTGTGTGCTGCTATTATCTTCATATTTCTTTCCTCACGCTTGCATGACATCCTGAAGCCTCAGCTCCTTCGAACAAGATAACTCCTTGTTATACCCTCATCCTAATTTAGTTCATACTTGTAAATACAGAGGAAGGAAGCTAATTCTGTGTCGCTCAGAAACGCGGAATCGATGCATTTAGTTGTTGATTATGAAAAAAGACTCCGTGAAAGTGCAGATTCTATGCAAGCTTTAGAGGAGAACTCAAGGAAGCTTTCAATGGAGGTGTGTTGGGTTTTGGGATTTGCTTTTGTAGGTTATGTTCATTTGTATTTTCCATGTCAAAAGGGTTGAATGGTTTGTTCCTTTGTGGTGAATTTGACTTTATTTGGTCAACGTCTAGCTTATGACTAGTTGTAGCATCCCACACCTACGTAGCTCCTGATGTATCTTGTTTTAACCAAAAGCCAGTAACTTACCAGCAATTTTGGTTCGTTACTGGGTTGCCATAAAATTCTTTCTGGCATAAAATGTTGTGGCAACTGGGGGTGAACCAACTAGTCTCGAGTGTTTATCAAGATCGAGTTAACATTAACATTATTGGTCCAACCTTTGGGTCATAGGTATTTGTTCTTGTAGGATTAATTTATAGGCTCCTAAATTTTAATTCCATGTCTAGGTAGTTCATCTGAAAGGCCTTACCTGCTATCTTGAAACTCACCATTCATTTGCAAGTTGTTAAAGTACCAAATTCTGGATCACTTCCTCTATGGCTGATAATATAATGAATTATCTTGGCGGTAGGTTTCATTTGTTTCAAATTATTCTCCTACCCAACAGATTTTTGTAGGACCAAATTTACAACATTGCTTGTGCGTGACACCCTCTCCCTTTCCTAATAATCCTTTACTCCTTCAGGTCTACTGGGCCAACAATAGTTCATATTTTTGTATTAGCTTGTCATTTATAAATGTCATCTATGTTTGACCGTTTAACTTCCGAGCCCTGGTGCTCTGTGTTTTATTAGTTAGATCAAGGTTTTACCCCGATAGCAAATGTTTAGTATTTGCTGTTCATGGTAATTTGTTTTCCTGAGTAATGGAGCAAAAAGTTTGCGAGGGTTATTTGAATCTGACCCCTTTGTCCATATTTAATGTACGTGACAGCATCATCTTCCTCTGTCACGTTCGTACATTATACGATATCTTTCATGACATATGTGTAATATCCTTGATGTGCTTATTTCTTGTTCTGTAACTAAAATTCGTGTCGTAATATTTTCAGGATGCTCCAAGTACGGATCGACGAGCCCATCGCAATATCATTTCCATTAGGGTTAGTCTACCTTTCCTTCTTCTCCTTTGACGGTGAAAGGCTCACATAGACCTGCTGATTTACTCTATGTCAAAGTTGCTGCTGGAGTGTCACGGGACACGCCTTGTTGCTGGGTCCAGCAACTTGTAAGCCTTTTGTTGCGTTAGAAACGCGTCACACGAACACGTCCTCGTATACCCGCGGTGCCGGGGGAGATACTCCGCAACTCGCCCCGCGGGAGGCCTGCTTCCAGCGCGATACGCAAGACAGCAAGCAGGCGCTTTTTAGACTAGACGCCCCAGCCCCTCGGGAAGCCCCGTCTGAGGAAGCCGGCGACGATTGGCTGAACTAAGCCGGACTTGGCCGCTCTCAGCTCGGTTTTCGATATCCGGTGAACTCTACGCGAAGTCGCCAAAAAACGGAAGCATAAACAAGGGTTTGAGAAGATAAAAAGTAGGTTGTATTGATAGGTTGTTGATTGTTTGCTTAATTTCAATCGGCCATTGTTGAACCGTTTTTTGGGCTTTATGTCCTGGCCCATGTGGCCCATCTCTTTACTCAGTGCTGAGCTATATATAGTCTTACCCCTTCAAGCTGGAACCCTAGACAGAACAGAGTGATAGAAGGCCTCCACCTCAGGTCAGCCGCCACCTCTCTTTTCTACATGGTATCAGAGCACTAGAGGAGAGAGGCAGCGGTGCTGGCAAGGATGAAGCTGGAGTGAGTGGATCTGGTGGTTTTGCATCAGGAGAGCACAAAGGAAGCGCTGTCTCAAGGCTGGACCATGGGGGACGACGTGACAACGGTGCTGAACAGGCTGGTGGAGCTGATCGTCGCCAAAAATGCAGATAGTGAGGGCAAGGCAGCAGATGGAGCTCCGCTGCTGGCAGAGGGAGTGCAGAAGCTGGAGTTGATCCCAAATGAGATCAAGTTGGAGGGGGTCAGCAATTATTTGAGCTGGTCTAGAAGAGGACTGTTGTTGCTGAAGATGAAGGCTCTGGAGGGATATGTGCTGGGGGAGGTGACTGAGCCAGAAGAGAAGAAGGGTGCTGGGTGGAAGAAATGGAGCACTACTGATTCAGGTATACTTGCATGGTTGCTCAGTTCTTTAACTCCTTCAGTTGCTGCATCAGTTGAAGCACTTCAAACTGCAAGAGAGGTGTGGGAAGCTCTGTCTCAGATGTATTCTGGGAAGGGAAATGTGATGTTGGTGTCCCAACTTGAGGACAAACTGCATGATCTGACTCAAGGTGAAAAATCAGTAATGACCTATGTAGGTGAGCTGAAGCAGTTGTGGGCAGATTTGGATCATCTTGATCCCTTGGTGCTTGCCCATCCTGAGTGTGTTGTGACAGCAAAGAAATGGATTGAAGGCAAGCGGGTGCTGAAGTTTTTGAAGGGGCTGAATCAGAATTTTGAGCATAGGAGGGCAAATCTGATGCATGATACTCATTTGCCCACACTTGAAGCTGCTATTGCTGCTATTGCTCAAGAGGAGACAAGATTGAAGAGCAATGGAAAGGAAGAGATCACTCAGAGGCCCGCCTATCTTGTGACTGAGAGAGACTGCTACAATTGTGGAGTGACTGGCCACCTGTGGCATCAATGCACAGCTCCACCTGCTCCACCTCGCCGGGGCAGAGGAGGTTTCAGAGGCGGTAGGTACAACAGGGGATACTACAGAGGTGGTAGAGGCAGAAATGGAGGAGGTTACTATCACAACTCAGGTGGTCCACAAGGAGGCGGCAGAGCCAATGTGACGTTCATGGAGGGCGGCCAATCAGCCTCTACTCAGAATCAAGGAAGTGCAGGTGAAGGGGAAGTGAAGAAAGGTGAACAACATGGAGAAACAAGCTTCGGGCAGTTTGCTCACTTTGTCTACACCAAAGGTAACATTGAAAATGTCTCACTAGCTGCTCATACACTAGCTGCTCATAAGCTAGATTCTGATTGGGTGTTGGATTCTGGAGCCTCTAAGCATGTCACCGGTAATATTAGAGAGTTTGAGATGTACCATCAGTATCCACCTGCATATCATGAGACCATACAAACTGCAGATGGTACAGCCCAACCTGTAAAAGGTGTTGGGGTTGTCCAATGTTCGCCTAGCATAAAGTTATCCTCTGTCCTACATGTGCCTGCATTTCCAGTGAGCTTAATCTCACTAAGTAATCTAGTCGACGAGATTGATTGCCGCATTACTCTTGATAAGTATATGTGCTCGATTCAGGAGAGGAGGACTGGAAGGAAGCTTGGGGACGGAATCAGGCGTAGGGGGCTATGGTACCTGGACCGAGAGAAGCCTGAGTTGCTGGGATTCTCGGTGGTGCTTGCAGCGGTCCAGGGTGACAAGGAGAGCAAGGCCATGATTCATCATTGTCGAATGGGGCATATGTCTTTTGATAAGATGAGCAAAGTCTGTCCTGATGTAATGTGTGGAGTAGACATGAGTAAACTAAAATGTGATGCATGTGAGTATGCCAAACATACTCGAACATCTTATGTGAGTAAGGGGCTCAGAAGTATAGCTCCCTTCACTTTTGTGCACTCTGATGTATGGACATGCCCTACTATGTCTATCAGTGGAATGAAATATTTTGTAACCTTTATTGACTGCTATACACGCATGACTTGGGTGTATCTTTTACGTCACAAAGATGAGGTGTTTCAATGCTTTCAGGACTTTTGTGCATATGTGAACACTCAATTTAAGGTGCAGGTCCAAACACTTAGAACAGATAATGGGACAGAATATGTCAATAAGAGATTTGGAGGTTTTTTATCAGAGAAAGGCATTATGCACCAGACTTCCTGTCCAGATACTCCTCCCCAAAATGGAGTAGCTGAAAGAAAGAACCGTCACATATTAGAGGTAACTCGGTCACTCATGTACACTATGAATGTACCTAAGTTTTTGTGGAGTGAGGCAGTTCTAACTGCTACCTTTTTGATTAATCGCATGCCTTCACGGATTATGGGCATGAAATCTCCATGTGAGCTGCTATTTGGTGAAAACAAGTTTCCTGTTGCTCCCAAGGTTTTCGGCTGCACCTGCTTTGTCAGAGATCACAGACCCTCAGTGAGCAAGCTTGATCCCAAAGCAGTGAAATGCATCTTTATTGGCTATCCTTCTGGGCAACAAGGATACAAGTGCTGGAGTCCAACCGAGCGAAAAACATTTGTGAGTATGGATGTTACCTTTCGTGAATCTGAACCCTTTTATGGTGAGAAAACAGATTTGAGCATGTTGTTTGAAGATCTTGATCATCTGTCTCAACCAACAGCTGGTCAAGAGGGGGAGAGTATGGCCACACCTGCAGCAAACTCTGAGAGCTACTCTGAGAGCTGTGGAAGAAAAAATGGAAATGGCCAAACTTCAGAGCTGACAACTGGGTCAGTTCCCATCACTATTTCAGCCCCTATAGCTGATGATTCAGTTTCTGCTTCTGAAGCTGCTGGTGCCCGCATAACTGCACAACAACAGGTCCAAGAAAAACCCCTCCTAGTGTACTCAAGGAGGCGACGTGTGGATGCTGCACAGGGGGAGAATGCTGAGCAGGGGGAGGACCAAAATCTGGTGCATGAGGAGCCACAGATACAAGAGGAAGAACAAACTTCTGGAGATAGTTCGCCTAGTGTACCACTGAATGGGAACTCAGAAGCCATGGGAGGATCATTTGACTTACCAATCGCACTAAGAAAGGCGACTAGAGCAGCTACAAGCAGACCTGTGGAGAAATATGGCTTCAATGTTCATGACATCAGCAACTATATTTCGTATGAAGCCTTGTCTCCTTCCTATCGAGCATTTGTCACGGCTCTCCAGTCGGTGTCTATTCCTACCGATTGGAGAGTTGCACAACAAGACCCTAACTGGTGTGCTGCTATGAGAGAAGAGTTGGAAGCGTTGAGGAAAAATCAGACTTGGGAGTTGACTAACCTGCCAGAGGGAAAAAGGGCAGTTGGATGCAAGTGGGTGTATACAATCAAACAAAGTCCTGAAGGAAAGATAGAAAGGTATAAGGCAAGGCTGGTTGCAAGGGGATATAGTCAAACATATGGCATTGATTATGATGAAACCTTTGCCCCTGTGGCAAAAATGAATACGGTGAGGATCTTGATATCATGTGCAGCAAATTTTGGATGGCCACTACATCAGCTTGATGTAAAAAATGCCTTTTTACATGGTGATCTTCAAGAAGAGGTGTATATGGAGGTACCACCAGGAATGGCTGCAGCTGGAAATGGGGGTAAAGTGTGTAAACTAAAAAAGGCTCTTTATGGTCTCAAACAATCTCCAAGAGCCTGGTTTGATCGATTCAGGAGGGCTGTGTGTGAGATGGGATATGGGCAGTGCAATGGCGATCACACTGTGTTCTACAAACATTCAAACCAAAGGATCACCATTCTGGCAGTTTATGTGGATGATATTATAATTACTGGTGATGATGAAACTGAAATAGGCAGACTGAAGATGTGTCTAAGCAAAGCATTTGAGGTAAAGGATCTTGGTCAACTCAAGTATTTTCTGGGTATAGAAGTAGCACGATCAGCAAGAGGCATAGTTCTAACACAACGCAAGTATGTTCTGGATCTCCTGGATGAAACCGGAATGTTGCATTGCCGAGCAGCCGCAACCCCCATAGATCAAAATTTTAGAATAACAGCTGAATCAGGAGAATTGGTAAAAAAGGAAAATTATCAGAAACTCGTGGGAAAATTGTTGTACCTATGTCATACAAGGCCTGACATTGCATATGCAGTGAGCATTGTAAGTAGGTATATGCATGAGCCAAGGACTGGTCACTTGGATGCGGTACATCGAATTCTGAGGTATCTCAAAGGGACTCCAGGAAAAGGGTTGTGGTTCAGAAGTAATGGACACCTAGTAATAGATGGCTATAGTGATGCTGACTGGGCAAGTTGTCTTGACGACAGGAGGTCAACTTCAGGATATTGTGTGTTTGTTGGAGGTAATCTAGTGTCATGGAGAAGTAAAAAGCAACAAGTTGTTTCGAAGTCAACAGCTGAAGCTGAATATCGAGCTATGTCTCAAGGATTGAGTGATATGCTATGGGTAAGGAATCTCTTAAGTGAGTTAAGGGTGCTAAGAGATGGGCATCTCAATGTCTGGTGTGATAACAAGTCAGCCATATGCATAGCAAACAACCCAGTCCAACATGATAGAACCAAACATGTGGAGATTGACAGGTTCTTTATCAAAGAGAAATTAGATGCTGGAATTATCAAATCAATTATGTGAACACTGGACAGCAGATTGCAGATTGCTTGACAAAGGGCCTAGGAGCAAAGGAATGCAACTTGGCTTGTGACAAGATGGGGATGATAGATATCTATCACCCATCTTGAGGGGGAGTGTTGAACCGTTTTTTGGGCTTTATGTCCTGGCCCATGTGGCCCATCTCTTTACTCAGTGCTGAGCTATATATAGTCTTACCCCTTCAAGCTGGAACCCTAGACAGAACAGAGTGATAGAAGGCCTCCACCTCAGGTCAGCCGCCACCTCTCTTTTCTACAGCCATCACCTCTCACATATATATGAGGCGGCTGGACTTCCCGTACAAGTGTTGGACTTCTACAAGGCTTACAAATCATAGTCTAAGTCGAATCCATCTCTAAAATAGGCAACTTCATCAAACTTGTTGGCTACTTTGGAAAGTTGCCTTTTGTCTTCCGTATTGGCTTCAAACTTGCCTTCTTCCTTAGAGACGAGATATCTTGATCGGCTTCGTATTGGACCCGGACTTCAGCATCCGTCCGGCTTCTTTTAGAAAGTTGCCTTCATTTTCCAGCCTTGATCTTGGAAAGTTGCCTTCTTTCTTGCCGGCTTGTAATGACAAAGTTGGTTTCTCTTCTGCCGGCTTGTTTTGACAAAGTTGGCTTCTTTTCCGCCTTGTCTTGAAAAAGTTGGTTTTTTCGCCTTGTCTTGACAAAGTTGGCTTCTTTTCTGCCACCTTTATTGCTTTCCTTTGACTTAGCTCGTCAGGTCTTCAGGCAACTTTGCACTCCCGAATCCAACTTCCGCCTTGTTCTCAGTTGCCGGATTATTGGCTGTCTTCTTCTGGCCATCTTTTCCTGGAGATTTCCCAGATCACCATTTTAGCCTTCTTTGCTGCCATCTTCGAGCCGCCAAGTCTTCATTGAACCTGAAACTGGCAATCTGCCAAAAACGGGTGCTAACACCTTTATTCCTTCCTCGTAGCCGATGAACACAACGGGAGAGATGCGGTCATCGAGCTTGGGTAGGTTCCGCTGTTCCTTGACATACGCCAAGCACCAAAAGGTTTGAAGGTAGTGGACAGCCGGCTTGCGGCCATTCCATGCCTCATAAGGCGTCTTTCCGGTGAGGGATTTGGTGGGAGCTCTTTTCAGTAGAAAGACAGCAGTGCTCACCACCTCCCCCAGAATTCAGCCAACATACTCCTCTGTTTCTGCTCACCACCTCCCCCAGAATTCAGCCAACATACTCCTCTGTTTTAGAAGAGCACGCGCCATTGCCACCACCGTCTGGTTCCGCCGCTTGACGACTCCATTCTGCTGCGGGGCGTACAGAGCGGAGAAGTGGCGCTGGATTCCTTCATCAACACGGTAGGCAGCAAACTCCGTCAAGGTGAACCCATCCGGTGCATTACTCTTGTCTGCCAGGAGCATCACCCACATGTTGCGAGTAGCACCATCCACCAACAGCAAGAAGTAGCAATGGCCTCCAGTTGTTGTAGGTGATATAGGACCGCAGAGGTCTCCATGGACGAGCTAAAGTAGATTCTGTGCGCGGTACCTTGCTTGCCGGGAGAATGCGCTCCGACGATGCTTGGTGATGACGCCCAACTGCTCCACATGCTCCATCTGTGGCATCCCACGTGCCATGTCGAGGTGTCCCATCTTCTCCAATCAACATCATCACGTCGGACAGAGAGACCAATTGATCGGGCAACCTCAAAGATGGGGGAGGTAGAGGCGATCCCGGTCGAGTCGGATCCGAACAAGGAGTCGACATTGCTGTTCCCATATGCGAAGCACGCCTCTCTTGATTAGCACGCTTGCATCGCTCTTGTCAAGCTGTCCAATGTTGATAATCGAGTTTTTCAGACGTGGGATGTAGTAGACGCCTAGACGCCACTGAGAGCATCGTGTTCACCGTTTTTGCCAGTGAAGATGATGGTGTCTATGCCCCTGATTTTGATAACCAAGCTGCCGCCGAATTTGACGGTGCCGTTGACCGTTCGGTCAATTTTAGCGAAGACGTCGCTGCAGCCCGTCATGTGATTTGTGGCACAAGTGTCGAAGTACCAGCCCTCAATTCGCTCCTTGTGGCTGCTGCTCATCCCGAGGTAAGCTTAGTCCTTCGGTTCGTTAATGTTAAGTGGACATGCTGAGGAGGTGTAGTGGTTTTGTCCTTCGCCACTATAGTTGGGCCTGGAGCGACGCTTTGTTGCACCACCATGGCTAGGGCTGGAGCAATGCTTTGTTGCGCCTTCATGGCTGGGGTGGGAGCTTCATAGACCTGCATCATGAGGAGAGCATGCTCATCATCTTCCCTGTGGGCCAAATATGCCCTTGGACCAAATATGCCCTGCTCCCATTTCTCTTAGGCTGTCAGCTGTCCTTGGTCCAATGGTCGCGGTGGCCACATTTGCATCTTGTGTCATTGTGCTGGCTGTCCCTAGCTGCTGCACAGTCGATGCCCGCCTTCTGCACCCTTCTTACGCGGTGGCTGTCGTCGTTGTTGTACGTTGCTACAGCCGGCCTGGAGGAGCTTGCCCTGCTCACGCAGCAGCGGCTCCGTTGAGTTGAGATGGTCCTCTGCTGCCTTCAGCCAACTCCTGACCTCCAACGACATATCGAAAGTGTCAAGGAGGGTCTCAATTCCAAGGGCTATTTGTGACAGCCTAGGCGGCACAACTCGCAAGAATTTCTTGACGACTCTAGTTTCATCGATAGGTGTTTCAAAGGTCGCGAGGCTTGTGACGAGGTTGGTGAGGCGCAGCGTGAAATCGTCAACGGAATCCCCGTTGTGGAACGAAATCATCTCAAATTCCTTCTTCAACTACTACACCTTGCCCTTCCGCACGCGGTGTGAACCAACAGGCATGACTCAGATCGCCTCTCACGCCTCCTTCGTTGTCCGCTTGACAGCCAGACCAACCATCATTTCTGGTGGCACTCCTCTAACGCCATTCGATCTTTGCGCAAGGCAAGTCATCAGTGCCAAGCTGGATTGCATCTCAGATGCTCCGAGACTACAGCTTCACCTTCATGAGGAGGCTCCATTCGGTATAGTTTGTCCGCGTCAACGTCGGGTAATGTCGCCGCCGACTGACTTCATAACACGCTCGACAACGAACTAGCGCCTTCAAGCCTCTCGTTTGCATGGTTGTCTCAGTGGTGGTGAAGGGGAACGACGCCACGAGTGGTGGTGAAGGGGAACGACGCCACGAGTGGTGGTGAAGGGGACTGGCGGTTCTTAAATATGATCATTTTTTTTATATATGTTGTGATTCGTAACGAAATTTATTTTATTTTTATATAGGAGATGGTTGCTGAGGAACTGTTATTGCTTATTAATTACGGTGACATGGAGGAGCTGACCGATATTAAGGTTTATTTCCGTGACTCTTTCTTTTAATTATTGCTTGTTAATAACGGGAAACTGGAACAAATTGTAGGGCATCAGAGATATTACAGCAGAAAATATAATCAAGTTTCGGTCAGAGTCAAGATTTAAATCGGTAAGTGTTTATCTTAGTATCTATTTTATAAAAACTTAGTGTTAGCTAACTCGAATTATATGTTTTCTCAGCTAAAGGATTTGGAGGAGCGTATGGGTCGTAACCAAACTCCTTTTGGTAAGGATAAAATCGAGGGTATGATTGGTGGGTTTGCTACTGCCCCGGTATGATTCCATATTCCCTGTCGTTTCTCTCCTCACTTGGCCACCCGTGGAATCTTAGTTTCAAATTTGGTGGCTAAAATACATGTGCTGTTTTGACAACCACCCCATCTAGTCTTACATTCATGTTGGGCCTGTGGTTTCTGCTCTGCACTAACTTTGCGTTTAAATTTCAGGAGAACGCTCCCCACCGACGCCGACAACAACCCACAGGTAACATCACCCTCTCAATTCCTCATCAGTCCTGTCTTCAGATTCAGTGCACGTGAGGCAATCAGCGTTTCCTTGTCTTGTCCCGTGTTGCAGGCAGGAGGCCTAGAGGCGGGTGGGGATTCTAACAAGTCCAAGTCGGAGATCAACGACGAGGATGACAGCGAGGTGAGACCCATCGCCCCGTCCGTGACAATCTCTTTTGCTGTTTACCTTGTCAAGCTCGCCTGTACTTCTGGTGCCCTGGACACTGACGCCATTCTCTGAAAACTTTGTGTGCAGAACGACGAGTGATGCGTCGCAGCAAGCAGCCGCAGCAGTAGGAGAAGGACGGAGTCCATGGTGGTGCTTGAACGTTGCTGCTCCTGGCTAGTGTCTCTGACTGATGATAGATGGTTGCTGTTTATGTTGGTAGTTTTTAGCTTCCGGCTGCTGCTGTCGCTATGTTGGTAGTTGATACAGACAGAAGCAGGGTTCAGAGAAGAGGGGACCTGACGATCACGGATCAGTCTCATAGCCTGGAGGAGAGAGATGTTTTGTTTAGTTTCAACATTTCACTCGTTTCAAGAAAAAAACATTTCACTCGATTCAACTCGTCACACTGCTTGTATCCAACCGCTTCCTGAGATATGCTCGGCCAGCGCTTGCCTGTTACTCGGTTACTAACTAACACCATATGGCCGGTCTGCTGCTCTAGCCAAAGTCTTTTTAGTTTATCACTTGCGCATAAACGATGTCATTCGGCAGATGCTTTGGGATACACTGTTTCAATTTGTGCACAGTTTAATTGTGAATTAATCACACTTTGAGATTCATCATACACTGGTCGCTATACATGGGAGCCCCTCCTGTATGTATGTATGTATGTATGTATGAATGTATGTACAACAATGGGCACCTCAAGGTTCCTGACTGTTCACCCGGTGGTGAAGCTCGAGCATCTCCTGGACAGTGCCGCGCGGCAGTCACCAAGGGATGTTAGGATGACTCCAACGGGCCGACGCATCGAGTCCGCGTCGGTCCGTCGCAGTCCGTTTCTGCGAAAACCACGGCCCAATGGGGCGACGCAAACGGACCATGGTCCGGTTTTCTGTCCGCCGCGACCCATTGTTGGCCCAAATTTGGGCCACCGATGCGTCGGGCGCGGACGCGGGGCAGACTGGAAACTTGTCCGTGCGCCCACCTGTAAGTGACACGGCACCGGTCAGCCTCCCCTTGGCCTAGTCCTTTTTAATGCCAGGGGATAGGGATGGCCGGCCCCCACCCACTCCGCTCCCTCTCCGGCGACCAGACCAAATCCTAGCCTCGCCGCAAACCCTAGCCACCTCCCTCGCCGCGATGCCGCTCCGATGGCTGGGGTTCGGCAAGGCCAAGAACGACCGCGAGGCTGGGTCGTCGTCTGGCCGCCGCCGCCGCCTCCGCAAGCCCTCCCCGACGCCGCCATCTTCCCCGGAGCCGGAGGTCCCCGCCGCCTTCGAGCTCGTGCCGCCGGGCGCACAGATCGCGCGGTGCGACCGCATATACGTGCGGCGCGAAGATTGCGAGTGGTACTGGGAGCATGCCTGCCCGCTGCCATGGCCAGATGTCAAACTCCCCGAGTATTGGCATCTGAACCGCAGCGGATCCCGGTACCGCCAACGAGCCAACCTGTGGTGGAGGGTTTGAGCGTGGGAGAGGTATACATTTGTCAGTTCTAGTTCTGCGTGTCATGCGCTGATTCAGAGCTCCTGTTAGTGAGACATGCCTTTTTTTTTTGCAAAGCACGTATTGGTTTGGTGTAGATGATCATGTCGGATGCTACATCCATGTTTTCTCATTGATCTACTCTGTATATGTACTAAAGGAGAGCAGCAACCTATTACTAATACTACATGCAATACTTTTCTCTAGTAATCGGCTGTGCGTTTCATGGTGTCTCCCGTTCCATCGACCTACAGGTTTAAAGTTTGCCAGTTTTCTGAAATTTTCAGGCTGCTGCACCTGCATGCCAAGCCTGGACCCCCTATTCTGCGGGCATGTGAGGATCCCATCACTTGGCCGGAGCAGTAGGGGCATTGTTGCTGACAGGGTCCTTGTAAGGTTAGCCTGCCCTTCCTTCATTAGAGTACACTTGCGATTTTACTAGTGAGAGCAGCTTGTGTATTGATGGTTGCATGGATTGTTTCTTTGGATTTGTAGAAAAATGTCATCTTGCGCAAACCTTTGGGAGAGATATTAGGTGGGACACTGGGCAGTTCGCTGGTGGGGGCAACCACTTACAGCAGCACTCGTGACGGCGCTGACCACTCGTTCTGCTGCTCAAGGCTCCCCGAAGCCAGGGCCAAGAGCTGAGAGGCACCACTGCTCCGGCCTAGCCGACGACCCATGTACACCGAGTAACTTGTTGATATTCAACAGTACATCTAGCAGCCTAATTTTTTGTGGCACCAAAGTTATTGTAGATATGTGGTAGGAGACATGGTTGTAGGCTTTTGGGAGTGCGCAGGTCCTAATTTAGATAGGTTGCTTAATAGGCTTTGCACTCCATTAATCTGCTGATGTAGGAGTACTACTAGGAGTAGTTCATAACGGTGCATCTTGTTTGTCACCAAGTTATTAAGCAAAACAGCAGAATCATTGATTGCCATATACTTGTATTTACTTTGAAGCAAAAACATATTTTCGTGGTACCAGCTTGCTTCTTTGTAGTCATTTTTCTTTTCCTATTTTGTTGGCTGGGACTATATTCCGTTATAGAAACACGTCTAAGAATGGAGTGAATGGTACGCGATCAGACATTTTTAGTTGCCATCCATACTTGGTCCCAGAGCTGGTCACTTTCGTTCCCGGGCCAGGGCTTTTAAGAATTCATAGTCTGATGTGCCAATGCATTTCTAATCTCATACTTGTCGGTAGTTATGCTATTATAATCGAATACTATGATTTATTTGGGTCTGAAGAAATTCGTGTGATTGTGAACAATAGGAATTTCTTTTGTCCTATTTTTATTTTGTATGTTCTCATATAGAGTGTTAGTCTATGGATGTCACACATTTAACTATTTGAAGCAGCTTATGGTTTTCCTTTAACAATCTGTTCTTATTCCTCTTGGTATTTTGGTTGGGATATTAGCTTCCTTGCTCTGTTAGCTATTTTGGTATATTCTTGAGCAACCCGTGGGAGAGATTTTGAGCGTGAGAGGTATATAAATCTGTCAGTTCTAGGTCTGCGTGTCATGTGCTGAATCAGAGCTCATGTTAGTGGGACATGCCTTTTTTTGCAAAGCACGTACGTAGTGGTTTGGAGTAGATGATCATGTCCTGATGCTATATCAATGTTGCTTCATTGATCTACCCTGTATATTTACTAGAGTTAGCAACTTGGTACTAATACTACATGCAATCCTTTTCTCTAGTAATCGGCTGTACGTTTCATGTTGTCTCCCGTTCCATCGACCTACAGGTTCAAAGTTTTCCTGTATTCTGAACATGCAGAGTTTTGCACCTGCATGCCAAGCCTGGATCTATGCTGCATGCCAAGCCTCTGCTCCGGGCTGTGCACTCTCCGTCAGCAATGCGAGTATCTCAATAGCCCGTCATCAATTGGAGCAGCAGGGGCGTTACTATGGAGAGCTTCCATGTAGGATTACTCTGCCCTCCTTCATTACAGTAGACTTGCAATTTTATTACTGTGAGCAGCTTGTGTGATTGCTCATAGCATCGATTGTTTCTTTGGATTTGTAGAAAAAATGTCATCTTGAGCAAACATTTGGGAGAGAGATTGGATGGGACTCGCTGCGCATCTCGCTGGTGGGGACAACCATGTACAGCGACACTCGTGACGGCGCAACGACACGCCATGTGCTCGGTTGCTCTAGGCTCTGCGCCGCTCGGGCCAAGAGCTGAGAGGCACACTTGCTCCAGCCTAGCTGACGACCCAAGGTTGCTGCTGCCTTTCTTCATCAAGTTGCTCCTGCCACAGGGAGAGAGAGGTATAAATCCTTCAGTTTTTGATCTGCTGTGTCATGTGCCCATAAAGTTCTTCTCTTACTCAGCTAGTGCAGTAGATCAATCAAACATTCAGAGCACACAGTCACCTAATCTCTTGCAAAAAACGTTAATGGCTTGGAGTTATATGATCATGCCCTCATGCTACCCACATGTCGTTTCATTGATCCACCCCTGTATCCGTAGTAGAACATCAACCTGTCACCAATGCTACATGCAGTCCTCTTATTTCCATTAGTGATTTCGATGCACCTCAAGTTTTAAATGCTAGAGAAGTACATTGTTAAGAATATGATGCTATATGAGTATATTCTAGATTTAGGATGTAAAATATGCTGTATCGGAACACTTGTGACAGTGGATGCCAATGTGCTTCGTGGAGTGTTACTTTAGCAACACCTTGCTTCCCCTTTTGCAACACCGAGCAACTTGTTGAATTTTAATAGTGCATCGAGAAACTTAATTATGTGCAGTAAAGAAGTTATTGTAGATAGGTGGTGGAAGACATGGTTGTAGCCTTGTAAAAGTACACATGTCCTAATTTAGAAAGATTGCTTAGTAGGCTTTGCAACCAATTAATTTCCTGATGTAGGTGTACTACTAGGAGTAGTAGAACATAAGAGTTCATCTTGTTTATCACCGAGCTATCAAGCAAAACAACAGAATCATTGATTGTGATATATTTGTATTTACTTGTAAGAAAAAGCATCTTGCCGTGTGTATTGTTGTGTGGTACCAGCTTGCTTTTTTTGGTACAACAACCTGTCACCAACACTACATGCAGTTCTTTTATTTGATTTTGATGCATAATTGTTCCTAGCATCTCATATTTTAACTGATTGAGAAGTATTTGGTTAGAATATGATGCTATAGTCTAGATTTATCATTTATGATGTAAAATATGCTGTCTCGAAACACTTGTTATGGTGGATCCCAACATCCTTTATGGAGTGCTAGCACCAAAATTGTTGTAGATCTGTAGTACAAGACTCATTATCCGGTGTACCACGCCTCAGATGGACCAGAAGAACTCCGGTGGTTTGGAATGGTTGCTGCACGCAGATGGTGATCTGTGTGCATCATGTTCTTGCTCAATGAGAGGGATAGCTTAGGCAGGAGTTTGTTTCTGTCTTGAGGTGGTTCTCTGGGTCGTGGTCTTCGTGGCTCGGCCATGTGAGCGTCATGTGCTTAGCTAAATCCTGATGCTAGCAAGCTTTTGCTTAGCTGAAAGCTTGTGCTTAGCTCGATTGTTTAGTAAGTACCTAATGATTAACCAACGAAATTTGAACCATTTGTTGAAATTGTAGGATGACTGACTTGCTTGAAAGCGAATATTGTATAGTAATGCAGCCTTATGATGTTTACACCAGTCCAAAACTGCAAGAAAATCAAAGCATAACATTTTGAAGGATCTGCATACAGATATCCATGTTTCAAAGTAGCTGCTATTGCTCTGCATCTTGTGCCATTTAATTGTTTGATATAGCATTGGCTCTAACAATTAATTAGTTTAGCCATCAAGTGCACCAAATGGTCAATAATTATGTATTAATGAGTACGGTCTATTCTCTTTGTTGATACAGGAAGCGATCAGGCCAGCGTAGCAGCATGATGATGGGGACCGACATGCGTTCTCCATGGATGCTGTCTCTGCCCCGGTACAAGAGGAGCTCAGGGTGCTTTTCTCGCAGACCACGGGTCATCCAGAGGTATCTCCTTTTTCTCTAACATGGATGGTGATGTTAATTTCAGTGCTCGTGTGAGCTGTGCTGGAACCTTATATTATTTTGCTGCTGGTATCTAGCTCAAATGTCAAATAGCATTGTTTCTCCCGATGAATCATATTTATGTAATTGTAGGCTCTCTAAAGTGACAATTTGGTCACTTTTTTGTATTCCTGATCATAGTAGCAGGAAACGGGGTCCATGCCTCGTTCCTTGACCCAGGGTCGATCGATCCGGAAACGGGGTCAGGGTCGAAAGTGGGTCGACGAGGGTCAGCACCGGGTCGCGATCCTATTCGATTGGTAGTGACCCCGAACGAGCACCCACGATTTCGAGGAGAGTACATACCAGGAGTCCCGCCGATGCGCCCTCGCCGTTTATATCTCTGTCCCACGGCGCCCACCACTGATCCGTCGCCGCCGGCCGCCGTGAGTCCGTCCTTTCATCCGTCACCGCCTGATGGCCTGGTAGTCACTAGGGAAGGTGGATTCGCCGGAGGCAACACAGGACTAGGGGAGGTGGATTCGCCGTTTCCTGCTACTATGGGCTGGATCGCTGGAGTCTTCAACTGGAGGGATTGGGGATTTGGGCGGAAGAAACAGAATAGCGAGATGTGTTTCATGGCGAAAAACTGAAGAGAAGAGAGACACGAGTGCTTCGTAAGGAAGAATCAGACTAGCAGTGGATGACATGTGGGCCCTTGCTTTTAATCATTTGATTCATTCAGTTTTTTTCAGCAAATCAAATTGTAATTCTGTCTCATTTTTCGTCCGCGCAATATTAGGAAATTATTATCAAGATCCAAAACTTCCAAAAAAAATTGTCGACCCGGGGTCATCGACCCAAGATGGCGTGGATCACGACCCTCGACCCAAATTGGGGTACCAAAGATGTATACCCCTTGTCGAACCCTGTTCCCGGTAGAGGCGATCCTCGACCCGCGACCCCGTTCCTCGACCCGGACGACCCGGAATTCTGGCAACTATGTTCCTGATATCGCTATGGATGACAAGCGTCTTTTGTCTGGTGGATTTGCATCTCACTTGCACACTGCCCCATCTTATATGCAACTCAATCCATTGTTTTTATAAAAGCTGTTATTGCGTTGTCTATATTTTTTAGAGCTTTGCTGCGTTGCATCACACTCTGTGCTTGTATGAGAGTTCCTTGTTGTGCATAGCATAAGCCCTCCACTATCTTTATTCTGAACTCTGATCCTACATGTTAATTATTGTCGGTCATGGTATGTTAGAACTTGGAACAACATTTTTCCGGTTATGACTTCATGTAGGGCATTTAACTCTTAATGGAACCTTGTAAGCACTTACAGTTTATTCCAAATATGGATGAAAAGGGTCATTTGGCAGCAACATTTCAATTTCACTCGGAAACATAGTTTTTATAGTTGCTATTGTAGTAAGCATGCTTTCTAGGGCCTAGCTGTATTACATCGCACTCTGTGTCCTGCATGGTTAGATTTTGCATCATTTCCTTGCCATGGAGAGCATAAGGGCCCTTTTGATTTGGAGGAAACATAGAGGAAATCTGTAGGGATAGGAAATTTTTCCTATATGCTACTGTTCACTCCTTTGATCCTATGCACAAGGAACAAGGAAAGTTATCCTATAGATCTCACTTCCAAGGCAAAATGTACATGAAAACAAAAATCCAGTGAGACCTCATTCTTTGAATCCTATGCACAAGGAACAAGGAAAGTTTTGCACATGACATCCTTTCCTATTCCTATTCCTTTCCCATTCCTTTGATATTCCAATCCTATGAATCAAATAGGGCCTAAACATCTTCATTATCCTTGTTCTGCACCTCTGATCCTGATATTGATTGCTATTTGTCTTGATGGCATATAGGCAAGTTGCCGACTCTGGTTTGTCATCAGAGTCGCCCGCCAACAATATCTCTGGTCCTTGCCGCCCGCCACCGCTGTTCTGCTTCCCAGCCATGGATGATCATGACTTACTGGCAAGTACGGTGTTAAGGTGATCTCACTCTCCAACCCTGGTGGCTTGGTACGGTTTCTACATGCAGAAAGTGATCTGTGTGCATCGTGTTCTCGCTCAACGTGAGGAATAGGTTAGCGAGGAGTTTGTTTGTGTCTAGAAGTTGTGCTCTGGGTCGTGACATTTCTTGCCACGGCCGTGTGTGCGTCTTGTGCTAGCCAATTATTAGCTATACTTGTGTACTACTGTTTATGCTTGAATCCTGGACATGATATCTAGTGGATTTGTATCCCACTTGCACATCATCCAAAGGCACCTCAATTTTTTTACATTGATGGTGAGGTGTCGAGGACGACGCGTGGTCTACCACCGTCCTCGCCGATCGCTACTTGGTTGCTGTGCACATTGAGCATCAAACACCAGCGTTGGTTCTCCTGCCGTTTATTTGATATGACTTGAACAATCTAGCTACATGCGCAGCTAGGAAGTTTCACATGCGAGTATATATATGAAAACCAATTAATTCTCACCCGTACATTTTGATGCCTGACTTAGCCTAGCACATATTGTTTTTTGTGTCGAGTAATAGTTTCATGTGGATGTGACACGCCTTTGTTGGTCCCTTGTTGGACCAGCTAGCGGTGGTTGGATGTGACCCTGGGGAGAGGCGGATGCGACTGTGGCAGCAGCAGCAGCAGCAGCAGAAAAGGAGAAGTGTTGTTGGAGGTTGCCGGCGCGATGCTTGGAAATCTGAGACATGCTTCTTTGGTCTTGGTACACTTTAGGTGAGATGTGCATGTGTGGTGAATCCTGATGCTAGCTAATGTGAATGTACTGTCCAAACTATCTGATCTTTGTACTTATGAAGTGCTTTTATCTGAATGTTTGGAGCTGCAGCATTTCTTGGCATCCGATGGAATGATCATCTTCACATTTATTTGTATGTGATATGTAGGAGAAGCCTGCCGAAGCAAGAGACCAATGAATGGCATGCTGTCTCTGTCGATAGACACGCTGAAAGAGGACGTCGAGGAAGCTGCAAGCCGCCTCCCTGGTTGCATGAACAAGAGCATTGCTGTTAGCCTTTTATCCGGGCCTTTGAAATGGGCCTTTTAAAACAGCACAGAAAGACCACCAGTCCACTCATCCTCATCTTGACTCTGTCGGTCTGCTCGATCTGGACACTGATGGCCACAATGAAACTGTATAAAAAAGACAGACTAACTGAAACTGAACAAAGAAGACAGCCGATATGCAGGAAACTGTCTAAATCCTGCAGGAACTATGCCGACCTCTACCAGCAAATATGCTAACATTTCAATACGCAAAAGAAACTATTTAGAGAAAATTACCTAAAACTACCATATTTATGACCTTTTCACACAAAAGTAAGGAAAATTCGTTTTGATCTCACCCATTTCTGAAAATCAAAAAACATATTTAAGTTCCAAATAATTATGGGGAAAAATCATGAATGTCCTTAATGATATACACTATAAACGTACAAAATCTCAATGCAAAATAAATTACATCCTGACCTACACAAAAATGACAAAACTTGGAAATTTGAAACTACATAGTGTTCGCTATACTCAGATTTACCCATTTCTCATATTCTGTAGCTCAAATCACAAAGTACGACACCCTCCATTGCGTGCTCTTGAAGGGCAGTGCTGATTAATCTGTTGTGTTGTCGCTAAATCCAGCCCAAATGGAAGCCTGCCACGTGAGGTCGGACGGGAATCGTACAGAATTTCGTCGTACGTATAGCACTACTCTTTTTGCATTGAGGTTTTGCTCCTGTATAGGATATATCATTGTGCATATGCATGATTTTATTTCATATTGTTTTGAAACTTTTAAATATATTGTTTGATTTTTTTTAAATGGGTGAGATCACTGAAACTCGGCAGCACCATCTCCTGTCACAAAACTACTACTACTACTCCCTCCGATCCGAAAAAACGGTCGTGACAGACCATTTTGCAAAGAAGTCCTCCAGCGTTTTGTGCCTCAACCCGCACTCCATCATCGTTGAGACATGCGCAGGTCCAACTGCACGGTCCGCATCTCTCTGCGCACTCTCTCTCCTCCGCGTCCGGCGAGCTCCCCTCGCCGTGGCTCTCACCTCAGCCTTTCCACTCCTCGCCGCACCCCTCGCTCGCCTCTACAATTTTTTTTTGATTTATCGGTTTAGGGTGGATGGATCGCCGGCGGATCGGTTTGAACTGGGAGTGACCTGTAGAGGGCTGCAGCCTGGAGTCGAAGAACGGAACGAGCCTGCAAGCCTGCGAGCGAGCGAGAGAGAGGCGACGTGAGCGAGAGGTGAGAGACGAGCTTGGTGCGGTTTCTGGGGATCGGAACTATTTTGCTTAATCTACAGTGCTTAATTGTAAAGTGAGTTTGTACTACACGCTCCGAATCTTTTTTCGGATCGGAGGGAGTAGTACTTTTAAAACAAATATACCAATATTTGGGTGAAAAACCAGAGAAAGCGCAAATTGTTGCTTCATCACATTCATGGCGTCCTTGGCACGAAAACGACACACACGTTGCTCATTGGACCTAGCGAATCTATTTGTTTGCAATTTATTTTTCCTATCGTATTGGTTTGTTGTATCACTCTCTCTTTTTGTCTAAAATATATGGACTAAACTTTGTAGAAAAGTTAAAAAGGGCAGAAAGGGTGTGTTGGACAAACTAAAATTAGCACCCAAAGAAAAAGAGTTTGTTTTCTTTTCCGCTAGGCGAGCATAAATATTGTCTCGGGTCTGCTAGCTAGAAGTGGCAGTGACTACTTGAGGTGAGCTATTTTACAGATGAGGTAGAATCATATGACCTTTCTCCATAACAGATGAAAGCTTGCCAAAAGAAAGAGCAAAAAGTTAGGACAACTGATTTTAGCAAAATATTAGATACGGAATTGCGTAAAATATCTAGAACGTCAAAACTATATTGTATGCAAATATACATAACCAGGCATCTATTGATACTCAAATCATGTTATGAATGTTATTATATTTTTCTCAAACTTGGTGGGTTCCGAGCGACGCAGGTGTCTTGGCTAGGTCGCGGAGCTTGCTTGGTAACCATCACGGTGTTGCTGGGCTGGTGCCTCTTGCCAGTACGAGGACGAGGAAGAAGGACGACAGCATGTTGTTGTTGCCAGGATGGTGCTCGACGTGGTCATAGCCTCCCTCGCCGAAAAAGGTTGCGCCTTGACGCACCTGGCGTAGAGGTAGCGATAGCGTCGTGGGGTAGCGTGTGCGGATTGTAGGAGGCTGCTCCTTCTTGGCCGTGCATGGCGAGGGTGGACCACGAGGTTTAGCTACGGTGATGGAGGGTTTCGGTGACGGCGTGTGAAAGAAAAGGAAGCCTATTCCAATCCGACGGGTAGAGTAGGAGGTAGGTGGCAATACATAGAAAGTCTTGCCAATCTTTGGTCGGTGCCAGTGTCGCTTGTGGAAACCATTACTCTCCTTGAAGGCATCGCTGAGTCGTTTCGACATCTCCCATGCCCTCCTTTGGTTTATTTGAGTTCTTCGGGTGAAATCCAAGATTCTGGTGGGACTGGCGTGATGATGACGTTCTCAAAGTTGTCTCTCTATTGGGAGCATCGTGTTTGAAGACACGGCGTGAGGTTCCTTGTTACTTTCATCCCGTGCTCGCTGTTGTCCAATCTTGATATTTCAGAGGAGCAATGCATGTCGTTGCTGGTGAGTCCAAGAAGTGTTTCTCTCGGGCCAACCAAGTCCCACCATCTACTTGGCCCCTCCTTTAGGCATCAAAAGTGGACGGTGCGTCGACAAAGAAAGTTCAGTTGGAGTTGTCGGTCTTGGGAGGTGACATGACTCCGTCGGACGCGGTGATGTTGCTCAGTTTTGGACATGATCTTTTGTTGTTAGTAGTAGTTTAGATGTTAGCGTGGAGTGCGTGCTATGCTCGTGGTCCTGATGCTCTACTTGATCGTGTTGTACGGGTGATGTTTTCTCTTTTGTGAGCATGAAAAAAACACTTTATTATATCCAAACGTGAACATTTTGAATTTTCGCAAAAAAATAAAGGATTCTGGGAAAAATGGAAATGCACTTCACTCCATCAAAGGAAAAAAGAAAAACTCGTCTCCTCCCCACGCACACCTTCTCCCCATGCCCCGCCGGCGCTCCGCCGTACCACGCCGCCGCTGCGTCGTTTCCCGCTCCTCCGCGTCGCCCTGACCCTGCTCGGTCCGCCCAGCCGCATCCCCCAGCCCTGCTCGCGAACCGTTTCAGAAACGAAAGCGCGCGCGAGGCCGTCATCGGTGTCTTCGCGATCCGCGGCGGCGACTCGGACTTGCCGGCGACTGACTGAGCGAGGTGAGGCATCGACGCCGCAAGGTAGCCATCTGTGCGTCCCATCTCACCACTTGCCTCCACCCTCGCGCCCCCCATTAAACAGTTGTTGCTTTGCCTTGCAGCGCCGACGACGCCCGCCACCTGTTCGACGGAATGCCTCCTGGGCAAAACGACCAGCAGAGCGCGCCGCCGTCTCCATTGAGAGGACCTGACCGCATAGGCGCCCTTCCCGACGAACTTCTCCACCACCTGCTCTCCTTCCTCCCAGTGCAGTCATCCGTGCGGACGTGCGTGCTCGCCCGGCGGTGGCGCCACCTCTGGAGGTCCACCACAAGCTTGCGCATCGCTGACCTTGGCGATGGTTTCCAGTTCCGAGACATCCAGCGGTTCGTCGACCACCTGCTGATCCTGCGCGACCGCACCAAGCTAGACACCGTTGAGATCAGAATAGGTGAGTACTCCGACGCCAACGCCAACCATGTCCACCACCATGTGAACCTTTGGATCCGTTGTGCCATGAGCTGCAAAGTCCGGGTGCTCAAACTTGATGTCTATGATGCTCGTATCACCCTGCCGCTTGTCTCTCGGCATCTGCGGACATTAGACCTACACCAAGTGCTCCTACAACGGGCATTTCTTGATTTTGCCAACTGTCCGGCACTGGAGGATCTGAAGATGAGCCGTTGTGACATCAATTCTGATAGGATATCGTCCCGTTCGCTGAAGAGTTTGACCATCTCTGACTGCCAGTCTGACTGGCTGGTCCATGTTTCTACTCCAGGCCTTACCTCTCTGGAACTAGTTCGCTTATTTTGTACAACACTTGTTTTTGAAAACATGCCATTTCTAGAGACTGCGTGTATGGATCTGGATGAAGGATGCCTAGATTTCTGTTTGGATCATGCTACCAGTGTTTTCTGTCGAGCTAACGATTATGCATGGTCGAATTGTGTTCTTATGAAAGATGATTGCAACAGCGATTGTCCACTTCTCCGTATTATCTCTAGTGCTAAACACCTCAAGTTGCTATCTGAAAGTACAACGGTATGGCACTCGTCTTAAAATCCTTATGTTTTGCCTTTTTTTTTTGTGTTGCAATACCTCTTAAATATCTCATTTATTAGGATTTATGGATTTATCCTTTGCCAAGTGGTCAACCAAACTATGAAAGCCACACAGCATTTTGGTTTCTTAACCGAGAATGTTTGCTCTGGAAACTTGTAACACTAAAATAAATGTTTTGTAACTACCTATATTATTGTTCTGGGATCCCTGATCTTTTAAAAAGTCCCATAGCACAGCCATGTCCATTATCTACTTGTATAGGCCTTAAGGTGCCTATCTGTATGGATTATTTTTGTGATAGGAGATATGATATTGGGTAGCTTTATTTATAGCAATGTAACATTTACCGCTTGGCTGTTTTGTTCATGAGAGTCTTGGAAGTGTCACTATCTGCATTGTTCTTGGAAATAGACAATAGACATATTACATACGCATCGCCACCAATATGGGTTCTCAGATCATCACCTCACATTCTCGATAATTGTTACTTGATTTGCTTGTTGTATATTTTGTTCCAGTTCATTTTCACAAGGGATTTGAAACACTGCCCGACATTTGGCAACTTAAAGACTTTGTTTCTCAATGAATACTGGTGTGAGGCTCCTAATCTGGATCCGCTAGCTTGTATTCTGAAAAATTCACCAGTTCTAGAGAAGCTCACTCTTCAGCTTTTTTCAGAGGTATAAATCTTTTAATTGAACAGTTGCTGCAATGTTGAACTTAAAATCGATTATCCTTCTTGGTTAAATATTCTTTTCTTACGTAGGGACCAAACCATGAAGTAGAAATGAAAGGAAGCTGCAGTCCAATGGAGGAACCCTCTGCAATATCAAAGCACCTTAACATGGTTGAAATCAAGTGTAATGTGGTTGACGAGAGAGTTCATAAAGTTTTGAAGTTCTTGTCTGCATTTAACATACGTAAGCTAGCTATAACACTTTTCATGCTACCTATATTGTTAAATTAGCTTTCATATGTGGGAAGGAAACTACGAAAGCAAGCAGTGAAGAAGAAACTTCTGTATGGTGTAGCAAGGGCAGATAGGGATACCAAATAATTTTAGTCATGAAAACTCTTGACCATGTTTGTTGAGGCCGTGAGGCGCACAAAAAAGTATCGATATATTACCTCTAAACAAATTTCTGAATTGTTTAGTTCAAACTAGCGATGTTATATTTTCACATTTTGATTACCTCTGCACAGCAAGTCAATTGTCTGCAGTAAAAAGATATTTTGACTCATTATCTTGTGGAACAGGTGCTGCTTATCAGTAGTATTTTTTTATAGGCTCAGTAGGTGTGAGCAGTTCAGGTCTACTTGCCCTTATGGGCTGAATTATTTAGCACTAGGTTTGCTTGTGAATCCGTCACTTACTATTTGCCATTTTTTATAGACTGGCCTGGGAAATCTGTACAGTTCACATAATACGTACCATCCAGTAAATTAAGTGAATCTCCTTCATACTTACCAAACCCTGTACTTGTAAGTAACTGAGATTTTTATTTGTCAAGGCAGATACACTAGTAGATTCTTACATCATCTTTTCATTTGTGTACAGGATTTGATTTGGGCGAGAACTTCTGGGATGTCCATCCCTAGGCAATTTGGAAACTGCAAGGCTTAAGCGTTTATGACATGATGACGCTTCCATCTCTTCTTGGCGTGTGCATGCATGTTATGCTGGTTCGGCTCAGGGGAACGGTGTAAAATCTGCTATGTATACTCATGAACTTTAGAGTCTAGAGCATCTGTGCTAGACTTGGCTTTCCTGTATTCTGTAGTTACTGTTGCACTTCCGGTAGAGAAGTTAGAACTGTAGAATCTTCTGAAGACTGCTATTTTGTTTCTTCTAACTCAATCATCACTGAGGAATGGTCACGTTGACTTGACCATTCATGCCGGTAGACCAAAGTGATGAGAATTCATAATCCTAACGCCGTAAGAGGGATCGTTGAGAAATAGTTATTTCTAGGTAGACCGGGTCATTGGCATCACCCATATTAAGTACAATCCACAAGTCTCGTCAGAGATGAGACACGTAGAATGGACAGCAATGGTTGGCAGACCTATTGGCCTCTTTAGAGGAATGGATGAATCTATTCTTTTTTGAGAAAAGCTTATTATGAATTGCTTGCTAGAAATAGAATGTTCTCTTGTGATTGGTTCGGCAGGCACATGTGAAATTCTTGAAATCTGATTCCCTCTCGATGTTTTTTAGGGTAATGTGCAAGCAGTAATGAATAAAAAAACCTGACGGTGTCATAATCTTTTAAACATGCCCAAGAGTAGGTCATCAGTAAATGTGAGCAAATATGTTTTAATAAGATAGCTGACAAACAAAAACCACCATAAAAATGAAATAAACATAACTTATGTAAGCTTTTGGAGGTACCAATATACCTGATATATGTGGCGACTTCGAAGATGTTTGCTGCCAGTTCTGATGGAAAACATACATTTTGATCCATTTTATAACACTTAGTAACTTAATCATGTGATTAAAAAGTAACTTTGTTAAAATATAATACCTAGCCTTTCCCATCAGTTCAATATGGTATCAGAGCCAGGTGGTCTCAAGTTCAAGCCCCGGCTAACGCGCTATTTAATATAAAAATAGTTGCGCCCTCCCTGCTACTCCACGTCTAATGTCTTACCGATTGTCCAGCCTAGACGTGAGGGGCAGTGTTAAAATATAATACCTAGCCTTTCCCATCAGTTCGGACATTTGGGATAATTGGCTAGTGCATCAATTCAATATGGTATCAGAGCCAGGTGGTCTCAAGTTCAAGCCCCGGCTAACGCGCTATTTAATTTAAAAATAGTTGCAGCCTCCCATCTACCCCACGTCTATGGTGTGTTAAAATATAAATCATAACCTTTCCCATCAGTTCGGACTTTTGAGATAATTGGCTAGTACATCAATTCAATAAACTTAATTGTCTCCTTACTTACTCAGCACTTAACTTGGGCGGGACATGGACACGCATGCTAATATTCTCTCTGATCTCTGATCCAGTTTCCTCCTATACGCATGACTTGACGACAACCCAACTCTCCCTAGACTATATACACACGCACAAGAGAAAGACTTTGAGGCCCTGTTCTGAATGCAGGAATTCTAAGAGAATTGTGAAGGTTTCCTTTCCAATGGAATATTTTCCTGTGGACAGGTTCGGAACAAAGGAAAGAGGAGTACAGTTTCCTTAGGAAAGGCGAACTTTCCTCCGTTTTACACAGGAAACAAAACTTTGGCCTAGACCAAAGGAAAACTCTGGCTGCTTTCATTCCTTTGTTTTAGAAGCCTGTAGGTTTCTACTTTTCACTCCATTCTATTCCTACACTTTTTCCCATTCCTTTGTTTTGTAACCCTTCGTTCAGAACATGGCCTGAGTGTACAGACAAACGTAGATCAGATCAGAGAGGACGGCAGACTTGACGTGAGAAGTTGCCAGGCAACGTGTACGGGCATCACATTTGGCCATTTGGGCCAGGCACTGGAGGGCCAACCCTAGCCTTCATGTTCCTACCTAGCAGCCATCTAGCTAGCTTTTTAGATAAAGGGATTTTATTACTTAAGAGTTTTAAGCATTACATCCGGCCTATGCATAGTTAGGATGCACACAGCCACAAGTTCACGAGTTTACAGAGTATCGAGTACTGAAAATAAAAAGGCGAATTACATATCATAATGAGAAATTGTAAAGCCGCCTAAGATGATGGTAGGTCAATCCGGAGATTATGCTGCCATCCATGCCAGGAGAATAACTCCCTGGCCGCCGCCTCCAAACGTGACGCCAACTCCAAAAACAAGTCCCGGTGCTCCACACGCCATCTAGCTAGGTATGAGCTTTTCCAACTTTCCAAGCTCAACTCATCACCACAATCAGTGGCGGAGCTTCATGGGGGTGAAAAGGACAGTTGCCCCCCAGCCCATGAAGATTCAGCCTTCTATCTACATGTATTTGGCCCACTTAACAACTGAAAATCAGACTAGAGCTTATCCTTTAGCCCCCCAGCCCATTTGCCCACAATGGCATGCACTATTAATCATGCAAACTCAATGATGGACTAGTGTAGATAACAAGATTAGACTGTTTGTCCTCACCGATTAGACGGATTAGCATACATGGACTTTATACCTTCGGTGCCGGCTTGACTTGTATCGTTGGTGATTAGCTAGTTAGACGGATAAATTCCACAGCTAAAGCCCACTAACTCCACCCATGACAAATCAACTAGCTAGGGTGATTACTGATTAGTCTAGCTTGTGAGAAAAAATAGACCGAGCAAAACAACTGTCATGTTGTGAACTACATGATCTAATGTGTCTAAAACGTCACCTACTTTTGTGTTGACGTTTGAGGAAGTAATTAAGTCAGTAATGGTGTCCTAACAATGGCAAGGCAACAAGTAATCGAAATATAGTCCACATTTCACACTCCCGGCCACTTGATGAGTTCCTGTCGACATGCGGCCAAAATTCAAATTTAAACTTTGCGAAAAAATCTGAAAAAAATCATGCATAAACATGCATGATTTTTTTCAGATTTTTTCGCAAAGTTTAAATTTGAATTTTGGCCGCATGTCACCCGTGACATGCAAAAGCCGCATGTCACCTGATCTGTGTCCAACACTCCAACACGGTGTGGCCTCCCAGATATCTATCCTGCCTGCCTGCCGCTGCCGGAATCAAAATCAACGGCTCGGAAGCAGTCTGCCTGCGTCATCGAGCTAGCTCATCACATGCATCATCGATGCCTGTTCACAAGCCAGGTGAGGTGTACCACACTTGTTGCCCTGTCCCACTTGGACGTAATGCTAGTCTGACACAGCAAGTACTTTGGATTGCAGGATTTTGTCGACTCTTTCAGTTAACAGTTTTCGTCGTTAGAATTTTTTTCCATCGATGCGATTTTGGTATATCATGTAAAATATTTGTGCTTTCTTGATTATTTGTGCATACTTTCATGAATGCCACAATATATATTTCTTTTTTATTTATGCGTTGTGTTTTCATCCATACGATTCAAATAGACCCCAAGATAGCTCGGGACGTTCCGGATACATGTCGACGCATGCACACTAAAGCGAAGATCTGGTTCCACATCTTCAACTGGTCCTATATAAAGAAACTTGTCCATGTCATTGCCAAGAAACTATGGAACGAACCATCTTTCTGCCAAGAGAAAGTTACCAATAGGTCAAACAAAAATGCCAATGTAAATTAAGATCCTTTTTGGCTAAGCTCATTTAATTTATAGTTCCGGTTCTGCAGCCACTTTTAGTCAAGTGATGTGTACCATGTCACCAGCATGTTATCATGGGTCTTCTTTTGATGGGTTATATATAAAAGTTAGTTAATGAGAGCTCGAACAAAAGGGGCCACGTTCATTAGAGAATTTTACAAGAAATTATGGTAAATATATATTATTTTATATTCCATGTTTTTCACTTTTGCTGGTGTATACATGTCAAAAGTTGCGTCTTGGAGACTAAATCAGTACTCTCTATAACATCATGTCCTACTTATGGTAACACCCAACCAAGGCAAGGCAACAAGTAATCAAACAACAAACATCACACCTCCACAGTCCACACTTAACCAGAGCTAGAAATCGGAAGAGAAGAGCCCCACTTGATCAGGTTGCCGTGTGTTTTCCCGTCTTCGCCGTGTGTTTCTGGCACACGGCAATGTTCTGTTCTCCCGTAGTGGCCATATCTGGGTCCAACAGGATGTGGCCTCCAGATATCTCCTGCTGCCGCTGGTAAACCCTACACATGACGGTTTGGCAGTGACAAGATGTTTGCCTCCGTACGTACCAATCTACTAGCTGCATGCGTCAGTGAGCTAACTCAGCACATGCATCATGCATGCCTGTTTAGATGCCAGGTGAGGTGTACCACACTATTTGAAATTTCCCACTTGGATGTGTTTGCTAACCTTGATCTTCTCTCTGCTAGAGGATTTGTGAGTTTGCGACATGAAAGCGCTTTGGATTGAAGGAATTTGTAGGTAGCACTTTTGACAACATCATCAATATTTTGGTGATCTCCGAAAGATACACCGCGATAATTTAAATGAATTTTCTTATGTAGGAATTTCATCATCCATGTCAATGTGCTTTTTTCACTCATTCACTTAGAGCGGCGACACTTTATAGTTTTCGTGCATTTCTCTTAACAAAAATTTGTTTATGTGTATTTCAATGTTTTGTGATTCTTTATTTTCTTTCTGGAGAACTCTTCCTTGGCCTAGTGGTCGGCATGCATAAGCGCCAGGGCTCGGGTTCGAGTTCTAAACTCTACCTTAATGACAAGTCGGGGTGGGGAAACCATAATGTACGTCAAAACCATGTTTGGTCGAGCTTGTTTATAGTTCTGGTTCCATGATCTCTAGTTTTAGTCAAGCGATGTGTGCCGCCACTAGCACACTACATGGGGTCTTCTTTTCGGGAACTATACAAGAAGAAGTTAGTTAAAGAAAAGATAGTTTGAACAAAAGGCGCCACACTCATTGCAGGCTTGTTTGGCCAGGCTTGGTTTTGTTGCAGCTCAGGCCCTATTTTTGCCAAGTGGAGTATATACAACACTGATCAACACACTAAACTTGGCCTACTTTCAGCGAACTATATGATAATAGAAGAAGAAGTAGTGGTAGTAGAAGAAGAGATATATGAAGAAGTTGGAGGGAGTTCCAACAGAAGGCGCCATGCACATGAAGCCCTATTTGGTCAAGCTGCACGACTTAAGAAAAAAAATTAAATCGCTTATAGTTGGCCACTAGTTATTTAGTATGTTACGTACGCTTAAACCAGTTTGGTTAACTCTGGTGATGTGGCTGGCCAAATATTGGCGGAACTAAATTAGCTATCAAATAGGCCGGGTACTAATTTATTCCCATAGATGTGTCAACATGGATAACAAGATAGATAGATAGGTTTTTATTTGACACCACGCATATAGATGATGGATAGATTGGACTCTTGCTCGGAAGAGACTGTTGAGTGTGCCATATCGATCGCCTTTGGTGTGTTTGTGTTAGTCACATGCATGCTAGCCAGCTTAGGAGTAGGATTGCTCAGCAGGAGGAGCTACCAGCTTAGCTTAAAAAGTTTATGGTATGGCCCGCCAACAACACACTACAGCATATTGTCTTCGTCTCAGCATGCATGATATAAACTTGTCATGCACATAGTTAATTATGCACATGCTAACCTGCTTTAGGAGTAGGATTGTTCAGCAGGAGAAGCTACTAACTTGGCTTAGTTTGAAGCATGGCCCACGCCAACCACACACTAAGATAGCATTGATTGTCTTCACCCCTATAAACTTTTCATGACTAATTAGCTACCATTAATTAGTTGCACATCGTCGCTATCATTGTGGATCAGCTCTCGATCGGAACCACTTGCAAATGATCGACCTGTCAGTCGATGATCTTTCCTGAAATATATGTGTTGATAACTTGATATGGCCTGTGTGGTCTTCAATTTGCATACGGTGCAATGTATGATTAGTCATGTGTGTCTATGAGGCATTTCATCAAGAGTTCCTTGGGTCTTTTATTAGGGCTATTTTTATATATAAACCTGGACCTTCGGTTAAGATAGTTCTAATCGTGATGCAGAAATAGTTATTTCTTGGTCGCCGGGGAAATAACAACAACAAAAAATCCAAAACAAAGACTTGCACGTGTAAAAGTGTGAGATCCCAGAACGGGGCAGTAGCCCAGTGGCTAGGGACGCAATGACACACCTAGCAACCAGACTTCAATTCCTATCGGGAGCGGAATTTTTGGAATTCTCATAAGGGTGAATTTCTATCTATTAAAATGCCACCAAGGGCTAGTCCTGGCTGGGTTTTTTAATAAAAAATGTGAGATCCCCCATTTACATGTGTTGGTAAGGTTATCTGCCACTAGAGTTGGGTAAGGTTAGTAAACATCTAGTCAGATCATCCGGATATCTTTAGGTGTAGGCAGCAGTGACACGGCGGCAAAGCAATGTTTATTGCCGTCAGGGTTAACTAGCACTAGGCTGCAAAGGTGCTCTCGTTCAGCCAAGCAACACAACCAACTTCCAAGAAACCGGAAAAAAACCGGACCTCACGTCTAAGTAAACGAGCTAACTTAGAGAAGACGTGTCCAAGCAAAAAAGGAAATATGTAATGCATGCACATAGCGGCAGACACGTATTACTATTACTGTTTCACGCAGCTAGCGCACTATAGGTCAATCTCAACACCACCACAGGATCGATATATGTACGTACTTAGGTAGACACTTCCATTCATGTACCAATATGGTATGTATATTGGAGTGCGTTCGAAAGTTCCAATGATGCATTAGCATCAAGATTTTCTAAAATGTGTGTTGGCATTTGGAAAGTAAAACATACAAGTAAAATGCACACGTGCTATGAATTTGCAAAGTTCTTTTTTAGAGTATATAAAGGGGGTCTCCCGGCCCCGTTCCAACATGTAAAGTTTTCTGAAGAAACACCGGCCTTCCTTTGTGTTCTGGAGAAATAGTAACCGAAAATTGTGGCGATTTCAGCAATAGTAGCAAACAGAACAAAGAAAAAATGGGAGCAAATTGAGATAAAGTACTAGCTATACTCCCCAAATAATCATACATTAGCCATTACCCATTTTCCCCACATTAGCAAAAGGGGAGCAAATTCAGACAGAGAAACACATGCAGTGTAGCCATTTTCTCCACCACATATGCTGCTCCATGGGATACTCAATCTTCTCCCCATTAGCTATTGTAGTGTAGCATTTTTTCTTACATAGAGTGGTAGAACTGAGGACAGCCATATATACATGGAGATACATATAACATGTATTCGAGATTTCGAGCTTACATGATTTTTTATATAATAGTCGAAGTATACACAGAGTAGCCAGTTATCTCAATATGAGGGCTATATTTATATTTATCGTAAAATCTATTCCGTGCGTGGGCACTCTGTTGTCTCTTCGCCGTGCTCACTCGTCGCGTCCGTCCGATCGGAATCGAGGGACGGAGATTTGCTCGTACCGTTTTGTCACGTCCCGACAAAACTCTCAGTGTGGCAAATAATAAAATCCCCCTCAGTTACCTTCCCCGCACCTCTCTCCTCTATCCTCTCCGACCCCGTGCGGAGGAGAAGCGCCACCAAATCGCCGGCGATATCTCCGGCGAGGAGACAAATCCAGCGGCGCGTTTTGCGCGCAGAATCCTCGCCGCCGACTGTGTGTGTTGCTTGCTCTCGGACTCTCGGTTCCCTTCCCCGCACCCCTCTCCTCTATCCACTCTGTCCCCGTGCGGAGGAGAAGCGCCACCAAATCGCTGGCGATTTCTCCGGCCAGGATATAAATCCAGCGGCGCGTTTTGCGCGCAGAGTCCTCGCCGTCGACTGGATGTGTGTAGATTTGACGGCGCGGCTCAGCTCGCACCGGGAAATCGAGGGAAACAGGTATCGGCGGAAGGGAGACGGGAGCTGGGGCTAAGCTACCTCTACCACCATCTCGATCATCCGAGGAAGCAAATGGCGGATTATCTCTGTGTTTCTCCTGTAAGGTCAGTAAACCCTGTACTCTCTGTCCCGTTTTCTTATTCATGCGTCCCTACAGTGATGGTGCTTATGGATTTGTAGTTGCGTTTCTGATCTCCTATGTCGATTTGATGTTTATAGGTATCCAGAAGATCGTGTGCAAGGTCTACTTCACGCTCCCTAGATCTATCGGTTAGCACCAGATCACCCCTACTCCCTCGAAACTTGCTTATGAACACTGGACAGATAATACGTACTGGATATTGCTTTTTTGTTTTGAGTAGTTGCTGACCCGATTCAACTAAGACACCTGTGCTTTGTGTTAGCATGTAAGTTGTCACAATTTTTTGTGCATGTAATTGTCACTATGTGCCTGATTTTTTGGAGAAAAACCATAGATATTTTGTTCACGTTTCTACTTGTCACTCTGTTTTTTTGTTATGGTAGCATGTAAGTTACTATATTGTTGCTCAGTTTTTTTGTTGGGTGCATCTAAAGTTCTCATCCATAATTGATGTAGCTCCTGGAATATTGGATCTGAGCTAATTTTTGGTATATAATGCACATGTACATGTATACAGCCTACATGTAGTTTCCGGTGTCGTTAGATGTTTTAACTTGGCGTGCAGATGTATTTTTTTGTTTAAAATACATAGCACGATCACACAACTTGATAGTTTTCTGAATTTTAGTTCTGTAGTTTCCGGTGTCGTTAGATGTTTTAACTTGGCATGTAGATGTATTTTTTTGTTTAAAATACATAGCACTATCAGACAACTTGATAGTTTTCTGAATTTTAGTTCTGTAGTTTCCGGTGTCGTTAGATGTTTTAACTTGGCATGTAGATGTATTTTTTTGTTTAAAATACATAGCACTATCAGACAACTTGTTAGTTTTCTGAATTTTAGTTCTGTAGTTTCCAGTGTCGTTAGATGTTTTAACTTGGCATGTAGATGTATTTTTTTTGTTTAAAATACATAGCACTATCAGACAACTTGATTGTTTTCTGAATTTTAGTTCTGCCCTGGATCCGCTCCGGTGTCAGCAGATGGCATTATGTTATCGACGGATGTCACAGCTGGTTCGACATTACGAACCCCTTCACCCTCTAGATTGACAATAGGAACCCCTTCATCATCAACAGCTGGCATGTTCAGGTCGATACCATCAGCTCTAGTGTCCACGTCCATATCTGCAAGCAAGATTACATTTTTTCCAGTACACATGTCAGCATGAAAAACTACAAGTATTTCTTCTAGTTTTTCTACACATGTTGCTCTCTACAATTTACTTTCATGTTTCTTTTCATTCATATGTGGAAACTGACTAGATCCTTTTAACGTTTTTACAGCCAACATGGGGAATTAATCCACTTCTGGTCACCAGAGAAGTTACTTGCACAGGTTCAATCAGCTACAAGTTCTATAAACTGCAGTTTGGGTACTTGTAAAGAAGGTTTGGGGAGAAAACTACATGTCTATGGGGCTGCAAGTCTCTGCTTTTGATCACCTGGCAGCATCATAACTGCAATGGCATCAAGTTTACTGCTTTTTTATTAGAACTAGTTAATGTTTCTTAGACCGTAGTTCTTGCATCAACTACCAGGGTGGGTTCCTGAAACCAGAGTGTTTCCCTGAACCAGAGTGGTTTTCCTAAACTACATGGTACTTCGAATTTGAACTAGTTTCTGCTTTTTTACATCTGAAGAAGCTGAACTAGTTCATTACCTGGATGTTTTTGGTGGAGCGGATGATGTAAATCTCTTAGCTGCTACCCTACTGGGAGTTGCTTTGCTGGAGTGGATCTTTAGCCCTTATGTTTCTTTTACTGATAGAGATTTTGGGGCGTCGAGTGGAGGGTGCTGATCTTTTTTTTGTGTCTTCCTGCCTTGCTCTCAGTTTGCAAGGTGTTTTTCTTCGTGCATAGTTTCAACACGTAAATGTATTTTTTTTCTAGCCCATTTGTTTTTTCTGCATATATTAGATGAAAATTGCATCCAGTGGATGTAAATTTGATCTGAAAACTACAATTCAGCTTTTTAAATGGTACTTAATTATTTTCCACAAGATGTCACTAGTATGGAGATGTAGCACATGTAGTTCCCACAGAGAGATGATTTGCTCTGCCTCTCACGTGTGCCGGTTGGCATCACTAGACCACTTTTTACCGAGCTAGCATTTTTATTGCATTGAGATGTATGTTTATTCGGGTATATTATATGTACAATGTATTTTTGCCACAACATGTAGATGTTTTTTCTGTAAATTTGTTTTTGCACAAATTAGATGAAAATGCATGTCATGTTGCATAAGTAGGTATCTTGCATGTATTTTTAATGACACTTATGTGTACTTCTTTTTGTTAACATTACCGACCCAACATATGTAGCTATATGTGCTAATGAAAATGTCTGAAGGAAAATGCAAGGTACATCTAAATCAGCTGTAGCTCTTGGCCTCTTGGATATCTTCTTGAATAATTGAACCATTTGGATCCTGCTAGTAAATAGCTGATCGTTAATCAATAGTTATACTTGTCACTTCTACACTTTTCAGTGTCACTGGCCGCATCCCCTGCATTTAAAAAATGGAATGTCAAAGCATTTAAAAAGCAGATGACAACTACGAGTATTTATTTGCATGAAAAACTACAACCTTTTCAGCACACATGTCTGCATGAAAAACTACAAGTATTTTGCTAGTTTTCTAAACATGTAGTTCTATGCAAATTGCTTTCATGTTTCCTTTATTTTTTCTGTGCATCTGACTTGATTCTTTTCCATGTTTTTACAGCCAGACAAGGAGAAGAAGTTGAGACTTGTAATTCCAGGTTCAGCCAGCTACAACTTCTATGAAAACTGGTAGTTTGGGTACTTCGAAATGAGTTTTTGGGGAGAAAACTACATATCTTTGGGGCGTCAAGTTCCTGCTTTAGATTACTCAGGGAACATAACTGCAATGGCATCAAGTTCCAGCTTTTAGAACTAGTTAATGGTCTCCTGCTTTAAAACTGTAGTTTTACATGAAGCTTCAGTACTTTCGGTTTCTCTGAACCAAGTGGTTTACTGAACCATTTGCTTTACATGGATGTTTCTTCGAAATTGAACAAGTTTTTGCTGTTTCTTACATCTGAAATTCTCAAAATACTGTATTGTTCATTACCCGGAGGTTTCCTGGAGCTTTAGCTGATGTACTTTACCTTGCCACTGCCCTCCTGGATGGTCCCCTGTACTGCTAGCTGATGTATTCTCCTGGTTTCTTCTTGGAGATCTCCATGTTTCTTTTTGCAGATGGAACTTCTGGGAAGTGGGGCAGGGTGGTATACTGGTGTGGGGGATGGATATTTGTGATTTAAGTTCGCCTTTCAATTTCTAAACTAGTTTTCCTGCTGGCAGTTCCATCGAATCTGAGATGAGATCGAAAGTAAGAACCTCTCTCTGGCAGCTTCTGGAGGAATAAGAGAAGATGTACTCCGTAGCTGGGGTTGGCGTACGGGCCTGTCCCGCACAGCGCGCGGTGTACATTCCTTTTCTGGTACGCAGCGTGTCCGTTCACGCGCGCTCGGGACGAAAGAACGTGGGGGACCAGAACCTTCCTTTTCTGGCATACGCGGAGACTAATTTCTATTTCGGGGTGGGGCACCCCGTAAGGCTAAACAGTGCCCGGGCACTCCCTAGTCACGTTATATAGATCGAATCAATCAATTGCAGTAGAATAGTTACTTAACCGATCACCAAGAGTGAGACTTGAGAGTACTAATTAACACGCTGCTAGGCTCTTAGCTATAGCTCAGAGCTTGAGCGACAAGTCCATCTCGGCCGCCACCGCCTGCCCCCGGCGGCCGGCCGTCGTGCCGCCAGCCCAGCCCATGCCCACGCCCACGCCCATGCCGACCACCGGCGCCGTCATCGTCGCCGGTGCCGCGGCGGATGAAGCAGGGTACGCCCAGAGCTCGAGCCAGTGCACGGGCCACGCCGGGGAGGAAGAGGCGGAGGGGGGAGGGAGCGGACGGAGGAGCGGCGGGCAAGTCGCGGCTGCGCTTGGCGAGGGTGTGCTCGAGCTTGTGCGCGTTCTGGTGGCCGCCGAGCGCCTGAGAGCTTGCGGTGGCAGTAGTTGCACGCGAACGCCGCCGTGCAGCTGCTCGGCGGCAGCGATGGGGGACGACGACGGTGGTGGTGTCGAGGTGCAGGTCCAGGCTGACGCCGTGCAGCAGCAGCAGCAGCAGGTGCGGCGCCTCGCTGATCTCCATGGCCGCGCGCCGCTGCTGGATTGAACCGGAGCCCGGAGGATGTGGTGTGAACCGGTGGTGGCCAGAGTGGGACTTGCAGCCGGGAGAGTGAGTGTCGCGGCAGGCAGGTGCGTGTTCGGACTTGGGTCGTCAATGGATGGCTGGACGAGCACGAGCGGTGGCGCGAGCCGGCCGGCCGGTATATAAAGGGGAGAGGAACGCCGGGCCGGGCCGGGCTGCAGGGCCTATGTCGGGCATACTCCGCCCGGACCCGCGAACGTACTATCTACGGACAGGTCTTGTCTAGTTGCAGCTGCATGCCAAAAGCGAATACATACACAAAAATTGAGCTAGCCATCAGCCGATCAGTAAGCTTACAGTCTACAACCTCTCAGAAGCGAGCAATGGTGGCGAGGCTCTTCATCAAAAGGATTGCCGTTTAACTTTTCCCTCCGTGAAATGCGACGTAAAATTACGGACGATCTGTAAAATATTACCGGCCAATTCCGGCCCGATTACCCGCAATCCAATATGGACGGCCTTACTAGTCGAAATACCGCAGTTACCGGTTGGTAATCAGAATTTCTTGTACCCGGGTGAAAACTACGGATCGTTTCTAGATTTTTTCACCCAAAACCGGTTTACTTTTTAAAACTTATAAAGTTTGGCATTCAAATTTTGTCTGACCATGGTTACAGGAAACTGGTCCATGGTGAAGTTAGTACGTGGAGAATGACATGAAAGCCGAGATTTGATTACTAGTAATGGTGGTTCGAACTCCTGATGACAATGAGAGATTGGCTTGCTGTTTCGTGACTTGGAGCAGCATTAACGACAAGTGGGGTCGGTAGAAGTTCAAAGTCTAAACTTTCATCCAATTGGTCTGTTCGTAATTGGTTGTGTCTGACAATGACAACCTTGATGAAGGCATTGTTTTCGAGGGTGGGGACTCTTTTTGGGGTGAAAATCTACGATCGCTTTTTCACACACTCTGACTGGCCTTTGGTAGGACCTAACATAAACCCAAATTCGTGCCCGTGCGGCGCGATTGAACCCGGCCGAGCTACTAATCTAGTGTTGGGGCTGTACATCCACAATCGGCCGGTACCCAACCAAATGAGATAGGCTCGCTCCATAAATATACACATATCCAGCATAATGTGCAATTGTATGAAGCAGTAACAAATAGAAGATCACAGAACAGACAGATGCATCACAAAGGAGTACATGGTTAATTGTTAGTGAATGTGGGCGAAACAAGCTATATATGAGAGATTCCACATTCAAGCGTTATGACAGACATCAAGTGAATTTTCCAGCGTTGTCTTTGTCTTTTCGAGACTCTAGCTGGGGCCGGCAGGATATGTGTAGATTCATGTGTTTAGGTCGTACCTGGTGTCTGGACCTCCGTAGCCAAGCGACAAGGGCCGGGTGCGCGTGCAGTACTTAACGGACTGAACATGCGAACAGGGAGCACCTGTGCATGTACAGCCTGATGGATGTCTCCGATAGATATCGGTGGGCCCGTCCGTGCGTGCCCTTCCCTGAGAAAACTACACCGTCGATTTGAGACTTGGAGTGGCACGCAGCAGTACGTGATCGTCGGTGGCCGGCCGCCGGCGCTTCTTTCTGACGTCAGTCATCGCGTGTCCTCCCGTTGCCACTGCATGCTGACGTTGGGTCAGGGGAGGGCAGCTCCAAATTTTTTAAAAATATTTTACACAAGAGGTGCATCTACACCCTATGATCCGAAACGTCGTGTCCGTATATATTAGTGGCCAAAACCGTGTGTAAAAAACAACAAAATTATAGTGCGGCTTATATCTTGCAACAAAGTGAGTGCTTGAGAACACTTGAGCTCTGCCCGGTTCTTTTCCTAGCTTAAAAAATAAGCTGTCCACTCCCCAACTTTTCTCATAAGTCGTCAAGCTTATTGGTTGGGGCTTCTAAACTAGTTATGTCATAAACTAATAGGACGCCGAGGAGGAGTGGTCGGGCTTGGCGCAAGCAATGGGTGACTCCGCGATGGAGGAGGCCCAGGAAAATGGTGATGGTGCCTATCGACTGGGACACCATCGAGAGGGAGGCCATCGACGAGGAAGCCAGTACGCCACAGTCGGTGCGCACATCGATTAACGTCGATTGGGAATTGGCTGTATGTAAGTGTTTACACAATTAGTTATTTTAATTATGATGTCATTTAAACTATGTCGAACTTGGGTTAAAATATTATTTGTAGTTCTACTATTAAAACTAGCAAAATACCCGTGCGTTGCTACGGGAAAATAATTAAAATGTTTAACAAATAAAATAAGTAGATCACTAAATATGAAGGTAACATAGTCGATATTCCGCCACACTGTTGGCTTCCACAAGCACCGTCTTCCCTTGCACGCTTGAATTTCAAAACAACTACATATCCTTATACATCCATCAATTGAGGATAATCTCCCTTGAGATTAGAGAAACGGAGAGTAAATATATGGACATGGAAAAATGAAATAGTGAGTACTACTCAATCAAATTTAGGGACTACAGTGAAATGAGAGCTACTTAATCAATTACCTACACTAGTAGAAAATGGGTCTTTGGTCCAGACCATTGGTCCCGGTTCAGTGAAAAACCGGGACCAGTGCCTGGCACTGGTCCCGGTTCGAGCTGCCAGGCCCCGTGGACCATTGGTCCCGGTTCGGTTGGGGGCATTGGTCCCGGTTCTTGGCACGAACCGGGACCAAAGCTCCAGAGCCGGACACGTGGCTGCCGCGGAGCTTTGGTCCCGGTTCGTGCCAAGAACCGGGACCAATACCCCTCCCCTGCCTATAAATAACCCCCACCCCTCTCTTCTCTCCTCTGTTTTTTTTCTGGTTGGATTGGTGGGAAGTGGGTGCTAGTTTTTTTTTCCTTTGCCACGCACAAGATGTGTTCGATGAAATGCCCGAGCCACACTTAAGTTCACACAAGATGATATCCTCGGCCGAGGTTAGCAACTTATCCTTTTCATCTGTAATTGATACAGAAATATTGCACGTGTCGATGTACGGTGGTCATTTCACTATTCAAGATGTTATTGTAATGGTATTTGATAAACTTAATTATATATATGATGCAGATGGATGCACGGATGCGATGGATGTACGGCGAACGACGCAGTTCCGAGTTTATTGCAGGCCTGCATAAATTTCTCGATGTGGCTGAGGCAAACAAAGTGAATAATTTTATGCCTTGTCCATGTGAGAAGTGTCGGAACGTCAGGGAGTACTCTGACCCGAGAACCATTCAAGACCACGTGATTCGGAAAGGTTTCATGCCCAGCTATAATTGTTGGACCAAGCACGGAGAAAGAGGGGTTAGGATGGAAGACAATGAAGAAGAGGAGGATGATGACAACTATCCTATGTTCCCTGAGGAATGCGGTGATACTGTAATGGAAGACGTTGAAGAAGAAAGAGGTGAACATCGGGCATCAGATGAGCCCGCTGATGGTCTTGGTGGGGTCATTTCTGATGCAAAGCGAGAATGCGATACAGAAAAGGAGAAGCTAAAGTTGGAGGCCATGCTTGAGGATCACAAAAAGTTGCTGTACCCAAACTGCGAAGATGGCAGCACAAAGCTCGGTACCACACTGGAACTGCTGAAATGGAAGGCAGAGACTGGTTGTTCTGACAAGGGATTTGAGAAGTTACTGAAAATAATGAAGCCGAAGCTTCCAAAGGATAACGAATTGCCCGAGACTACATACGAAGCAAAGAAGGCTATCTGCCCTCTAGGATTAGATGTGCAGAAGATACATGCATGCATTAATGACTGCATCCTGTACCGCGGTGAGTACGAGAATATGGATAAATGCCCGGTATGCAATGCACTGCGGTACAAGATCAGACAAGATGACCCTGGTGATGTTGAGGGCGATGACGAGCCCCCCCGGAAGAGGGTTCCTGCTAAGGTGATGTGGTATGCTCCTATAATACCACGGTTGAAACGTCTGTTCAGAAACAAAGAGCATGCCAGGTTGTTGCGATGGCACAAAGAAGAGCGTAAGAAAGACGGGAAGTTGAGACACCCCGCCGATGGGTCCCAGTGGAGAAAAATCGACAGAGAGTTCCCGACATTTTCAGATGACGCAAGGAACTTAAGATTTGGTCTAAGTACAGATGGCTTTAATCCTTTTGGGGAGCAGAGCTCCAGTCATAGCACTTGGCCCGTGACTCTATGTATCTACAACCTTCCTCCTTGGTTGTGCATGAAGCGGAAGTTCATTATGATGCCAGTGCTCATCCAAGGCCCGAAGCAACCCGGCAACGACATTGATGTGTACCTAAGGCCATTAGTTGATGAACTTTTGCAGTTGTGGTCCGAACCAGGTGTACGTGTGTGGGATGAGCACAAACAACAGGAATTTGACCTACGAGCGTTGCTGTTCGTAACCATCAATGATTGGCCTGCTCTTAGTAACATTTCAGGACAGTCAAACAAGGGATACAATGCATGCACGCACTGTTTAGATAAGACTGAAAGTATACATTTGGGAAACAAGAATGTGTACCTGGGGCATCGTCGATTTCTTCCGAACAGTCATGCCGTAAGAAAGCCCGGCAAGCATTTCAACGGTGAGGCAGATCGCCGGAAGAAGCCTAACCTCCCTGATGGTGATGTTATATATGACATGGTCAAGGATTTAGAAGTAATCTTTGGAAAGGGTCCTGGCAGTCTATCTGTTCCGAATGACGCTGACAACCACGTACCCATATGGAAGAAGTGCTCTATATTCTGGGAGCTACCCTATTGGAAAGTCCTAGAGGTCCGGTCTTCAATCGACGTGATGCACGTGACGAAGAATCTTTGCGTGAACCTGCTAGGCTTCCTGGGCGTGTATGGGAAGACAAAAGATACACCGGAAGCACGGGCAGACCAGCAACGTATGAAAGACCCATACAACAAGCAGACGGATAAAGGGCGTCAATACTTAAGCAGCTACGCTCTTACCAAAGCAGAGAAGGAAATCTTTTTTGAATGCCTGAGCAGTATCAAGGTCCCGGCTGGCTTCTCGTCAAATATAAAGGGAATAATAAATATGGCAGAGAAAAAATTCCAGAACCTGAAGTCTCATGATTGCCACGTGATTATGACGCAGTTGCTTCCGGTTGCATTGAGGGGGCTTCTACCGGAAAATGTTCGAGTACCCATTGTGAAGCTATGTGCATTCCTCAATGCAATATCTCAGAAGGTCATCGATCCAGTAACTCTACCAAGTTTACAGAAGGCTGTGGTCCAATGTCTTGTCAGCTTCGAGTTGGTGTTCCCCCCATCATTCTTCAATATTATGACGCATCTCCTGGTTCACCTAGTCGACGAGATTGCCATTCTCGGTCCTGTATTTCTACACAATATGTTCCCCTTCGAGAGGTTCATGGGAGTCTTGAAGAAATATGTTCATAACCGTGCTAGGCCAGAAGGAAGCATCTCAAGGGCTATGGAACAGAAGAGGTCATTGAGTTCTGTGTTGACTTTATTCCTGACCTTAAGCCGATTGGTGTTCCTGAATCGCGGCATGAGGGGAGACTGAGTGGAAAAGGCACGCTAGGAAAGAAAGCACTGATATGTAGGGACGGGCATTCTTTAACTCAAGCACACTACACAGTTCTACAAAGTTCCACCTTCGTGGCTCCGTATATCGAGGAACACAAGAATTATGTACGCTCCAAGAACCCGGGGAAGGATGACTCCTGGATTAAAGAAAAACACATGGAGACCTTCGGCAGTTGGTTGCGATTACAGCTCATGAATGACACCACTGTCGGAGATCAGCTCTACTTGTTGGCCGCGTCACCATCTTCGACTGTATTGAATTTCCAAGGGTACGAGATAAATGGGAATACATTTTACACGATCGCCCAAGATAAAAAGAGCACCAACCAGAACAGTGGTGTCCGCTTTGATGCAACAAACGACGATGGGCAAAAGGACACATACTATGGTCGCATAGAGGAGATATGGGAACTTGACTATGGACCTACTTTTAAGGTCCCTTTGTTTCGGTGCAGTTGGGTCAACATGAATGGAGAAGGGATAAAGGTAGACCAGCTGTACGGGATGACAACAGTGGATCTCAAGAATCTTGGTTGTTACAAGAACGAACCATTCGTCCTAGCCAATGATGTGGCTCAGGTTTTCTATGTGAAGGACATGTCCTCCAGACCGAAAAAAAGAAAAAACAAGCAAACGAATACATCAGACGATGAGCCAAAGCGTCACATAGTTCTTTCAGGGAAAAGAAACATCGTGGGAGTCGAGGACAAGACAGACATGTCAGCAGATTATGATAAGTTTGATGAAATTCCGCCCTTCACAGTGAAAACTGACCCAAGCATCCCGTTAAATAATGAAGATGCTCCATGGTTACGGCCGAAGCGATCATAGGCCAGGGACATACGCGAAGAAGGGTTCATGGCTTTTATGTAAATCAATGTAATGTATTAAACCATAATACATAGCTCGGGTCCATTTTTATTTAACCATTATACATCACGAACTTTATGTGGTGAAAACTGTTATACACCCCTGGCGTATCCAACATAAACACATAGCGATTGACATGCTCGTCCTCCTGCCTGATACGGCGATGTACCACCTCCTCGGGGACCGGCTCCCTCTGGAAGAGTGTGGCCCAGTCCCGGACATCGCCCCTCGCATCCAACAGGCCGGACATCGTCGCCGAGATCTGAAAAAAATGAGTGGGGAATTTGATCAAACACCTAGGTAGGGGAGGAGAGGGCAGCACCCTGGGTAGGGGATGGAGGGCGGTGTGGAGCAAAACACACGGTTTCCCCGTCATACAGCCCTACGGTGCCTCATGAGTGACTGCATATCAAATGCACCGTAGGGCTGTATGACGGGAATCCGAATGCTTTGTATACTGCAAATCATCGCGTGGTCGTGAGACGATAAATCGGCCTTCGATCCACAGCGGCAAGACGTCTCTGATGATCTACGACCGTCTCAAAAAGTGTTGGGAATGTCACAGATCATCAGAGCGCCTTGCCGCTGCTTGGATCGGACCGAGGGGCATGGCTACCACTTCCACCACCACCACCACTCCCACCTCCTCGGCAATTCATCATTGCGTCACCCTAATCCAGTGGCTGGATTCAACCTACCTGAGGGCTTGTGTTTCCAACAGCGTCGTTGTGTTGTCATTGTTCACCGTCCTGCAGGAGGTGGCTCCAATGGCTGGCCGGTGAACAAGGACGAACACAATAATGCCAGGGAACATGCCAGCAGGTAGGCTAAATCCAGCCATTGGATTCGGTGGCGAAGGTAGACGCTCGTTGTGTGCCGTTCGCTGCAGGGACGTCGCTATTTATAGGCGATTAGAAAGTGTACCTGTGGATGAGGTGGGAGTGGTGGTGGTGGTGGGAGTGCTGATCCAACAGCTCACAAGCCCTCAAAAGAAACACACCCCTGATCCAACGGCTCAGAAGCGTTTGAAAGAAATACACGATCCGTGTGATTCTTTAGTCCCGGTTGGTGTTACCAACCGGGACTAGTTCTAAAAATCCAACAGCTCACAAGCGCTCAAAAGAAACACACCCCTGATCCAACGGCTCACAAGCGTTTGAAAGAAACACACGATCCATGTGCTTCTTCCTTATTGGTGGGAATCCCTTTAGTCCCGGTTGGTAAAATTGCGCGGGAAGCTGTTCTGCATTAATAATTATTGTTACATATTATAAATATAGGTTCACTGAAATTGTTCTGCATTTACTTCTGCTTGCCATGGTATTTTACAACACCAAAAATAGAATTAACTGAATTAATAATTATTATTACTTAATCATAAATCTTACTTAATCATTTTTGATCGATTTATACATATTATTAGTCGAGTTTCGACTTACGGATTTAAAGATATGAATTTATCCATATTAAATTGAAAATGACAATAATAATGTAAAATTGATTTTGGATTATTTATACAAATTCAAACATTTTTCATGTTGAAAGTTTTGTCAATTCAAAATATGCAATAAAGTTAATGCATTTTTAATTGAAAATGGCAAAATAGTTAATAGTTCGTATAGTTAGAATAATTATTTTAGAAAACAGAAAATGGTTTTGGATTATTTATTCAAATTTAAAAACTTTTCATGTTGAAAGTCTTTTCAGATTCAAAACCATTTGAAATTCATATCCAAACACCTAAATAAGAAAAAAAAGGCGGGAACAAAATTTCAGAACTGAAAAGTTCAAAATAATTTTGAAAAATGACTCTTTGGTCCCGGTTTCTACCAAGAACCGGGACCAATGAGTCCGCGGACCCCGCGCTTGATCTGGCATTAACTGCCCACTCTTTGGTCCCGGTTGCTGGCAAGAACCGGGACCAAAGAGGCATTGGTCCCGGTTCTTGCTAGCAACCGGGACCAAAGACCCCCTGGTACTTAACCCCCGGCCCTTCTTCTTCCCCATTCTCACGCATGCGAGACGGTTTTCATCGACGAGCAGGAGCAAGAAGGGCGCCGCGCATCACCACGCCGTCAGGCTGCCCCGTCGCCGATCGACTCCACGCGCCGCCCCGCCGCCTCCCCGCGCGCACGCCGCCCCGACGCGGCCGGCCTCCTCCCCGTACACGCCACGACGTGGCCGGCCTCCTCCCCGCACAGCCACGCGCCCGGCCCGATGCGCCGGCCTCCTCCCCGCACGTACGCCGCCCAGACGCCGGCCTGACGCCGCCCTCCTCTCCACGCACACCTCCCGTGCCTCCACGCCGCCGTCCCCGCGCCCAGCGCCACCGCCGTCCCACCGCCGCCCGCACCGGCCGCTTCTCGGTGAGAGTTAGAATTTTAGGATTTTTTTTGTATAGGAAATGTTAGTGTTAGGATTTTTTGTTTTGTATAGGAAAATGTTAGTGTTAGGAAAATGTTAGTGTTAGGAAAAAAAATTTGTTAGGAAAATGTTAGTGTTAGGATTTTTTTTTGTATAGGAAATGTTAGTGTTAGGATTTTTTTATTTTGTATAGGAAAATGTTAGTGTTAGGAAAAAAAATTTGTTAGGAAAATGTTAGTGTTAGGATTTTTTTGTATAGGAAATGTTAGTGTTAGGATTTTTTTGTTTTGTATAGGAAAATTTTGTATAGGATTTTTTTTTATAGGAAAATTTTGATTTGTATAGGAAATAGCATTTTAGGTTAGTGTTAGGATTTTTTTTGTAGAAATAGCATTTTAGGTTAGTGTTAGGATTTTTTTTAATAGGAAATTACAAATATGTTTGAATCCAAATTTAGATTGTAGTTCATTTAGATTGTAATCCAAATTTGAATGTTCAAATATGTTTGCATTATATATTTTAGAGTATCTCCAATTAAGAAATAGCTTGTTTAAGAATATTTAAAGTGTTAGAGAATTCTGGACTAAAACTCATTTAGCTTGCATTTTGAGTCAAATTCAATTGTGTTGCCTTCTAGATACTTAGGAATTCAAACACTTAGAATTTTTTGTGTTAGGGAAAAAAATTAGTTTACGATACGAGTTAACGAGTTTACGGGTTTACGATACGATTTTACGAGTTTACGGGTTTACGATACGAGTTTACGGGTTTACGATACGAGTTTACGGGTTTACGATACGAGGTAACGAGTTTACGGGTTTACGATATGAGTTTACGAGTTTACGGGTTTACGATACGAGTTTACGGGTTTACGATACGAGTTAACGAGTTTACGGGTTTACGATACGAGTTTACGAGTTTACGGGTTTACGATACGAGTTAGCAAAATTTATGTGTTAGCAAAAATTTTGTGGGTAGATGTATCTTGACATATGGAACAAAGTTACCCAACTAAAGTTTTGTGCATTGTTCTTAATTTGCAGAAACTATGGAACGAGACGAAATAGGAAAACATACTCCAGGATATAATCCGCGGGCCGGAAGATATAATCTGCGGGCCGGAAGATATTGTCGATGTCACCACGGAGTTTTTGAACAACTCCGGTGAGGGAGATGAGTCTCTCAACCGAAGAGACGGCTCCGGTGAGGTAGAACCCGACGGCCGGGGTGAGGGAGAAGTCGGCGAGGGAGAAGCCGACGAGGGAGAAGCCGAAGGCTCCGGTGGAACATTAAATGTTGCAAACTCCGGCGAGGTGCATATACATATATTAATGAAGCCGAAGATTGTATTAATTAAGCCTCTGCTGTCTATATACATATATTAACGCTCTTTCTTCTTTTAGCCCTCCGGATCGAGCAAATCTTCTGTAAGGACAAAACGAGGCCCAGCCAAAAAGTTGGGCGACCAAGAAAGGTACAGGATCGAAAGAGTCGCTGAAGACGGCACACCGACTGCTCCCCCTGGTGTTGCAAAAAAATGGTAAAGCAATGCGGAGTTCTTGTTAGGGACTTCATCCCGATCACCGTTCGAGAATGGCATCGGCCAAAGGAGAAAGGACAGCTATATGTCAGCGATAAGGGCAAAGAAAGACTTTGGAGAAAGCTCATGGTTAATTTCACCCTGCCGGCGCCAGAGGTGGATTCAGATGAGGAGGATCCAGATGAGGCAGAAAAGATTGCCCGGAAAATCATGGAGCAAAAAGTCAAGGACTGGGCACTTAAGAAGATGGCCGAGCTATTCAAGAACTGGAAGAAAAGATTGAACAACCTGTTTGTCAAGAAAAATAAGACTCCAGACTTCGATAAAGGGTATGAGAAGATAAAGGACTACTGGGAAGAATTTGTGGCGTACAAGAAATCGAGGAAGCTCTGGAAAAGTCTGCAAAAAATGCGGCAAATGCTGCTCTAAAGATGTACCACCATACTATGGGGCCTGGTGGCTACGCCATAACATCCTAAGTGGGAGAAACTTGAGGCGGACCTGCTGGCTAAAGGGATCACTCCAGAGCCACTCGCATGGACCGAACGGGCAAGAAATTGGTTTTACGGGCATGGGGGCACGTTGGACGCAGAAGGGAAGTGCATATATAACAAAACACAAAGATAATCCCCTACTACCCATCAAGAAATTAGAAATGCATTCAAGGATGTTGAAGAGGGACGGTTCATTCCCGATAGAGAGGATGACGAGCTCACACGCGCCCTTGGGAATAGGAACACACGGACGGACACGAGGCGTGATAGGCTCCAAGCCCAAGACAATTGCGATTCCCGAGCACAGGAAGAAATTTCCTGATAGAAGCCATCAGAGGAGAAAGGAAAGGGAGGCAATGGAAGCACGCGCTGCTGCAGACCGGCTGCGTAATATAGAAGAAGAATTAAAGCTGCAGAAGGAACAAATTGCCGTGCTTAGCCAGCAAGGTACTAGCGGCCAATCTCAGCGGCACATGGTAGAAGCTGCATGCGATGGTACCGGTGGCCCATCGAATCGGAAAAGCAGCGTGGCTTCCACGGAGCTCCAGGATGGTAATGATGATGCAGTGGCTCCTCTTCGTCGCTACCCAGTGGATGATATCACGGAGAGCACACCTTGTGAGCTGCATGTGAAAGTTTATAACATATCCGTGAAGGTGGCGGTCGGCTATGCCCTACCAATTGGACCTAATCCAACTTACCATTTTGCTCCGGTTCCAAATGGCTACGCTGTTGTCGGGGTGGATGCAGTGATGAAAGATTTTGAGGAGCTGAAGCTGCACCACCCTGCAGGTGAAGATGGGGAGGTGCTTGAACTTGGAGAAGCCAAGAAAGCGCCAATTCTATGGCCAAAGGAATTCATCGTGCTTCCGAACTGGCAGCCAAGGCCATCGACTCCTCACCAGTCTCCAGCGCAACAGTCCTCTTCACCGCCTCAGCATTCTCCAGCGCAGCCGTCCTCTTCACCGCCTCACAAGTCTCCAGCGCAGCCGTCTCCGCCGCCGCGTGACCAGTCTCCAGCGCAGCCGTCTCAGCAGAAGAAACGGACCAACGCCGCTCCCCCGCTCCCCACTCAGAAGAGAGGTCGCACTCAAAAGATAGTCGACATCCCGTCGGTTCCTCCCAAGAGACCTTATGACAGGACTGAAGCGGAAAACGCCGAGGTAGTGGCTGCCTACAATAAGGCTTTTTTTGCACCAAAAAAGCCCGAGCAAAGAAGGTATATGATGCAAAAACCAAAAAGTGGGCTAAGTCCTTCCTTGAGCAGCCATCCCAGATATCGATGAATCTGCCATCTGACTATGGTCGTGAACTTATAAGCTAGCACGTGCCCAGTCTGAGCAGAACAAGGGAAGAAGTGCAAAAAGCGGGAAACAAATTGCCCAGCTCGGACAGCAGAAAAATCAATCGGTCCCCCCGCTCATAGTGTGTTCCGATGTCGACAAGGACTTCAGAGCCGCTATGGATAAGGACCTGGAATTATTGGACCCCAGAGCCATAGCTGCTGCTAAAGAACTTGGTGTCACTGTATCGCAGGCCAAGGAACAGGCTACCGCCTTGGGTATGAGCCTTGGTCAACTTTTAGGCTATGAATATGCGCCAATGTTAGAGATGGCACGGAAATATGTCCAAGGGGAGCCTATGGTCAGTAATGAGGAGCTGACGGGTCTATCAACACATATGCGAAATCTGCATACCTGGTACCTGGTGCACACATCAAAGAAGGACGCGAAAGAGTGGTTTCCGTGGACGTTAGAGTGGAGCATTTCTTCAAACGTTACATTATACAGGTTCAACTGACTGAACTGTTCCAGTTATTCCAAAAGCGCGCCCTCGACAAATCTATCCTCTCTTGCTATTGTCTGTAAGTGATTTATTTTCGTAATTAAGTCTCTAGCTCAGCTCGTTCATTGCCTGTATTATATTATCCTGACTATATATATCCTTTTGTACGCTATTATGCAGAATGAAGATGCTGGAATGCAAAAGATCTAGAGTTTTTGAGGTTGGGTTCGTTGACCCATATATCGTGAATTCACATAATTTAGTCAATCCCCAAAGACGTGGAGATGACCTGACCACCTTTTTAACCATGCAACATTTCTGTACGGAAATACTATTTCCTTACAACTTCAGGTGAGTGTTTCTGTCTTGTACATATTTTTATTTGGCTTTCTCGATGTTAAGTGTAATTGATGAGCTATGCATGTCTGCTTTATGTAAACGTCCGCAGGTTCCACTGGATTCTGCTAAGCATTCAACCTGACAAGTCCATAGTTGAAGTCCACGACTCATTAAGTTGGGACCAAGCGTTGTGGTCCGACATGAAAGAAATGCTCAACAAGTAATTTCAATCATTATCGCATTATATCGCCCTCTTTCGTTCGTTCCTGATGTCAAGTAATTAATAACTCCTTTGTTCATTTTCTTTGCCAAAGCAGGTGTTGGAAATTTTCAAACAGAAGGTAGAAGGTCCATTCAAAGATGAGCTAACTTTTATCGGTGAAAAGTCCGCAGCAGCCACCGGGGAGTAATTTATGTGGATTCTACGTTTGCGAGTTCATTCGCGAGTTGACCACTGAGCGGAAACAACTACTTTCAGCGAAATGCGGGAGAAGCTCGACCCAGAACGGCGCGTACAAGCAATTCAAGAGGAATTGGCGGGATTTCTGCTTAGGGAGGTCATCGATGAAAAGGGAGAACATTATGCTTCGGACGATGAACTACATATGTGATCTATCTCCATGTAATTAAATAGTTGTATTCTCGCAAGAGATCGAATATTAATTATATATGCATCAACGTGTACTGTGTATATAGTAGAGCGTATAATATGCGTACGGAAACGATGGAGAGCACGTCGGCGATGCGAAGAAGGGGGAGACGACGGAGGCACCGACGAGAGGGAGAGGGGGCACCGGCGAGAGGGGGCACCGGCGAGAGGGAGAGGGGGCACCGGCGAGAGGGGTCCGCGGGCGAGAGGGAGAGGGGCACCGGCGAGAGGGGGCACCGGCGAGAGGGAGAGGGGCACCGGCGAGAGGGAGAGGGGGCACCTAAACCCTAAATACCAAAAAAATCATTGGTCCCGGTTCGTAACAAGAACCGGGACCAATGTCTCCCCCACGCCCAGCCAGAACTGGCCAGTGGACCAGCATTGGTCCCGGTTCTTGGACCAACCGGGACAAGCATTGGTCCCGATTGGCCAGTCCCGGTTGGGCAACCGGGACTGATGTCCAAGCCCAACCGGGACCATAGATGCTTTTTCTACTAGTGCTAGTAGAGGTGAAATTATAGAACAAGGAGAAACACACAAGCTATAACTGAAATTGAGGGCCATATGAAACAAGAGCTTTGCCACTGACAGTCTGAAATATAAGAAAGACAGCTCCATCACTAGTCACACTGAAAACAAGCCAACCCTGGAAGATATCCACCAATGACCCGTAGCATCTAGTGTTTAAAAATGGGACAAATGCAAGTCCCTCATGCGCAGGATGTCCTGCAGCAGCAAATGCTATTCTCTGAAGATCATCCTATGAGTTGCTGGTGGACTGAATGTAGATAATTTTGATGCATCTGAACTCTGAAGCATTTCAGCCCGAGCTTTAGCTTCACCATCAGGGAATCAATCCAGAGCTTGAGGCCACCATGGCTGAAACGGGATTTCATGGGGACAAACTGCCGAGGTAGCCGACGATGGCCAGCACCTCGATCCAGACGAGGAAGCCGTAGAAAGGGCTGTCAACGGCAGCACCGTCACCGAGGCCACGGCGGATGAGCTCGTCCGCCTCCACAGCGATCGCGCGCTCCATCCTGAGCGGCCACACCGTGAAAAGCACGGTTGATGCAGGAACGCCACGCTCGCCGGGCATCGCGAGCGGCCTGCGCGGAAGCTGGGAAGGTGCCTGTGATTGCAATTGGGGATCCCCTTGGCCGCGCCGTCCTTCTTCACCGCCACCATCCCCTCCTCCAGACCTCCTCGCCGCTCCGCTGCGAAGTCCATCCGCGCGCCGCCTGTCGGGGGCGGCGGATGGAGCGGGCTCTCAGGTCTGCATGTGCCGTCGGTGAGGCGTGACGAGAGAGGAGGGAGGTGATCGAGACCTAGATTAGGACTAAGCATGTATCGGCGCTCCTGGTCTCTCTGTTCCTGGTTGGGGGCGTGCTCCCAATGGAGGGAAATTCATGGACGAGATCTTGGGACAGGTGGAGAGGCGCCTGGAGGGGGCGAGCTGCTGGGCAGAGGGGGCTGCTGTTCTCGAACCGCTCAGCTCGCGTCGTCCTTCTCCGGCCGTCGTCCATGTCGCAGCCGTGACGGTGGCATGAGCTTGATGTCGCACATGATGTTGTCACAGACTGCCCCGAGCGGATGCGGTCGCCGACGGACAGCAGGCGCCGGAGAACGATTTCCAGGAGGGAATTATCGATGCATCCTATCGGTTCGTACTCTGGTCGCTACAGAGCGAGGACAGGTCAGCGGGTGGGAGGCACGAACGGGAAGAAAAACAGGAATCGAACGGGTACGTTTTACTTGGCGGTGGCAGGGCATGTAATATTGCGTACCTCAGCTTAGCAATGTAGAGGTAAAACCGGAAATAAAAAAAACGCACCAACACCTACTCAAGCAATATTATATAGTAGAGATTTGTATAATAAACGAACATGTCACTAGTCAGTATGTGCTGGGTGTGGATCACCGGACCAAGTATTCACGCACATGTCCAACACTCCGAATAGACATAATCCAACAAAAATCAGACAATACTAGGGGGGCGATGTGGGGGTTGTACTGAACTCTAAATGACCGAGAGCCGATACAGCCTGCTGCTTGCTATTACTGACTGCGGTTGCCGACCGAAGAACTGAACATCTTCAATCTATGTTTGAGGTTTTGTTTGGTCGAAAGTCTCCTCCGCTTCATCTTTGTACCACCGCATTCGCATTATGTGTCCGTGTCAAGTTGTCATCTCGATGTGGGACACTCCTTTGTTCGTTCATTTTGTTCCATTCCTTGCAGATGCGTTTCGGGCGAAACATTCTGAACAAGGAAGTATATTACCAAGATTCAGTGCTCCCTTTATTTTTTTTAAAGTAGAAATCATATTTACAAGTTTCATAATATTTAAAAACATGCTATTGTAATCAGTGATGTATTCTACAAGCATGCAAAATTGTAAAGGGTTTTTTTAACTGTAGGGTACACAAAAATGAAATTTCTTGAATTTTGTAGTTCTCAACATAGTTACACTTCACTACAATTGGATCCATGGTTTTTTTTTTCTGTGGTGCTCAGAATACAATTATTTTTAAATATGCATTGTTCACTACAATCGGATGCTAAAGTGAGGTTAATACATAATTCAATACATCTAGAATTTTCAAAAACCTCTAACTATGATCTTTTAATTTTTTAAAAGTAAAGTGAACACTGGATCTCAAGAGCCAAAAATCTCTATCATTAAGCAGTTTACACATTCCTCTTTAGACTCAAAATATATACACAACAATATCTCGCGTACAACTCATTGCACGCTAATCAGGAGCTAGCCAAGGCTCGTAGGGGTTGTCTCAAGATTTTAGGAGAGTGGAACGAAGTGGATGGTTGATGATTTTGATGTTGAACCTTTACTTTTTTTTCTTTTTCTTTTGAAAGGGGAACAGATCCCGATATCTGCATTGAAACGATGTACAGTACACAGTAGGAGTCTATAAACTAATAGCGACTCTAAACAATTGCATGACAACCATGATCGAGATCTATATATTAAGACAAACCCACTAACTCAACAGTACTACTCTAGCCAAGTTAATACCTAAATTAGTCATAATATTGTTTAAATATCTTTTAAAGATGGAAAGTTTGGTAGAATAAAATAATACATAGTTTACGCAGATAAAATTGATTTTATTTGCCAATAGCTAAAGCATACGCGTGTATATAGTGCAAGTATATGTGGGTTTCAAGTACTCGCTCCGTCTCAAAATATTACTAGGTGCTCTTGATTTTCGCTGGTGAATGGTTTACAATTTGGACTATATTTGTACTTACAATATGTCCATGAAATTATTACAAAGATATGAAATGAAAGAGTTTTGCAAAACGAATACATTCTCAATCTACATAATTCTAATTGTGCTGTTAAAAACAACAAAATAATAGTGCGCCTTATATTTTGGGGCCTAGTGAGTGTGACACTTGAGCTCTGCTTCAAAAGTTGGGTTCGCACCTCCCACCATTATTTTGCACAGGTATAGAATTTTCATAAATTAGATGGGTTTCATGCTCAAATTCGAAGAATTGGAGACCTCCAGCACCTTACACGGCTAACCCAATTTTTCCCTAAACAAGGTCTCTATGCATCTTCGCTTACCATAGTCCATAGCTACATATCTCTCTCTTCAACTGGACGGTATTACTATCGAGCTAGGTTCACCTGACACTACTTTACAAAGTTCAAACCTGATGAAATGAAACGCATGTACTGATGACTACTGATCAACTAGTTCTACCACAAGGACTAGACTCACGGCAACCTGCCGACTAAACAATGCTAATACCTAATACGGATTGGGCAAGATGATGTTCCAACAAAGGCTCCAAGGATGTCGGCAGAGTCACCGTCGATGGCGGGGCGGCGGTGCTTCTTTTGGGCGTCGCGGGATCTTGGCGGGCGGAGAAGAGGACGTCCAGGCGGTGGACGAGGTCGGCATGGCCGCGGAGGAGCGCGTACACGTCGGCCGTGACCTTGCCGGGGTCGGCGCTCTTTCCGGTGTGGAGATCCCCAAGGAGGCGGAGGAACTCGTCGTAGGTGGCCAGATCAGACGCCGCGAAACGGTCTTTGACATGTTGAACGAAGGACACTGCGGCGGCGATCTCGCTCTCCGGGAACCGTTGCGCCATGGCGCGCGGCGGGCGGCTCGCTTGTTGTGTTGGCACGGCGGCGCAGGAGGATCGGAAGCTGATTCGTATCTCCTGCGTGCCGTGGTTCAGGTATTTGTGCACCGACGAGGGAGGTGGTCTCGATCGTCCCGGCCGTGTCCCAGGACGTACGAGTCGGACTCGGCCGGCCATGCATGACGTACGCGCTGTGCGTTTTTCTTTTCTTTTTGGGGGTAAAGTTCTGTCCGGGTTGGGGTTCATCTGCGGCAAGCTACGTGTACCAACGTTCTGCACTTTCAACGCAAATTCTTTAATACTAGCTGGATGCCCGTGCGTTGCCACGGCATAACAAAAAATTTGGATGCAATGATCAAACCATTATTTGAATAGTAAAGTGCACGTGCATTGAACATATATTGTCGCAGTATTGAAATGGATTAATAAGATGAAGAATAACTAATATAACTAAATATTAAAGAATGGTGATGAACAAAATTAAAGTACGGGGATAGAAACTTGGATCATACAAAAACAATTTTTATCGCACTACGACCACCATTGTAAATGTGAGCACTATCTTGGTACACACTCTTATTGGTAAACGACCCGACAATAAAAATGCTATCATCCTCTATCATTGTAACAAGAACTTTCCATGTAACGCAGAAAGTAGATCCCGCCATCTCATGCTCGCAGCTGCATAAAAGTAGTCAAGACACGAGTAGGCAATCTATTAAAAAAATGACACGAGCTGCTTTAAAAAGTGTAAGACTAACAACACAGAACTTTACCGGCATTGGGGGGACAATCATACAATGGAGCCGAGAGATAATTGTACATCTACTTGTGCAGATGGTGCTCCATTTAAATCACCTTACTGTCAAGTATGAAATTTCAGGTAGCAAAGATTTAACACAGTTACTGGCATACAATGAACCACAAGGCCTAATATCGTATCTGGTTCGAGAATAGATTTAGACAAATATAAAGGTCTTCAACCAGTCATTTAATATCAAGTCAAAACTGAAACAATTTGTAGTCTCTCCTGCTGTAAAATTTGATAAAGTACAACATGTACTGAAAATTAATGGCCAGAAAGTACAGGACACCATGGGAGCCTTAATCAAATACCGTCGAACTAAAAGGCTGCACAATTCTGAAAGAGATATAGCTATCCACATCTGTTCGCAAGATTTTGCTAAATGACACGGGAAAGTCAGTACATAAAAAATATTTGAAAATCGGAATGAAATTAGGCTGACTTGGAAAACTTCATTTTAAGATATCCTACATGGCGTAGCTCACACGCTAAAAAGTGCTGCAAGTAGCCAAATAACAATGATAGTATATCTTCCCGTAAAAACAACAATGGAACTATATCTTATAGGTATATCTATTCCAAAGTATACATATGCGTCTGCTGATATGTCATTTTCTGTACTCTTAACCATCTTGATCTTATCCAACTATCCAAGTATCAAAATGGTGAGTAACTGTAGTTTGTTGCTGGAATTTGTTCATGCCAGTTGAATCGAAGCTTTCTTGGTTCCCTGATCTACTTCCATGCCAGGGATATATATTAATGCATTTTTTTAGTAAACAAAAGTTTGAGCATTCGGTCCAAACCTATTTAAGGTGGCCACATGCGTAAGTTTACTGGAGACGGTTTGCTCATTATTTTTTATAGTAAAACGTGGTGGGATTTCAGTAGCCCTATTGGGAAACTTCATATCTTACAACTTGTGTTTGCTGAAAATATCATGCGTTTGCATAAAAAAAAGAGGGAGTTTGATGACTGTCTTCCAGAATTTACATATTAAACTGCACCTGTGTAGAAGCTTCCAGATGATTGTATTTAATCTCATGCGTTTGCAAATATATATGAATGTATACTCATTTTGATTGGCCATTGTGTATCAGATGATTCTGAATGGAAAAAATACAGAACCTTCACAATACAAGCTTTTAAAATCCTGCAGATGGAGAAAGAATCAGGAGTGCTGGTTAACCAGTAAAAGGGACGTAACTCTAGAAAGTATTATGGTAAAAAAAAGTTAGTTCAGACTACCATTACTATTTAATTGGTTCATTGATGGAACAATGGTATCTCATGTTATATTGATCTATAAAATCTATGAACCAAAATGGAAATGATTAGAATAGACGCCTGAGTTGTGCAAGCAATACCTTAACAATAGAACCTGGCAACCTGCAGAGTATGCTCAGTACAATGAAAATGAATAACTTGGTCCAATACACAAACGCATCAAGCTGAAGAGTATGCAAACGATGGATGCAACACCTTGAGGATTGGAAGGTGGCGCAGGAACTAACCAGCGGCAGATACAGACGACAGCGTACAGTTTACATAGCGAAAAGTAGATCGGCCGGCCGGCCTTCATCAGAGCTTTGCATCTGCAGCGGCTTCAGGTCGCCGTTGTTGCAGTTTTCGGCAACAGAAGCCCAGCGATTCTGATGGAGTTCAGTAAACGCACCTGATGGGAAAAAATTGATCAAAGGTTAAATCAATCCTTCAACACGGAAAAACGCATCTGTCTTGTCTTCACCTCTCCGCGGACATGGCAACTTTCCCTAAAAAATCCCCAAATCGAAAGAAAGCATCCAAGGGATGGATGCTCCGCCGTCAAGGAATTTGGCGACCGCCACACCGCTGTATTGAATCACTGCGCCAGCTACCTTAGCCGCCTCCATGAAGGAGGACGGCCGACCCTAGTCCACGGCCGCTGCCGGCGAGGATACAGAGGAGGCCAAGAAAGAGATGAGGGGAAGCACCTCGACGACCGCGGCCGGCCCTTGTCCACTCCCGCCCCTGGACCACCTGATTTTTCCCGGCGGCGCGGAGGAGCTCACGGCGGTCGGCACAGAGCGCCTAAGAGATCGCGAGGGGACGCACCTCGACGCCCGCCGAGGACCTCCTGCCCTTTCGGCGAAGAGGAGCTCGCCCCGGATCTAGTCGCTGGGATTCAGATTTCTTTGGATGGAATCAGGCACGGGAAAGGAGTTCAGGGAATCGCTTGGTCCTCTCTACCGGACGGCGAGGAGGGAGGACGGAAGAGAAGGTCGGGCTATGGTCTGTTCGGGGAGAAAAGAAGATAAAGAGAAGTAAACGGTTCAGTGGCTTTGTGTGTAATATGAGATAAGGTGGGAGGGCAAAACCGGAAAAGTGAAAAACGTACCAACCATCACCTGTAGCTATATTATATAGTAGAGATATTGGTTGACCACGATCTAGACTATCGCGTGCTCACTCGTTGTGGCCGCGCGATGCCAATCGAAGGGACGCGGCCGTGGCGACGTGTACCACGCCCGCACCTCTCCTCTCTCTCTCCCGCAGTTCCCCACTCGCCTCCGGCGATTCCTGCCGCATCCGTCGCCAGCGCTCGTCCCGCGCCCACCGTAGGGAGTGAGAGGTACTGTAGTAGCGAATCGCACCCGTCGGAGTGGAGGATTTGGGTGGTGGTGGAGGCGGAAGCAGTGCCGTGCTGAGAGCTTTCTTCACCGGCGAAGCGCCGATCTACGACTTCGTCGGCGTATTGTTCGTTTTCCACGCAAGGTGGCCGGAACAATCTCTTCCGCACCCCCGGGCCGACGCTCTTCATTTCGATCGGGTACATCAACCTCGGCAAGTGGGTGACCACGATAGATGTTGGCTCCCGCTTCGGGTACGACCTCATGCTGCTCGCGCTGCTCTTCCACTTCTCCGCCGTTCACTGCCAGTACCTCTCCATTCCATATGCATCGGCATGGTCACCACCAAGAATCTTGCCCAGGTAACTACCTAGTATTGCCCACTTCCTCTTTCGTGCTGTGGTAAGCTTAGTCAACAGCTGTAGCAACTTCCCCTGGATTGCCTACAATGATGTAAGATACAATAGTTCCCATATCTTCAAGGTCCCTTTTTTATAAGACAAACAGTAACATTTCGTTACCCGCCCTTAAGAAGACCCAAAGGTTCTTACAAACTGAAAGATAAAGCTGGTGTTAACAGTCTACAGAAACATGCTGGTAGTTTCCGAGTGGATTTTCACCCGCGGAAGGTGCTGAATTGATTCATAATTTTATGACAGATCCAAGAGGCGGGGTCTTGTGAACACCATCTGTTTTTTGTCAGCCGCCATTGAAATAGCAGGTCAATAGATGCAACGTTATTCTAAATGTAAGTCTGATGCTAAGAATCGCAGCCGTAATTTTACACCGTAGCGATGTAAGTTTGATTTCTGCAGTTGCAATACATAAGCAGTAGCCACTTTAAGCCTTCAGGTCAGTCCTTGATAGAATTTTATCCTTGAATATGAATTTGAAACCCATAAGCAGCCTACACCGCAGCTAGATGTAAATTTGATTTTTGCAGTTGCAATACGTAAGCATTATCCACCTTTTGCAGTTACAAATCCCTTAGGCGTTGACTGAACCCTTAAGCATTATCCACCTTAAGCATTATCACTGCCACTTTTTGCACATGGACAGTTTGAGCAGTCGCTGCTGTGTTTGAAGTTACATCCACCTCGACAACAGGAGGAACATGGTCTCTCGCCGTTCCCGTGTCATTGTTCCTGTGTCATTGAAACAACCAACTTCCACCGGAGGGGAATTGTCAAGATTATTCCCACCCTAACCTTCAACACCCATTTTTTAAAGTATCCCTGAATTTTTTGGATAAGCAAAATAAAGCATGTTAATAGCATATACATTGCAAATTCTATCAAAGCAGGTAAATACATAACATGGTCGTTACACAAATTATATTTTTTGTGCAAGAAATACATTTCACATGTTCACATTATCTGTTCCTAATCCATTACTTTTCCAAATAACTGCAGGAACACTACTGGAAGAGCCAACCAGAAGCATTTTTCAGATCATCGTCACAAGCTCTCAAATGCATTTTTTCATATACCCCATCCACACTATGTAAGTTTTGTGGGAGCCAGATGAGTGTGCAAGTACCAGTGGAACTACCCAGGGGAACATAGTATTTACTGAATTTTCAGTTTTGCCTACAAACGTTACATCACTCGTTTACAAACCAGTGATTTTGTGGTGTCATATTTTGCCCATCGTTTATATGATTGCTTTTACCTTTAATATTACATCCTACAATCTCAAATAAATAATATCTTGTTTTTTTACACAGTAAATTTTACACCACCATGTGCACAAAAGTAACTTCATGCATGATGTTCTGCAAGGTTTAATAAAAGTAATTAAACCATGTAAGAAATTTAGCAGATGTAAATCAACATGACCCAACCGACGTCATGATCATCAGTTTAGCATATGTAAATCACGTAGTAAATTCATGATCACTATGTAGGCATTTAGCTGTAAAAGTAGCAACATAGTTACATTTCAATTTCAGATGCAAATTCTCATGATTATTTCATGATATGCCCAGAAAGTTGTAACTTACTGTTTTACTGCTAGATGCCTACAAATAACAGTATATTTTTCAGTCCCAGATGTTAATTCATCATAAATAGGACTCATTTTACTGCTAGTTGCAATTGTTCTGCTGGCCAAACAGGAAGAGATGAGTGTTTTCTGGGAAAGGGTCATACCAGTAAAGTGGTTCAGGGTACATCATTAAACCACCCACTTCAGTATCATGGCCAACTACACATCCATCCCATTCGACCACACGATCATTTTGTTCACAGGCAAATCCAGTGGCTCCTGCTCAAAAAATCATTAACAAGTGCGGTATGAGGTATCCAAATATACCCACTAACAATTCAGACGAATGCAAAAAATGATCCAGTTTTGGTTACGTATGAGATGGTAGCAGGACAATCAACCTCAGCTTGAGTGCCATTTGATATTGAGGTGGCTGCAATCGAAAAAGGATTTCACTCTGCTCAATGCAACTTCTCGGTGCTGAACCACTGAATAATTCCAGGCTCACTTCTCTTCCGTGTCATCTTCCTCCAGATGTTCTTCCATCTCGATTCAAACTCACATGATGCAAGAAAGACAAATCTGGTAAGGAGGACATCTTGCCAAGCTCAACTCTTCAACAAGAAAACAGTCATGTTCTTTTAACGCAAAATTGCAATCTGCCAATTATGTACATTATAAAGTATCCACCCTATCTAAAAATACCCACGTACTAAAAAAATCAGAATTTGTTGACCGTGTTAACATTTAATCTCTCTTTTGGAAAAAAAATTGGCTGTACTATGCAAAAATTTAACACAAGAACTGTGCTTCTTTAGAGACATTCTGAATGACTGTAACTCTGCAAGTACAATATTTGTAACTTCTATTTACAGCATGTTGTGCACCTGCGGCATACAATGAACTGTAGTAGACATAAACTATTTGATGTTCATTGCAGCACGCTCCAAGAAAGTAACAAAACGGAGTAACTTTATGTGCGGTTCATGATCTGACATAAGCAGTAATCTATGTCTATCTGTAGTATGAGCAGGCAGCAGTTTCACACTTCACCAGTAGCAAAATTTTAGATAAGATAGTTTGCTCAAGCACATACAATCTCCACTAGAAACAGCGCAAAAATACGGCAGATAATAACTAAGAATATCTTCTATGCCATATATGTGCCTGCCCTCAGCATGTATCCTCATGTATATGTGCGGTTGTTTCAGGTAGTTCAGTCACCGTGCAATTAATAAACCACCCGTACCATCAGGAGAAATTTTAAAAAAAAATCCTCCAAAAGATAATCAGGACAGAGTGGCGAAACCTGAACCACACACAAAATATCAGGGAGCTGGTTTTCGGACTCATTAACCGGGCCTAGCAAATAAGGAACAGAAGTTAGTACTATATAATAAATGCCATCATATTAGAGCAAGTACAATAGTAGGCTATAACCCCGCTTACATGACACTTTTGCCTATGTGGAGGAGAGAGACAAGCAAAAAGAGGAGGAGTGGGCTCTCATGCAAGAGCCAACCTCTACGCGTGCTCCTAGGCAAAAACATTTAATGAAATGAGAGAGAACGACACAAAGTGAGAAAAACAACTAACCTAATAGCCCATCTTATAGCCAACACTATTGTACAAGTTGGCTATAAAGTTAACTTTGATGACATGGCAATTTCATATAGCCAACTGCTAGCTCTACTATTGTACTTGCTCTTAAACTGGCGTGCTCGCAAATCAGTTTGAAACCTACCAAGCAGTACAAAAAGGTGATGTGCTGGTGCATCAGCCATTAGTTGCAAGTCATTGGGTGAATTTTTGTAGTGAGAAGCAACATAAAGTGCCATCATCCGCTGAAATATTAAGTATACAGAATAAATATCCATTGGTCGAAATGTAAAGCGCCTATACATAAGTTTTATATTAAAACAAATCGACGCGGATTTTATAACAAGGGTGATAGCTGTGCACACCCTGCTGGCCGTTGGATATAGAGAGTACGTGATCACTATGTTCCGGGCTGAGTTGGATGTATTGACGCCGTCTATGCTCCGTTTACATGCATGGGTGGTTAGACGGGTGTGTGCTGGCGCGTTTAGTATGTGGAGCGGACTGGTTAGCTGTAACACCGAGCAAATGAAAAAACTGTTTTAATTTTTATATCCGGTGTTGCTTTCCCATATCAAATATTTATATACAGCCAAATCAAATTAATGCCAGAAATAAATTATTTTAGTCAACAAAAATAAATTCGTCCAGAATCAAATATTTTAGTAATATGCATTTTTTGGAGCTTAATATAGATCTGGAACTTGGTAATTTTGCATAATAAACAAGATGAAATCCACCGTACATTTTACTATAATACTCGGAATAAATTGCATTTGGACCACGAAATTAGCAAAGGTTAAGAAATTGCTCCTGTTAACCAAATCTCTTGAAACACCGGCGTGACTGCAAACCATGGATCAGTCGGTCCTAAATGGAAAAGAATTTCTAAATAGAATCCAATCCAATGAAAACACAAGCTAGCGAGATCACCTCTCATGGCATGAACAAACACATGCCTTACAGCAAGCATCATGCTAATTAGAAAACCAGTTCAGCGAGCTTCCCGAGTGATAGCATCTATTCCGCGGCGTCCTTCCTCCGCGTGAAGACGGCACGAACGGCGCCGGAAAGCACGGGCCAAGGATAGCAGAACCGGTGGAGGACGTGATTTCCGGGCGAAGTCCTCTGAAATGCATCGGCAATAATACAACTGATGGATATTCATGATCCATTTTTCTTCACAAAAAGATATGTTAGAGGAAGGACATTTTTACAAAGCCCAAAACATGTTCAGATCTGGACAGATTTGGGACAAGAACCATCGAAGGAACAGACATACAAAATCAATTCGATACGGAAATATCCAAGGGATGATTAAAAATAAGGCAGTTGAGATCAGGAAATCTGGAGCATTTATGGTAGATCCCAACGGCCATAGATGCACAGAAGGAAGCAAATCGATCCGGTGAAAAGGAAACAAACACATATGGGGAAGCGAAGCAAATCAGACCGGGAAAAATATGGAAACTCAAATAAGATATACAACATTCCATATATGGAAATATTGGATCCATGATTTCCGGATCTGAACATCACTTACCAAAAAAACACGAGATAATTAACGAGGGGTAACATTTTGATACACATGGGAATAAATCTGGATCGGGAACACGTCAAACAGTGAAGGAAAAAACAGATCGGGGAAAAAAGAAGCAAATCCTTAACGCAAAAAAACGAGGACGGCCTCGTGCGTGTCTCTGCCCCAGCTTCTCCTCTTCCTCGTGCACGCCCCCTCCTAGACGGTTGAGACGGTCGTGTCTCCGCCCGGTAGATCTTGCGGGAGAAGCTTGGATTTGAAGCCCCCGTCCCCATGGCCCACACCCCTCCACTGCTTCTAGCCTGCATCGACCTCCGGCGACGGAGCTTCGCCGTGGCATCTTGGCGGCCTGGTGGGGAACTGGGGATCGTGGTGCGGCGGTGAGATAGGAAGGAGAGAGAGAGGCGTGCCGTGAGGGGTGAGCTGGGTTTGGTTGGGAGGAGAGAGAGTGGCCGGTGGGTTAATAGTCCCTTTTAACGTGGTCTGGTTTGACGCCGTTTTGTTTGGTGCGGGCATTGGCGTTAGAATTTTGTGCTCTCGATTACCATAATCTGTGCTCCCTATAAGGATCCAACGGATGGATTGTGTGTGGGTAGCTATACCCCATGTTAGCCCACTATTTTGTTAAAACAAATATATAAATGTTCAAAGAGAACAGAACATTATTAGTTCATACCTATAAGAATACCTCACTCTCCTTGTGGTATGAGAAAAGTGTGTCCCGGTTGACATAATACATATCACATTGATCTGGGTGAGGTAGCCTAAAACACATAAGACTTGCTTGCTAAGAATGGAACAATATAAGAAAAGAAAAACACAGGACAACCATAAATCAGATCATACTCACCTACTGATATTTGGAATGGAGCTCGCGAGATCCAAACAATAGGAATGACCGCCAACAGCAATTTTATCAGGATGAGACAACTAAAAATAGTGCATCCACGAAGTAATCCAACACGCCTTCATATAGTAGGAACATCCATAATCCATTCCTTCTCTACAGCAACTTCAATTTCTTGAGAGCCGATGAAGCCGTGCAAAGGACAAAGAGAAAAGGAAGCAGCCATACCAGGGAGATTCAAAAATCAGGTGGCGTAGGTCATGTTCTCATGGACGCACCATAATCCGCCACGGAGGCGCCTCTCGCACGGCTCTCCTGGCCTCCTCGGAGCTTGCCGCCAATCCGGCTTCGATGAGGGGTTGCCACTGAGGTGATCCTCGCCGGCGTGAGCTCGACTGAAATCCGTGGCAAATCGCGATTGGAAGCAGGACCGTCACGAATCGCCAATCGAACATAAGGGACAGACGGCGCGCTGCCGGCGGCAAGAAATGGCGCAAGCAATGGGGAGGAACAGGAGGGGGTCGGGAAGGGAGCTCGAGAAGTGGGAGAGTGAGCTGCCACTCGGGCAGGGTCACAGGGAGCTTGAGGAGTGGGGGACTGAGCGGATGGTGCGTCTAAACGTTGGATAACCTCGTAGCGTCACAAGTTGGATAACGAGCAATCAGCAGCGACCGTATAATAGTTCAGCTCGTTACTACCAATCGCGCCTAGCGGCAAGGGTGATTCCTTGATATGATCACAGTTATCTATATATGGTCTACATAAGTTATTTACGTAGCTTTGGGCACCCTTGCCTTGCTTATTTCTTGAGAGATTAGGAAAGAACGCAATGCTAAGGTCTTCCGACACTACGTCTCCCCAACCAACGTTGTCATCATTAAGCTAAAAGAGGAGGCCAAAATATGGGCGAGGAACGGGGCTAAAAAATTTAGCAACATTATGGCGGGAAAGTAGTCTTTTGTTTGAAATCCTAGGGCTTGTCCGAGACAAGTAAGAACAAAAAACCTCTAAAAACTTCTTCTCTATTAATGAAAATGACAAGTCTCTTGCCTTGTTTCAAAAAATTTTGCCCTTCCATAATTGTATAGTCGGCATTTTGCTTCCCGACCCCGGTACCCATTTTTTCCAGCTTCGTCCCTATGCCTATGTAAGTGTCCCTCGTTGTACTCTCTTTGTGATAAAAAAAAGTTTATATTGTTGAGCTAAACTCAATTCGTTTGTCCTAACAACAATCCAGTTCCCCGTCAAAACAAAAACAACAATCCAGTTCTGTTCACGTTCATTTGTTTTTCATAAAACAAAAAGGAACTAAATACTACTATACTCAGAACAAGTACAAAATGTGCACGGTCCGAACTTTTTTACATTTATTTCATCAATGTTGATTTTAAAATATACTGAGTTATTGTGATCTTTTTTGGTGTTTGATATATTCGGTTGTGTGGATCAGAAGCGGATAAGAGATAAAATATATCGACAATCCAAAAAATTAAAAATAATACACTGATATTTAGCTGCAAGCAAAAATCGTTAAATAACTGGTATCGATCATGATACAAACCTCACCAAACAAATTAATTTGAAATTGGTACACACCTTATTAACTTTTCTTTGATTTCGCATTTTTGGGCTTACAAACTTATTTACTTTTTGTCCCGTAGCAACGCATGAGCATTCAACTAGTGTATATATATAGGAAAATGTATCTAGGTAGCTCTCAGCCTGTCGCTCTATATTTTCCAAGCAAGATGAGCACTATTCGTTTGATACGCATAGACAAAGATTGGATAGTTGAGCCGCTCACTTATGGCACTTGAACTTCTGCATGCTTGATCTTACTACAACGTTGGGATACATCTTTTACAGTATTTCATAACCAACTGACAGTGAAATCGACCTAAGGAAAACGTCTCCTAGCTTGTACAAGCTGTTACAAGTTTATTTTAGACACAACAACTAGCTACTACCTTAACAATTAATATACGGAAATTCTACCAAATAAGATAGATATATTTTACGATGCCGACAAGCACATGATGTGGTATAAGTGATACACAAGAGTATGAAAAAGAGATTTTGTCTGAATTTGCAAAGTGAAGCTATGGCGGGCTAGTGTCGAAGCCACACATGCGCCTTGTCGAAACCCCATCCTGCACGTAGCCTTTCCACGACTTTGGCCTCACGGTCGACAAGGCTATATATGAACACACAACGGTCATAGACGAAGTAGACGCATCCGCCATTGGCGTCTCGATGTGGTGACGTCCACAGTGAAGCTAGCAGGTGACCCAAGGAAGAAGACACGATCGCTCCTTGAGTTTAGGGTTTAGGGTTTAGGGTTTAGGGTTTAGGGTTTAGGGTTAGGGTTAGGGGTTAGGGGTTAGGGTTAGGGGTTTAGGGTTTAGGGTTTAGGGTTTAGGGTTTAGGGTTTAGGGTTTAGGGTTTTTAGGGTTTAGGGTTTAGGGTTTAGGGTTTAGGGTTTAGGGTTTAGGGTTTAGGGTTCAGGGTTCAGGGTTCAGGGTTCAGGGTTCAGGGTTCAGGGTTCAGGGTTCAGGGTTCAGGGTTCAGGGTTCAGGGTTCAGGGTTCAGGGTTCAGGGTTCAGGGTTCAGGGTTCAGGGTTCAGGGTTCAGGGTTCAGGGTTCAGGGTTCAGGGTTCAGGGTTAGGGGTTAGGGGTTAGGGGTTAGGGGTTAGGGGTTAGGGGTTAGGGGTTAGGGTTAGGGTTAGGGCTTAGGGTTAGGGCTTAGGGTTTAGGGTTTAGGGTTTAGGGTTTAGGGTTGAGGGTTTAGGGTTTAGGGTTTAGGGTTTAGGGTTCAGGGTTCAGGGTTCAGGGTTCAGGGTTCAGGGTTCAGGGTTCAGGGTTCAGGGTTAGGGGTTAGGGTTTAGGGTTTAGGGTTTAGGGGTTAGGGGTTAGGGGTTAGGGTTTAGGGTTTAGGGTTTAGGGGTTAGGGGTTAGGGGTTAGGGTTTAGGGTTTAGGGTTTGGGGTTAGGGGTTTGGGGTTTAGGGTTTAGGGTTTAGGGTTTGGGGTTTGGGGTTTGGGGTTGGGTTTGGGTTTAGGGTTTAGGGTTAGGGTTTAGGGTTTTAGGGTTTAGGGTTTAGGGTTTAGGGTTTTAGGGTTTAGGGTTTAGGGTTTTGGGTTTAGGGTTTAGGGTTTAGGGTTTAGGGTTTAGGGTTTAGGGTTTAGGGTTTAGGGTTTAGGGTTTAGGGTTTAGGGTTTAGGGGTTTAGGGTTTAGGGTTTAGGGTTTAGGGTTTAGGGTTT